>OZ059825.1:66860858-67497215 GCA_964057195.1 Orthosia cruda | reverse complement strand
GATGTCACTCTTATTTGCACCTTAACACTACAGAGACAAGATCTCAGCGATGAGAGCGAGAAATACGTCCGTTGTAAATGATTATCCATCTCATTTATTATTATTATTATATAAATGATGTTCCCTTCACGAATCCGATGGGCGTACAACTAGTGTACTTGAGCGACGAGATACTTGCTCAAATGTGATAGTTTTTAGGATAAGTTGTTAGCCTAACCCCATATTTAAATCTCACTGATCTGACAGTAATGCGCTATAACATTACTAGCACGCTATCCACTAGTTTACAGCTTGCAATCTGACTGAAAATAGTTTTTTAATAACCTTTACAGCAATTATTCTATTACTTAAAAATGAATCATAATAAAAATAACTGGTTTTATTTTTCTCTTACGTATTAAATTATTCTCACGATCGATAAAACCCATAAAAGTATTTTACCGAAAGCTGTGTCCCATCTCTAATATTAGTTCCATGCGACTCTCACGTTAATTCACGTTGCTATCAGCGCCAAAATGGCGATAATCAAATGTCATCGTTAATATGAAGTCCAGTGTACAATGTATGATAGAGGTCAGTGTTATTACCCCAAAAATAGGATAAAAAAAATTACGTCCCTTCAATAATTTTTTGGGGGTCATTTCCAAAAACTTTATGTCAAGTAATCAAGTTTCAAGTTTATTAACCCAAGTAATAAGATTCTTCAAAAAAACTTTAACACCCCCAAAATCGTCTTTTGGGGGTAGTTTCAAAAAACTAATAATATCAACCTTTATTATTTCTTAAATTCACATGGATGAGCTCGTGAGCAGCGAGGTCTGTCAGACTCTAACCGACTAAAACCACGCGGCATTCTTCAGCTACATTTAGCCGAGGCGCTGGAGAGCTTGCGTATTTCGTCACGCTCCCCCGGCCAGGTATTTGCTCACATGACTTAATGCGGATCCCGTCACCGTCTGCGGCCGCATATGAACGCAATTCCTATAGAAAGAAGTGCGAAGAACACGGTGGGCCGCCTCGGGCCTTTGACTATTTAGATAACAGACCCCCCAAGTGTTATCTGCAAGTCTCACCATGGGGCGCCGGCTTTTAGAAAACCTCATGCTCATTTGATGACTCGAAAAAGTGGCGAAGTGTGTGAATAGAAATGCACACTGATCGACCGACAAATAAATAAAGGTTGGTATCTACCCCCACCGCCTGTTTAGAGGAAGGAAGAAGAATTTTGAGGTTTCGTTTTGCTCGCATCGGCATCGCGCATACAACATTTTGATAGGTAACGGATCAGTAACTTCACTGTTCATAGTGTTCATACATTGTCCTGGTCCCAAGCCAAGGTTTTCTTTTGTACTATGGACACCAGGAACAACGAAGGTACCACAAACACCCAACACAAATATCAATTTCATCAACAGACATTTGTGTTGGTGCGGGAATCGAACTCTCGACCCTTGCGTCTCAACCAGCACTCTAAACCACTACGCTAGACATGTCTTAGGGTAATGAAAAAACCGACCAAGTGCGAGTCGGACTCGCGCACGAAGTGTTCCGTACCATTATCGCAAATAACGGGAAAAAATCACGTTTGTTATATGGGAGGAGCCCCACTTAAATATTTATTTTATTCTGTTTTTAGTATTTGTTGTTATAGCAACAGAAATACATCATCTCTGAAAATTTCAACCGTCTAGCTATCACGGTTCATGAGATGCCTGGTGACAGACAGACCGTCCCGTTTTTACCCTTTGGATATGGACCCCTAAAAACGCCCATCCCTAAAAGGCGATTACTGATCTGTTTCTTGACTTCTGTTCTGAAGGGTGCTCGGCACCCACAGTTTATTTCTTATGGGTGCTTGAGCCCCCGAGCACCCACGTAGTCGGCGACCCAGGGTCTCACCCTATGGCGGCTGGAGATAGTTAGCTGCCGGCGTCCGGTGCGTCTACTACGGATAGGAAGGGTGGCCGTATCCTCCCGCTCCCTTTCCGCCGCCTCCATTGCGACCATCACTTCTTCGCAAAAGGATTTGACTGGGCATTCGGGCATTTTTGAAGGGTATGGTGCGCCTGTCGTCGTCGGGGCTGTCACCACAATGGTGGTATTCGGGCGTCAGCGCTCAGCCTAAACGGCACAGGCATTTCCCATAGCACCCATGCCTGGTTAGTAGCTGTGTCAGCCGGCAAGTAAGGACGCCACGCCGTCTCTCCAGCCACTCCCCCAGAACAGGTCTTGACACCGCTATTGCGCAAGTTGCTGCTCCCACTCCATCACTAGGATCTGGCGGACCTCAGTCCTGTACACCTCGAAATGACGAGGCATCGGGTGCTCGCCCCGCTCCAGTGCATTTCGGCGCCACAGATATAGTGACGCGAGCATTTTCGTCATGATCCTAGGGTGGTGATCCAGTCAAGAGGCTCGCCGCTTCAAAAGCGACCGTACGTTATCCTCTAATCATCCTGACCGCCATTGCTCTTTGAGGTCTTCGCAGAATCTCAAAGTTACGGGCCGTCAGGTTGTCCGCCCACACAGGTGCTCCATAGAGCGCGATGGACCGTACCGCGTACGATCCCCACATAGAGCCTCCTGCAGGAGGAATTGTGCCCCCGCGAACGCACTGTTGCGGTTGCGGTGCAACAGTGCGTTCGCGGTGCCCATCAACCGGGGAGCCAACAGGCAATGCGACCTGAAGTCCCACCGACTGTCGAGGACGATTCCCTGGTACTTCATCGTAGACTCGACACCGATGTGGACGCCTCCTACCTACCACGATGTTGGTTCCCGGCGGTGGCGCTCTTCGGGGTCCGTGGAAACAGAGGGTCTCCGATTTGTGCAACCTGGAGACCAAAACGCTAGATCCTCCGTACGACTTGAGCCACCCCAGCTGTCGCCAAGATAGTCGCTTCCCGAAGCGTCTTCCCCCGTGCAGTTACTAGTGTGTCGTCGGCGTAGCAAATGACGCCAACACCATCGCAGAGCACACACAGGAGTACAGGCCCTAAACCCGATCCATTTGGAACAACGCACGACATATCTCGCCGACCGCATCCTTTTCGACCCGGTCAGTTTGGAACCCTATGATATAAGGAAAAAGATTAATGAAGGATTACATCTGATTTTAGTCAAGCAGCTCGCGAGTATGTATCTTTCGACTGCACAGCTTGATTTCCTTCTTGTTGACGTCTTTTTACTTCGCTTCTTAGGCAGTCGGGTTTTTTATATTTTTTGAGTTTACTTTTTTATATTACAAACGCTTACCTCTACACGCGGTGGTATAGTACCCAAATTGATAATATTTTTAACCCCCGACGGAAAAAAGAGGGGTGTTATAAGTTTGACGTTTAGGTATTGACACAGCAATACAAGTCAAACCTATAACACCTACTAGATAAATTATGTAGCATGAAATAAAAATGTGTCGGGGGCTTTTAAATTTTACTTGTTGCTTATTACACTTGTGAAGTTGGATTTTATAACGCCTTCAGTTACCATCGTCCTAAGTGAGCCCGTTTTAAGACGCTGTGAGCCGCCGAAACCGTTTATATGTTCATGAAACAACAAAAAAACCATTTCTTAGTCCGTATTATTGTGCAACTACGGAACCCTATTACTGCGCGTGGCTCGACACATCGGATTTTAATAAAAAAAAGTTAATTCTAAAAATTATTACGCGACAATGGTGGAGAGATTGATAACGAGGAAACTCACTCTGTGCACTCTGAGGATACGTATTCGCGAGCAGGCTGACCAAAACCAGATGTATCTTCCGACTGCACAGCCTGATTTTCTTCTTTCGGTATAAACCCATCGTGTGGGTTATTTTATTTATTTATTAAGTCTACCAACAATTGTTTACACTAATCTACAAACAAAATTAAAACATGCATTTAAACTCTACACAGTGCAACAATTACTTATAGGTAAACACCACATAAACAAAAAACAATAATAAGTAATTATGTTAGCTGTAAACTACATATTCTACAAGTTAACATAATAATATAACAATAATAATAATATAATAGTTACATATGCGAAATATTCAAAGCATAATTACCTCAAAAAGTAACGTACACACAGTCCAAAAACATTTACAACAAATCTGTTAAACAGTTAAGAAATTTAAATTTTGAAAGTTATCAAAATAAAGGGCGACCAAAATCCACCATTTTTATATTTTCCAATTTTAATGTAGCCAGTGACACTCGCAGGGTTAAGACGAATCGATTGACGGAAGAATCATCAAAATCAGCCAACGCGTTTGGTCTCTAGAACGCAACATACATACATAGACTGATAAACACGTTACCCTCCTTCGGCAGTCGGGTAAAAACAAGCTATTACTGTAAGCAAAATTACAGCTCAACGGGTTGGGGATAACCGTTTCAATTGCAAGATTTGACCAGGTAACGAATTGTAAGTCTAAGTTGGTTAGTACCTGTACCTATGTATAATAGAGCCAATTAACACGGCAAGTCAAATAATCGCTTTTAATAATCTGTTGCTAAACACCATCGAAATTTTTATTAATAACTAGCTGACCCGACAAACTTTGTTTTGCCATAAAAACACCAAACATTAATCTACTCTACCCTACCCACCCTGCCTACCCATTTTTTTTTTCTTAAGATCTTTCTTCTCCTAACAATAACAAACACAACAAAAAAAGAATAAGCGAAAGCGGTCCAGCCGTTCACGCGTGATAACGTGACCAAGGGAAATAGGGATTAATTTTTAGGGTTCCGTACCCAAAGGGTAAAAACTGGTCCCTATTACTGAGACTCTACAAACTGTTTTTTTTTGCCGTTATTTGCGATAATGGTACGGAACCATTCGTGCGCGAGTCCAACTCGCACTTGGCCGGTTTTTAGGGTTCCGTACCCAAAGGGTAAAACGGGACCCTTATTACTGAGACTCCGCGGTCCGTCTGTCTGTCTGTCACCAGGCTGTATCTCATGAACCGTGATAGCTAAACAGTTGAAATTTTCACAGATGATGTATTTCTATTGCCGCTATAACAACAAATACTAAAAACAGAATAAAATAAATATTTAAGTGGGGCTCCCATACAACAAACGGATTTTTTTTGCCGTTATTTGCGATAATGGTACGGAACCCTTCGTGCGCGAGTCCAACTCGCACTTGGCCGGTTTTTATTATATATATATAGATGCCCTAAAAGGAAAATCCTTTTATAAAGTTTAAGCTAAAACCATAGATGTATAGATATATTAAAGGGCCTGCATGTTTAGATAAATAAAACAATTAGGAGATATTAATATAAACTAATTTATTGGACGGATTAAAAGTTTCTCTTAAATGCCACATTTAAGTGCTAGGCTCTAGAAAACTAGAAAAACCAGTTCATTTTATATAAAGATTAAAGCTTAATAATAATTATTAGATATCAAATGTGTTAACTGAAATGCATATATTGCTTATAGATACAACTACAACTACATTGAAGTGTCCTCTGTAGCCCCTCATATAATGAGCGCATGACATTTTAATAAATTGATTGGGCCCATCACATCCCCTACACATGTGTGCATAGTCGCAGCGGACAAATTTGATGTTTAGTGTGTGTTTTAACAATGATTACACACAAATTCAAAAAAATACAACTTTGCACTAAACCGTTTCATAGACTTTTCATCAAATAGCCAAATGTCAGCACAGCAGAATCTTGATTATCTTCGCAGTTTTATATTACACAAATTTAATTTAAACATACACATTTACTTCTCATTACACACTAATTATCGAATGTATTTTTTTTTGTATGTGCATAGGATTATAAAGTGCCACTAGGATGACATAGTTCCAGCGGAAAGAGATTTTGTTGAATAGCTCCCCAAAGGTTGGATGCACAAATTTGTACTTACCATACACATTTACATGACATCATACACAAAATAACTACTAAACTGAATTTAAGAAATTCGATACTTTTCCGCCGCGACTATACACACGCTCCACACTTCAGTACTTTTATAATACTATAGCATAGACTACAGTATAAAACAGTCATGTACATAAACCAAATGTGATTTATAAAACTTATATAATTATGTAACATCAATGTTACCTACTTCTAATACAATAATGACAGTCAGATATGGATGGAATCAGTACAATTTAACGTAACATAAAAATATAAAATACAATTAACTAAAGAAGTGGAGATACACAAAAATGGAGAATACAGTACTTTTACTTTTATGAAATAACACAAACATAGAGGCTTAATATTAGTGTTAGTAAATCAACATCTTCACCGTAAATGATGTTCTTATTTAAGAATACTAGGCATAGGAAACTTTTTGTTCATATGCATCATCCTCATTCCAATAGTCTTGCTCGGCTATTGTAGTGTGGCGGAGCTTGCACCAGCGAGCCCCAAATCTTAAGATTAGTATTATAACCATCAGTACAAACAAAGAGAGAACCGCTACGGCAGGATACAACATTAAGAAGGCCATGTTTATATATCACTCTCACGTTTGTGCAGCTCCAAGTACTCTTGTGATGAAGTTAGCGGCTGATGTGAGACAGACGGAGGGACACTGTGCTTATGGATGTCACGGTACTCTTCACTGTCGTCACCGTAAGGATGCACGTAATGAACTTGTTGGAAGTTGCTCTCTAGCTCAGTGAAGTCCAGTGGTGGCTGCTTGTGCGGAGTAGCTGACCAGATTGAAACAATCCAGCGGTTGCCTGGGACAAAATTACATGTGTTAGCAATCGTAAGATAATGAAGAAGCAATGTATGAGTTAGGCCAGATATCTGGTTTGTTTGTTATAAAAAGTTATACACCCAGGAATTTTATTTAATATTGGGTGATATTGGTTTGTTATCTAAATAAACATACAATTCACGTCACATAAGCTGGCCGCTCTGAAGCCAGGCTTACCGATGCGCGTCTTGTTTAATAGCTAGCTCTAAGGGTTATCAAAGTAGCTCACCTGTATGTCTGTCTAGCCAGTAGTCAGAATATCTTGAACAGCAGCATACGATGTTGAGTATGAGTAGAAAACCGAGAATCACCGAGCAGATTGCAATGGCTATGTAAAACGGCGTGAAATCACCAACTTTTGATACAATGGGGTTTATAGCCTTGTACGTCCCATTCCCTGTAAAGTAATTGTTTATTTCAGATGCCATTCTGTACACACTGGTCTCAACCTGTTGAAGAAAAAATCCCAGTGAGGAACTAAAATAAAGCACTGCTTAATTTCTGTAGGTAAACGACCGCGCCTTAACGTTCAACGGATCTGTAGAATGTAGGGCGTGGTGTGTACTACACAAAATCTCAATTTTACACGGTTCAAGTTCAAATCATCAATTGTAAGTTCTCATTAAAGTCATTATTTAAGCCTTTTTAGGTATGTTGTTAATAACAGTTACATTTCAGAGATATTTATTCATTTCAAACATTAGAAATAGCGTCGTTACCGTTTCAGTTTAGATGACAATGACGGATGACCATGCCACAGACAATGAGAACTTGATTGTCAAAATTCCAAGCGTCTTTTCAAAACTGACGCATGTCATTGCCTATTCTTTTTATTTAATTGGCAATAAATGCCGACAATTTATTTAATTATGAAAGGGGAGTTTAAAATAGTGATTAAATTAAAATTATATATATTAATTTTCAAAATTCTTTGTGGAATCTGGTTTTGCAAACTCCGTGGTTGTGCCACAGACAATATAGTACTTACTTCCCTATACTTCGTACAAGATAGCTTGATCTCTGCGACAGCTGTCAGTATCAATACAGTAACAATAGCGCAATAACGTATACGTCAGTTTGACGTATGTCGCAGAATTCAAGCTATCTGAAGTATAGTTTCATTCATGTTATAAAATTCAATCTGGAGATAATAATCGCAGATACTGCAAAAAGTGTTGTAATGCCTCTGCCTTCGCTGTCCAAGTTATATCTCTTTAGATAAATAACTCAAAGCTTTAAGTTTTTGCTGCTAAGTTATACCTTTTTTTTATTCTTGAGAAATGCTCATGCATACTGCGCTACCACGGGGAGATGTCATATCTCACTGTCGCCATTTGGTCCAAAAAACGGAGATCGTTGTTACTTGAAGCCAAATTGGCATAACAGTGGCGATCCCTATCTAAGGCCTAGCAAGCAAGTCAGCAGCGGTGTCAGACGGTGGGTGGGATGGATGGTGCGAGGCCGCCGTCGCTGACCTCTATCACCACCACTGATAAATATCAAGCACAGATAAAAGCTTACTACCCAAGCGACACTAAGACGACCCACTGACCGAAGTGAGTTCGCCCAAGGCAAGCGAATGGAGCAAGAGCACTTTTAAGACGAGCGAGCGAATGGAGCCAACATTGGCCACGTCTGTCCTGAGCGTAATTTGACAAGAACAAAGGGCGAAGCGAGCTACAAGGCAAACGAGTGGAGTAGGTTTACTCCACCAAGAGTAGCATACAAAGCGAGCATCTAGGCCACGAACGCGCGGAACCCGAATTTACTAATGAGTCGAAGAAAGAAGTGAGCTGGCTTAAATGCAAAGATGGTGGCCTATATTTACTTGTGTTGGGAGTAGATCGTAGTCTTTGCATTCCTTTACAATCTTTCTTTGTTTGTAGTTTTAGATTTATGGCTAACTAGCTGTTTCCCGCAGCTTCACTCGGCACCCGTTTTCGGGATTAAAACAATAGCCTATGTCACTCAGGCATAATGTAGCTTTCAAACTCACAAACTTCACCTCTTTATAAAAATACTAGCAGACACCCGCGGCTTCGCTCCCGTCAACAGCCTATCTACCTAGCTATCTACTCTAACTACCTACCTACCAACCTACTCACCTGCCCCTCCAATCAACCTACCTACCCTATCCTATCTTACATACCTACCTACCCTACGTACCTACCCTTTCCTACATACCCTACCCTACCTACATAGCCACCCACCTTACCTACCTACCAGTTTGTAAAATTATTTATTTGAATAAAAATTCTTATTACAATACGAATGTAACCAACTTTTGTTTCTATCAGCGATCTAATTAAATTTTAGAACACAAAAGTTGCTATTGTGACTTAACTATGATAGTGAGATATATTCTCTGTGAGAATTTTTTGTAGTTAATAATGAGTACTTTAATCATTTAATACTTATTTTTTATGTATCATCAATAGTTTTCTCCGCGCGCGCCAATTACTAAAATTTATAGGTAAAATTTGCTACTTTGGGTTAAATTAATGCAATTTTTAAAAAGGACCTCTATTTTTTTTGAAAATAATTACTCGGGAATAATGCATCTTTCCATAGGTGAAAGAATTTTTTAAATCGGTCCAGTAGTTTCGGAGCCTATTCGGTACAAACAAACAAAACAATCTATCCTCATATAATATTGGTATAGATTAGTATAGATATAATTGTGATAAAATCTTATTTTGTAAGTACTTAAATATTTTTTATTTTCCTACTGCCCGTGCCTTTTATAGCAGGCACGGGCAGTGTCGGAAATAGTGAGCAGCTTCATAATTATTTGCTTCATTGTTATTATAATGATTATATTTTCATTCAAATTCACAATTTTGCGTGTGTAGCCCCACTTCGTCAATTATTTTTGTTAGTTCTCTTTAGGTCCTAGTAGAGCTTTGTAAACTCTTATATGACTCTCTCTCTTGACAACAACACCAGAACCACCATTTTAGCTAAACACGTTTTTGCAATACAGTTATTTATTTCTTACTTTCTACAAACTCTCTGTCTGTGCTGATTTCATTAGGTTAATGACTGATTTCATTAAGCCTTAGAGCATTTAACCTTTGCTCTGAGGGTTAAGCAGTTTTTTTCATATTTTTCTTTGATTGTCTATGGTCTAAAGTGATCACTGATTTGTCTCATCTATGATCTGTCTGTTCTGTCACCCTGCCTAAAAAATAACAGATTTGCGAAAACGATTCTCATTTTCTACTACAAGATTGGCGTTCTACATTATTTGTTTACTTTTGGCGTTGTTTTTTATTTCGTTTACTATGCCGTGACGTAAGAAAATCGTTGTTAATGTGCCAATAGGGTTTTGTAAGGCTTTTGTAACACAATTTCGCACGAAGAAAGTGACATTTCGCGCAGTTTAGTTTACGTGCAGTAAGTTGGTGATAACGAAAGCAAAGGGGTGTGGGTGTATTTACGATGGAATCTGAACATCAGCCAAAGTTGAGTCCTGTAAGGGCTTTTCAAGGTATGGAAAGTCATATATCCACAATCGTGTGACTGATGTGTAAATCTTTGCGAAAATGATGTTATTGTTTAACTTCCTAGTGCTTCACGGCTGCAATCCTGACCCTGATGACCCGTACACCAGCCTGTCGGAGTACCACGACTACGAGCCGAGCTTGGAGTTCGATGATTCGGAACTTATTCAGACTGAAGGCTTAGGTAAGGCTTAAACATCTGATAAAGTTTGAGTTACCTTGATCAGTACATATCCGAGATTGGTGTAACACTGTTATTTTAAGCAATTTGTTTACGCAATAGATGATTGCATGTTAAAGTTCTTTGTTTAACTTTGTACTAATTCTAATTAGAATTCATTCAACACGATGATCTATTTGAATCATTCAAAAAGTATAGTAAGTTTTTAAAAGTAAATACTATGTAATATAGTAAAAGTAAGTACTATATTAGTGCTCAAATCCTTAAACATAAACTGAAGCATAATATTGGAATTTTATTTCAATCAGCATAGTGTCGGTGTAGGCACATGGTTCGTACACCATGACTAACTTCAAACAATGCTTATGTTCTTGTACCTTTTCCTTACTCTAATACTTAACAGAATGCAGACAATAGTGCATTCAAAATGAATTGACTGTTGTGATGTAATGGGTCCTTAGACATCTAGTTATTCATGCCTGGCATACCCATGATGTGTAGCAATACACTGCATTTTGTTGAATTATTTTAAAGGTTCCTTTAAAATATCTTAATTCTTGTTCAATTGTTTTCATACTGTTTATACAATAGAAAATAGATTTTTAGGGTTACATACCTACAAACACAAACTAGACTACAAACTATCAAAAGAAATCCTTATGGTGTAACTTTGTCTCTAAGTCCCAGTTTTTTGGCCCATAGTTAATTCAAGCAATGGTTAAATCTAGTAACCAATGGTTTCAAATTGATGTAAAATGTATTTGTTTGATCATTTGATAGCCTAACAATTGATTAATAATTGCATTTTACCTGAATTTGAAACCTTTGGATAGCATATTATTTTAACCATCGGTTGTGTTAACTACGGATCAAAAAACTGGGCCTTAGAATTGATTGTTAACACTCTACTCAAAAATCCACAATCTATGCCATGATACTATCTGAGTAATATGAATAAAATATTATTGACCTGTCTTTGCCATAGCCTCGTACTTGTATTTAAATAAATCGGGTGAAAATAGAGAAAACAGTTTCCGAGATTCAGATTATATATATATACAAGAATTGCTTTTTAAAGGTATTATATTAGATTTGTTATTGAGTGTGCATGTACCATTATCTTTGAAAAGTTTAAATAATTCAGCTCATAGCTTGACCAGAGGGCTGGCCATTTCTTCGGCCAGAGAATCAGCATTGCCATTGAACGTGGCAATGCTGCCAGCGTTCTGGGCATGTTTCCCATTGACATCGATGTGGACGAATTTTTTGATGCACAATGAGCTTATTGCCGTCTCCCCTTTGTATTTGTATATAGGTATTTTATTTTTTTAGAATATTCAATTGTATATATATGTTTCAATAAGAATAAAGGAAAGGCTCATAGTACATTTTTGATCATTAAATATTCATCAAAAACTAATATTGCTGCTTCATTAGATCTGGCTACTGTTCTCAGGATATGTGATACATGATCAAACAAAAACAGGAAATACTATGAATCATCTCGTCTCTAACATTCAATGTTGGTACATACTCTTTATTTATAAATGATGAGTAATTACTGATAACATGATAAGTGTAGATAAATGTGTTAAATCTGAGCTTTACATTTTATAGTTATATACTGGCTTTTATAGTTCTAACAAGAAATTTGTCACTAGTTTACCTTTGTTTTCAATAAGTTAATAAAAAATACTAAAACCATATAACAAATAATCACATTTTAATGTGATTTTTAATTTGAATTGAATAGTAGAGCCTACCAAGACTCTAAGGAGACACGGATGTCGCATAATTTAGCAGGAACTGGTGTTTGTGAATTTTTGGATCAAAGTCAAATAGTTTATTTCCAATAACCCTTTATATAGGTACTTTTCAATTGTCAAACAAAATATGAAAATAGTTCCACTTTCACAAGCGTCAGTAGGTATCTATGGAGAAGAATGTGCAAGAAACTGTGGCGTTTCTCACGGACACTCTTCCATCAGTTAAAATTACAATTATTTGGTGACATCATTTGGGTTGGAAAATACATATGTGAGAATGATGTAAAAAGCGTCTAGAGTAAAACAAAGAATTCACAAGTAAAATAAGTACGGAATTAAAAGCAGGCCATATCTTTGCCTCATCCATGCATCAAGGCACAATGCCTAAATATCAATTAAACAATCTCTTTTCCAAGAATGGTTGTTGCGCCTGTCTGCGGGCACTTCCATAATGTTACAAGGCTCCTGCCACGGTTTAGCAAAAGCCATGCCTAAAACATAATTAAAACAATTCAGAAATCATTATGAAACGGTAAAAGATAAGCAGCTTTGATTAACCAATAACCTTAAAAGGAAATCCTCCACAGAAATATAGTATTTGGCAGGCAAGACCTACACTTTTTCCTGTTCCTATATTATTTGTAGTAATGTATTGTAACTATAGGTACATAATGTACTGTTTCTACAGTTATTGTATGGAATGAATCACAATAATTTACCTAATTATCATATGTCTAAACATGGTTATACATAAGTGAACCGATACTATATTTAAAGGTAGAGTTTTGCTTGATTCATCTATACTAATATTATAAAGAGGTAAAGTTTGTGGGTTTGTGACGTTGTAAGGGGTAATCTCTGGATCTACTGAACCGATTTTGAAAATTCTTTCACCAATAGGAAGCTACATTATTCCTTAGTGTCATAGGCTATGATATAATTTAAAAAAAAATAGATTTCCTTATGAAAATTGCAATAATGTAACCCAAGGTAGCAAAATGTTGCCTGCAAAATACATTATTTGGCGTGCGCTGAGAAAACTATTGATGATAGATAAAAATTTGTAGGTAGGTAGGTAGGTTAGGCAGGGTAGGCAAGGTAGGGAGGGTAGGCAGGGTTGGCAGGGTATGCAGGATAGGCAGGGTAGGCAGGATAGGCAGGGTAGGCAGGCTAGCCAGGGTAGGCAGGCTAGCCAGGGTAGGCAGGCTAGCCAGGGTAGGCAGGCTAGCCAGGGTAGCCAGGATAGGCAGGGTAGGGGCAGGGTAGCAATGGTAGACAGGGTATACAGGTACAGGGCTACCCTGCCTAACCTACCTACCCTGGCTACCCCAGGGTAGGTAGGTTAGGCAGGGTAATCAGGGTAGGGGCAGGGTAGGCAGGTTAGGCAGAGTAGGCAGGATATGCAGGGTAGGTAGATAGGTAGCCACTTGACGGGAGCGAAGCCCCGAGGGTCAGTTAGTATTAAATAAAATTAGTTTAGCAAATTGTTTGACTGCCTTGCTAAAGCATTTGCGAATTATTAGGTCATTACATATGAAATTGGCGTTTTGTAAGGGAGGAACATAAAGTCGTTTTTTTTTAATATAATATATTTATTTAATCAAAGTATGTACCATTGCTATCTATGCACTTTTGCCATCTCATAGGTAGTTCATTGATCCCTTTACAAAAAAAAACCATTCGGACGGGAATCAATAAAATCTTTGCAGGCACTTTGGACTGCCCCATCGGATTTGATTTTTTTGTCCCTTGCAAGAAGTTACCCAAATTTCGAAAAAAATGGTAATCTGTTGGAGCAAGGTCCGGGGAGTACGGTGGATGTCTTAGACATTCCAATTGAAACTCCTCTAATTTGGTAGCCGTCTGTTGTGCAGTGTGTGGTCTAGCGTTGTCCTGAAGCAGCAGTGGCCTAGAGCGATTGAACAGCCTCGGCTGTTTAGAAGCTAGCTTTTCCATCATGGTTTGCAGTTGCTGACAATAGACATCCGCCGTAATCGTCTGGCCAGATTTAAGAAAGCCGTAGTGAGCGACACCGGCACTAGTCCACCAAACGCTCACAAGTAATTTTTTTTGAGTCAATTTTCGCTTGGGGCAGGATTTGGCTGGTTCGCCAGGGTTCAGCCATTGCGATGAGCGTTTCCGATTATTGTACAGGATACATTTTTCATCACAGGTAATGATTCGATTTAAAATCCCTTCATTATTGTGCCGGTTGAGTAATGTAACATGCAGCAGTCGACGCGCGTTTGACGGTTTGCTGCACTCAATTCATGAGGTACCCACCTTTCAAGCTTTTTCACCTTACCAATTTGCTTCAAGTGGATTAAAACAATTTTATCACTAACAGCAGCCTGCAGCTAGCTCGGGCGTGGTTTGCGATGGATCCGCTTCCACAATAGCCTTCAATTCTTCATTATCAACTTTAGTCTTCGGCCGTCCACGGGGCTTGTTCTGCAGGTCGAAATTTCCAGAACGATAACGTTGGAAACAAAAACGCACTATGTTTTCTTTTGCGACACCGTCGCCATACACATCATTAATCCTTCGAGCCGTTTCTGCAGCACTGGTGCCACTCGTACTCGTAAATAACGCGATATTTCAAGTTTTCCATTTTGTAAACTGACTGGCGCGAAGAAAAAACCAAAAGAGGAAAAAAACAAAAATGAATTACGGTTTTCCAAACACAAAAGCATGAGTAAATAGCTGTATAAATTTAAAATTGGAATTCCAAACCAAAGAGGAGATATTTGAGATCAAAGTGGCCAGTACAACAAAACGCCAATTTCATAAGTACTCGTATGTGTAGGCCTAAACACTCCGTTTATTCTTATTGCTGTTTTTAGTCTTCAAGCGACTGTTTGGGTGTTCATCAGATTTACTGGCAGCAAGTTTGGTTGATCCGTGATCCGCTTATTGTACGCTTTTGTCCTTTCTGAGATTTCATCTATAACACTTTTAATACAGAGGTCGGAGTTATTTGAGTTGGTTGTTTGAGACATACCAATTACAGTTATCTCATTTTTTTATTTTGATGATATGCCCCAGAGTTGTAGACTATGGGTTTGTCCATATGTGTTATATTATGCACTTATAAAGCAACAGTTTGTTTTGAAGCTAGAGTCGTGATTTTGGTAGCTAATATGTTGTGCGTGTGCAACTGTTATGGTCCTCATTGGTCGCTTTGTAAATATTTGCTTCTTCCAGATTATGCGTCTGCTATCCGAATATATTTTAAGACTAACAGTTGCCCGCGACTTCATTCGCTTGGAATTCGGTTTATCAAGCACTGTTTATTGGTTAATAATACAAATATGTTTTAATATTACGCTAGTACCTAGTAATAGAACTCTGATAATATAAATTAGATAGTAGAGAAAACTACATTTAAAAAAATCTTTATATATTCGAATAGAGTTGATTGTTTATCCCTCTCGGGCATTACTGACCAGCGAGCAAGCCACATGCAGTTGGTCGTGGAAAAACAATTAGATTTTAGGTCGACACTGGCGATCTTTAGGGTCTGCCATTGACTCTTGCTTATGGTCATCGCGAAGAAAGCAGTAAGGTATGCGCAGAAAAAAATACATCAAAGAAAAAAACAAACGATAATAAAGTCACTATTTTTTTTTATATTGTATAGACTCGCGCTTGACCACTATCACACCTGATGGTAAGCGATGATTTGGTCGAAGGTGAAACACGCTTGCCAAGAAATAACCTATTCACTCTTGACTTAAACAGTATTACAAAAAGCGGGTTTACTAAAAACTCAGGTTTAATCCTCTATAATGTACGGTGTAAACAAGGTTTAAACCTGGGTTTTAGTTGAGCCGCTTTTGTAATAAGGCACAAAGACTCCTAGATTGTAGCTGTCGGGTAACACAGATTTCGGCAGGCAATTCCACTTCTTAGCTGTACGCAGGTTTATTCCCATCGGCCACCCTCGAGTATTGTTGTCACCCCGGTGGTCGATGTGAATTATTTAGTGAAATCAGTCACCTTCCTTTATTCCCATCTGCCACCGGGGTAGTGAATGGTATTAACTAGCGGCGTTTGCCACCACGGTGGTCGATGGGACTTATTTATTGTCATCTGCCACATTCCTTTATTCCCATCTGCCACATTCCTTTATTCCCATCTGCCACCGGGGTGGTGGATGGCATTAACTAGCGGCGTTTGCCACCACGGTGGTCGATGGGACTTATTTTTTGTCATCTGCCACATTCCTTTATTCCCATCTGACACCGGGGTGGTGGATGGCATTAACTAGCGGCGTTTGCCACCACGGTGGTCGATGGGACTTATTTATTGTCATCTGCCACATTCCTTTATTCCCATCTGCCACCGGGGTGGTGGATGGCATTAACTAGCGGCGTTTGCCACCACGGTGGTCGATGGGACTTATTTATTGTCATCTGCCACATTCCTTTATTCCCATCTGCCACCGGGGTGGTGGATGGCATTAACTAGCGGCGTTTGCCACCACGGTGGTCGATGGGACTTATTTATTGTCATCTGCCACATTCCTTTATTCCCATCTGCCACCGGGGTGGTGGATAGCATTAACTAGCGGCGTTTGCCACCACGGTGGTCGATGGGACTTATTTATTGTCATCTGCCACATTCCTTTATTCCCATCTGCCACCGGGGTGGTGGATGTCATTAACTAGCGGCGTTTGCCACCACGGTGGTCGATGGGACTTATTTATTGTCATCTGCCACATTCCTTTATTCCCATCTGCCACCTGGGTGGTGGATGGCATTAACTAGCGGCGTTTGCCACCACGGTGGTCGATGGGACTTATTTATTGTGATCTGCCACATTCCTTTATTCCCATCTGCCACCGGGGTGGTGGATGGCATTAACTAGCGGCGTTTGCCACCACGGTGGTCGATGGGACTTATTTATTGTCATCTGCCACATTCCTTTATTCCCATCTGCCACCGGGGTGGTGGATGGCATTAACTAGCGGCGTTTGCCACCACGGTGGTCGATGGGACTTATTTATTGTCATCTGCCACATTCCTTTATTCCCATCTGCCAACGGGGTGGTGGATGGCATTAACTAGCGGCGTTTGCCACCACGGTGGTCGATGGGACTTATTTATTGTCATCTGCCACATTCCTTTATTCCCATCTGCCACCGGGGTGGTTGATTGGTTGGCACTAACTAGTGGCGTTTGCCACCACGGTGGTCGATGGGACTTATTTAGTGTCATCTGCCACCTTCATAAGTTTAGTCGGGTGGTCGATTCTCATGACCGTAAAACGGTGTGTATAGTAATTTCGGGGTGAATAGAAAAAAGATCAAGAAAGTTTTCAAGGTTTATATTTTTCGTGGAAAGAAAATCCTTAGAACTTTTTTTATTTTTATTATTATATATATATATATATATTTCAATTTGTGGGCAACACCTTCAATCAGACTTCCAAAAACAAAATTGTAATACGTAGGGCAATGCAAGGCGCGCATTTAATTAGAAATGTAGATGATATTATTATGTTATCAGTGCCAGCACCTTTAGTTGAATCCAAGTAACAAAGTAAACCGGTCACAGCATCAACATTCACTTTTATGTAACAAATTTCATGAGAATCGACCACCACCCCGGTGGTAGATGGGAATAAAGGAAGGTGGCAGATTTCACTAATTAATTCCTATCGACCACCGGGGTGGCAACTCGAGGGTGGCCGATGGGAATAAACCTGTACACATATTAAAAGTGTCTACAAAATGTGGGATGTCCACCATGTACCGATGGCGCATCGCCGTACGTCTGGTAGTCTGAAGATGAAACGGGCTAGGTGGAATTAGGTCGTGCAATTCCATCGCACACTCCCCGAAATGTAACCGATAAAAACCGACAAGCTGACAACTGGGCCACGGTGCTCAAGGCTCTGGAGCTTTGACTTGATCAGTGCCTCATCGCCTATGATGGTGTATAAGTGAGCTGAAATAATTAGATACTACAATTTAACGTTAGTTACAAAGAATGCAATTCAAAAACAGACGTAGAAAACCGAGGAGGGTCATGTAGACGCGGAGACTTAACACCGCAATGCAGAAATGTGCGTCAAATGTACAACGCCATAATTATATCGAGCTTGGAGGTAAACTTTTTGCTCGTTGGAGACTTGAGATGACATGCCACGAACGGCGAAAGGTAAGCCATGGTCTGAGAAGAGACACCGGATATACATTTGAGATCTGGGCTGACGATTATGTCTGGTAAATATCTCTGTAACGTTCGACTTGTGTTTTGAGTTTATTTAGAGACTGCCAAATCTCTTACGGTAACGCGTGCCAAGGTAGAAGACACTCAGGCGGTTCAAGCTGGGACTGGGATTTAAGCAACTTCTGCCCTTTAACTAATTATAGAATAATTCACTCAATCGACATTTTCCACCACGTTAATTTTCGCCATTCAATATCAGTGCGCCAGAAACCGGTGATTTCTTGGGTGCGTGCGTCTAGTCTCTGGCTTTAGTGCGGCAAATTGACGGGGTGGAAATTTTGCATTGTGTGGCGCGAATTATTCTATAATTAGTTAGGTAATTCCAAAAGAAATATTTGACTAAATAAATGCAAAACATTTGATCAATTAGTACAAATAAGCAGCAAAATATAATACCTTTAAACGAGCAATTCTTGTATATATGTATACATATAATCTGAATCTCGGAAACGGTTACAACGACTTTCATGAAATTTAGTGTACAGGGGTTTTCGGGGGCTGTAAATCGATCTAGTTAGGTTTCATTTTTAGAAAACGTCGTGTTCTCTATTTTCACTCGAGCAGAGCTCGGTCGCACAGGTACAGATTATAAAAAAAAAAAACGTCTTGGGATTCCAACCCACGACGATCGACTTGGAAGTCTTGTAACTAAAACACCAGGGTATGTACTCCGTTGACAAAGGGTTAAAATAGCAGTTCTAATACATGTCGCGATCTACATATTACTATCCTGCTAACTCTCCATAATAAATAGCGTGATAATATATAGCCTGTACAGTGGCCAGACCATTAGAGGACATATTGCAAAAAAAATCTTGATTAATTACTATCTTGCGCTAAACATTAGTAGAAAACCGACAAAATCTAACATTGTTTATCCCCCATAGTAATTAGCGTGATAATAAATAGCCAAATAGGTTTACCAGACCTATAAAGAACGTTTTGCTTAATTTTGGTCCCCTTTATTCAGGCCCGCGCTAAACTGTTGTAGAAAATACACATAATGCAACATTGCTTATCCCCCAAGGCAAATAGCGTGATAACTTATAGCTTATATGTTGCTCTGATCTTTAAGGAATGTATGATCAAAATTTTAACAGAATCTCTTCGGTAGTTTTGGCGCCAATTTAATGCATTGCAGCAGACAATAATTCTAAAAAAAAGCAGTCGGCGGATAAATATTCGCGCACTGTTTGACCCTCTGATCTTCCGATTGCACAGCATGATTTTTTTCTTGTTTACAGCTTTTTAGTTCTCTTCTTAAGCAGTCGGGTTTTTTATTTTTAAATAACTTTTTTTTATTTACAACTTTTTAGTTAGGTATCATTTTTTTTTATTACTTTTAAACATATAAGTGGTATACATTTTTGTAATGACCACTTAAAACCCTTCATTTTAATACCCCATTCGATTGGCTAGGCAGAAAAAAAATATTGGAACTCGCACAATATGGCGCCCAAAATCCGCCAAGTTTGTTTATTTTTTAACTTCACCTATCTAAGAACACTTGGGAGGTCAAGAAGTATCTAACGATGTCTTAATTATATAAATCCGTCTAGCGGTTTGATAGATATCAATATGAGGTAATAAAGAATATTAAAATTACAAACTTACAAGATACGCGCGAAAAACCCTAACTAACCCTTTCCTTGCAGTCGGGTAGCAAAAAATTGGCTCTCTATCTATACCAATATTATAAAGAGGAAAGATTTTTTTGTTTGTTTGTATGTTTGTTTGTTTGTACCGGATAGGCTCCGAAACTACTTGACCGATTTAAAAAATTCTTTCACCTATGGAAAGCTACATTATTCTCGAGTAACATAGGCTATAATTTTGATGGGAGCGAAGCCACGGGGGTCAGCTAGTCCTTCATATACCTACTTCGTAGCTATTACTACTTCTCAAAAATATTCAATGTACAGTTTTGACGTCTCTACGATTTTATTATATTACTGGCTGTGCCCGCGGCTTCGCTCCCGTCAAAATTATAGCCTATGTTACTCGGGCATAATGTAGCTTTCCATAGGTGAAAGAATTTTTAAAATCGGTCCAGTAGTTTCGGAGCCTACCCTACTAACCTACCTACCTACGCCTTACATAACCTACCTGCACATAATATTATTTACTCTAGGGACTTCATACAATAAAAGTAAAGGCAGTTTCGCTGCGCGCCATCTATAGCACTCCGACACCGAAACGAAAACATAAAAAACCAGCCAAGTGCGAGTCGGCCTCGCGCACGAAAGGTTCCGTACCATTACCGTAGAGAAAACAGACGGCAAAAAATCACGTTGTATGGGAGCCCCACTTAAATATTTATTTTATTCTGTTTTTAACCGCCGCCGGAAAAAGAGGAAGTTTGACGTGTGTTGCTGTGTATCTGTGTGTCTGTCTGTGGCATCATAGTTCCTAAAAGGATGAACCGATTTTGATTTAGTTTTTTTTTTGTTTTAATGGTGATTTTGTCAAGGGTGTTCTTAGGCTATGTTTGAATAAAATCGGTTCAGCCGTTCAAAATTATAAGCGTTTAACTTTTTGAATCGGAGTGTTTTAGCAAGATAAATGTGTCGAGGGTTTTTTAAATTTTGAAATTTTTCTTGTTAGTATTTGTTGTTATAACGGCAACAGAAATACATCATCTGCGATTTCAACTGTCTAGCTATCACGGTTCATGAGATACAACCTGGTGACAGACAGACAGACGGACATACCCCTATTTGTCTACTGAGTTTTCCTATAGTGGCCTCCTTCACCAACATTACGTTATAAAAGGCGGCACACTATACCAGGCAACCCCTTACGAGGTGTCTGGGACCATCTTCGGTAGGTCACGCCTCCGAGAGCACTCGCCCCTGGTACTGAAGAGAAAATGTGAATCGCATCGTGATTACTCACTACCATACATACATAGACAGACGGACAGTGGAGTCTTAGTAATATAGTAAACGGGACCCGTTTTTACCTTTTGGGTGTGGAAGCGTAAAAATATCCATAGCTGGGGCTCGAACCCGTAACCTTGGACGTAGTTGGCTACCGCGTTTATCATTAGGCTATTGAGTGAGACGGGAAGTAGCAGCGGCAAATCTAGTGCATTATAACACACCTGAAATATCCCTTGAAGATATTATATGTCGTTGAATCGACGTAAAGAGTTGACATCCGTTTCCTATCTCCCTACTCAACCTGGCTTGCAACCTACCCTACTTACCAACCAATTTTTTTTTGTTTTATTTTTCCACGGCGAATCTTAAGGCACTATATACGCCCAATGTTAACGCAGTACTAGCCGTGCGCCCGCTCGATGCCAAGATATCAATACTGAACTTCATTTTGAACTGTATTGTTTGCAAACTATTATTTGATTTACATATGCTATGTTAGTTATGAAGAAATTTCAACCATCAATTTTTCTGTGTAAAAATATTTTAAAGATCCAAGTCGGTTTTGGAGGAGTTTCCAAAACTTACGAAAAAATATCGTGTTGTTAATTATTTTTTTAAAGCAAAACTATTAGTTATACGAAAAAACCTTGTGTTCAAAATTATGTACATGAATCAATAATATTTTTTTTTTGAACCTAGCCGTTACTAAGGAGTATGCTTTATGTATGAAAGTTACCTTTTTGCGGCACTAAAGGGTATGTAGGCCCTAAACACCGCCATTCAGAAAATGACGTCAAATCCACAATGCCATCTATCGGATATGGAGTTCAAGTATCCAAGTATCTGAACTGCGTGTGTTGTGATATTTTACTTCTTGAAAACTTTAAATTCATCTTACTTTTGATAGACTGCACCGATTGCGATGAAACAAACACTACAAGTTACGCATAATTTTTAAGTATAAAATTTATCTACATGGGTTTCGTAAATTTTACGTGATGCGCCCACAAATAAACAGACAAAAATTAAAAAAATGCTGGCAATGGGTTCTGTTGGTTATCCTTTAACACCCTGGCAATTTTTTCGATGTACAAAAACCACTTTTCTACAGATTTATTATATGTATTGATATAAGATACTTGCGGGTCTGCCGTTTTGTTTCCGTCAGTGAGCCGGCCTTTATGAGGCCATAGCCAACAGCTTTAGTAGGCTCTAAGGTCTTAGTTGCCGTTTTGATTTCTACTCGTGTGAGTTTAGTAATTTGCCTTCATAGATTTTAGTATCTTTATTTGATAATAATTCTCTCAGATCAGATTAAGATGCTCGACAAATGCGGCAACTTTGTCCGCATGCATCGCTAGAAACCCATTCTGAATTACTTTTTAACCGACTTCAATAAAAGGACAAGGTTCTCAATTTATCGGAATCTTTTTTTATGAATGGGAGGTTGTTTACATGCCGGGCGGTTAAGTTTTTTAGGCCGATATACCAGTGGCGTTTTACAAGCGTTGGCGTTTCTCCAGCGCTGACGCGACGTTGACGTCGCGCACATGCTACAATTTGAGGCGTACAATCAGAGACAAAATGGATTCCGACGAGGAAACTACTGCTGGTGTCTTTGCTACTTCGAACAGACAGAATAGTTCAAAACGTTAGAGAAACGCCAACTCTTGTAAAACGATAGTGGAATAGCGGCCTTACTGGCTTTTCACAAGGGATAATTTGCCATCTGGTTTTTTTTTTTTTTATCTGTGTCCCACACTATGAATTTCTTCCTGTATCTTGGGTGCATTTACAAACATATAGATTCACATACACAACACCCAGAGCCGGAACAACTATCTGTAGATCATACAAATATATGTTCCGTGCGGGAATCGAACCCGCGACACGCAGCGCAGCAGTTAATCACTCAACCACTGCGCTAACCGTGCGCTTTTAAGCTATTTTTAACTATGCTTTGGTTTTCATTATCTTTTGGTAGTATTTTTAGTTTAGTTTGAAGGTAGTCTTGAAAAGGTTCAAAGGTACAGGCTCGCGTTTGACCACTATCTCGCCTGTGGGGAAGCGATGACGTGGTCTAACATTCAAACAAAACTTAATGTGTGAGTACTAAAAATATATATACAGGAAGCGAAGCAGCGCAATTCCGACCGACAGTATCACAAACAAGTCATTACATTCAATCATTGGAAAATTGCACTCACTCAAAGAATTATGCATTCATAGCAGTAACTGATGCGATGATAGGTGACTAGCGCACTGGCTAGACCCGACCTTGCACTTGTTAAGGTGACCACTGATTGGCAGTGTTATCTCGCTGACTTTCAATATGCCTTTATAGAACACTTTCAATTGGAACTTGCATGCATTTGGGATTGTTAACGGCTTAGTGTTAGCTGTCGCCGGTAGATGGCGTAAGATGTCGTAGTTTGCGCGCGATATCTACAAAGGCTGCGCAGTAGTAAATCTCATACAAAAACGGCACCCATCCGTGCCTTGCGCATTTTAAAGCCAACTTCAGGCGGCCCAGAAGTTTGGCGAGAACGGCTACTCTGAAACTGAAATTGCAATGACTCGGATCGGATGAAATAATAAGGAAAGTACTAGAAACACTGACCTCTATCATAACTAGTACGCTGGACTACATATTATCGATGACAAAATGAAGACATTTGATTTTCGCCATTTTGGCGCTGATAGCAACGTGACTATTATCGATGACAAAATGAAGACATTTGATTTTCGCCATTTTGGCGCTGATAGCAACGTGACTTAACGTGAGAGTACATGGAACTAATATTAGAGATGGGACACAGCTTTCGTTAAAAAAATACTTTTATGGGCTTTATCGATCGTGAGAATAATTAAATACATAAGAGAAAAAAACATCCCAGTTATTTTTATTATGATTCATTTTTAAGTAATAGAATAATTGCTGTAAAGGTTAACTGAAAAATATTTTAATTCAGATTGCAAGCTATAAACTAGTGGTGCTAGTAAAGTTATAGCGCATTACTGTCAGATCAGTGAGATTTAAATATGGGGATAGGCTAACAACTTATCCTTAAAACTAGTATATTTGAGCAAGTATCTCCTCGCTCAAGTACACTAGTTAGACTAATACTTACAATCGTTCAGATTCACTCGGTTGGCGCTCATCGGATTCGTGAAGGGAACATCATTTACACAATAATAATAATAAATGAGATGGATAATCATTTACAACGGTCGTATTTCTCGCTCTCATCGCTGAGATCCTGTCTCTGTGTTGCAAATAATAGTGACATCTGATTCCAGCAAGGTGAAGACTTATATCAGTTTTCAACTCTGTTTCAGATGCAGATAATAAATTGTTTGTCTTCAAAACATTTGTTAATAAAATTATAATTATCATGATATTATTCCAGAATTAATTCTAGGCTCAGGAACATTGAGTTAAATGTACTACGAGAAAGAAGAATAGAAGCTATTTCAAACAAAAGATTGCGCGTAGGTAATTCGGTGACAGCGAGGTAAGCAGGCGGGAGGGGAGGGGGGGGTTATGTTCTCACAGATAGACAATCAATGCGCGCAGATGAACTTTTTCTTACTCTTTGAAATTTACACAAACATGGCCGCCCTCCCGCCTCCGCGGTGACGCAACGTCACGAGATACAATAAATTGATAAAATATAATTAAATTAAGCATGTTTTCAAGTTACTGTTGAAAACTCATTCCTTGACTTTTATTTATATTTCTCGAGTTGTTTGAACAGTATCTCAATACACACGAAGGCATTTTATAAGAAACAAAAACTAAGTACTCAAACGTGTCACGTTGCAGCGAGCGCTTGCCACAGACTAAGTGAGTTGGGGTACGCGCGCTCTATCGCGTGTTACAAACAATTGAGTTGAGGAGTCTCCTCTAGTACGTAGTATATTTAACTCAATGCTCAGAAACGTGGTGATTGGTACAAGAGTGAGGCCTGTGCTCAGCGGTTGGCGAAGTCAGGCTGTGGATGAACATGATGATGGTTCCAGAATTTAGTATTACACATTGCTTTTGAACATATTATTACTGATTAGTAGGCATTCATATAACATTCATCACCAATACCAATATGAGATATTTAGTTCCAACATACTCATCATCATCATCATCATCTACAGCCCGACTTCGCCCACTGCTGAGCATAGGCCTCTCTCTTCTTGTACCAATCACCACGTTCCTGTGCCAACCTCATCCAGGTTCTACCCGCAATGGCAACAATGTCATCTGCCCATCTCGCCGCTGGACGACCAATACTTCTTCTTCCAGTCCTTGGACGCCATTCAGTCACCACCTTACTCCACCTATCATCACCGCGCCTTGCCAGGTGTCCCGCCCAGCTCCATTTCAGTTCCGAAATTCGTATTCCAACGTCGGAAACCTTCGTACGTCTTCGGATCTCAACGTTTGGAACCCGGTCTATCAGCCGTATGCCAAGCATGGAACGCTCCATGGCTCTCTGTGCAACTCGAAGCCTGTACACAGCCTCCTGAGTAAGCGTCCACGTCTCAGCACCGTAAGTCATGGTGGGCAAAACACACTGGTTATAGAGGCGGGTCTTCAGAGATTGTGGTATCTTGACTGATTTCAACATACTACGAGATGTCAATACAGTAGATGACTGATACGCCTTGCCAAGTCTACTATTTTTATATTAGTGTAATTTAAAAATATCACTAATAGTGATATATTAGTTACAATATTATAATATTTCCAGGCGAATATATTAGTATTTCCTAATTTTGAGAAATATCGGTATTAACCTATCTCTAAATGTGTCAATTTTAGTTCCCAATACGCTCGAGCGGGGCGCTTTGAATCAGCACAAAAATCAACTGTCATTTCATATAGTATGTTTAGTCCAGCGTACTTGTATGATAGAGGTCAGTGACTAGAAACAACAAAAATTTTAGGTCGCGCGTGTGTGAAGCGAGTGTGCGTTTTGTTTCCTCATGATTTATTTATTTATTAAAACTTTGCAAGATACAGATAAATAGGCGGACTACCTGTTGCATTCTCTACCAGTCAACCAAGGGTGGTGGACAGATAGCATGGCATGTGCATAAAAAATAGAAATAATTATTGAAGTACAATAGGTAAAAAAAAAGTTAAAATAAACATCACACATTAAGATCGTTGACGTCTGTCGTCGCCTTAAGTAGAAACAGGAGTCGATATCATCAATCATGAAAACTACACACAAGTTGTCATTGGGACTTATGCCACAGATCATAGAAACAACAGTTTCTATGATCTGTGGACTATTACCGAGTTGTATTGATAGTTCCATATACATGTTTACATAGGATACCATAAATGGGTTCCTTTTGAAGCGGGCAATCTAATAAAAAGAAGACAACATCTAATAATCTAAGAATCATCATCATCATATCAGCCGAAAGACGTCCACTGCTGGACATAGGCCTCCCCAAGCGTCGCCACATTGACCGGTCCCGTGCGTCCCGCATCAAGCGGATCCCCGCAACCTTCACCAGGTCGTCGGTCCACCTGGTGGGAGGCCTTCCAACGTAACGTCTTCCGATTCGCGGTCGCCACTCCAGAACCTTTCTGCCCCATTGGCCATCCGTTCCAGAACCTTGAAGACATCCTCCAGTGCAGCGGTGAACAGTTTCGGAGATATGACATCTCCCTGCCTCACAGCTCGCTGCAGAAAGACAGGTTCCGAGGTCTGATCCTGAAGTCGAACTGACATGGTGGCGTTTTTGTACAAACACCTCGATGAACCGGTAGTCAATTTGGCACCGTTGGAGAGACTGCAGCACAGCCCAAGTCTCGATCGAATCAAAGGCTTTCTCGTATTCCACAAACGCTAAGCAGAGATGCAGGTTGTACTCTTCGGTCTTCTGTATAACCTGCCGCAGCCTATGTGTATGGTCTACGGTGTTAAAGCCTTTACGGAAACCGGCTTGTTCAGGAGGCTGGAAATCGTCAAACCTGCGCGCGAGACGATTCGTGATGACTCTTGAAAACAGCTTGTAGACATGGCTAAGAAGTGAGATGGGCCTATAGTTCTCCAGGAAGGCATTGTCGCCCTTCTTGAAGAAGAGTACCACCACACCCCTGCACCATGCCTGTGGCGTTTTGCCCTCGAGTCTGACGGAATCAAACAGCTTCTGAACGGCCTTAAGGACCGGTTTTCCACCCGCCTTTAGAAGTTCGGCTGTAATTCCGTGACGTGTACAACTGCCCATAGAATCTTTCGATCTCTCTCAAAAGCTCCGGTTTGGCGGATACGATCCTGCCATCGTCGGTCTTCAGTTTCGTGAGCTGGCTCTGAATCTAAGAATATATGAATTAAATAATACTTTAATATAAAAATTGAAATAATAATTTAAAAATAATAAAAATATATATTCCATTCTTTTCCGTGTACTTTACCAAAGGTATCAATAATATTAACATTATAAGCGGGATATTTACCATGTTTACTGTTTGTAGCGAGTTTCCGATATTTGGGTGCTGTTGCAAGCACCATGATCCCGGATAAACATCGGATCAATATCGGAAACTCGCTACAAACAGTAAACATGGTAAATATCCCGCTTATAATGTTAATGTTGGTATCAATAATTGTAATCAAATTGGCTAATAATCACAGTTCTGTTGGGGGGCCTGGTAATCTGTGTGACAGGATTTCCTAGTGCAGATGCCAGTCTCCCACAAAGGATTTACCAAGTAATATTGCACCATTATGGTTTAGTTTATAAGAAACCTTTGTGGAAGAGAAATAAATATTTTTATTATTATTAATAAAAACTGTAAAAGTCGGCAATTTGTGGACTCAGTATCAGAAGAAGTGGTCTAGGCTAGGTTATAGATTTTTACTTTTTCCTAATTATTTCTAGTGATATGGATGTTTTTTTTTTATTATTAGCTGAACTGGTTCTGGTACAACCTAGCGCTTGATGTTGAGATTCAGGACACGCAGTTTAGACGGCGTGTTGTTATGTGTTAAGAGATTCTTTAGTTTTAGTTACAAATTAATGAAAAGTAATCCGCTTACCCTCAGTTTCCCACCTTAAAATTATCGGAGAATTAATGTGACAAATTGTCAAGCACGCGTTATCTGCTGTGATTGGTTGAATGAATTTTCAACAGCCAATCACAGAAGATAACGCGTGTTTGACAATTTGTCACATTAATTCTCCGATAATTTTAAGGTGGGAAACTGAGGGTTAATCAAGCAGAATCATTAAAATATTTCAGTTATGTTTCTTCAATACGAGTTCTACTTTAAAGCCGTGACAAGACGAGAAAAGATTTATTGCAAAATGTTCAGATTTTATCGATTTACTCGAAAATGTTATTAAGTTATAAAAAAAAAATATCTACCAAATACGTACTACTCGTGATTTTTATTAACTTTACCGAGGTACGTTGATCGACACTTTTTTTTATAGTCAATATAGTTTTTAGACGTAACTTTGTCAATCATCTGTATCGAGGTTTTTTTACATGTAAAGATTTTATTTCTCAAATATTAACTTGCATTTTTCAAAGATCCCACAATGTAATTCTCAGAAGTGTGAATGTGTTGGGGCACTGTGTGCTATTTCCGCAAATAATATGACAAGCTTTTACGATTGCCCTATTTTCAATGAACTTCTAAAGTAATGACCTAATTGCCGAGTTTCTTGAGTTAAGGTTCCCCTAGTCAACGGCACGAACTATTTTGTGCGCGGGGTTAAAATGCATGCTGTCTCATCAGACAACACGTGCGAAAGAGATTGATGCTGCGATGAGCAGTAAGAAGCTAGCTCTCGTAAGAATTAGCACTTTTGCAAATTTGTAGCGAAATGGATGATGATTTAGAAAGAAAACGAACGCTCGAAATTTTATGATCAGACCTTTGGGAGTCTAGATATCATGAAAAAACTACTAAATATATATTTTCAAAATAAAATTATTTGCTTTGATGAATTACTAATCTATCCTTGTATGGAGGCCGTTTTGCAATTTTCCTTCTTTTTATAGTATTTACTTCCGCCCAAAGATGCATTAAAATTAGTGTTGAAATATGGAACTTTCGACGCTCATAACTTTCAAATATTGTATTTTTTACTTTTCTGTTTCCATACAAGCCTAGATAATGATGAGACAAATTGATATCATTTTTTATTTTGAACGTACACCGTCAAACAGTGGAGTAACGCCTTCGACTAGTGCAAACTTAAGGTAACTTTTAGGTACGCTTGGGCTATAGCTGAACGGCATTTGGCGGATGGCTCAACACGTCTCCTTCGTACTTTTTCTATATAGTATATAACATCGTGTGGAAACCGGCATGTCCTAGAACCAAAAATTCAAAGACATGTGACATCTACCAATCCGCACTGGGCCCGCGTGGTGGATCATAGCCCACTCCCTCTATGAGAGGAGGCCTGTGTCCCAGCAGTGGGAACTTTAAAAGGCTGATGATGTGATGTACGACGATTTGATGGATGCATTAGGTTCTAAATTAATTTATCTACTTCGGTTTCGTTATATTCGAATTATAAAATTGACAGCGGTTTCATTATGATACCCATAACGACATCGGGTTGCGTTATGCGAATCGTCATAAATTCTAAAACACAAGCAAAGACATTCTGAACATACAGCCAGGTCCCTATAATATTACTTCGAAATCGAGACAATGTAAATGATGTTTTTAAAAATGGAACAAGTTTAGAACAAAAGTATCTTATACTATTTGGCTGTTGCGGCTACAAGATCTTTGCCTTATCTATACTAATATTATAAAGCTGAAGAGTTTGTTTGTTTGTTTGTTTGTTTGTTTGTTTGAACGCGCTAATCTCAGGAACTACTGGTTGGAATTGAAAAATTCTTTTTGTGTTGGGTAGTCCATTTATCGAGGCAGGTTATAGGCTATATAACATCACGCTACGACCAATAGGAGCGGAGCATCAATGAAAAATGTTCCAAAAACGGGGAAAATTTATTCTTTTTGAGACGCAACGTATTTAGAGTAGGTGGGCTAGCTTGGTAGGTAGCCAGTTGACGGGAGCGAAGCCGCGTGGGACAGCTAGTACCTAATAAAGACTACATAAAAAAATAAAATAAAAAATGGACGCGGGCAAAAATTTCTGAGTGAAATTTGATTCCAAATTTTATTAAAAATATCTTCAACATCAAGTGATATTGAAAATACACCACCAGATATAACAAATAAGCAGTTGCGGCTTCAAATAATTTACTACAAGAAAAATCAAGACATGTATATGAGAAATAAAATACTTAAATACAATGCCTGAAATACTTATTTATCTATATCTGTGTTTTATTCCTTCCTTCGTAGATAAAATCTTGTATGCAACTGTACGTTATTAGTCTTTTAATAACTCGTGCCCACCTATTTCGGTACGCGCTACGCTTGTACCGAAAAATGGCACTCGTATTAAAAGACCGTCCATAACGTAACAGTTGCATAAATAGCTATTAAAGATAATGCCTATCTGCTAAATCACTGTGCTGTTGATATTATTGAAACGAAAATCATAATAGCACAGACAATAAAGTGTGAGATTGTTTCCTTTCTCTCTCAAACGCACTAGATGGGCAGGATCTGAATAGGCTTTTCATACCCATCCCGATCCGCGGGTCAGTACTGTCGACTGTCAGACGGCCGTAGTTAATTATTTAGAAGCTTCCGTCGATACACAGAATTACACTAGTGTCCTATTGATATAGCTTTATAATATTCCAACTAAATGTCTGTATTGTCTTACAGAATTATACTGACAATGGCATATTGAACTAAGGTTTTATTTATTGGTAAGATGAGCCTTTGAGCCTGAAGGCTTACTTGCTAAACAATAATAATTGATATGACTATTTATAATTACAGGCTTTTTTTGCGTAATTAATTATTTGAATCCAATTTTTTTTTTGCACGCACTGTTTTATTATATATTTGTTAGACTTCGCTCATTCCCGAAATCTTGAGTGCCTCACGTATGTCTCATGGTCTAGCGTCAGGCCAAGGACGAATCTATACTTATATTATAACTAGCTGACCCCCGGGGCTTCGCTCCCGTCAAATGGCTACCTACCTACCTACCCTGCCCACCCTGCCTATCCTGCCTACCTACCCTGCCCACCCTGCCTATCCTGCCTACCCTGCCATCCCTGCCTACCCTACCTACTTTGCCTACCCTGCGTACCCTGGCTGTCCTGCCTACCCTGCCAACCCTGCCCACCGTGCCTACCCTGCCTACCTACTATTTTTTATCTATCATCAATAGTTTTCTCAGCGCACGCCAAAGTATGAATTTTATAGGCAACATTTTCTTACCTTGGTTTACATTATTGCAATTTTTATAAGGATCTTATTTTTATTTTTAACCGACTTCCCAAAAAGGAGGAGGTTCTATGTTCGACTTCATGTTTGTTTTTTTTTTCTGTGTATGTTCACCGATTACTCCGTCAATTGTGGACCGATTTTGAAAATTCTTTTTTTGTTTGAAAAAGTATGTTCCGAAATTGGTCCCATTTTAATTTGGTGAAGATATGATGAAGAACTTCGGAGATATACAACAGAACTCTTCAATAAATAACGGCAAATCTCTCAGGATTGCTGCAATCGCATGTCTGTTTGTTGTTTATAATATTTCTTAACGTCACGCCAGTTCGCTCTTAAGGGGTAAGCAGATCTCTCAATTTACCGGTTATGTTAAAGTTTCATGAAATCTATTCTGGCGAAATAGTTCCCTTACTAACTTGCCTATTAGGTACGTACAACTAAAAAGTGAAAAATAAAAAAACTTTTTGCACAAAGATACTACCGACTTCCAAATACAAAACTACAAAGTGAAAAATAACTTAATTTTTTGAAGTCGGTGTCCATAACGCAAAAAAATGGTACCTACGAAAGACACCGACTTCAAAAAATTAAGTTATTTTTCACTTTGTAGTTTTGTATTTGAAGTCGGTAGTATTTTTTAGCAAAAAGTTTTTTTGTCATATTTTATAGCCTATGACACTCAGGAATAATGTAGCTTTCTACTGGTGAAAGAATTTTAGAAATCGGTTCTGTAGATCCAGAGATTACCCGTTACAACGCAACCCAACCCTCTTTATAATATTAGTATAGAAGAGGTAAAGTTTGTGAGCTTGTGTGTTTGTGACGCTGTAAGGGTTAATATATAAATGGCTATAATAAATTTTCAAAAAGATTAGATATTCTTATAAAAATTGCAATAATGTAACCCAAGGTAGCAAAATGCTGCCTATAAAATTCAGTCTTTGGCGTGCGCTGAGAAAACTATTGATGATAGATAAAAATGGTAGGTAGGGTAAGCAGGGTAGGTAGGTAGCCAGTTGACGGGAGCGAAGCCCCAGGGGTCAGTTAGTCACAAACATAGTAGTAGTTATTATAGGCAGACAAAGACGCACCATATGGGTTCTTTAATTATACCTGTTACTGTGCCACTGCAGAGCAAATACCTTTTCTTATAGAGAAAGTGGAGTAAACACCACGCTTGATCATTATCTGAAAAAAATATTTTGTTCTTGGTAAAACATACATACATACATAAACTCACGCCTTTTTCCCATAGGGGTAGGCAGAAACTACAGAACGCCACCTGCTACGATCCTTACATACTTCTTTTGCTTCACTTTTCCCATAGGGGTAGGCAGAAACTACAGAACGCCACCTGCTACGATCCTTACATACTTCTTTTGCTTCACTCACATTCATGCATCTAGTCATACACAGACGCCGGTTATGAGTACTGAGCACCTGGCCTTTTTGAAGAACATCACCTATAAGGTTTTTCTAGGGCGTCCCCTCCCGGCGTTTCCATTCACGTCTGCCTTGTAAATACATTTCTTGGTAAAAGTATAAATAAAATTAACTTCATCAAAACCGTTGAGCGCTTTCTTCAGCCGGGGGCATGAAAACTCGGCTAATAGTAACTGAGATCACGTCAGTAGTGCTAACTTTGGTGAAGTGGGCTCATGGTTTGTCAATATCTGGTTTAACTGATCACTTCACTTAAGTTTAACACGGAAAGATTTTTACAAAATATCACTGCCGTAATCCGAACTTCGTGCGAGTTTTTGAACGTGCTCGAACACATTATCTTAAACGTCCACTTATCTATCTAATACCTTTAAACGATATGCAATAAAAACACCAAACGTATTTTTTTTGAATTCATTGTATTTTTATCTTACCTACCCTACCCTACCTACCCTATACTACCTACCATGCCTTAGGGTTTAAAAATTGTTTACGATCGTTTCTAAGACCTACCAAATATGCACAAAAAATTTCATAAGAATCGGTCAAGTCGTTTCGGAGGAGTTTGCAGACAAACACTGTGACACCAGAATTTTTAACCGACTTCCCAAAAAGGAGGAGGTTCTATGTTCGACTTCAAGTTTTTTTTTTTTTTTATGTTCTCCGATTACTCCGTCAATTGTGGACCGATTTTGAAAATTCTTTTTTTGTTTGAAAAGTATGTTCCGAAATTGGTCCCATTTTAATTTGGTGAAGATCTGATGAAGAACTTCGGAGATATACAACAGAACTCTTCAATAAATAACGGCAAATCTCTCGGGATTGCTGCGATCGCATTTCTGTTTATTGTTTATACCATTTCATAACATAACATCACGCCAGTACGCTCTTAAGGGGTACGCAGATCTCTGATTTCACCGGATATGTTCAAGTTTCATGAAATCTATTTTGGCGTTAAAGTTATCTTACTAACTTGCCTATTAGGTACGTACAACTAAAAAGAGAAAAATAAAAAAACTTTTGCAAAAAAATACTACCGACTTCCAAATACTAAACTACAAAGTGAAAAATAACTTAATTTTTTGAAGTCGGTGTCCATAACGCAAAAAAAATGGTACCTATGAAAGACACCGACTTCAAAAAATTAAGTTATTTTTCACTTTGTAGTTTAGTATTTGGAAGTCAGTAGTATTTTTTTGCAAAAAGTTTTTTTATATATATAAGATACATAATCTGAATCTCGGAAACAGCTCCAAAATTTTCATGAAATTTAGTTTGCAGGGGGTTTCGGAGGCGATAAATCGATCTAGCTAGGTTTCATTTTTAGAAAACGTCGTTTCCTCTATTGTCACCGTAGAGATTGGTCGCCCAGGTACTGTTAGTTTATTTAGAAAAAAAAAACAGGTTATCCGGGTAATCCAGTGTTGTCAACAGATTAGGTTTGGTACTTTTAAAAACACGTGAGGGGGCACAGATTCATAGAGTGACTTATGTCTCGTTTTCGCTCCCTAGCATCGTAATGCCACTATTATCGCCGGTCATCCGTCACGTGTGCCCACTGTTGTGACGTCTATACAAATAGCAGGATGTCGCAGTGGCGTAGTGTTTCATATAAAACTAACCACTTTGAATGTATATAACTTCTCACCCTCTCAACACCACACACAATCACACACACACTCAACCACAAAATAACATAAACACACACTCACACTGTTCACTTCACATAATAAAAATAATCAAAAAAGAAATAAAACCTTCCAATTAAGTGTTTGCACTTAACGCTTAGCAAAAATTTCATTTTTATGTTAAGTGTTAAGTGCAAACACTTAATTGGAAGGTTTCATTTTTGTTAAGTGTTATCTATCTAGAGTAGTTATTTTTGTACGTATTTGATGATATGTATAAATATATTGTTTTTTTCTGTAGGGGAGTGTCTCTGGTGTCCTGAAATACAGGTTGCGACTTAGCTCAGGCACCAGTCTCCCGCAAATAACTACGTGGCATAGCGTTATTATTATTTTCCGTTCAGTTTTTAGTTGATAAGGTGTTATTTGTGGAAGAAAAATAAACATGATTAGGTTTTTGTTTTTGATGTTGTTGCCGAGTTTATGACAACTGTTTCCTACTGCGAGCAGTCATTTCCTAGGGGGGTAATTACACTATCATATCTAGTTGGATAGGCCATTCAAAAATATTATGGATCTGTTAAAACCATTTTCGATCCGTTTGCGTAAAATTGAGCTTTAGATTGTTGCCTATGTCCTTCGTAAGGATGCCATCTAACTCCTTGCCAAATTTCACTGAATTCCGTTCAGTGGTTCAGGCGTGGAAAGGTTACAGATAGACAGAGTTACTTTCGAATTTATAATATTAGTATGCATTTGGGAGTGGTCTTTGCCCAGTAGTGGGACAGTGTAGGCTGAATAAAACTCTAATTGAATCAAACATCAATGCGTCTTGGAAAAACTAACGGAGTAACATAGTACGTTACACACATTCACCAATCTATCGCAAACTCTTTCGTTTTGTCAATTCAACAGAATTCGACTATTCATTGCGTGTTTTACGATGAAACAATGCATTAGGCACTTCATTCGGTTATGATTGAAATGAATGAATGGTTGAGACCGCTGAGAAACTACCAATTAAAACGCTGCATTTGCGTAAACTGAGTTTCGATGAACTAATCGCGATTAGTATCATTGGTGAAATCGGCCCTTAGTGTGTTACGCAACTAGGGTGCTGAAAATTCACTACATAGAAAAGTGAAGGGGTCCACCGTGAAGAAAAAAGCAAGTGTTAAAAATGTGTTCTTGTTCACAGCGCCGCTCCCACCGGAACTGTTGGACATACCAGACACTCTTCAACGTTCTGCCAGCGACGGCACGATAGAGGAGAACTTCGAGGAGGAGCTCGCCACAGCACCTGAAGTCTATGCGGAGGTATGTACAGCTGAGACATTGAACGATCAGACGCTTATGAAATTATAAATTATCTATTAATCACGTGAGGGTCGAAAGGGGAGGAGAAGTTCGGAAGAAATCTCGTAATATCATATAATAGGTGGTGGTGGGACTGGAGGGTTATTTTTTCTTTTTTCTCAAACATGCATGGAAATATTGTCATTATTTTAGAAAAACTAATACGTGAAGTACCGAATTTACGGACAAAGAAAATCAAATCCATTGCTGGAGCGTTTTTTGAATTTGGAACATTACAACGCTCCAAAAATGTTGATCAAAGCCATTGCAGGAGCGGTTTTTGAATTTGGAACGTTACAACGCTCCAGCAATGTTGTTGTAACTTTTAATATTAATTAAATTAAATATATAATATAAAAAGTATGTTTTATTTCCCAGCATTCTTTTGAGAAAATCACTATATGCCTCGGCGGAAATGGCAACTGTCTCATATTAGTGAAGTCAAACTCATACTCAACCTGCAATTGCCTATTTCCCGGCCTTTGCAATGATGTACTATTTCGTTGAACGTGCGATTTCTAAACCGAAAAGTATGTTTGGTTATTTTTATCACGATTCTTAATTTTCCAGAATGAAATTAGACTATACGTGTATTCCATATCTATACTTCTATACTAATATTATAAAGAGGAAAGATTTGTATTTTTGTATGTAAGGAATAAACTTAAAAACTACTGGAAATTCTTTCACCGTTGGGAAGCTACATTATCCCCGGGTGACATAGGCTACTTTTCACCTCTGTATTCCCACGGGAACGGGAACTATGCGGGTGAAACCGCGAGGTTGCCGCAAGTTAAAAATAAGGCTCCATGGTGGCCGAGAGGATCATCAGAAGACATTGCAAAATGCACTCAAAATCAATGCTTTATTAGCGTGTAAAGTTGTACAATAACCAACGCAGACGTCTAAGGACTCTTTAAGCGTGATTTGCACTTAGAGTAATCGAAGATAAGGTTTATAATCCAGTGTTGTAAGATATATCTTTGATCTGAGCTTGTTTCAGTCTGTTCCAAGCCTTACGTTCTGATACCATAAGCTGAATCAGTTTGAACCTGTGTCCGCGAGAATACGAACGATGTTTTTATTCGCTCACTCAAAGGCAGTTGTGTTGTGAAAAAGTAATTCTCTTTGACGGACGTAGCTATGACTCCAATCCGATCGGTCGGTTTAAAACTAAATGAAATTGAGTGTTTGTGTGTTTGTGGTCTGTTAATAAAATAATATCTGACGGGTTTGGTATTATAGTTAGGTGTTGTATAAGACCCTACATTCTACAATGTGTATGTTCAAAAGAAGTGCAAGTGTACTAAAAAAATGTCGTAGTTTTTAGTAATATTGTCGTGTATTTCAGGTAATTGTTTTATGCGCATTGATTAAGTTAACTCATCCTTACAAATTATCAGAGTCGCAGATGGTAGCGCCCCCAGTCGATCAAAATCTCAAGATAATTCAAAAAAAATTGTCCTTCAGTTCACTTAAATGCTTGGTATATGACGTAAAATATAAGATCTCTTAATTAAAAAAAAAATCATTAATTCATTTCGCAATTCCTTAAAGTGCTAAGCAATTTAAAAAAAATTGCATAGCTTTTTACCTGACTACGGCGAGGCCAAAAGAAAGGGTTATGATTTTAGCCGTCTATGTGTGTATGTATGTTTGTATTTACATATGTTCCTCCGTAGCGCCTAAACTATTTATCCGATTTTGATCCGAAAAAGGTGTCAATCGATGTTTTATTATGGCCTGGGTAAAATAAATAAAAAAGAAAACCCGTAGCCATGTTACAGTTCTAATTATAAAAAAATCTCAACCATAATGGCGCCGGCTTCAGTTTAACCGAATGATCTTTACATTCCAGTAACTGGGTAACGTACTGATGTGCCAATTTTTTCGGTAAAAGTAGGTTACACCTGAATTTAGAAACCCTTTCTTAACTCAGACGTAATCAATATCATCTAAAAAAATATAACCTAGTCTTAGAAAAAAAAGAGTAGCTTTTTTTTGCTACATTTTGGAAAACCTAATGTTGTTACCCCGTTACTGGGTTGTGGTGGTGGTGTATATTAATATATAAGATTATACAGACTCCGTATCAAAACGTCCGATTCGCAAACGACACATGAGCAGAACGTCATATTCTCAAAATGACCTATTAGCAAATTGTCCTATTAGCAGAATGTCCTACTGTCAAAGTACAGTTATTATATTGCAAAATTACTATAGATTTTTCGTCATGGCTCATTATTTAATTTATTTTAAAAGTAAAATTTAAATAAAAAGAAGAATCAAAGCATTACTGCATTATGGCTAGTCAACCGTCTGATGATGCTCTTAAAAATACTTCCGGTCTGATGAAGGTTTCGATGGAACAGAAAACTGTTATGTCCCTCGAGGTTGTACTTACACTTGGTGGAGGCAAGGCCGCCTGAAAAAGTTCCCAGCCTAGGTTGTGCAGCTCCGTGAGTTCCGTGACCTCGTCGCGGCAGTCGGTGCTGCGAATAACGACTCGTTTCCACTGTGATCCAGCCCATGGTTGGATGTGACAGCGCGTGGCACACAGTCGCCCGCTTCTGCGAGGAAATGAAGGTCGCAAAGGAGCCTCCCTATCTGTAGCAGCTATCGTTGTGGATTACGGCCCATTCCTTCTCACAGAGAGGAGACCTGTGTCCCAGCAGTGGGAACATTAAAAAGGCTGATGATGATGATCCGTAGTAGACGTACTGGGCACCGAAAATCGCGACATGATGGCCGGCTGACAGAAGGTGTGAAGAGACGAAGAAGACCCGCGGGTGAGAAACTTGAGGAGCTTGTCGCCACAACTGACCGCGCCGTATTCGACCGTTACTTCCCTTCGACCGTTTACGGCCACAGATGGTGACGGTGTCCCCATTAGATCATGCCAGCCAATACCTGGTTGGGAATGAATTTCAAATGCATTCCAACGCCCAGGTCTAAGTTTAAGTCTGTTAGACCCCGCCGCCCACACAAGGAAGGAGAAAATTTACAAGAATTTCTACACTTGGACGGATTTATAACTTAAACTGGAGATCACTTTCGAACTTAACGCAAAAAAATACCACATCATTTGAATTTTACTTTTAATTTTTTATTTTATTTTAAAGATCAAGCAAAAAAGCTATTGTTGAATAAAAATATATATTTAAAAATCTCATATTTGTGTGGTAAGACTTGTACCATTCTCATTCTTTTGCATAAGGGTAATTTTGCGAATCGGACGTTTTTATTTAGGTCTTCCAAAATTAAGGAAATGTCAATTACGTAACTAGTTACGCAATTTCTTTCTTCAAAGCCGTAATAACGTATATTTTCCTTATTTTCTTGAATCGACTATATTTTGTTGTTAATATTGTATAGATACAGTACTTATTTTATATTTTACTAAGGAATTAACATCATAAAAATAAGAATAAATAAATAAATCGGTCAAGTGCGAGTCGAACTCGGTGCGCCGAGGGTGCCGTACCTACCCATTATACCGCCATAGTAAAATTAGTATAATTTTTATTGGTGGCTAAGTATTAAAGATATGGGCATATTTAGATTTTCGCGAAAACAAGTACCAAAATTTACGTAAATTTTCAACATTTTTTATTTTTTGTAATTTTTCTTTGTCTGTGCTGTAAGACCTTACTTTTTGCCAAATTTCGTGATCAACGGTCAAAGGTCAACGGGAACTACCATATAGGTTTTCGACCTAAAACTTATAGGGTACTTCCGGTTGACCTAGAATTGACAATTTTGGTTAAAAGCAAGGACATACAGCAAAAATGAAGGGAAAATGCCGAAAAATAAAAAAAGTTGCAAATTAAGGTAAATTTTGGTACTTACAAGTTTTCGCGAAAATCTAAGTTTGCTTATATATTAGGTCATTACATATGAAATTGGCGTTGCTTGTTGTAAGGGTGGAACATAAAGTCATTTTTTTTATATAATATATTTATTTAATCGAAGTGTGTATCCTTGCTATCTATGCACTTTTTACATCTCATAGTTAGTTCATTGATCCATTAACTAAAAAAACCATTCGGACGGGAATCAATAAAATCTTTGAAGGCGCTTTGGACTTCCCCATCGGAGTTAAATTTTTTCCCTTGCAAGTTATCCAAATTTCGAAAAAAATGGTAATCTGTTGGAGCTAGGTCCGGGGAGTACGGTGGATGTCTGAGACATTCCAATTGAAGCTCCTCTAATTTGGTAGCCGTCTGTTGTGTAGGTTGTCCTGAAGCAGCAGTGGCTTAGAGCGAATGACCAGTCTCGGCTGTTTAGCAGATAGCTTTCCCATCCTTTGACATCCGCCGTAATCGTCTGGCCAGATTTAAGAAAGCTGTAGTGAACGACACCGGCACTAGTCCACTAAAAGCTGATAAGTAATTTTTTTGTGTCAATTTTCGCTTGGAGTAGGATTTAGCTGGTTCGCCAGGGTTCAGCCATTGCGATGAGCGTTTCCGATGATTGTACAGGATCCACTTTTCATCACAGGTTCAATTTAAAATCCCTTCATTATTGTGCGCAGCAGTCGACGCGCGTTTGTCAGTTTGCTGTACTCAATTCATGAGGTACCTACCTTTCAAGCTGTTTTCACCTTCCCATTTTGCTTCAAGTGGATTAAAACAGTTTTATAACTAACACCGCAGCCTGCAGCTATCTCGGATGTGGTTTGCGATGGATCCGCTTCCACAAAAGCCTTCAATTCTTCATTATCAACTTTGGTCTCCGGCCGTCAACGGGGCTTGTTCTGCAGGTCGAAATTTCCAGAACGAAAACGTTGGAACCAAAACTGCACTCTAAACTCTAACTAAACTCTTTTGCGAAACCATTGCCATACACATCATTAATCCTTCGAGCCGTTTCTGCAGCACTGGTGCCACGATGGAACTCGTATTTCATGTTTTCCATTTTGTAAACTGACTGGTGTGACTGGCGCAAAGAAAAAACCAAAACAGGAAAAAACAAATGAATTACGGTTTTCCAAACACAAAAGCATGAGTAAATAGCTGTATAAATTTAAAATTGGAATACCAAACCAAAGAGGAGATATTTGAGATCAAAGTGTGGCCACTTTGACGACAAAACGCCAATTTCATAGGTACCTAAGGAAGGTAAGGAGGGTATAGTGACCTAATATTTTTATCGTGTTGACTCAGGACCTTGATTTTTATACAACTAATAGGTCCCTATTAGACCTCAGTATCTGATATAAATTTCAACTTGCTAGGTCCACCCGTTCCTGAGGCAATCGGTGGTGACACACGGACTAGAAAGTTATCTTATAAGGGTTCCTTTTTTACCTTTTGAGGTACGGAACCCTAATCATGCTTCTAACAAATAATTTATGTATTCAAGAACATATGTACATGTATAATTAAGTCAAAACATTTCTTTTCGTCCCGAATAAGACGTTTCTTCTTGAAAATTACTACTAGCGCCGCAGTGGAAAAACTGAACTAAATTTGAATCAGTTGACTGAGTCTTGTCTTGGTCAGTCATCTTTAAAGGGCTACCTTTCAATACGCCAAGTTGTTAAACGTTGAATGATTCTAGTTCAAGTAGGCATCCAATTGGCTGGCTAATTTAACCAGATGGCTGCGAGTGTTGCCACACTTTAAAATGTGTAAAATGCATTATTTATTTAGTCTTCATGCACAAAAGGTACAAAGGTGGACTTTATGCCACTTAATTCTCTTTTTTTATTCTCATTTCTATTTAGATTATATGATGATAACAATAATAACATAAGTACAGAATAGACATCTTCAGTTACGGATTTGAGAATCGAAAAAGAAAAGAAATAAAGAAAAAGTATTTATTTGTGACCCGCACAGGAGACACGAGAAATATGCATAAAATTAAACAATAATATAAAATTAAAAATTAAACCCTATGCGAGACCAAAAAGGTTCCTATCTCAGCATGTGCAGCGATATCCAAAAAGAAAATAACGCCGCGCTGATATTCTGATAGGACCCACTGTTGATGCCACGGACACACTTACGGAAACCGAAAATACTTAAATATTAAAATAATATATAAATAACAAACAAAATAGAATAAACACAGAATGTGGGTGGGGGTGGGGGCAAAGTATGTATATTATAAATATTTGTAAGTTTAATAGAATACTGAATATTTAATTGAATACTTTGAAATTAGTCCGTAATTACGTAATGGAATCCCTGAGGTGAATATTGGCGGGAATGTGACCTTATGACGGTGAGTCGGTGACAATAGCTGCGAACTTCAGCGAGTAAAACACGAGCTTAACACACGCGCGACCCAAATTTCAGACGAAAATTCAACTTTTCATATTATTTCTTAACTTTATAATAAAACTCCGTATACTAAAATATAGCTGATAGTCTTTGAGGATGTGAAAAATTCATATAAATATGCACGAAAATTGTGGTGTGATTGTAATTTTTAACACGCTTTTATTAAATTCACATACTCGTACATACTAAGCTAATAAAATCGTGGGGTGCTTGATGTCAATTATTATAATATTATATTGACAGTTATTGATAAAAGTAAAGTTATTTTGAAAATATCTTAAAAATCACCCCATGCTTTTTTACAATGTTAATCACACTGTTCCTAATTTAAATTTATTGAAAACTAGCTGTCCCACGCGGCTTGGCTACCTACCTACCCATCTACCCTACCTAGCCTACATACATGATTGCTGCGTAACTTGAACCGTTTACACAGCACACGCAACGGAAGCTCTCAAAAAGGAATAATTTTGCCCGTTTTGTCAACATTTTTCATTTATGCTCCGTTCCTATTGGTGTAGCGTGATGTTATATAGCCTATAACCTTCCTCGATAAATGGACTAACACAAAAATAATTTTTCAATTCCAACAAGTAGTTCCTGAGATTAGCGCGTTCAAACAAACAAACTGTTCAGCTCTCTTTAATATGGTTTTCTATTAAAGCCTGTTTTTTTAGTTTTATACTATTATTTATTTACTAACACTATTCTTAATTTAAATTTATTTATATTATTTTTACTTTTTAGTTTGGTTTTCTGTTAAAGCGTGTTTTTACCCGACTGCCGAAGGAGGGTAATGTTTTTATCAGTCTATGTATGTATGTTTGTTCCTATGTGGCGTTCTAGAAACCAAACGCGTTGGCCGATTTTGATGATTCTAACGTCAATCGATTCGTTTTAACCCTGCGTGTGTCACAGGCTACATAAAAATTGAAAAAGAAATGATGGCGGATTTTGGGCGCCATTTTGTGGCAGGAAATTTTTTTTTTCCTTCCGAACCAATCGTGTGGCGTATCAAAATAAAGGGTTTTAAGAGGTGATTTCATAAATATATAACACTTATATGTTTAAATGTACCTAATTAAAAAAGAAATACTAAAAAGTTTTAAATAAAAAAAGTCGGAGGATACATATTCGCCTCTGACTAAAACCAGGTGTATCCTCCGACTGCACAGCATGATTTTGTTCTTGTTTACGTCTTTTTAGTTCTATTTTGAAGCAGTCGAGTTTTTTGATTTCTTTATTTAAACTATTAATACAATCATAGTATAATAAAAATATTATACTACGATATACAAAACTATTAAAATATTCACATATCAAATTATTAAGGAAATGATTTAGGATAACATATATTTTATTTTAAAAGATACTTCTAGCCGTTTAGACCTGATATTCATTTTATAATCAGGAGTCTTCTTAATCGCCTTAATTTAGCAGTGGGATAAACTACGGTCGGTAGGTACTTACCTAACAGAACCACACAGCATCCAAAACGAAGAGTATGCGTGTGTGATCAACGTGACGCGCTACGCACTTGCTACGAAAGTGCGTAGCATCATCTCCGCTACGACGTAGCACTCACACGATTTACGGCTTCGTAGCAAACTAAACTATACACATTCGTTACCACTACAAAAACACTCGCAATCGATATTGATACCTTATTTAACAAAGCTTACATTTTACGGCCCTAGAACCTGACATTGACATTCGACGAACAAACTGTAAACAAACAAGTGTTCTTGATCGATCCAAAGTCAAGTCTAATTGACTGCAAATTTATTTATGAATTCATATACAAACATAGAAGGTAAATGATTGGTTCATAGCTTGTAATTGCGCAGGTGAAGTTTAAGGGTATGTTGCACTTCTGCGTTTAGATATCTTCGTCCCTGGACGACTTGTTTGCGGAACTCAACGGGACGGGGCTGGTGGAAGTCGTCGGGGACGACGAGGTCGGTCGCCGCATCATCGTGGTGTCAGCCTGCAGGTTACCCCCCAGCAAGGACTTGCATCCAGACAAACTACTCAGGTACGTCAAGTTTTCGATCCATAGGTACTTCGTTAAGATTATTCCTAATAAGCTCACTCTTGACCTCGATCTTGCCTCGTGTTAGGCGATGCATGAGGTGTACGATAAGCGAGCTAGCCCAGAAGATGCATGTTCACTCTGGCTTTAAGGTTGACGAGTCTTGTATTGTTTGTACGTTATATTGAGTGCACTGTTACCCTAGAAATCGTCTTAACCCAAAGCTGGTGGTAACTCTTGAAAACCTTGACATTGATATATCAATGTCAAGGTTTTGAAGAGTCCCAATCATTCTAAGAGTTGTGTTTGAAACCAGGCTATACTTTCCACCTGTAGCTCCGTATCAAACAGCCAAACTTTCAATCGAATTTTTCACAGTTTAATCTTGAAAACCTTGACATTGATACGATTCAATCATTCTAAGGTTTGTGTGTGATACCAGGAAATATTTTCCACCTGTTATGTAGCTCCGTATCAAACAGCCAAACTTTCAAGCGAATATAAAAAACTTTTACAGTTTACCCTTGACAACCTTGACATTGATACTATTTAATCATTCTCAGATTTGTGTATGATACCAGGCAATACTTTCCACCTGTAGCTCTGTATTAAATATCTAATCAGACAAACTTTCAAAACCTTGACATTGAAACGGTTCAATCATTCGAAGATTTGTTTACGTTACTTGGAAATACTTTCCACCTGTAGCTCCGTATCAAACAGCCAAACTTTCAATCGGACCTACAAACTTTCAGTTTCATTTTCTTCAGCAACAAGTGATAATTGTGAAGATTCAGTGAAATAACTAATGCATGACCCCATGAAGGTTGGTGCTTCATGGCGTCCGACACACTATGCTTTATACAATCTTGACGCTGTTAAACTTTATAGCCCTGCAGATAATTCCTTCAGTATTTATACGCTGAGATATTAAAAGCTTTCTTCTACAAAGCTTGCATCTGTTTCTGAGAAGTTGTCAGAACTGTTGCAACTTTGCGATCTTTTGGCTAGGTTTCTTCAGACATTTACACACAATTAATTATGATATTCCTCTCGTTTCAGGTACCTGATGTTCACTTTGGACAAATACGTGGAACAGGACTACAGCGTCGTGTACTTCCACTGTGGTTTAACCAGCAAGAACAAACCCCCTCTTTCGTGGCTCTGGAGGGCCTACAAGGCATTCGATAGGAAATATAAGAAGAATCTAAAAGCCTTGTATCTTGTGCACCCGACGAACTTTATCCGCATAGTGTGGCAGATGCTGAAGCCAGCCATCAGCGTCAAGTTTGGCAGGAAGATGATGTACGTTAACTACCTGCACGAGCTCCAGCAGTACCTGAACCTGGACAAGCTGTGCATACCTGACGCGGTCCTTGAGTAAGTACTTCTTTCACTACCCTACATTTTACTTTGTTTTGTGTTCCTAATATACGTGATTCTTGGTGCGCATGTAATAGGATTTTGAATGTGACTGGAGAACTCATGACCTACTTATTTTCTTTGAAAGTTGGTAAGAGAAATTTCAAACAATCTTGTGGATGCATTGTATGCTTGTAGAAACTCGGCAAGGTCTCTATCAATCCTTTTCTGTGAACTGCTATTGGGGTGAATTCGCTCTCAAAACCTAAACTATTTATTTCCTCGTTGTAAAAGACGCGCCTAATTGCGTAAGTGAATTCGGCAAGGGTTTGACATGCAATACGGGTTCTGGATTTCCGTCTATGTGATTGGTCGATTGATGGCGGTCAAACCCTTTGCCTTAGCGAATTCACTTCCGCAATTAGGTTGCAGGACACAAGCCGTGTTTTTTCACAAAACTGTTTCTTTTTCGATAAATTTGCATTCAAAAGAAACATAATTCAATTACTGTTTTTGAATTAACGTTAACTTATATCCGATACAATACATAGTTCCGATCAAAGTTTCGGTAGAGGTTCGTCAAAAATGTTGCGGCTTTCATAGATATTTTCATTTTATTTTAAGTGTCGTTTTTTTGCTTAGAGATGACTTGGAAGAATTGACAAGCCTTTTTTTTTATTGTATTGGTGTAATAACCTGGGATTACTCAGATGTCACACAATTGCGCCTTATATCCTCGGAGACTATTATTCTATGATTTATTTTAAAAAAAAACATATATGACACGCGCACTGGTGCGACATTTATTATCGTCATATCTTTTTAATTTGTATCTTTTATTTAAGTACCATAGTTCCAATCTACGTCAACTCCGAATATAATACGAGGGCAGTTTGAAAAGTCCGTGACTATTTGAAAAAAAAATAGTTTTCGGCAATAAAGCCTTTTATTCCCAACACAGTGTTCTTTTTAACCGACTTCGCAAAATGGAGGAGGTTTTCAATTCGACTGTATTTTTTTATTTGTGTTACCTCAGAACTTTTTTTACTGGGTGGACCGATTTTGATAATTTGTTTTTTCATTTGAAAGCTGGTGCTTGTCATGTGGTCCCATTTAAATTTCATCAAGATCTGATGAAGAACTTCGGAGATATACATCAGAACTCTTCAATAAATGACGGCAAATCACTCGGGATAGCTGCAATCGGATGTATGTTTACATCATTTCATAACATAACATGACTTTAGCACAAGGGAATAAATTTAAAGGGATACGCAGGTGTGAACAGTTCACCCTGTTATACTCTAATTCCACCGTTTTTGTTTAAGTTGCATGTTTCTGGGTTTAATCTGGCTTCACTTTGGAGAAATGGTCCAGTATGTACCACAACTAAAAAGTGAAAAATAAAAAATCTTTTTAACAAAAAATAAAACCGACTTCAAAATAAAAACACTACAAAGTGAAAAATATTATTTTTTGTTAAAAAGTTTTTTTTATAGATCAATTCATTCAATCCACCATTTTAAAAATAAAATATTCCTTCCAAATAATAAAGGCCCTCAAAATAGGCGTTTGTTTCAATGATGACTTTTTCATTAGAGCCAAATCATCTTCCACCCAACTATTTCTTCAGGTTTGGAAACAGGGAATAGTCACAGGAGGCCAAATCTGGTGAAAATGCTGCATGAGGTAGCAGTTCGTAGCCTCATTTATGGATGTTTACCATGGTGACTACACAGGTATGCACTCGTGCATTGTCTTGATGGAACAGCACCTTTCTTCAACAAATGCGGTCGTTTTTGCTTTAAATCAATTTCAAATCTGTCCAAAAGCTCTGAATAATATTCGCTGGTGATTGTAATACCCTTTTAAAGGAAGTCGATATGAATCACACCGCGTGCATCTCATAAAACTGTGGCCATGTCCTTATTGGCCGATAGACCGAATTTTGCCTTCTTTGGTGCTCGTTCACTCGTAGAAACTCACTGTCTTGATTGTTCCTCGGTCTCTGGTGTTTTGTGATGGATCCATGTTTCGTCCACGGTTACGAAACGGCGCAAAAATTCGTTCAAATTGCGGGTAAACATCCCCAAACACTCCTTCGAAGTTGTCACACGGTTATGCTTATGGTCGAGTGTGAGCAATCGCGGCACCCATCGCGCGGATAGCTTTTTCATGTCCAAATATTCACGTAAAATGTGATGTACCCGCTCAGTTAAATGCCTGCATCCTCGGCCACCTCACGCACTTGCATTCTCCTATAGTCCAATATAGGATTTTATCGACGATTTCTGGCGAGACGACCTCTTTCGGGCGACCTGAACGTTCGGCGTCATTTCTGCTGGTACGACAACAACGGAACTAAGTAAACAACTTCTTAACCAGTGAAATTGATGGTGCAGACACCCCGTAATGTTTATCCAACCTTTCCTTGGTCTCGATGAAGGTTTTTTTTTTCCCGAAAAATAATTCCTAATCCCACGAAATTCACATTTTCCCATTTTCGTGAAAATGCTCGCGGTTGCTTGCTTCAAATGGCTGGAATACTCACACCCAATAACGAAGCATGCTCATATTCTTACAGAAGCCTATTAAATGATGCTAGTTGACAGAAGTAGTGTTGCCATAAAAGTACTGCGCGAGAAAACCAAAAAAAAGTCACGGACTTTTCAAACGACCCTTGTTTGAAGTACCTGTTTCATGAACCGACCAATATCCACTAATTAGATAATCATAGTATATAAAACTGTAATCTGGTTTTTATAATTATTTTGTAAATCATTTTTGTTCTATAATATGTAGAGTTTATTAACCATCCAGACATTAATAAAATAGCAACTTTTTAACCCGTTTTTATAAGCTTCACTGTATTTTTTATGTAACGGAATCTTTAACCATGATTTACACCCACTTCATAACTTCAGATATATTGAAACTTTGCACACTTACCAAGGACCGATGAAAATACAATAATTTAATAAGTTTGCCCCCATTATCCTAGTTATCTTGTTGATGTGTGATCTTCATGATTAAGATTTTTTTAGTCCAAAAAAATAAAACCGCTTTAATGGAAAACTGTATTTTTACAATAAGATTCATTTTCTTGTTAATTACTTTATTCTTAAATTAGCTGACTCGGCAAACTTTGTTTTGCCATAACAACACCAAACATTCATCTACCCTACCTAACACTATCTACCCAACTCTACCTACCCTACCCTACCTACCCTACCCTACCTACCCTACCCTACCTACCCTACCTACCCTACCTACCCTACCTACCCTACCTACCCTACCTACCCTACCTACCCTACCTACCCTACCTACCCTACCTACCCTACCTACCCTACCTACCCTACCTACCCTACCTACCCTACCTACCCTACCTACCCTACCTACCCTACCTACCCTACCTACCCTACCTACCCTACCTACCCTACCTACCCTACCTACCCTACCTACCCTACCTACCCTACCTACCCTACCTACCCTACCTACCCTACCTACCCTACCTACCCTAACTACCCTACCTACCCTACCTACCCCACCTACCCTACCTACCCTACCCTTCCTACCCTACCCTACATACCCTACCCTACGTACCCTACCCTACACTATAGCAATAAAGCTCGTTTTAATTAGAAAACGTTTGTATGGGAAAAACAAAAGGGCTGTTTTTAGGGCTTTTCCGGCAATTATTCGATTTTTTCTCGCCGTAGAAACCATCTTTGAACTTCAACGAACATTTAAAATAAAGAATTGGCCAAATTGGTCTAGGCGTTGTTGAGTTATGCGCTTACCAACACATTTTGCGATTCATTTTTATATTATAGATAGATACAAAAAATATCTTTAAATTTATAGTACGGTTTACCATTAGTTATTTGATTTAATGTTAAAGATCCTGGCTAGGATAATGGAACAAACTTATTAAATTATTGTTTTGTCATCGGTCCTTGATAAGAGTGTAAAGTTTCAAATTAATCTGAAGTTATGAAGTGGGTGAAAATCACGGTTAAGTATTTATTTTTTAAAACTTTTTGCATAAGTAGTACAAAGGCGGACTTAGTGCTTTAGACATTTTCTACCAGTCGACCTTTGGGTGGTGCACAGATAAAACATGGCAGGTGCTACTAAATGATAGAATGGATAGAGAAAAAATACGAAAAAAAAAAGGAATAATAAATATATACTTAGATACATATAAACAATGTTATAGAGAAAAACAAAGTATTCGGTTACATATAAAAATATAGTGAAGTTCACAAAAGCGCGTTAAAAAGTTGCTATGTTGTTAGTGTGTGAATGGTTAAACACTACATATTATAAAACGAAAATGATTTGCAAATAATTAAAAAAAAACACTTTTCAGTTTTTCTTACTAATATCTAATTCTTCTCACTGTCTATAATTATTGGAATATTGGTCTGTTTGTGGCCCAGATACTTCGCATTATATTATAATTTGGCGTTGGATTATTTTAGTTGTATGTATGTATTTATGTAATTTAATATCTACTTTCTTAATAAATTAATTATTTGTTGTAAAATCTGTACCAAGTGCAACCCCATATTGTGTCCAGGCTGTCTCTTTCTATTCTTGGTTGCCTGCAAGAGATCGCGGATCGCGATAAGGCCGCTTGTTGAATGTTTGTTTTTGTTATAAGATGTCTTTTTGATTAATTTTTATTTTGGTGTACAATAAAGTATATAATAAATAAATAATAAATAACATAAATAAAAAAACTAAATTTAATTTAAAAGAGATGATTTAAAAATAAATCGCATCAGTGCGCGGATTAAATAGTATTCCAAAAAATCATAATAAAGTTCTAAAAAAATAATCTCCGAGGATATTAGGCTGGTCATTATGTTAAAAAAAATCCAAAAAGGAATTTTATGTGAGCCGTTTGAATTGATAATCAGTAGATTATATTGTTTAGCCATGTACTTAAGTCATCCAAGGTATATCTAATCCAAAAAAAAAGACACTTAAAAATAAAATGAAAATGTCTATGAAAGCCGAATTTCAGGCCACTGTGTGCCGCCGCCCTTAAGAAGCTGCACTACCCCGTGAGAACAACCCCACCTTACATTTGAAGCAACAGCGTAGCGTCACTTACAGAACAACCTCGCGGATGCACTAGCTCGCGTCCGGTGCGCGATTTTATTAATTACCTTTTTAAAATTAAAAAGATATGAACAGTTTTCTCTCCTGTTGTGGTCTGATAAAGTATCTATGTCACATGTTTTCTAATCTAAAAATTAATTATGCTAATTATTTCGAAAACGGAAATAGGAAAATCTGTGTCAGTAGTTTTGAGGAGATTCGAAGGAAGTCTTACTTTATTTCACCGAATAAGTGGAAATTAATCAGGATATTTCAAGTGTGGTGTGCGCGGGAAATATTTCGAAACTTTTTAGTTTTCTTGAAATTAGAAATAGGCCCAATTTATTCAAAATTTTGAGTGTAGTGTTTCTAACTGATAATCTAGTTTTCAAGAAGTGCAAGTTACAAGTTTTGTTCATCAAGGTGGCGGTGTAGTAAAATTAGAGAAAGTCTTAAAATAGTTTGTACTGAATAATTTTTGAAAACATTTTTTAAAGAGTTAGGTTTTTCAAAAAAAAATCTTTAATATGCATGTTGTGTGTTTAATGAATATACAAGATTAACAAAGCTAAAATTAGGGCCAAAATAAGAGTAAAATATTTAGTTAATCCGAAATAAACAGCCCTATTATCACCAAGCAGTAAGATTAGTTTTTTACTCAATCAATAATTTAAGTAAAACAAAATTAAATTAAGTTACTTAGGGGAAAATTGTGCTTATAGTTCAATATTTAATATGAAGTGATTTTAAGGTTCATTTTAGAAATTTACATTTGTTCTAGAAATTATTAGGTCGTCACGAGCTAATATTTTTTTTTTACTTCAAGATCTTCTAGTTATCCATAACAACCGGTATTCAAAAGAATAATTTTGAGTCTTGGCCTAAAACATTAGATTAATTTAGTGATTATAAAACAATATTTAAAAGAAAAAGCAATAATTAATATCGCAAAATGTTAGAATTCAAATCCATAGACGATAGCTTTCAGGAAGTGAAATGTAAAATGTTTAAAAATAAGAATGACAAGATGCATGACGACTTGGTTTATTTTAATAGGCCTTCTGCTGAATTAAGACTGGCCAATAGAAAAGTCGAAATATTTTTCAATACATTGTTATTGATTTGATGTTCTGTCTAGTGAACGTTGTTTTTCAACCAGTGCGTCCTACCTGTTATGTCCTACGATGCCGGGACGTGGACATTCACAATACGGCTGGTCCATCAGTCCAAAGTTGTTTAGCGAGCTAAGGAAAGAGCTATAGGACCAAAACACAAAACTGCGGTGCGACTTATATCGTAAAAATCTACGAGCTTGTTGCTCAGCTATTTTCTGCTTTGCGAATTCGCAGTTTTGTATTTGGGCCTATACTTGGAGTCTATCGACATCGAATCCGAAAAAGGTGGTCCGGCAGAGAACCAAAGTTGTCCACATAGCTCACAGAATAAGCTATCTGAAGTGGCAATGGGCCGGCCATATAAGTCGTAGAACCAATGACCGTTCGGGTAAACGTATTCATGAGTGGAGACCGCGAATTGGTAAACGTAAGGTAGGATGCCCACAGGCTAGGTGGAGCGACGATCTTCGCGGGGTGGCTGATAGCAGTTGCATGAAAGTTGCCGAAAATCTTACAAAATGGAGTGCAATGGGAGAACAGTGGACTAATATAGGCTGATAATGATGATGGCCTTTGTTGAACTAAATTCTGATGATGGTCGATCAACTAATGTGAATTAAAATCATGTTTCAATAAGCTGAAGCTAAGTAATAGCTTTATTTCTGAATCAACATAATCATCTCAGCCGAAAGACGTCTACTGATGGACATACACCTCCTCCAAGCGTCGTCACACTGGTCGGTCCTGTGCGTTTCGCATCCACCGGAATCCCGCTGCCTGGACCAGGTCGTCGCTCTACCTAGAGGGAGGCCTTCCAACGCTGCGTCTTCCGGTACGCGGTTCCTATCGTTGCAATCGTCCACGGAGCTCCCTAGGCACTCGAAACGATTCTGGAGATGAAAGCTTTCGGGGTTTTGGATCTGGATCTGTGCTGGACGGAGCGTAGACTCCATCAGTCGAGATCTTTCTAGCTTATAAGTTCAATGTGCCTCTTACCATACGGTGATCACCGCGTTGATCACAGAGTCATAATTAAATATGTGCTTCTTTGCACCATCGGGACTCTGCCAGGTTCAATTCCTGTTCTAACGCTTTCTGAAGAAGGAGTTCATCATATAGAGGCCCTACTTCTACATAAAACTGGTGACCCCGGTGATTCCGTCATCGAAATCGCGCCACTCGCAGCTCATTATTGTCTCGTTTACCCAGTTCCGCGTTGAAGTCCCACATGACCAAGGTGAAGTGAGTTTTATGACCAAGAATTAAAATTATATATTAGGAAAGTAGATCGATTACGTGAAAGACTGATTAAATTATTCAGTTGCGTTATTGACCTAAATTAGTCCTAATGGCTGCACCTTCAAAGCTGTGTTTGAAGGTGCAGCCATCTGGGCTGCCATTCATATTTCATGGAGTTGTTAATCAGAAGCTATGGCCCAGCGGTTAAGCTGACAGGCTGGTGACCGAGGAAACCAGACTCCAAACCAAAGTTGTACTTTCACCAAATGTGCTATACTAGGCATAGGTACTGTAAAGGATAATCAGCAGATCAAGACAAAAAAAACGTTTTTTTTTCCTTGTTACACCTCATTAACAATTAGTTGGGCAGTTTCGATTTCTTTTGTTAAACATTTTAAGAACTATATTGTGGGAAAAACACATTTCAAAATGGAAATCCTTAGTTATAAAAATAAACCCCTATTTCTCCTGGTTACGCTATAATTTCAGAACGGCTTTACCGATTTCGCTAATTCTTTCTTTGTTGTTTGTTATTTTTAGGAGAAGGTTCTTAGATAGAAAACAAATAGTAGGTAGGGTAGGGTAGCGTAGATAGTTAGGGTAGGGCAGGCAGTTGACGGGAGCTAAGCCGCGGGAACAGCTAGCACATAATATATGTGTCACTTTTGCGGCAACTAAACTGTAATATCACTGGGGTCGAACGACGTATGGTGATTAAAAATATATGAGAAACGGTTGCATATTGAATTGACGACCTTTTTTTATTATTTACTTATGCCTCGTTAGGTCTTGGTACTAGTTAGTCCAACTTTGCATGTAACATGGTGCATTTCTGGGACATAGGTGAGCTATTTCTCCTTAGAAGACCATACTCGAAGTTGGTAACTGCTTTTGTTACAGTTGAAGACGGAGAGCTGTTTTCTTATTAATATAGATGCTCTATTTACTCGTATTCATCATTGATTAACGACTGCACTCGACTGCTTGTTACTAACAATAAAAAGCGCGCCTTCGGCGTCGTAGTACATAAGCCAGAAATCGCATCCTCCTATTATCTCACCGGCTCACAATAACATAAAGAGTTCTGAGAAACGAATAGAAATGGGGAACGTTAAGAAGCCGATGACAGCTGCTTTGCCCTGCAAAGTTGATGAGTTACCGGTTCTCAACCAGGATAAGGCTGCTAGCTTGCCTAAGGACACTATGGATTTACCGGGTCCGACCCTTCATCAGCCAAATGTCTTGCAAATCCAAGTAAGAGAGGCATCGAGCTCGAAGGTCTATCAAGCTCCTGACACGGTGGATGGCTCAAAGGATAGTTACGCCATAGAGAAGTTGTTCCAAGTGAAACCAGAGCTACCATCAACATCCCAGTATAGCATTAAAAAGTTACCAGGCATGCAGTTTAATCTAGTAAAAGCTATGTTCCAGAAACCGGTAGAGCCGGTTCTCCAACAAGATCAAGCAGCTGCTTTGCCAATCACCGGTCAGGGGATAATAGACAGTTACGTCAAACATACTAGATCTCCTGTTCTATCAACTATCATTGAGGAGAACGCCGAGGATATGGACATATATAATTCGGCTTGCCTTTCCATGGGCTATGATGCTGTAAAGAAGTTGGAACTCCAACCAGTCGCAGTTAAACCAGCTGTTAGAGTTCAAAAGCGATGGTGTGTAGTCCGTAGCAATCTAGCATGACATCCCATAGAAGTAAGTTTTATATTTTTTTTTGTTGTTGTAGGTACGACAAGCTGTTGCTGTCTAAGAATCCGAGGGCTGCCGATGCGGCTCGCCAGTTTGCGGCCCCGACCGAGACGTCGCCGGTAGCCAAGTACATAGGGCAAAAAAAGCCAAAGAGCAGCCTGTCCCCACCGCCAACTCAGCAGTTTGGCGTTTCTCTGGCGTTCATTAAGGAAAATAATGCTAATATGGTCGGCGCTATCCCGCCAGTCGTGAGGCAGTGCGTTGAGTTTCTGTCACAGCCTGATGGTAAGTGGATATGTTACTCGCGGTTTTCTTCAAGGTATGACGCAACGGTGGCAACGCTAGCGGAATGGTAACAGCTCTTTGGTTTTCAATCATTGTTCATCCATCTCGTGCGGTTTCTCGGTCAAATATGAGTTATTGCCTAGCGTATTCTTGTCTAATTTCGTGTCAGCAAATGCGACTGATTATTAACCATTTTTGACAATGAAAGTTTATGTTCTTATAGTTCATTGTTATTCTAGCTCTAGAGACGGAGGGTATATTCCGTCGCTCAGCCAACATGTCGGTGATCAAGGAACTCCAACGGGCCTGCAACCGCGGCGAACCGCTGCGGTTCAGGAATGACCCTCACAACGCAGCCGTGCTACTGAAGACCTTCTTTAGGGACCTGGAGGAACCGCTTCTGACCTTCGATTTGTATGACGAGATTATGGATTTCCAGAGTAAGTTATAAAAGCTTGCTATGGTTACAGTTAGCGAATGGGTAAAATAAATAATATTTATGTTATCTTGTAAAATATTTAGTTTGCTTTGGCATTATCCTTTACCGAATTGCTTCGGATCTCCCTAAACCTACTAAACTTAAAAATAAAACTATACATTTAGTTTGCTTTGGCGTTATCCTTTACCGGATTGCTTCGGATCTCCCTAAACCTACTAAACTTAAAATAAAACTATAAATTTAGTTTGCTTTGGCGTTATCCTTTACCGGATTACTTCGGATCTCCCTAAACCTACTAAACTTAAAAATAAAACTATACATTTAGTTTGCTTTGGCGTTATCCTTTACCGGATTGCTTCGGATCTCCCTAAACCTACTAAACTTAAAATAAAACTATAAATTTAGTTTGCTTTGGCGTTATCCTTTACCGGATTACTTCGGATCTCCCTAAACCTACTAAACTTAAAAATAAAACTATACATTTAGTTTGCTTTGGCGTTATCCTTTACCGGATTGCTTCGGATCTCCCTAAACCTACTAAACTTAAAAATAAAACTATAAATTTAGTTTGCTTTGGCGTTATCCTTTACCGGATTGTTTCGGATCTCCCTAAATCTACTAAACTTAAAAATAAAACCATAAATTGAATTTCCTTTATAACAGAATCAAAAAAAAATTGATTTAAAGAGTTTTCCTTCACAAAACCTAAGCGGAACTTTCTTAACAGGTGGTCTCTAATCTTAACTATATGTTACTTAATGTTAACAAAAATTAAGTGATTTGCTTTTAATAGTTGTATTACTTTTACAGACTGGTCAGCCCGAGACAAGCCGCGCAAAGTAAAGATCCTGATTCTGGAGCGCCTGCCGCTAGACAACTACAAGTTGCTGAAATATGTGTTCCAGTTTCTGTGGAAGGTTTGTGCTTACTCACTTGTTCATGAATTAGTTAATTGCCAGGACATCATTTTGACATTTTCAGGACATATTTTGCCCAAAGAGAAACTTGGAATTTTGAATTTTGTCCAATCGCTTGTGCCAATAGGAACTCGCCTCACGATCGCTCACCGTCTGGTTCTCTTAGGTGAAAGTATAGGATCTCCAACCGTAATTTAACTTGATCTGTCCACCTCATTGGTAACCTCCCCCGTGGCCTTTCACCATCCAATCACCATGCATTACCAGGCGCTATATGGAGTCATTATTTCGCCTCAAGACATGCAGCCGCGGTTCCAGGCCCTCAAAAAGTTTGTGGTCACAGCCACCTGAAAATCTGCCAAGTGCGAGTTGGAGTATGAACTCACGATTTTGTCTTTTTTTTATTAAGGCACTGGATATAATTATCATCAGCCTATCAACCTCAATAGAGCATGAAAGTGTGACGTCACAAGTCTATTAGGGTTGTGGGCATGCCCATCGTGTGACACAACGGTGAATCCGCGCTTGGAGACATGACCAAACTACATATAAAGTGACGTGTGACGTGGCGTATAGAACCTTAATCCTCTGTAATAAAGTGTATTTTTCTATACTCAAATACGGGTCCCCCCACAGGTACAAGACAGGAGTTGTCTCAACAAGATGACTACTAACAACCTCGCCGTGGTGTTCGGGCCCAACCTCGCCTGGCCGCCCAATGGACAGATGTCGCTGCTGTCGATCGCACCTATTAACAACTTCACAGATTTCCTTCTAGCGCACCAGGAATCCATCTTCATCATCTAAGAATGTAGATTAAAATCAAATTGTAGCCGAAGCAACTGTCCCGAGGCAAAAAATATAAACGTAGTGAAATAATGTTGACTTAGTAAATGCCAAATTTTCGTTAGACGGCGTTTAGTAGGACCTCTATTTTCTGAATGTTTTCATTCCTTATTAGGTGTCCTGACGTTTTAATATTAACACTTTGCGTTTGGAGAGCGAGACACGGATTTAAAATAAATGTTAGTATTTTTTTTTTCATCAGAATCTCTAGGAATATTGTCACTTTTGAAATTTTCTTGAAGGATTAATTTTATGACGATATCTATTGTGTATAAAGTTGTAATATTAGAGGTGTATTTATTGTTGCAATTTAATAATATTATAATTATGCGATCTTTAACGGATTCTTATTAATGATGCTCTAACCCCTCATCATCGTAATAATACAAAGGTATAATTTCGTTCTGCTGGGTATATTGTTAAATGGGTCTTGATTTGTACATAAAACTCACACAAATCTACCTTACTACCTAATCCCTTGAAGCTTCTGAACATCAATGTAAAACTAATTACCTTAACACCGTTTAAAACAATAACAAGCAATTGACATACTATTTTCAATTCCAACCATAAGCCTTTTCGTCCATCATATTCATCAAACTATATTACGCTAAACTAAAAATGTATCATTTTGGGTAGGTTATTTCCATGAGGTTCTATGTCTCTACATATTTAATAGAAAAGAATTCAGAAATTAATTTGTAAAAATGAAAAGTTTAGTTAGCAATTTGAACTTATTCTTCTGCATGGTACTAGCAGTATATATCAGCTGTCTTTAGTAACATACAGACGCATAGAGAGAGACACCATAATATTTTAGTATTGAAACCAAACCACACTGAATACACTCGCTTGCTTATACAACCAGTATACAAAATCTAAAAAAATATAAAGCGTCATATGCTAGTATTACGGTTTGGCGACTGCCCGTAGACAATAGATATAGGAACGATTACTGGCTTAAAAAAAAGTCTATAGACTGTCCGTCAGTTATTAGATTTTATCAAAAATATTAATGTTAAGCATTTTTTGCTTTTTCAATTCAATAAAATATGACAAAGATAAAGCGCATGAAGTTCAGACGTCACTTTTGCGTAAGAACGGTACTAAAACGTGACGTCATGAAAAATTTCTACGCGTTACGTGATAAAAGGAAAATAGTGACCATTTTTTTTAATTTACTTGGAGACTAACATAGGTTATTTTTGAACGTTATTTAGCCTTTTCCTGGCAATATTCGACAGTTTAATTAATAGTAGAAAGAAAATTAATACTCTACGTATATAGAATGTTTCGCGAGATTGATGAGACAGGCCTGTGTTTTTTTTTAAATTTTTGTCTCAAGCTATAAATATTCATTGTGATTGTCTTAAAAGTAATACAAAATGGCAATCATATGAAATATATCACGTCACACTTACCATTACTAGATGGTATAGGGTTTTAAATAGACAACAACAACAACAACAAGACATAAATTATAGTTTAAATAAAATTAATAATATTTATCTAAATTTTATTAACACTATAGCAATTTATATGAAACACGAAAGTGTAAAATAAAATACAAAACAATCGATAGCAAAGACTTTTCTAAGAAAAAATACCGCGATTTCTTGGTGTTCGTTAATGAATTTTTATTTCATGTCTACATAATATCATCCAGTAGTAGCCCGCCATCATAATATTAAAGTTCCAAACGGCCTTGATACCTTCCATCTCTTTTAGTAAAGAATTAAAAAAACATTAGCGAATTTACGATATCGATTTATTTTTAAATATGGAATCTTTATTTAAATATTTGGCAATGACGTGACACATTAAAATAAATTCCATATTTGAAATAGGTACCTATCTATATAGGTCAGCATTTATCAGTTTCATATAAAATTACTCAAAACACTTTTTTATCGCAAGCCTGTGTTATTGATAAGTTGCCGCTGGCGTGGCATTTCTATTTCTCTCATTATTTTTATACATTTTGAGGAGCTCGTGGCTACATAATAACAGCCGCACGGGTCGAAGAAATTCTTCAAGGTTAAGCAACGCTTGACGAGGTCGGTCCGCGGATGGGTGACCATTTCAACATACCTAGTTTCCTCCGTGCCCCGGCAAGCACGTTAAGCCGTTGGTCCCGGCTATCATTTGAAGATCTTTGACAGTCGTTACGAGTAGTCAGAAGCTTGAGATCTGACACCAATCTAGCCAAGGGGTACTGTGTTACCCAGTTACTGGGTTGTGGAGGTCAGATAGGCAGTCGCTCCATGTAAAACACTGGTACTCAGCTGAATCCGGTTACACTGGAAGCCGACCCCAACATAGTTGGGAAAAGGCTAGGCAGATTGATGGATGTTTGATACATAAGCTATGTTACTATAAAGTTTAATCAAAAACCGATTAATATTTTGCGTTAAAGTGTAAAAAGCGATCCATCCTCACAAAATTTTGCGTTTCTAAGTAGGTAGAAGGATTTGATATGCTCGCGTTTGACCACTCATAACTGAGACGATGTGGTCGAAGATGGCTTAGAAAAGACCTGTCCTTTCATGACTCAAAAGTTGTAGTATGACCTTATGACCATCTGACCTTGAAACTTGTTGAAGAACTAAATAGTTAAAATAACTAATGGCTTAATGATCGTGGGCGTTTATTTGCGTTGTAATGCAGAATCGATATCCCCCTCGGAACTCGTATATTCGATGCCTATATACGTCAGCCACCCATAACCTTTAGGGGGGCGATTCGTCAATATCCGCCCCCCGCTTAGCAACCACTAAATGCTTATTTAACTCTTTCTTTAACTGTTTAGTCACGTATTCATGGTTAACTACAACACAGTAACACACATGCAACACAGCACACGTCATATTTTATTTGGGAAACATGTTTCTGCAACATAAAATGATGTTGCTGCAGCAATGTTGCAAAGCACAACTGGGGGACCTTAATCTAAGAGCTTATGGTCACCCACCTGGTGTTTAACATGAATACGGGATACAACTGTAGAGGCTTATCAACAAAAATCAGGCTAAAATACTGTAGTACTCATTGTTTGCCAAGGGTTTTTATCAGTTGTCTAGTTTTTACGTTGATTTGGGTATTAACGAACAAAGAGTTGCATCATTGATATTGAATTAATCATGAACTATATATTTTAATAAAATTCGCACAAGTATTAAAAGCGGCTTCTTCGTAGTGATTGAGATGTACAAATTATGATTTAATATATTATAAATTTTATAAAATTGCAACTTCGCCAAGTAAGATGTGGAATATGTTTAATATGTATTATTATGCTGTAAGGGATGCGACTACGGCAAATATTCCATTGTGACTGACATTATTGCACTGGAAAATGTATCTTATATCCTTCACACAGGACGTATTATACCTCAAGGCAAACGAGAAGTCATGCGTCTCGTCGTCCTTATTCGAAATTATACATTCTGTTGAGGTGTCGCGCTAACACATAACACTCGTTGTGAAACAGTGCGTTCAAATAATCATTCCTTCTTTATGACCTATTGTTAACACGTAATTTTCCGCCACTTAATTTACGGCATTTGTGTTCAACCGTTTGCTTTTGATACGACTATTCCAATGTTTTGATTAAATTCATAAAGAGTGATTTAAAGTACCTGTTCTTAGTAACATTACCTGAATTTCCTTGATGTTGAAAGTGAATTCTTGTATCGGATTTTCAGTGGAAGGGTGTGTTACTATACTGTACGCAATCTGTAATCGACTGATAGGAATTTAATGGATCTGATGATACAGGATTGTGTGTTGATCTGTGTATAGGCATAGAACGGACCTCGTACGAACTACATTCTTCAAACTGAACTGTAATTAATGACAATACTGAGGCCGTTTGTTCACGACACGGCAAAATGTAGTCACGATTCAGAGCTCCAAATATGTGTATGGACCGTTTGTTAATTTGCACGACACCGCTCCACTGGCCACACTATTTTCATACGGATTTTCGGCAATGTCGTCACATTTTTTTTGCGCTGCCATTTAAGCGGCTGAAAAAAACGGGTATGTGCTTGTTGACGACACGACACACCGCACCGCACGGCTCAAGCGTGGTTCGTCACTCACGCGCTTATACATACAAGTGCACTGCAGTGTCGTTGCAGTATCGTGTCTAGTCAACAAACGAACGGACGACAGACCGTATGCAGTGTGTCGTGTGTTAAATTTCGTGACCGCAAATCGTGTCGTGCAGTGCCTCGTGAACAAACGACCAAATGGTTCCTATCAATTATGTAGTCCGTAAGAGATCAATGTCCGACATTGTAAAGGTTTTTACATATTTTGATAACTTCCTTCTTTGTACTTGTATCTTGTTGTACAATAATTAATAATTTCGTAGTTTGTAATTAAATATGAATACTAACACATCATATGTATGGGGTCTTGTAGGATGAATAATGTTAGTGTTCCACGGATAAGTAGACTAAGCTAACTACAGGTAGATTTAATATAAGTTATTTTTTATTATGTTATCTGATTTAAATTTGTGAGCTTTTCTTTAAGATGAACCAACATATTCAGGTGTTACATTGTATACAATATCACAAAGCAATAACATACAAATTGTCCTTGTTGAACTTCGGTTCGGTGACTTTTTTAATTAATTTATTTGGATATCGCTGACATCAGTGACGGGTTATGTGTGTCTTTAACAACTTCTGGATGCCATTATAATAATATTTTCTATCTTGCACACTGGAGGCTTGAAGTCAATTGTGCTTCTGGGTTTCTTTTATCTCTATCAATGCCCAATTTGATAGACCGAGGCCGGGTTCCTACTAAATGTTGTTGCCGCTAAATTATCACAGAATTAATGTGACAAATTTTCAAGCACGCGATCTGCTGTGATTGGTTGAATGAATTTTCAACAGCCAATCAGAGCAGATAACCGGCGATTATTCGTCGATTACGTTAACAGCCCGATAATTAAGTGTTGAATAACCGGGGGAAAGGCATTCATTCATTCAGGCTGCCGAAGTTTCGATCCAGAAATGAACTCTTGTTTGCCCTAGTCGATCATTCTTCCATACAAACTTAGTCTGGCGATTACGACACTGTTTGAAGTTGTACGTTTAAAATAAAAAAATATATAAATTCGTCTCATCATTATCTAGCCCTGTATGGAAAGAAATAAGTAAAAAAAAATAAACTTAAGGGCGTCGAAAGTTTCAAGCGTTGGGCGTAAATAAATACCATAAGAAAAAGGAAAATTGCAAAACAGCCACCATACAGGGAGCGATTAGTAGTTCAACAATGCAAATAATTTTATTTTGAACATATACATTTAGTTGTCTTTTCATAATATCCAAATTCCCAAAGGTCTGTTTTTTTTAAATTAGACGCGCTCGTTTTCGTCCTAAATCATAATCCACTTGGCAAAAAAATTGCAAATGTACTAATTCGTACGCGAACTAGCTTCTTACTGCTCATCACAGCATCGTATCTCTTTCGCACGTGTTGTCGGATGAGATAGCATGCATTTTAACCCCGCGCACAAAATAGTTCGTGCCTTCGGGCAACTAGGGCAACGGATTTTGTCTCCTCAACTTGCTGCTATAAAATCTGCTAAGGAATTACCATCTCAATAACGTAACACTATACATTTGTTTGGGCAAAGCATACACAATATAAGGCACCAAAGACCATAAAGAAATCCTAAACGGCAATTGTTCTTCGAACAGACACACTCAACTCCTTACCACAATCAACTCCCCACCACAACTGTTATTTAGTGTGGCTTGCAATATTATATGGGATAACGTATTAATATAATAAAAACTTAGTTGTATTATTAAGATTGATTGTATACCAAAAATAACAAAGAGTAGTGGTTATGTAGTTTTAAGAACACATCTTTATTAGTTGATAATAATTAACAATTTTCCTCCTCATTCTTGTTATAACCGAATAATAGTTAATTTATGTGTATCTAAGGCCAGTAAATGTGTGCTATGTGGATAGATTTCACCTAATTTTTGACCTGTAAAAAAATAATTGGTGTAGATGTTTCCTAGAAGATTATAAGCGCAATAATTATTTTTCATAATTACTTATTTTATTGGTTAATTGTAAAGGTTTATGTTATGATCAATACTGCAGCCTAATTGCGCAAGTGAATTCGGCAAGGCAAAGGGTTTGACCGCCATCAATTGACCAATCACATAGACGGAAATCCACAATGCGTCTTTTATCTCGCATGTGATTGGTTGTTTAGCAATTAGGTTGCAGGGTCTTGTCTCGGAAATCGGAAACATTGACTTTGATTATAAGATATATCTATTAAAATCTTTATTAACCAGTTTTCATGATTTTTCCGCGAAATAACAGTGTCATAGCTTCCGTTATATAAAATGATTGCTTTGTAAAAATAAACATCGATTGCCTATAGATGGTGTATAGTTGATGTTTGTAGGCATGCTTGGTAACGAGAGGATTATTATATAATAATGGCCCGGGCTCCAACTGGGGCACAATCTTTCTATCAAGCCAGTTAGCGCGCCAATTTATCACTCTGCTGCAAAACTTGCATGCCTATCAAAGTATCAAGTGATTATATTGTGACAGTTATTCGGAACGTAATGATTTACAGTACAACTATTTTCTTAGTGCCCCTCAGCAATCATCGCATTTCCGAATACAAACAAATGCTAGTTTCCATGTCCATCAATTATTAGATTTATCGTGTATAATAATTTGAATTCAGAACTAAGTACTTTATTGTTGTTTTGTTTTGATTGCCGTGTCAAATATATACAGCTGTAAATATAGTAGCTTTCCTCCCATTAAAAAAAAACATTATGTTAAGAGTATTAAAAGGGCAACTGATAGAAAGCCGACGAGTCGACGACTGACGAAACACGAAGTTTGCCGAAGGACATTGAGAAAATGTTTGTACTGTTTATGACATCTTCGTCTCTGTAGCCACAACATACGACATTTTTGTCTGATTCTTTACGTGTAAACTACTAAGAATTATTTTTCATGCACATACTACCTGTATGCAGCTGATGTTTATTTTACGAAAACCAAAATCAAACGAACCGTGCCATTTGCTACGAAGTACCAAACTATTAACGTCACAAACAAATTTCATGTCTTCGCATTAGAATATTATATTATACAATAACTACTGTTAATATGTATAAACTCTTGTTAGTATGTATTAAAATATAATATCAATAATTACTCGTGTTGATAAAGTTAAGAATAATAATTTCCATGATACATAGGCGTAGCTTTCTTAAGGTGCCGCTAGATGGCGTTCTGTTCAATAGACAAGCAAAGTGTGTCGACGTGAGTCATACTCGCAGAGCTCGCAGCGAACCGGTATGTCGTGCACAATTTAAAAAAATGAAAGTAACTATACGTCATTATAGCATCACACAGCAATCCTACGGTAGTTACTATCGCGGCATCGCCATACGTAAACTGATGAACAATAACCTAATTGATGATAAACAGTATTTCCTTAAATTTTATTATTGTATTTATTTTAATTATAATTTAGTCATCATTCCATGAGGAAATAAATTTTCTTACTAAACAACGAAGTTTACACACTTTAAATATTTTTTTGTAAATTAATATTGTATAACCGGAAAGGGTATTTATAAGAGTTAGCTACTAACAATGTAATGTTTGTAACAGACAGTATGGTAATTATTATATTTCGTTGGATATGCGGCTTTATAAAAGCTATAGACTTGCTAATAAAAACTGTATGAAATGCACTTTAAATTATTTAAAATGCACATTTCTAATATTCAAAGTTTATAATCAATAAAGTACTCAATACATTAAAGTAATACATGATAATGGTCCTTAGTATTACAGCATAATTTCGTAATTCAAGGTACTTGTACGTTTTTTATTAGTGAGCCGGAAGAAGATAATCATGAAAATCTTTTATTTAATTTAGATGTAATTTTGTATTTTTAGAGTTAAATGTTTAAATTCTAATATATAAACTGTTAACAAAATAAAACACTGTAATAACTTGAATAAAAATCGATTAGTATCAATTTCTGTTTTTGACTTACCCACCCTATTATGTACATGTGACTTATATATAACTGGCATAATGTCAGACTACATAATATAGGCACACTTCTACCTCTTTGATGAATATAGGCGTGATTTTATGTATAGTTTTATGTGATAGGGCCTGTGTTGTTCTGCCGCAAGGCAAAAGCCTCCCTTTCCGTTTTGCTGTCAACTGAGTCCTGGAGCCAATAGGGACCAAAGTGCGTTAAACAAATTCGCGGTTTTATTCTCGATATTCACAATCCACTGCATCGCTCGGAGTGCACTGCGGGCTGAATGGGTTAGATTGATTGATTGCTGCGTTTATTAAGTAACAACCCGACACGCGACATGCGGCATATCACGTAGTTTTACAGTAGTAGCGCGCCACTACTTTCTCCATTGTGAGTTTGGATATTTTAACAATGTGTTTTTGAAAATTGTGGGCTATGTAATGGGTTTCAGGTATGTAATGTTGCAATTGCATTGCATGTATTTTTATTTACCGAACTACTTTTCTGTCTTTTATTCAATGACCGGAACGTTTTTTGCGCCTTTACCTGCGTAGTTCAGACATAGGGGTTGGAGAGATGAGTCTGTTTGACCTAAGTATTTAAATTACGTGGGCTAATCGTTATTTTTTTTGCAACTTATACTTTAATTTTCCTGTTAGCAATTTTACCACATTTTTGTATTCTGATGGAAGGGGAATTACATCTGACAATTTATGAGGAACCATTGAACCAGGCAAATGGCGCTGAGAATTTTAATGTAGTACTGATTACTTCAGCAAAGCTTGCTGAGAATGCTGACTCAATATATTTGCTGCATCATTCTCGAAAAACATTAAGACGCATCCTCAAAATAAAAAAGAGATATAAAAAAAATATGACTTTACTTAAAAGACTCAGTAGCCAGATCATGGAATTCCCAAAAAAACATTGCCATGTCATCACTGGTGTTGGGCTTGTCACTGTCAAAGCTGTCATTAGTTTTTGTTTTGTTGATTGTTGCTAACACTTGGTATCCGTAAAATGTTTGCGACTTGTAGAGTGGCTCATTAAACTACAGTTAGAGGAAAATATAACTTCTCCCAATGGTAAAAGAGCTGATTTAGTGTAAACTATCTGCTTTTCTTAATTTATCTCATTTTTCTACTAATATCATACATTTTGTAAAATAAATTAAATGCATATCGTATTTATCAGCCGGAGAAAGAGCCAGTATTAATAATGTCAAATTCACGGACCAATTCGGTGGACATGTAAAGGTTTTCAGGTATTTTCTAAAATATTTTTGCTATACAGATTGCCGAAGTTGAAACCACAAAATTAAATATTTTTTTAGAAACCCCTCAGCGCCCGTCCTGAACTCCTTCATATTTATGTATGATTCTTTCGAAGCCCTATAAAAAAATACTTTTATTTCCATTTGCCTTATTTTCATGTAATAAAAATAAAACAAAGAGAAGAGTGACTTACCAATTTTTTTTAATGCTTCGCTTTGAGTTGAGCTGCGTGACTGCGTCACGTTAATTTTGAATAAAGCCCTCAGAGCAATGACTAAAGCAAATAAAATAAATAGTCATTGCTCTGAGATAGAGCCCCTGGCAGCACTGAAGTCAGAAAATTCAAACTTGCCTCGTAAGGTTGGCCGCACAAATTCGGTTTCCGGATTCGGAATTTAGATTCGGAAACCTGAATGCACACATTTCATACAAAGTGTTCCATGTAGCGCACACGTTCTTATTATTGCTCGATTGGAAAAAAACCTGACGTTCAGATCTTGAATGCATAACTTCTGCGCTAGTCTTACGATCACGAAATGAAATTCCTGATACGGAATTTAATTTTAGCAACCGAACGTGTGCGGCCAGCCTTAGTTTTGGAATTTAATTTTTTCCTTGAAGAACCGTGGATGTAGAATCCTAACTTTAATATATGCGAATGTGAGACTTTCACGCCATAACGGATTTGAACGTATGAAATTGGACAGACCAGAACGATTAGGTTAAAGGATACTTTTTATCCCGTATAATTTTGCCTTGGGATTGTAAAACACTTACTCTGTCTTAGCCCATGGAATAGGGCGTAAGTTTTTGTATGTAGGTATTATATGTATGAAAGCGACGTTGGTGGAAAGGATTTTCTCAAAAATGTTTTAAGAGATTGTAGGTTTAATTAGAAACTCGATAGTATTAAAGTTAAATTGGATGGAATGCATTTGTTTGTATTATAAAAAAAAATACGGGTCGACATAAGAATTCGGTCGGTTAATTAAAAACATATTATATGTTCATTTAAAGTGTAAAGAATAGACGTAGCCGTCTTTTTACAAATAAAAGAAAAGATAGGTGGCGCCCCGGTTCCTTTAGCTCGTCTCCTGTCGTATAAAGTCCTAACCGAGGGGAATGCCCTCGCCAAGACGACAAAAGTATCAACATTTTAAATAGTTTTACCAAACAGTACAAAAACCAATACAGTAGCACTATAGATCTGAATATTGGTTACTAGCATTTTATAAAAGTTACTAAAAATAATAATCCATGAGTTGGTTGGTTAGATCGATTTAGATAATAAAAAAATACTACCTTGTTAATCATAGATATACAATTAATACTAAATTTATTGAATGCTAAAAGTACTATTTTCAATTTATTACTAAAATGCATAGACATTTTTAACTATAGCAATTTAAATAACTTTTTTTGACGAAAGCGCCAACTGGTGACTAATTTCTGGAACTTCATATTGATATCTCAGACTCTATGTTCATGTTGTAATTTATTCTAATAATTTGTGCTACTTGCTGACAAATCCAATGTTTATTAACTATGTGTTCGTGTTTGGTTTATTCTCGGCTTTGAGGAATTAAATATCTTGTCTCCATGTATATGTTATGCGGCAAGTTACTTTCAAAACCAATGACATTAGATGAACTCGATGTGCGTTTTGGCCATTTTACTTGGCTTGCGTTGGTGATTCGTACATAGTCACGTGACCAAAGTAGTTTTTGGATCAATGGCGCCAAATGTCTGTTACAGAAAATGTATGTGAATTATGAGGTATTTCAACATAGTATATTATTGCAAATTTATATACAATCGACTTGTTGTATATATGATATACATTCGTAGCGAAACGATGGAGAAAATGATGCGTAGGACTCACGTCAATCTGGCAACAAAACAGTGCTGCTATCTATGTTGTCAACTTTGTTATGTAGCCTACAATGGAGACTATTCGTGAGATAAATATTTACGGTTAATTATTAGAGAATGAAATAGTTGGATTAATTGGTGGTGTCGTGTGAGTGCATTTTGTGTATTAGTGAGGGTTACAAGTGAGGTTGTTAACGGGCGGCTGTTGTATGTGGCTCGCCGCTATTTACTGTCTCGGCCCGAGCACTCGCCCGCCATACATTTTACTCGTGCAATAAAGTGAAACGTCAAATGGGATTGTTATTCATTTTAATACATATGCACTAAAAACCGTCCAATTCGGTGAATATTAATCATACGATGTATTGTGTCGAGCTAAAACACTATCTCACAAGTTAAACACCTGTTCATTTTACATTGTTGAATCCTGAAATTGACATTTTTGTTCTGTATGTCAAAATGCTTTTGTAATGATTAGTCCTCAATACAGTGCTTTAATAGTGTTTACCAACGCTATATGACTTTCAGTTAGTGGTAATATTGTGTATAACACATTGTTTTGTTGTTTGATTCAGTCTGCTCATTAATTATGAACTGTCAAAATTTACTGAATATTGTTTTGAGTAACCAATTTGCATCATAGAATATGCTCACAGATTCACTTATCGAAGGGTATCACCAGTTCTTAAGACAATACTGAGTAGAACAGTGCATATTAAAGATACATATTGTTGTTTTGGATATCATCAGTTCTTAAGACAATACTTAGTAGAGAAGTGCCTTTTAAAGATTCGTTTCGTTGTTTCAGGTTTACAGAACGCAAACTGAAGTGCCATGTAGTGAATGATGTGACATTCTACACGATGTTGTTACCGCGTTCTAAGTGTAAAGCAGTAGAAGGATCGTGAACATGTAGGTTGTGGACAACAAAGCGAGATGTCGTTGAGAGGCACAAAGCGGGCGTCTGGGGTGCGCGGTGATGAAGCCGGCGCATCCAAGCGCCGCAAGACGGAGCCGGAGCAAGATCCTGCTCTCTGGCAGCTCCGCCCTGTCAGTGACCTCAAGATGTCATCAATATATAACAGGAGTGCCTCAGAGGCACCCGCTGAACTATTCAGGTTTGTGTGACATGTTTGGATTGGATGCAATCATTGAGATACGGTCTATAATAAGTTAAGTTCAATAGAATACAGATCATATAGTGGTTGTTTATATATTAAATATTACTGTACTATATGGTAAGCATTACACAAACCCCTGGTTTCTGAAAGCCGATTCAATGCTTGACAAATCAAAAGATCATATAAAAATACTGTGCATAGTATTCACAACAAAACACCGTAGCATACATTTACCTGAAATGTGATTGATCTGCTTCAGATCATGCTTCTGGAAACCATAGGTTAAATAAGATCATTTGAATAGGTTAGATTACCTTTCTATTATTATTACCAGTATTAATACTACCTTGATATTCTAGTTATTTATGTAATTATTTGCCAGTGCCACTTTTTTATGTGTTTGCAAGCATTTGCCATTTCTGAGCAAGCGCAGTTATATGAAAGACATTAAAAATAGTCAGATGAGATTTGTTGAAGTACATACAAGCTGTGGCTAAGAATATTTATTTGGATTAAATTGAAGTTAAACACCAATTCAAAATGGAGTAGATATATAAATTGAATATTTGCTGAAGTTCAAAGATCCTGATTACATATCTGTAAGGATTAATTTAATATTGCAATATTTTCTCACGCTAACATAAATTATCAGCACTAATAAGAACAAATACATCTGCATTGCGATTCAAAACCAAACAAATATGAACAGCGAATTGCTCTATAATTTGAAATGTTAATTTGCTGTGCTTCGTTATAAAGAATTTGTGATATTTCAAATTATATATAAACTTTAAATTTGGCTCAAAGAATGAATTTAACCAAATATCCTTCATACAGATTTTGATTAAAGTAACTGATATTTGACAATGATGCTATGCGATACATAATATTCTCTTATGTTCTGTCACTAGTTCTTAACATATTTATATGGTTCTTACATTTAATTTTTGTTATTTGGCAATACAGTACATTCTGCAAACATTGCTTTTTAAGATGTTTGATTTGAGTTTGATATAACAATATTTAAATGTAAGAAAATAAAAAAGCTTATTCTTGATGCTAAGTTATAATTATAAATGAAATGATTGCGATAGTTGATTGATTGAATAATTACTAACTCTATAATGTGAATATTTTATAGGCCAAGTTTTTTATCCGTAGTTAACTCAACCAAGGGTTAAATATTCTAGCCAACGTTTCTAATTTCGCTAAAATGCGGCTTTTCATAAATTGTTAGCATCACAATTAATGACTAATATAAGAATTTATAAATATAAGTTAATTATTTGATCACCTTTTAGGCTAACGATAGATGAAAAACACATTGTAATGAAATTTCAAACCATTGGTTAGTAGATTTAACTCTTAGTTGAGTTAACTACCGATCAAAAAACTGGTCCTATGTCTAATAACATAACTACTTTTAAGACAATATTGAAAATGGAAGAATGTGCCTGTGCCTTATAATTGAATGCTACTGAATAAGTGTGTATATTTCTATAGATTATATGAAGAGGTAAAAGTAAAACAGGAATCTATCTTAAATAAATAAATTTTAGAAAGATATTATACATATACTCTTAAGAACATTATTATATTCTTAACCTAGGCTATGAGCAAAAAAACATTAAAATAAAGTTACAATATAAAGATTTTAAAAAATAACAAAAGAAAGAAAGAAAGATTTTAAATTGCTTACAGAAGCAATTAAAAACCTTTCTTTCTTAATCTTTTAAAATTGTTGGTAAAATTTTGTTAGTAGTTGACCAGGAGCCATACTGTTGCTTAACTGCCTGCATACAGTGATGGTGAAAAGTCATAGATCACTCACAGTGCCTATTGACAGCCAAGTTTTCTATATGATAGAACATTGCAAAATAAGATTAAGAATTCAATTTGAGTAAATCCAGATATTGCGGTTTACATATAGATTGCTAACTTTTGTTATTAAATAACAATAACCAGAGACAGCATGAAGCACAGAATGAACTTAAAAATAGGCAACAATAAAGACACAAAAGACGAACATAGAACCTGATACTTTTTGGATAGTCTGTTAATAATAAATAGAAGCAGGCTCTTTAAGGTAGCATATTGTTTTATGTATAGTCATGAACAAAAATATGTATTTGTTTAATATGCAGTGAATACTGTAGTGTATATAGGAATAGAGTGCAGACTTGAGAGAAATACTTGAAATTCATATAATATTAGCTTCCAGGTGGACATGCTACATGTTGTTCAATTACCGAATACCATTTAAAATAAGATTACACAGGTTAAAAGGTAATTAAAAAATTGGTTTGATTCTTATAATAAATGTAAATATAAGAAGAAACTTGTGCATTGTGATTCAAGATAAATAAATCTGTGCTCTCTTGATATACTCACTCACTCCTTTTCACCTTAGCGCATTGTATATTGACAACATAAAAAATATTTCCTCAAATTATTGTTTCAAAAGCTGCTGAATTTAAAATAAAATACAAGTAATAAGTACATTTATCATACATTGTAATATAAAATGTCATATTGTTTGAATCTTGCTCTTAGAATTAGTAAAAAAAGGCGTTTTTTTGCGCCAGGTGGTAATGTGTTCTTTTCGATATCTGTCATGGTTGCACAGATTGCCGACTTTCATTTATAAATATGAACCCGGTCACTGTTATTTTTCCCTATCATATTAAAATGGTTAGACAATAGAGGGCACAAATACATATTTTTGTTTATGACTTACATGAAATTATTTTGGATTCTTACATTAGAATTCGTCAGTGATATGGTGTAAATAAACTATGGTTGCGAGACCAGAAAAGAACATGACTATGTGGCAGATAAAAGTTTCGCTGCAGTAGCAAAGGCAGATAAAGAAAAAAATCATTATGCCTGCATACACGAGGGACTCGTCGTATCCATAGAAATCCATAGCTGTTCTTCAAACGGGTGGTATGTGGTAGTTCAGGAAACAGCCAGACAGCAATCACCAAACTGGAAATTATATGTTAACAAAGATTTAAATAATGGTCTATATTCTACAAAATGCAATGTCAGTGCAGATTTTTGTATATAAACATTGTGTGTATATAGGTTTGATTCGCGATCATAGGTATTTTGAAGCAGAAGACTAACCCCCATTTCTGAATAAAGAATTGAAGTTGATATTTGCTAATACAACTCTAGCGAGAAAACATGTCACTGTCCAACTTTGAGATAAAGCAGGGTTTGTCACATCCTTAACTTAACTCAGAATACTCAATTCAGAAACCAGCCCTAATTCAATTGCTCATTATGAAGATAGGTAGGTGGCTTTTTATGAAACTGAACGGAGTTAACTTCAGTTAGATTTGGAATCATTAGTTCAAATAAATTTCATATTTAAGGCATGTCATTCCTCTTTAAGAATTAGTTGTTCATTTGTTTCTTTAGGTTTTGATTTTTTTTCTGTAAAAACGCTATATTTTTAGGTTTTTACAACTTTAACTTGAGCAATATAATTCAGTTAATATTTCCCAAACAGAAAACAAACCAACAACACACGGTTCGTTCATTTGTAGTGAGTTCTTAAGACGCATTGTTTCATCGTTGGATTTCCTAATAAGAAATTATACACAAATTTTCTATGAGTTCATGTAATAAATATGACGATATTGTAGAAAAAGAACCCCAATAAACATATGTGTAACAAATTTTTGTCATAGTTAGTTCAAAGTGATAGTTAATTATGGTATACCTAATGGCACTTGCAATATACTATTTACTACAAATATTTTATTTACCTAGATCCGTTGTAGAGTGCACAGCTTCAGAAGAATGTCAGGGACCTGCCCATTACTGCCTCGGTTGATCCTGAAACATTAAACGAGTACATATATTTAATTGTAAAATACAATATTATATTATATATAATTTGAAGTTACTGGCCACGATTAAAATTGTCACGGCGGTATGCTCTGAAAGGCTAGTAAAAGTCAAATCATTTATTTTAATTATGTCATTAAACTTTTGTGTGCCTTTAATTACCGAAACAATAGAAAAGCCATTGTGTCTTGCGTGGATCCACGTCTTAAAAACACGAAAAGTAAAACAGCTCTTTTGAATGTTAAAAATAAAAGTTAAAATATAAGCGATTCTACTATCCATTCACTAAGGTAGATTTTTTGGAGAAGAACAGATAAGAAAGTACACCTCCTCACTTTGCCAGTTATTTTTATAGCAACTTCACGATAAATTAGCCATATAATTAGATTTTATTATCTTGGTATATTTCATACAATTAGAGACTATCATCTTAGAATACAAAATATTATCATCAGGCACCCTCTGTGTTTAGTAAATAATACAAAACATTTGGCTTATTTCTTTCTATTTTGGAGATCAAAGAGCTTTTGAGAAAAAATACTCTAACATAAGCTTGTTTAAACAGTTGTTTGTATAACAAATAGTTACATAATAAACTCTCCAACTTATTTGACCATTTCTGAGGCTAGCAATTGATGATAAAACGCATTCAACCGAATTTGAAACCATTGGTTAGTGTATTTAACCAATAGTTTAGTTAACTATGGTTAAAATAACTGATCCTTAGTCGCTAACATGAGGTTAAATAGCAAATATGTCATACATAATTGCCTGGGTTAGCTTCCAATTCAGTGTTTGTAAAATAACCCAGCATGGAACAAGTGACCTATAAATAAATTTAGGTATTCTATGCATATTCTTGATATTCTATTCTTGTCCTTAAGAAATGTGTTAAGGACTTCCATTTGCAATATCTCAGTAGCAGCCCAGAGTCTGAATATCTCAGTAACAGCCCAGATTCTGAATATCTAAGTAACAGCCCGGAGTCTGAATATCTCAGTAACAGCCCGGAGTCTGAATATCTCAGTAACAGCCCGGAGTCTGAATATCTCAGTAGCAGCCCAGTGTCTGAATATCTCAGTAACAGCCTGGAGTCTGAATATTTCAGTAACAGCCCGGAGTCTGAATAACTCAGTAGCAGCCCGGAGTCTGAATATATCAGTAGCAGCCCAGAATCTGAATATCTAAGTAGCAGCCCGGAGTCTGAATATCTCAGTAACAGCCCGGAGTCTGAATATCTCAGTAGCAGCCCAGTGTCTGAATATCTCAGTAAAAGCCCAGTGTCTGAATATCTCAGTAACAGCCGGAGTCTGAATATCTCAGTAGCAGCCCAGTGTCTGAATATCTCAGTAACAGCCCAGTGTCTGAATATCTCAGTAACAGCCCGGAGTCTGAATATCTCAGTAGCAGCCCAGTGTCTGAATATCTCAGTAACAGCCCGGAGTCTGAATATCTCAGTAACAGCCCGGAGTCTGAATATCTCAGTAGCAGCCTGGGGTCTGAATATCTCAGTAACAGCCCGGCGTCTGAATATCTCAGTAGCAGCCCAGTGTCTGAATATCTCAGTAACAGCCCGGTGTCTGAATATCTCAGTAACAGCCCTGAGTCTGAATATCTCAGTAACAGCCCGGACTCTGAATATCACAGTAACAGCCCGGAGTCTGAATATCTCAATGCCCGGTTGTTGGCAATAGGCTTGCACCTTTTTACATGGGACTTAAACATATCTGGCGAAATGTGATTATACTTTAGATGCGCCTCTGGCTTACCCTTCGGGGCATACAGGCGTGATGTTATGTTTTAAATAGAAGCAAAAATTATATAAAAATCTTTAAGTTGTACTTTTAGCAAGTGTTGCACACCTTTACCATTATTTTTCAGTATTTTGCATATGTGCTCCAGTGGCTCCCCATATATGTATATTACAATGGCAGACCATACCTAGCTGACCAGGGAGGAAGCCTGTCATTCCATATAAAAGAAATATAATTGACTGTATTTCCAATGAAAAGGCGTCTGTTAAGTCTTAAGATTATGAGTAGCGTTCTTGTTAATTAAGTTATGAGAAGGCACATCTTTCCATCCTATAACAATTTTTAAAGCGAGTTTGTGCTTGCGTAGAAAAAGTAAACTGTACAAAATAATATTGATATCTTTAAGCGAATTTGTACCTTGTGCAAAACTTGTCCAAAGTTGTCATAAATCGATGGATAATTGATGCACCCTACCTTGAATGTAAATTCAACTATTCTTCAAATAGCTTGATTCGCAATTGTCTTAAATTATTCTCAAAATGTTAAATCACGATTGTCATTCCATTATACACCTTCATGACATTGATATAAAGTTCTTTGTCTAATCAAATATCACATTAACACTTTACAAAAGTTTTACTAACCGAAAAGTTACAATATCACCGATTTATGGGATCTTACTAATAATAGTTATTAGCTTTTTAAATATATTTGAATTAAAATGCACCAATTCACTAACCTCATGTACCATTGTATCAATAACATCACAAGCTTAAATAATGGATAAATAGTAATCTTTTCTGTCGAATTAATTTAAGCACAAAACGTATATTTTATATGTATCATTGAAGGATTTTTAAATATATTTCAAATCAAACTACAACTAGTAATTGCATGGACGATTAAAAAGTTTCGTTACTGAACGCAGCTCACGTAACTGCAGTCTGCTAAAAACTGATCCCCACCAACTGTAATATAATGCTAAATTGCGCCCCTGTTCGATAAATTGAATAAGGCACCAAGAGACAGGTATTCACAAACAGATTCCTCCCTTCTTAAGTAACTAGGGTCTGGTGAGGGTGGCAAGGTAAGGGGTTAACAGGACTGCGCACTTTTTAATTACATCCCAGAAAAGATTAATATGTATCAAAGTTAATATTATTTTACAGACGTCGCGACTGCCATCAAAATCGTATAAAATCATGTCTACAATTAAATTAAGTTTGTATTGTTTGCCGAATTTTGTAGTAAAAGACCTGAATCAGGTATTTGTATATCGTGTTGTCTGTAAAAATCTGGCATGGGTTATGGTTTGTACTAACGTTCATAAACAAACTCATTAAATGTGTCTAACCGGGATTACATCTATGAATTTCAGAAAGGACCTTATCAGCGCCATGAAACTGCCAGACAATGAGCCACTCACACAGTCTTCATACTGGATAATAACAGACACATGGAAGCAGGAGTGGGAGAGAGGAGTCCAGGTGCCGGTGAACCCCGACTCCCTACCCGCGCCGAAGGTCAATATAATTGACAATCCACCACCACCAAACTTTCAGGAATTCAAATTGTAAGTTAATATTTCACACCCTTTTATATAAGTCCACCACAAAACATTATCTCTTACAAATAAATATAAGAATTTAATTGTATGCTACATTCGATTATTACTATTAAGACGATGACAATCGCCAACGACCTTGAAGGAACAAAACGCGCACCCGTTTCACACCCGTGCGACCCAAAATTTTGTAGTTTTTTGTACTTTCCTTATTATTCTATGACTTTAAAAAAAAAAGGCTCGGATCAAAATGTTGATAATTAAATTGTCTTTGAGATGGTGTCAATTTCTATAAAATACGCCCAGCGGTTTTGGTGCGATTGTCGTTTTGTGGTCCGTTTTAGACATAACTTTACAAATTAATTACACTATGTTGTACGAAAAAAACTCAATATTTTCTTAGATCTAATTATTAAGATAATTGTCTAATGTAACATATATTTGTTTTAAAATTACGACTAGTCGTTTAGCCGTGATTCTAATTTTAAAATCAGCTACTCAAGGGAATCGGTGCCTTAAGCAAAAAAAAAAAAGGATAAAAAGGGTGAGATCAAGTGAGATGTATAATTGAAACAAATTTAAATAAAAACCAGTTCACCGTGAGCATTAAATCTGGTTTTTAGTTCAAAAGAATTTCACCTCAAGTATCCGCGGGAAAATCTCAATTCCAATCAGCACTCAGCACTGCAACAACAAATTGTCAATAAGAACTTTCCATTACAAACTTTCCACTAATAACTTTCCACTAAAATTATTTATTTTATTCGTCAGGCCCAAGGACAAGTACCTGCACCTCAGTCGCGATGTTCACTACAATTCGGAAAAACACATATTGAGTCAAACGCCAGCACGAGCCGAGGCCGCTTGCAGCTATGATTTGGACGCCACTGACACTGCATGGCTGAAATTGTTGAACGCCGAACGCGCGAGGGCGGGCGCCCCTCCAGTTACAGAAGACCAACTCGAAAAGGTTATTGAAGAACTCGAGGTAAGTGGCACTAATGTTTGTTTACACGAATCTTTTGCTTTAAAATTGTATCGATGCGATTTTTTCGATTGCGCAACGTTTTTCAACTTTAAGGACGTGGGTTACGTTTTATGCCGACTAGTTTATTTTAAGACGTATGCGAAGCCGGATAAGGTTTAAAATGTTTTGCTTTCTGAACAAAATTCTAAGAAACGGTGAATGGGGGCCAGTACTGAATGCCTTTTGTAACATTCAAGCTCAAAAAAATACTTGGAAATAAATGCTTTGCATTTACCAGTTAAAAAGTATTTCGCAAATTTTAACTGGCGAAATACCATCTTAGCGACTCGATACCTACACTTAACGAGTTTTTTTATAATGTATCACACATTTTAGACCGTAAGGGGAAGACAAATAATGGACCTTCTGTACTATTATAAATACAAATTGTACTTTCATAGCCGCTATCTGAAACCAATAACTGAAGCCGTAGTTCGGACGAAATAAAAATCAGTTTTAAGCAGAATTTTAAATTAACTGCAAATACTCGTCTTAATTGCAGTTTATTTGAATTTATCAATAAAATGCTATTAATACGGATGATATTAATTGCATGTATTTGTTATTCCTGCGTATCTTTTAAAAATTAATAAGGAGATATTCGTACTGAATATTTAGCTTTAATTCATAGGTAGAAAAGTTTGTTAGGTTATTTATGGAGCCTTCGTTACTTTTCTTCGAGGTCAGATGTATCCTGTAGGGGTTTAAACTCAAACTTTCTGTGCCTACCTCAACACCGTTTGAGTGACGCAAAAAAAGTTTTTCCTTCATTCTTGACTTAAAATCACCAAAGCGGGCGACTTACGGCGCATATGAGAGGTCCGGCAGCAAGAAAATCAATGCTTTATTCTCAAAATAAAATCTTAGTACAATTTTCTCTATACATTTGTATCGCTAATTTCCACAGGTGCATTATTATATGGCATGAATGGTGAATCCTGGAAGCATGGGTACTGGTACGATTAGAATAATCTACTCATTTACCAGTTCACGAGAGGATTCTTTGTTCGCCAATGAACAAAAGGGAAAAATAAGTGTACGATAACGGCTACTTGGCGACCGTTTATCAAATATCAGTTATATTGGGCGAAGTCGCCATAATAGTCGAGGTGGCCCAATGGCTGAGAAGTCTCTCGTGCTTGAGTTCGTGGCTTCTCATCCGGGCAAGTACCAATGTGACATTATACATCAGTATGCACTTTCTAAGTATATCTTAGACATCGCTAACATGAGAGGAAGGATGAAAGGCGATTAACAAAAGGTATGTACAAGACAGACGTGAATGGAGACTCCCTAGAAATACATACATAGACCTTATTGGTGATATTCTTCAGAGAGGCCGTCTAGATGTATGAATGTGAGTGAAGCAAAAGAAGTATGTAAGGATTGTAGCAGTTGGCGTTCTGTTGTTTCTACCTACCTACATGGGAAAAAGGCGTAAGTTTATGTGTATGTCTAACATCGGTGAAGGAAAACGTCTTGAGAAAACCTGGACTTATAGTTTGAAATCGCCAATCCGCATTGAGCAAGTGTGGCGGTTAATACACGTGCGTTCTCTGTATGAGAAGAGACATTTGCTCTGCAGCGGTCGGTAACAGGCTTGTATTATTGGAAGAAGCGACTGCAATACCTGCAGGTACTAAATATAAATCGATACTAATATTATAAAGCTGAAGAATTTGTTTATTTGAACGCCCTAATCTCATGAACTGTGAAATTGATTGGGTAGTCCATTTATCGAGGATGGTTATAGGCTATATAACATCACGCTACGACCAATAGGAGCGGACTATAAATGGAAATTGTTGCCAAAACGGGAAAAAGTATTCCCTTTTTAAGAGTTGCGTGCGCTGCGTAAACGGTTTAAGTTACGCAACAATCATGTATGTAGGGTAGGGTATGTAGCCAGTTGACGGGAGCGAAGCCGCGTGGGACAGCTAGTAAATAATACAAAATATTGCTTAATGCGTTGGCTAAAAGCTACGGTTTGTGACGACTGTCACTGCGTACAGTGAAAGCTTTCCAAATTGATGGATTGGTCAACGGAAATAAACATTTTACAAATAAGTCTGTATTGTTTTGGTTTACAGTACCCACGTAAAAGTTCCCATTGCTTCGAATCCTTATAGCTATTTACAATAAGCTTAAAGTCAATAGCTTAAGATGACTGTGTCTGATAGACGAGATCCTAAAGAAAATCACCTTTTTCTCGTAACCGTAAAATGTCGGTGAGGCGGCGCCTTGCCGATATATTGCATTTTTTTTATTGTACTTGCTCTTGACCACTATACGAGTACCACTATACTTCCAATAACATGACTCAGTGTAGACTGCTTCAGTTAATGAAAATGTAGGATTAATTTGCAAGATCAAAATGCCTCTTATTTAGCTGTAATTTAATTGTGATTAATCAAACGTTTTGATGAGGTTTTCTTAATGCGCTGATTTCTGACTATTCGCACTATTCGAGCATATTGATGGATTGCTTCTAAATGTTTTTACAAGTTAAAAACAAGGATACAAGGGATGCCATTTTCGTAATCCGCGAGAAATACAGATATTCACTTAAAAACTTGCAGATGGTGTTCTTTGACCTCAAGAAGGCATACGACCGGGTGACCCGTGAGTTTTTGTGGTGGGCCCCTTAAGAAGAAAGGTGTGCCTGGGAAGTATGTACAGTTATTCCGAACGATGGATAGTTGATGCAGGACCCAAGTCCGATCTACATTCAGCACAACTGGCAGCTTCAGTGTGGCAGTCGGCTTGCACCAAGGGTCTGTCCTCAGTCCTTATCTCTTCCTGATGATAATGGACTCTCTGACGTCGGACATACAGCAAGAAGCACCATGATGTATGCTATTTGCCGATAAGGTTGTGCTATAATCTGATTTTTAATTTCGTAGACTAAACTGACATTTGGGGTTGTCACTTTATCGTTACATAAAAATAGTGTCGTATCCTGACTATCCTGAGTGATCGAAAGTTGATCGAAAATCGAAGTAGATTGAAAATTTCACGGCAAAAAAATACATTTGTTAAGAAACTAGTGGCCCATATTTATGCCAGAGTTCATTTTATCGATCGCATTTATTTTCTTGTTGATTTCATATTTAACACAATAAAAACTGTATTATGTGTATGAATATTGTTATATTTAAATATATTTCTTTATATTCATAAAATATTTATTTACACCAATTAGTAAAATTAAATTAAAGGAGTCATGTCACATCGATTCGACGATTCACTTATGGTTGATCCTTACCTACTAGGAGCGATCAAAAAGTAGTGAGAACGACATACACCTTGGTAAGAAAATAAAAATACTGGCAGGCATAGCTCAGATACATATTCCTAATATTAATAAAGAAAAAAATCTTCGATTCTCTTATGTTTTTTTCTGAATGTAGTCATTTGTTTGCTTCGTGTCGGAACGTGTTCTCGAAAATGGAGAAAAACGAAGTGCGAGCCGTTATTAAATACCTCTGTTTAAAAAAGTTAACGACGCAAGAGATTCATTGCGATTTGGAGGCAACAATAGGAGAGTCTGCTTCGCCGTATTCCACTGTCGCAAGGTGGACTTCCCAATTTCGAGTAGGGAGTACGAGCACGGGAGACGAACATCGTTGCGGCCGTCCATCGACGTCAGTCACCCAAGAAAATGTTGCGAAAGTCGAGAAAATTTTATTGAGCGATCGAAGAGTTACCATCCGAAACTTAATTCAAGAAACGGGCATTTCATATGGAAGTATTCAATCCATATCTTTGAATATGAGAAAAGTCTCCGCAAGATGGGTGCCGAGAATGTTAACCGACAGTGAGAAACAAAATCGACTTGACATTTCGAAGATATTGTTGGACAAGTTTCAAGAAGCTTCTGAAAACTTTTGTATTACCTTGCGTATCTAAACTTATTTTAACTAATAACTACGAGTATAAGTGTATTTATTTGATTCTTTTGAAATATATTAATATATTATATTATAAATTCTTGTGAAGTTCTGCGAGATAGGTAGGAGAAGAATGTAGATTAATATTCGTTAATTAATCTACCTTACTGGCGGATAGCCGTATTACGTTAATAAAAAATAAATAAAAAACGGTCTAAATAAGAGTAAGAACTCGGTAAAAATTTAATTGTATTTGGTGAGTCACTCTTTGAAGTAATGTACCTTATAGTTAGTTTAGATGTAGTGTTTAGTGGACCTATGTGGGTCTCTATAATTACAATTATGCACGGGGGAGGACCCAATGCCACGCGACTTACACTAATATTACATACACCGTATACACAAATTAGTGAATATCTCTTTGTAAAGTCCTGTCCACTCACACAGACGCATTTTCAACCCTCGGTGATTTTATTACGTCCGCGCTGCAATATTGAATGCAAAACGTTTATTAAGTCTGATCTTGATTGGTTTTTATTACTTTTTAATTCACGCATACAGTGACAAAAGAATTCATTTTTCGATTCGCAGCATTTTGACTGGGATCCAGTCTGCCTCAGTCGATTCCCTGTCACCCAAAGTGTTTTTTTGGTTAAAATCAAGTAAATTTACAAAAATAAAAAACAAGAGGTACCAAAGACACCGAATTCTTAGACGAAAGTAATTTTGCACTTTGTAGTGTTTTGCTTTAGAAGTCGATTTTTTTTTGTTAAAAACAATATTACGTTAAAAACAATAAGTGAGTTTGAGAGTATAATAACAATAACAATGGTTTTTCTTTCACTCTTCACAAAGGATAACGTAATAAGAGTCACAGGTAATGTTGAGTATCTATAATTGGAGAAATAAGCTTAATGATCTCAAATTGAAATGCTGTTCTTGTTCCAATGGGACTTCAGAAATTAATATTGTGACGTATGTGGATACTTGAAATGGAAATATTTTTATTACAAGCGTCTTTTATGTTATAATGTCTAGACAATTGATTAGGGGTGGCCAAGGTACGGTGGATACGGTATGGAGCTTAACACCTACGTACATTTTATAGGGGTAACAAGCAAGTTTTTGTAGTCCAATACTTATATCAGCCAGACATCCCCAATATTATCTGTTATAATGAATCTAGTTTGTTACGTTGGTGTAAGAATACATACTTAAATTTTTGCCCATGGGTAGGCACGCACGTAGGTAGAAACTACAGAACGTCAACTGCTGCGCTCCGTACTTAGACTCGTTACTTTTCGTTTTAGTTCATGTTTCTGATCGAACACGCACGCTGGTTATTAGTACTACGCACCTGGCCTTCCATAATAACATCACCAACAAGTTGTCCTTCTAGGGAGTCCTCTCCCGACGTTACCGTCTGATTTGTCAATACCTTTTGTTAGTCGCCTTTCATTCATCCTTCAACATGACCAAACCATCAAGTTTAATAAATGTTTGCCACTACATCTTCTTTTAAACCACAACAATATCTTACCACGCTATTCCTCAATATACCATGAAAAGTTACACCACACATAAATGTACATCGAAAATGATAAAACAACATCATATCAGCCGAAAGACGTCCACTTCGCCACCGCGTTGACTTACCCCGTGCGTCCCGCATTCAGAGGCTCCCCGCAACTTCACCAGGTCATCGGTCCACCTGGTGGAGGCCGATTGGCTGCCCCATCGGCCATGCGTTCTGCGAGCAATGTGCCCTGCCCGCTGCCACTTAAGTTTTGTATAAAAAAATAATTCAAGAAATATTAAATTTGTGTGTATGTTGTGCAGGCATTGCTTGTTTAACAAGATCTAGAGAGAGACTTTGAGGCGCGCTAGTAAATAAAAAAAATCGTGTGTGCACATCACGAACAAATCCCGTGGGTGAACTTTTTTTCTCTGAATTCAAATAGAGCTTTTTTCGGCAGTCTGTGAAAAATCGAAAACCAATGCGAACTATTTCGCAAAGCATTGCCTTTGAGCGTAAATGCAATACTTATTTTTTACTTGACCAAACAATGTAGCCATGGTTAATTTGCATTAATAATATCAAAATAGTTTGAAAATAAGGTTTTCGGCTTGCCCACTCACCACCTCGGCAATCCGATATGATTGGTGCAGAGTGCAATTCAAAAAATAATAACGCCCAATTCATTTAGTTAGAGCATTTGAATGATGCCGGCGGCACAGTATTGTTTGTTGTAAGCGGTTTAACCACGTTATGTGTACATAGACGTCTATGTATATATGTTATTTGCGTGGGGTGGACTCTGTGAGGAAGACTTCATTAAATCAGAGAGCTCTCGCTCGATAATTGAACCAATGAGAGCGTGTTATGTAGAGGTACGTTTATGAGGGATGACGGCTAAGGTCAAGTTCAACCCGTGTAAGAAAATTAGTTTATTGGAACAGGTTCACAGCTGCATATTCAACAGGATATTGATTTATCGACTTAATTAAGTCTTCGTCGAGTCGCTGGCACGACAGTCAACTTAATGAAGTTTCCTACCAACATGCGAAAGGTAGAGTTACCTTTAGAATTATAACAAGGAATTATGATATAACATCCGTGGCTTAATAGTTCTGCCTTCTTTATTTAGACCGTGGATATGAATAGGGTTTATTGGAAAGCATTGGAGCGTTACAAGCTTAAGTAATCAATAGCCTTGTAGAATCGCAGGGAACGCTAAGACTCAATTATTCGTCAGGGACCCCGCTAAAGCTTTGCATAGACACAGTTGACACTGTGCGGGTAAATAACTGGTCTTCGTGACCCAAACTCAGTTGTCTTGCATAAACTTTAGGTACATAATTCGTCTATGGTAGGTATTGAAGTTATATCAGGACAAATATCGGGATCATGACCGGAGCTAAAATAAATTTTGGATTAGTAAATTAATATTTATGTTATGTGGCTTTACAAGTTCTGTAGAACGCTAATTTATGCATCTCACTTTGATTCTTCCTTCTTAATTTATTGTTCGAAGGGCGGTAATGTTAGGGGCTTCTTCTGTTGTATAAACATACGGTCTGCAATATTCTAGGAAATTAATGACGGTAGTAAATAAGTGTTTGTACGGGCATAGAGGATAATATTTTTCGCATATCCTATATATCCTAATTTCATTGATTTGGTAATATGAAATAAAAGAGCACTCATTTTGACTCAGTTCCCGTTGCCAGAATGATTTTGCCGTAATACTATTTTGGATATTTCACATTTTTTATGCAACGTTTTGCAAAAAACAAAGCTGTATGAAAATAAACCGGTAAAGAGCGAATCCGTCTAGTCCGCCTCGAGTTCCTTGCCTTAATAGGTAAAATATTTTTCCATTACCAAAGGAAGCTTTATTTTTTTTGCGACCGCCAACTAATTGACTGAGGAGTTCGTGGCACGCAAAGCTTGCCGAGGTCGATTCTTGGATGGGTGACCATCTTTATATAGCGGGTTTCCTCCGTGCCTTGGCAAGCACGTTAAGCCGTTGGTCCCGGCTGCCATTTGAAGATCTTTGACAGTCGTTACGGGTAGTCAATAGCTTGAGATCTGAAACCAGTCTTGCCAAGGGGTATCGTGTTACCCAGTTACTGGGTTGTGGAAGTTGCTCCATGTAAAACATTGGTACTAAGCTGAATCCGGTTAGACTGGAAGCCGACCCCAATATAGTTGGGGAAAGGCTAGCCAGATTGATTTATTGAAACTGATTTTAGCTGCTGCCCGCGGCTCTGCCCGCGTGGTATTGTTGTGTGTGTGTGTTTCGCCCATCATCTTTATAAATTATAGCCTACTAACTTCTGCCCGCAGCTTCGCCGCGTTTTAGTTAAAAAACATGTTCCGATCGCCACCAAACTTTACAGGATTATCCGCTGGGTCAATCTATAGATTGTCTCCAAATTTCATTCAAATCGGTGCAGCCGTTTCGGAGTCTATAAGGAATGTCTGTAAGCATACATACATACTTTCTCTTTTATATATATAGATGTGTTATTCTGATGTAAGTATATGCTAAAATACTGTAAAGTTTCAACACAATCTATTCAATAGTTTTAGCGTGATAGAGTAACAAACATCCATCCTCACAAACTTTCACATTTATAATTATGGTAGCTGCCCAAGTCAACTGGCTACCTACCTACCTACCCTTCCCTATCCTACCAACCTATCCACCTACCCTACCTATTCGTGTTTTGTTTCTGTCATGTATCAGAGAAGGTGCTGAGTTCGCAAAAAGTATGGGATTTGAATTTACTTTTTTTTGTAAGTGTTCCGATGTTTTAATAGTAATTCTGTTATTCGGGGCGGAGATAACTCCAAAAAATGTAATATCATGTAAATCGGTCCAGCCGTTCTGAAGATATAAATGGTGTCACAAACCCGATTTAATTCTAAACTTCATAAAAAAAATTAAGAATTAAGGTTTAGTGATAAAGATTAAGTCTTTCGAACTCGTTAAGATTGGCTTTCTTCAAGCCTTAAAGTGGCGCCCTGAAATTAACAGAGCGACCTTTCGATACCTATCCTCTGAATAATTAAAGAGAGTCTCTCACAGATCATTGGCTAGCTATTAATAACCCGTCTGGCTTGCATCTAGATATGACGCCACAATACTTCGCCCCTATATCCGCATGGAGGCTTTGGATAGTTCACGGAGTAACCAATTTAGACTTATTTTATATTAAACTAGTTGTCCCGGCGAACTTCGTACCACCTCAAACAAATGTTTGGGAAAGTGGTGAACTATCTCTGTTCTTGTTTTGAATTTCAGAATAATCGACAACGACATCTACTGACATTACCGGAACCAGTATACAACGCTAAGTTCATTTTGGTCCGTGTTTTGTTTATGTCATGTATTAGAGATGGCGCTATATTCGCAAAACGTATGGGAAAATGAATTTTCTTCATATTTTTTTTTAATATTTCCTTTATTTTAATAGTTATTCCGTTATTCGGGGCGGAGATAAATCCAGAAAATCAAAGATCATGAAAATCGATCACGCCGTTCTCGAGTTATAAATGGTGTAACTAAAACGACTTTGTTATTTTTATAATTATACTGATTAAGTGATGCGCCTTTACTTACGTTTTCGTTTAAATATTCTGTTAAAGATGTTTTTCTTCAAACAAATTGAACCTTAAGTCCTCGTTAACTTAAAGAAACAGTGGAACACAATCATCTTTTTTTTTACATAAATGCATATTACGTCGCTTTAAGTCTTGGCAAATCCCTTAAAAGTTTAATCATAGTGCAGTCAGCAGTCGACCAAGTAGAAATAGGAAATAAAAAACCGGCCAAGTGCGTGTCGGGCCACGCGCAGTAATACGGTCCCGTAGTTGTACAATAATGCAGACTTTTTGTTGTTTTACATTTTATAAGTTTGTTGACTATTACTCGTAAACTTGTAAAGCCTACTTAGCTGTGATAGTTTTACCTTTTAATTTCTTTATTCTGTGATCTGCTGTGAATTTTTCACATACCCAAAAGCAACCATTTGGCTGGCAGGGGTGGGGGATACTTAAAAATGAGTAATATAAAGCTTAATTTTACGCAAATGGATCTCTGAATTAAAAAATAGTTTTCACAGACACATAATATTTTTGAATGGTCTATCCGACGATACTCCACACCATGGTAAAGACGAGAAAAAACGTTAAATATTTACTTGTTTTTTTTTATTTTACCTCTTTGTCGGCGTGATTAATATGTATAACCATAACAAATTAAATCTTTCTAGTACTAAGAGTCTCTGAGCTAAGCTGCGGACAGACGGACATGGCGACACTATAAAGGTTCCTTTTTGAATACGGAACCCTAAAAATGGCCGCAAATACTGTAAACAGTAGCGCTGGTTCAGTAAATAAGCAGTTATTACGCTATTAACTGTAACTTTGAGGCACTTACATAAACAGGGCAGAATCTTAAGAACGCCACCGGCTACGACACTACACTTATAACACTTATTAAGTTTGAGGTTTTCATTTTTAAATCCATTCGTAGGCAGCGCCAATGATCGATAGATAGCGTTCAGGGGCCGTACCATGACGTTTCAAAACTATCATGGTGCGACTGAGAAAAAGGGACAGATGCATACAAGTCATATACATCTGTCCCATACGCACAATGGAAATAATCTTGCTCTAAGAAGTTATGGTGGGTTCCCCAGATCCCCCTAGATGTCTGAAAATGAATATTGTAAATGATTTTATCTACTCTCATATCGTAATATTCGAATTATAAAATTCAAAACGAGTTTATATTGGCATACTTTATAAACACAATACCGAAATTTAAAAATAGAATCGTATTATAACACTATGTCTCTAACAAAATAATGCTATAAAACAATTTTTTTTCTATTACGATACAGGACAAATCTAAGAAGTTAATCACTAAGGAGTTTCCATCAATATTTTTTTTTGTAATGCCATTTTATAGTACCTATTATAAAAAGATTTGATTCCAATTTTAAATTGTCTATGACAATGCCCGCTTTAGACATAGCACGCACTGTGATTTTTATTCGCGCGAATTTTGTTTCCTTGTACCTGTTCATAGAGCTCAAAATATTCGGGCGAATAAAATTCGTGCCGTGGTGCGGTGGATTCTGTGGCAAAACACGGATTTCTTGCGGAATTATTTCCGCACGATTTCGTTACCGATGCGAACAACTTCATACAATTACATGCCTTAGCCTTAGCGCATGCGCGGTTAATGCGGTGATGTGCTGGGTTTTGGCGCCATTCATACGTTTTGGAAGTTTTGCTGTACTGAATTTCATGAGTTTTTTAAATGATTGTGAGTGAAATGTCTGATATCAGTGAATGTGAAGAAAATTTGACTCCGCCCGATATTTTAGATGCGGCGAAGGAAATTACTCTTAATTTATTACCAGCAAAGTCGAGAAAAGTATATCGTCGCTCATCTTACTAACTGACGGAACTAACTTTGAGGTGACTTTTCAGGACAAGCTTTTTGCGGTTTCACACTATGTTTGTTGAATTGTAACTCTCAAAATAAGCGACTGATAAAAATAAAATTACATGAATTATATTATTATTTGGTTATTCTTCCTATATATAAATATGAATTGTAAATATTACTGTTAGATAAAAACATATAAGCATTTAAAACAGATACGCCACTTTTGTTAGATCTTTGTAAAAAAATGTTTTCATATAATTTTCAGATACGTCTGTATCAAAAAGGATAGCAAAATAACACACAAACCTCAGAATCAACTTTTATTTATACAAAATAAAAAACAAAATACAAAACAACACAAACAAAAAACAAAATGTGAAATGAGATCCTAAAGTTTCGTAAAAACAGTCTCTTCTAATTTAAATTCTCATTATTATTTAGGTTTAATGTTAACCCCAACCTATTAAAACTAATCAGTCATAGAAATAAAGCAATTCTTAATAGCTTAATCAAATCACAGTCAACGTTATTTACCTAATTAAGATAAAAATGGGCTTGGGCTCTTACTAATACTAAATAGGAACTTAATATTTTAAACATATCAAAAACAAATAAAGTATTTCTTATCTCACCATCAAAACTGTACCATAATATTGAGTCTTTGGTAGGAGAAATATAAATAAATCAATGAGGAAGCGATTTGTAGAATTCAACATAATCGGGATGTCTGATAACAGCTGTATCACCTTTTGTTAGAGACATTAAGTCTTCATATTTTTCAGTCGCTATTTTGGGTGGATATTCATTAAGTGGACGGATTTCAGCGTATAAAAGAAACATCTTTTGTCTTTTTAAAGTCAAACTGCGGTACGATTCCTGATCATGAGAAGTTTTGAAGAAAATTTTTATTTGATCAGACTTTTGAACGCGAAATTCGGTCATTTCGGTCCAATTCACATGAGCTCCTGTGTCGTCTTTTCTCAGGGAGAGTAATTGAATGTCTGTAGACAGTTTTTTTAAATCAAGAAAGTCAGTATGTAATAAGGAAAATACTCGGTAAGGCTGTTCTATTCGAGCTAATCTCATTATCGGGATAAGCTGAGCTGGTATAAAAACATCTCCAGCTTTTTTGACAGCATAGCTGATTGCACTGTGAGCAGAATCACCGGCACTTTGACCATGGTTTGGAATTGAAAATCGCAAAGTGATTTCTTCAATATTTAAAGAATTAGTCAGGATATAAATCAATGCAGCAGCCACAATCGAATTGCGATTTTGGCCTCCGCAACCATCTGCAAAGAGATAAATTCGCTTGAACCCTTTTCTGTCGCTTTCTTTGAGAAAAATGTTTAAGGCAGTCGATATTTCTGATGCTCCTCTTTTACTTACAGCTTCATACCATGTAAAACAGCAACAATCACGAGTACCTAAGTCATAGACAGTTAAATTAAACGTCGATAAACGCCTCTTGTAAAATACTGCGTTTTCATTTGTTATAGGTATTTGAATTACCTGTTGAAGATCAAAAGTAACGCATTGTACCACGCCAGGATTTTCTTTCGCCTCGTTTAAACACATTTTTCTCGTATTGCGAAAAGTAAGCTTATCAAATTGGTGCTTTTGAAATTTTTCTTGCAGTTTAGCTTTCACCTCTTCGGTACCATTATAATATGTCAGACATAGGCTGCACTGGTCTTTTTTCGGGCGGTGGAAAGACAAATTTTTCCTTTTAAAAACTCTTTTGTATGTGGAAAAGCTGGGTTTCAATGGATTTCCTTCCAGAGACCTGATAAACATTCTGTACATTTTTTTAACGGTCAAATCTGAGTGAAGGTATTCTCTAGTACTACCTTCACGACAATAATGTGACTCGACCCTAGGATAGCGATCTATATGTTTAACACATAGATCTCGAGATCGTGCGTCGAGTTCTTGCTTGCTCTGAGGACGGCCTCCACGTTTATCTTTCATGACAACTCCAGACTCTGACACTTTTTGGACTGCAGTTCTAAGAACGCGTTCAGTTATACTCAAAGTGTTCAAAAATAAATAGCGACAAACATTGACTCTTACTCCATTAAGTGTTAAATAATATTTAAACGTTAATTTTCTTCTCGAATTTACTCCAGCTGTTTTTCGGAGAGTTTCAGATTTTTCGACATGTCTGGCTACAAATTCACGCTGACGTTGTATATTGCCTTGTGACCAATAGTCTTCAAATATAATATGACGACTTTCCTCATCAAATTTGTAACAGTCTCGCTTTAGATGTTGGCAATAACTGAGATTGCATAGAGGTCCTAGTTTTTTTGCTGGCATTTTAGTTTTTTTTACTTGAGTAGCATATTCTTTGCCTTGGTCTTTCTGAAGCTTATTTTGTTTTTTCTGATTTATTTTCTTAGTATATGTAAATTCTAATTCTCTAGGATCGCCTTCCATTTCATAGTCCTCTGGAGCTTTGCTCGTAATAGTCGTAGTAATATTAGGAGATTGTATATCGCGTCGAACGTGTAGTTCACATGAAACGTCGTCCTTTACAAAATGATCCCAACATTGAAGAATTAGACATCTAAAGCAGGAACTAAAAACTTCTTTTTGGCATCCAACAACTTCACATGTTTGTTTTTGATGATTTTCACTAGACGCTGTCATCGGACTAAGCTGATCTATCTGCATGTGCTGTAATATAGCTGTATCCGAACATTCATTTCTGGTTTCTGGCTCTCTTAGATAGATTTGATCATTGTCTATTCTTATGTTTAGGCTTTTTGTAATATCATTTTGGGTAGTTAAAATACTGGGAGATGTTGGTGCGCATTGAAAATGTTGTTCACAAGAAGCATCGTTTTCAAAATGATTCCAACATTGCAGAACTAAGCACCTAGAGCAGGCACTAAAAACTTCTTCGGTACACCCAACAACTTCGCATGTTTGGTTTTGGTAGCTACCAAGCGTTGCTTCTATACCTTCATTGTACAGCTGCAAAGTATTATGATACAAATCTATAGATTTGTTGAGAACAAGACTTTCATTGAACATGACATCATCTGCGCAAACCGTAGCATCGCTAGACACAGATAGCTTCCTCTTCCTTGGCTGGTTCGACGGAAAAACGAAATCTGGATCACGTGAGTCCTCATCATCACAAAATGGGTCTTCTTTATTTGAAGCTGTTTCTACTAGGTTTGTGTTTAAATTAATTAATGGTTGGTCATGCAAAGTATTATGATGCAAATCTATAGATTTGTTGAGAACAAGACTTTCATTGAACATGACATCATCTGCGCAAACCGTAGCATCGCTAGACACAGATAGCTTCCTCTTCCTTGGCTGGTTCGACGGCAAAACGAAATCTGGATCACGTGAGTCCTCATCATCACAAAATGGGTCTTCTTTATTTGAAGCTGTTTCGACTAGGTTTGTGTTTAAATTAATTAATGGTTGGTCATCATCCGACGAAAACTCTGAGTTAGCAGTATTTGATGATTGCTGTGTCTGTTTTGGTACTTGATTAGGTTGGCTATCAACTTCCGTTACCACTACAGTTCCGTAATACCATTTCCTTTTATAAAGCATCTTTATTTTTGCACCAACACGGTTGACATTGTTTTGCCCTTTCTTTGCACTCTTTATATCTTTGGTTGAAACACAGTTTTCAGAGCCATCCTGCCATTTTACTATTACATCTGGGCTTGTGTTTAAACACCGCCCAAAAAAGTACCTATTTTACTACCAAAAAAAATCTAAACGGTTACCAAAATGGATAAATGGTCACCAAATAACGTTTCCTAAAATATTATGAAATAAATCCATTTTTTTGTATTATTGACTGCCATAAAAATATATGGACGCCTTTAAAATACACTTTAGACTAACTATTATATATTGTCACTACTTAGATGTTACCAATTATGTAATACCATGAGTTCTAATTTGATAATTTTTGCTAGGCTAAAAAAGCTAACGATCACTAGAATATTTCCCAAATACCAATTAATGTACTGGGGTTCCCAAACGTACGTCGCTTATTTATTGTTATATGAAATTCACTAAAATATACTGGGGTTCCCAAACAAACGTCACTTGTTTAGGCTTGGCGTATGCTGAGAGGCAGGCGACGCAGGCCGCGCAGCGCAGAGCAGAGCAGATTTTGTAAAGCATGGAACGTCATTGAGCTACGTACGAGTATGCTGCAGCGCAGGCACGTGCGGCTCATGTGTACCGTAACTGCCATGCTCTGCGCTGTGCGGTCTGCGTCGCCTGCCTCTCAGCACATGCCCACCCTTATTGTTGTATGAAGTTAATTAAATATTACTTAAAAAAAACAACAAAGGCAAATCAAAATATGTTTTATTAGAGTCGTCGGCACTTATAAGTATAACATTAATTTGTTCTTATAATTTAAAATAAGAAAAATCATAATCATTGGATCAACAAAGCTTTTTTGGATTTAGCTGGCCGCCCTCTTTTTCTCTTCTCGCCAATAGGGATATTTCTGGCTCCATGAGGTGGTTCCACGTACTTCAGCCTGATTGTTAAACCCAATAGATGTTTACAGGTATACTGTTTTAAGAATGTAGGACAGTTACACCTACCGGTTAACCAATCTTCGCTGTTGATGGGTAACATTACTTCCCATTCACTGAAAAACTGATCTTTAAAATCATCGAAGCTTCCCCAGTGTTCATTGAAAGTTTTGCATTCCATGTTATCACCGGCTGGTATGCGGTAGTATTTCGCTGAATCAGTTGTCTGTTTGACGGGTAGTCTTTTAGGAAGTTTAGCCCATTGATACGCTTCAGTCCATTGTTTGAGAGTAATGGTGGGTTGTTGAGAAACGGACTTATTATTTTTATAAATGTTAGACCATTCGGTCACCATATCTTTTGCGACCACCAGGAATCGCGACAGTGAGTGACGCTCACGTAAGGTATGGTCGTCATTTATAGTTCGATTAAATGCTTCCAGTGCGTTGTTAGTTACTGGAGTACCTGGAAGGACTCCTAAATACCAATTGCGATTCATAATCAGCCATTCTTCTTCAAAGTATTTTATAAATTCTTGTTGATCTTTCCACTTCGCCAAAAAACTTTCACAAGCACGGTCGAAGACATCGGAAAACGATGAACACTGCAAAGCATCTATATCAGATAATATTTTCTTGCGCTGTGATTTGTCCACTGACTTTTCAACTTGTTTTTGTATATTTTTTTTTGCATGTGCCCAACACATTCTTATTTTGGCATTAGGTCCAAAAACTTTTAAGAATGCATTTTGTATGCTTTTTGCTGCATCAGAGATCAATACCTCTGGAGTCAAGTCTTTTTTGTGTATAGAAGAAACACTATTCTTGAGAGCCGTAAATACAAATGTAAAGTCAGCAGTTCGTTCCGTGGATGTTACGCTTAGAGCAAATGGATGAAAACTTCTGTCACGATCAGTTGTTCCAACGATGAGTACCGGAAAACCCTGCCAGATTAATTTATAAGTTGCATCAGCGTGAACAATTTTACAATCGATTGCAAGGCTCAGTAAGTATTTCGTTGATAACATAAAACGAAAGTAGGGGTCTTTGTCATCGTCAGAAACTTCGAATGAAACCACAAAGACACAGTGACAATCTTCAGGAATTTGTGAGTGAGATATAAGCCACGCCTTCAATTCTCCCAGGCTAATAGTAGACGGCCCGTACTTTTGTTGACGAATTTGAGCCAGGTAATTTTTCAGTTGTGTGTTAGACGGTAACTGTATACCTTTTTTTTTTGCCAAGGCACTCATTATTGCCTTTGGTTTCAGTTTGAGTTCAAATAGTTTATCTATTTCACTGCAGGTTTCCGCAGAGATACCGCGTGCCGAAAGTGATCCTAACGAATCATGGTCGTGATTCTCTTCTGTTCGATATAATATCACTTCATCTGACGTAGAATCAAACAACAAGTAAACTGCCGCCGAACACTGCAACCCGCGTCGTTTTACTTTATTGCAACGATAATATCTCTTAACACCTTCTCCAGTGTTGTGTACTTTTTGAACTGACCACACTCCTTCATTCTTAATGAGAACTTCGGCATCACGAATATTTGAAAATTTTTGTACTATAACCCAAGATCTTCCTTGTTTGCGTCTTCGTTTCATTTGTAAATGATTATTTTCTTGGTCTGAATCAGTCTCAGAATTATTAAGCAGCGGAGCTTCAACAGTACTTGGCCCCGCCAAAGCTTCGTCAGACATCGTAAACAAAGCGCGTGCGCTGCGAGCATAGACAATACACAACAAGCTTTTAAGCCGCTACAGCGACGACTGAGAGAGGAGCGCGCGGCCTGTGCCTCACGCACCGGTGGCAGTTCTGCAGGGTGCGGGGTGCGGAGTGTGGGGTTAAGAAATAAAGGGAAGCAATTGTAATTTTAGTCTTACATTAAAGTAGTTTGGGATCAAATAATGTATTTTGGATGACGTCTTACTATTTTGGAGTAAGATTTTTGGTAGTAATATTAATCTTTGAGTTGGATAGAATTTGGTGACCGTTGATCCATTTTAGGAACCAAAAATAATATTTGTGCAAAGTTTGCGATTTTTCTGATATTATTTCATTTATTTTGGATCATAATATTATATACTTTAGGGCCCTTTTAATAAAGTCAATTGATTTTTTTTTGGAGTTGTTTATTTTATTTGGTGCCTAGGCTTAGAGTCTTAAAAATATTTTTGGTGACCGTCTAAATTATACCCTTACATCTGGGGCTACGTCCATTTCTGCCAGTCTAGAATTATAAAAATACAGATATTTGACGAAAATAAATATTATTCCTGAGTATTACGTAAGTACAAATACGTACATACCTACTTACCTTAAAATAACCAGTAACCGAAACTAAACTTGGTGAGTGTTTGATCAGCTAGCCCGTACCTATAGCAAGAGTGAATAGTTAGTATAAATATAATGATATTACTACGTAACTAAAATAAAACGACTTTTTACATGTCTGATATATCTAAGTATCCATCACACGTTACATTTACTAAGTAAAATACAACAGTCGGTATCTACCTACTTATTTTATTATTAACCTAATCGGCTTTCGTAATGCCAAAACAAGATAGACATACGACTTATCGAATCGAAATCGAAACCGAGCGTTTGTGAATATGGGGGCTGATCAGCTAACTTATGTCACAAGAATAAGTATCACAGTGGCAAAAAATCGACAGTACCTAGTAACTGTCGTAAATTTACTTTTTTAGGTAGGGTGCGTCAGTAAGCGAGTGACGACGTATGCAGTACCTACTCGTATTCGAGCATCCAGTAACTGGTGTGTCGTCAGTCGCTTATTGGCGCATGTAAGACTGGTCATCTTACAAAATATAGATTGACCAGCAAAACTTGAACTCCACGCGCCATGCTTTGCAACTGCAAGTCAAGTATTACTCGATATACGATAACGACCAGTCGTTAAAGTTTGTTCGGTGACCAGTCGACAGTCTAAACAAGCGCCAGCATGCGCGAGTAGAGCTACAATAACACGATCCGTATTTACGTGCACTCCCTGCGGCCAGCAAACGCGTCATTTCACCACACAATTAGTCGGCTACTGATTTTTGAATCGAACGAGGTGGCGTGATCTGTAAACCCCGCACCCCGCACTCCTGTTTCATCTTCAAAGTGTTCGGTTAAATTTAGGCGTAAGTGAAAAAATATAGTAATTTATTCGATATTTTAGTTCACACTAAAAGACGTATTTAGATAGGGCTCTTTTTGCTTAAAATATTGATTCCGAAAAATTCAAACTAAATAACGTATGTACTTACGTCGGTTAGCAGAAATCATATTTGTATAAAAAGCTACTTACGTCTACCTGCCAAAATGTGTTTTCTCGGTAACGCTTGAAGATACAGATACGTCTATTAGACCGATCGTTTCGTCTTCAAAATTGTTTTAACTAGTATGAATAACTAATTTTTGACGAAAATACAGATACGTCTGTTAGAAAGATGAGCGACGATATGACAAATGCTATCACGATTTTATGGCATGGAAAATGCAAAAAGAGGTATTTAGTAGGTTCAATCCCAATTTATGAGTGTAGATAAAGTAGTGTATGAAACTGCACATAACTAGGTATTAAAACATTCGTGTGAAAGCTATTAAAAAAACACACACTCATGTTTTAATAACCCTCATTATGCAACAGTTTCATAAACTACTATTATCTACTTCGGTTTCGATATATTCGAATTACAAAATTGACAGCGGTTTCATTATGATACCCATAACGACATCGGGTTGCATTATGCGAATCGTTATAAATTCTAAAACACAAGCAAAGACATTCTGAACATACAGCCAGGTACCTATAATATTAATACGAAATCGAGACAATGTAAATGATGTATTTAAAAATGGAACAAGTTTAGAACAAAAGTATCGTATACTATTTGGCTGTTGCGGCTACAAGATCTTTGCGTTATACCTAATAAAGACTAAATAAATAAAAAAGTGGACGCGGGAAAAAAAATCTGAGTGAAATTTTATTCCAAATTTTATTAAAAATGTCTTCAACATCACATGATATTGTTAATAATCCATCCGATATAACAAATAGAGCAGTTGCGGCTACAAATAATTTAGTACCAGGAAAATCAAGACGTATATGAGAAATGAAATACGTAAACACACTTCCTGAAATACTTATTTGTCTATATCTGTGTTTTATTCCTTCTTTCGTAGATAAAATCTTGTATGCAACTGTAAGTTATTGGTCTTTTAATAACTCGTGCCCACCTATTTCGGTACGCGCTACGCTTGTACCGAAAAATGGCACACGTATTAAAAGACCGTCCATAACGTAACAGTTGCATAAATAGCTAAAATAATCTAGTAATTAATCGGTTATACCGGATTATCAGCTATACATTGGCGGTTGTGAGTGACGGCGCTTCGATATCGCGCCCACGGCTCCATCAAAATATCAAAGGTGAACAAATCGATATTTGGATTCCAGCAGTTTGCTTCCGCAGAATTTTCAGTTGCATCCAAATATTTATAACTTCATTTTTAGCTTTCGGTACCCAAAGGGTAAAACGGGACCCTCTTACTAAGACTTCACTGTCCGTCTGTCTGCCTGTCACCAGGCTGTATCTCATGAACAGTGATAGCTAGACAGTTGAAATTTTCACACATGATTTATTTTTGTTGCCGCTATAACAACAAATACTTAAAACAGAATAAATAACAATTTAAGTGGGGCTCCCATACAAAAAACATGACTTTTTTGCCGTTTTTTGTGGTAGTGGTACGGAACCCTTCGTGCGCGAGTTCGACTCGAACTTGGCTGGTTTTTTTATTTGTTATATGCTCGTGTTTGATCGCTATTTGGCCTGATGGTAAGTGATGATGTGGTCGACGGTGAAGCACGCTAGCCTAGAAGTAGAATGTAGCTATCAGGAAACTAAGACTCTCCGGCAGAGAATTTATTTAAAATAGCGAACATTAATTTTACAATTAACCACAGTAAAATTCATTACAAATATAAAAAAAAAGATATTAAAAAAAAATCTCCGCAAAATGTCGAGTAAACAGAACTTATGTACCTATGAAGCATTTCACTTTATCGAAAAACATTGATTGAAGTGATGCATGCGAGGCGGCATTTTAGTTTACACACGTGAATATGTATCACCGTTCAACAAAGACTCAGATCGCGACTGCGATTATTTTAAAATAATTTCATTGTCGCAAGAGGAAATTGTTCAGGTACCCCGATGACCTGTTAGTGGAGATATTGTTATCTCAATGACTTTAAATTACATTGTAAATGTTCGTGTGCACTCGTCGGCTACGAAATTACTTTCATCATAAATAAGAGTTATTCTACTAATATTATAAATGTGAAAGTTTGTGAGTATGCATGTATGTTTGTTACTTTTTCATACATAAACTACTGAACGGATTATGATGAAACTTGAAAAAGCCACCAGCTACGCAGTCAAGTCTCACCGCACTGCCCGCCCAGGCGGCCGAGCGGAATTATTGCAAACTGATGCTGAATACATTACCTAATATAGCTAATACATCGGAACACCACATAATATAGCTTATGTACTTTGGTAATTTCAGAAAGGGTTATTCCCGGCATATATTTACATAATATATAGCCTATATTCATCTGAAATAACGAGGCTTTTAAATGTTAAAACAACTTTTCAATTAGGTGCAGTTGTTCCGGAGATAACTCACCACATGTAAACGAACTCACAACACGTATAGACACTTCGATTGCCGTCACAAACCGCAAATTACCACAAATCTCTATCTCCGCCCACTCACCACAGTGACCTGACAAATTGCCGGATTATAGATACATACCATAGAATCTATGTTATGTAAAACAACTCTTCAATTAGGTGCAGTTTTTCCGATGATCGCTCACCACATGTATACGAACTTACAACACCTATAGAGCCATCGATTTACATAGATAAACTGTTAGAATAGAATAAAAAGAATAGAATAGAAAACATTTATTCGACATATACACAACACGACAGCAAAAATCACAAAGTAACAGAGAAGAACAGTAAAAAAAAAGTACAAACAAGGTTTAAGATTAATTGCACCGGGCGTGCCCATACCGAAAGGGCTCAACAGACTGAATTTCCCGAGACGGTGTCTTTTGGAAATTAACCTCGTCTTCTTTCTTTTTCGTGTGAGGATGTGGCCACCTCTGGTGTCACAGTTAATTAAGCCGCCTCTGGGAACCCCACAGGCCTCTGGCTTGGCTATTTTAGAAATTCATTAAGGTTGCCCTAGTCGATGGCACGAACTATTTTGAGCGCGGGGTTAAAATGCATGCTATCTCATCCGACAACACGTGCGAAAGAGATAGTTGCTGTGATGAGCAGTAAGATGGTAGTTCGCGTACGAATTAGCACTTTTGCGAGTTTGTAGCGAAGATGATTTAGGACGAAAACGAGCACGCGAAATTTTATAAACAGACCTTTGGGAGTCTAGATATCATGAAAAAACGACTAAATGTATATTTTCAAAATAAAATTATTTGCATTGTTGAACTACTAATCTATCCCTGTACGGTAGCTGTATCGCAATTTTCCTTCTTCTTTATTTCCGCCCAAATATGCGTTTAAATTAGATTACTTGACTTATATTGTATCGTATACTTTTCGTATGTGGATGAAGGAGGAGCTCGTGGCTAAATAATAACAGCCGCACGGGTCGATCTTCAAGGTTAAGCAAAGCTTGACAAGGTCGGTCCGTGGATGGGTGATCATTTTAACATACCGAGTTTCACCGTGCCTCGGAAAGCACGTTAAGCCGTTGGTCCCGGCTGTCATTTGAAGATCTTTGACAGTCGTTACGAGTATTCAGAAGCTTGAGATCTGACACCAGTCTAGCCAAGGGGTACCGCGTTACCCAGTTACTGGGTTGTGGAGGTCATGTAAAACACTGGTACTCTGCTGAATCCGGTTAGACTGAAAGCCGACCCCAACATAGTTGGGAAAAGGCTAGGCATAGGTTTACTGCTCGTATGTATAGTCTTCCAATTGAAGTGGCGATTTATCCGCAAATTGCTTAGAAATTTCTCCTCGAATGTCTCGCTCAATAAATGACATAATATTCACCCTCCCTGTGATAGCGAAGGCAAGACCTCATTAAATCATCTACAGATTGGAGTAAAGAGATTGCTCTACGAGCACTTCGATTTCCTCGAATAAAAAAAAGTTGCGGACACGTTTTTTTCTGCACTAGTATCGATCATTGCACCGAGAATAATCCTTTCATTAGTCGATGAGTACATATTTAAAAGACTTATTTGTTGTTCTTTTAAAAGATCCTATTAAGGTTCCCCTAGTCGACGACACGAACTTTTTTGTGCGCGAGGTTAAAATGCATGCTATCTCATCCGACAACACGTGCGAAAGATATAGATGCTGTGATGAGCAATAAGAAGTTATTTACGAATTAGCACTTTTTAAATTTGGATCGAAATGAATGATGATTTATGATGAAAACGAGCGCGGGAAATTTTATAAACAGACCAATGGGAGTCTAGATATCATGAAAAAACGACTGAATGTATATTATCAAAATAAAATTATTTGCATTGTTGAATTACTAATCTGTATGGAGCCCGTTTTGCAATTTTCCTTCTTCTTATGGTATTTATATCCGCCCAAAGATGCGTTAAAATTAGTGTTGAAATATGGAACTTTGGAACTTTCAATTATATATTTTTTTACTTTTTTGTTTCCATACAGGGCTAGAAAATTATGAGATAAATTGGTATCATTTTTTATTTTGAACGTTCATCGTTATCGTTAGACAGTGGAGTTATCGCTAGACTACGTTTGTATGGAAGAATTTTCGACTGATGTAACCTTAAGAGCTTTTACATTTTCCATGCGCTGTCTGAGTCTGCTATACTTTTAGAACCCGTTTATATCCATGAACCGCTGATAATATATAAAAATAATATATAAATTAGTAATAAATTTAGAAAATGTCTTTTTTAAATTAATATAGTATTAGTGAATTCTGTCAAGATAATTGAACAGAAGTTTTAATAATTTCACTATCAAGGTCATTAGGGAAGCTTAAAATATCTTAAATCACTGATAGACATAATCAAGGAAAAATAAATCGCAAATAAATAGTGTTCATAAATAAATGTCAACGGAACAAACATTTATATTACCCGCAGATAGTTGTTCCGGATCTGGATGTCTTGTGTGTGTGAGTGTGAATGTTTGTAAACGCACCCACGATACAGGAAAAAGTTTCTTGTGTGGGGATAAGTCTTAAAAAAAAAAGGTTATGCAAAAGGAGTATGTAAGGATCGTAGCAGGTGGCGTTCTGTAGTTTCTGACTACCATGGGAAAAAGGCGTGAGTTTATAGATGCATGTGTATGTACAATCGATGTATATGTGATATTTATGTAAAAGCGTCCCTCTGCTTGGGTGTGAACAATGTCATTAATTCAGAAGGGTTCTATCATTATATTTTTTTAATTCCTGTATGGCTTGTTAGCGCATGTCCAATGGTAGGTCCATTACTGCATATGGCATTGTTTGTTTTGAAAGTGTGGACATGATCTTCTCATCGTTGTCAAGTGTCAGTTACTTTTACTTCTCAAGCTTACCTTGGTTTACGGCATTAAAGAAGAATACCGGCACTAGATCTGTTTCCTCATGTTTTTTTTGCTTTGTGTTGGACTCCATGGATACCGTATAGATTTCAGACAGAGCATGTATCTTTTGTTACAAGGCTTGGGTGGTATCTCACTACTATATAAACGTGAAAGTTTGTGAAGATGGATGGATGTTTGTTTGTTACTCTTTCACGCAAAACTACTGAACGGTTTTTGATGAATCTTTTCAGAAATGTAGTTTATATATCAGAATAACACATAGACTACAATTTATAGAAGAATTTCATATTAATACCACGCGGGTGGAGCCGCAGGCGGCAACAAGTATTCTGTAGTTGTACTTGAAGCTGTGGCTGCTTCGTCGGCGCACAGAGAGATCGAGACGTTTGGTAGTCTTAAGGTCTATCCACAAATATCAGGGCCGTGCCCAGGGGCCCAAAAAATATCGGTGTGTACATTTTATATGAACTCGTTCACACACGTCCGTGCACGGTACAGTAACGAAGCTTCAATGCCTGGACCCGGCCCTTTCACGTTCCGGGCACGGCCCCGATATGTGTGGATATACCTTTACTGTCCAACTGCGGATAGTATTCAATAATTTCTGAGGAGCGCGTAGGCTGCAGATCCTCAAAGGCAAAGCGGGCAATGCCTCGTAGATAGTAGTAGATATACATTGTTTGCTAGAAAATTGAATCGGATACAAGCAGTTGAGCTTCTAAGCTCTCTCCAAGCTTAAGAGTGCTTAACGGAAATATATTTCTGAAAATTTATATTCAATCTTGCAGGACATTGCACTTTACGAGTTCTAGATAATATATTATTATATTGCCGTCGACTCACTTTCCGCTAAAAGTATTAAATTGCATTAATATTCTTATTCCATGTAGATGTGTATTTATTTTAAATCGGAACCGGACCATAGCGCCCACGGCGACTCTGCTCATCCACGTGTGAGGTGAGCTCTCTTTTCTGAAAATGAAGTAAGTCATGCACACAGAAATGATAAAATGTCAGACATTATATTGCAATATTTATGACGAATTTTGTGCAATGGCAACACGCCTTCATCCTTTGCACAGGCCGAGCTTTTTAATCACTTTTGCGCTGCTTCGACCACGTCCCTGCTCTCGGTGAAACTAGAGTCCAGTTATGATTTTAATTTGAGCTTTTCTTTGATGTGTTTCCATATTAACGTTCGACATGTGTGGTGTGTGGAGATGTCAATGCACCCACATTTCCTTTACTCTGCACCCCGTTTTGACTAGGGTTGATTACGATAGCCGATGCTTTGAAGCCTTTGACATGGAGTCTAGTCAGTGCTGCCGCGTTATTCTCTACACTCTCACACGTACCTATATCGGTCGCCGTACTAATTACCCGCTCTTCGTTAGTGCAATATCAAAAGTTAACTTCCAACTAACAGAAGTTTCCTTACCAGTTCCCTGAAATGTAAGTGCAGTCAAAGTTATTTTGAGGTATCAGTCAAAGGAAGCGTGATTGAAAGTACCCGCAATCCAATATAAAATACCTACTGGAAACTCTTTCAATAAAGTCAGGAGCATATATATTGTATTCGAAGGAGTTCTGAAGCTTGTGGGATGCAGGGATATTGAAGTATTTGCCAAGACGTTAAAATATACACAAATATTATAAAGAGGAAAGATTTGTATTTTTGTATGTAACGATTAAACTAAAAAACAACTGGACCGATTTCAAAAATACTTTTGCCGTTATAAAACTACATTATAACTGAGTAACAAGGCTAATTTTTTTTTCAAAAAAAAATATTATCCTTATGAAAATTGCTATAATGTAACCCAAAGTAGCAAAATGTTGTCTATAAAATTCATTATTTGGCGTGCGCTGAGAAAACTATTGATGATACAACAAAATTATGTACTACATGATTAAAGAAGTGCTCATTATTACTTACAAAAAAGTCTAGGAGAGAATATATCGTAACTATCATAATTAAGTCACAATAGCAGCTTTTGTGTTCTAAAATTTAGATAAATCGCCACATTGCTGAGAAAAAATATTTGGTGACATTTGTATTGTAGTATTAATTCTTATCCAAATATATAGTTTAATAAATTGGTAGGTAGAGTACATAGGATAGGGTAGGGTCGGGTAGGGTATGTAGGGTAGGGTAGGTAGGTTGATAGGAGCGAAGCCGCGGGGGTCTGTTAATATGTTATAAATTTCGTGGATACTGGTGAAGTATGTGTCCAAATTATGTGGCTACTAATTGATTTAACACATGAGCGCATGCAATGAAGTGCAATTTGGCACTTCGAGATGCCCGAATTTGGTGCCGTTGGCAACTTTTCGGGCTTCTCGTGTAACTTTATGTAAAATACCTCACTGCTAACGCGTCAGTCGGATGCCGGGCATGCAATACATACTTGTTAGTTCGACTGAGCGTAAACGCGCGACTCGATAGCTCGACTTGTTGCATAGTTGGGCTTTTATTGTAGTTGCCCGGGCCAGTTAACTTTAACTCGCTCTGTGAGGTCGTCGCTTTTGGCTTCGGCTGCTCGGTACCTAGATTTGAACTTCGATTTACTTTTCCTACATTTTCTTTCTTCTTCGTTTAGTATAATTATCACGGATAACAACTGCTTGCCGCCTGATTTGTGTAAAAAGTATTTGGTCTGAAATTATAGTTTGGCTTTCCCATTGGCAACTTTAATGACACAGCTTACTAACAGTCTTAAGGTTCCCCTAGTCAACGGCACGAATTATTTTGTGCGCGGGGTTAAAATGCATGCTATCTCATCCGACAACACGTGCGAAAGAGATTGATGCTGTCATGAGCAGTAAGAAGCTAGTTCTCGTACGAATTAGCACTTTTGCAAAGTTGTAGTGAAATGGATGATGATTTAGGACGAAAACGAGCGCGCGAAATTTTATGAACAGACCTTTAGGAGTCTAGATTGCATGAAAAAACTACTAAATGTATATTTTCATAATAAAATTATTTGCATTGTTGAATTACTAGTCTATCCCTGTATGGAGGCCGTTTTGCAATTTTCCTTCTTCTTATGGTATTTTTTTCCTTCCGCCCAAAGATGCGTTAAAATTAGTGTTGAAATATGGAACTGTCGACGCTCATAACTTTCAAATCTTGTATCTTTTTACTTTTCTGTTTCTATACAAGGCTAGATAATGATGAGACAATTGATATCATTTTTTATTTTGAACGTACACCGTCAAACAGTGAAGTAATCGCCAGACTACGTTTGTATGGAAGAATTTTCGACTAGTGTAACTTGTAAGTACAAATGCCCACATTTCTAACTTAAATAAATAAACTTCCATGTCAACTTGCGCCCTTTAAAAAAATCCTTCGTTACTGCTTACCTACGCGATAATAATAACCCTAGTGCAAAATCTCATAGTTCTAGAACCAGCGGCTTATCCGTTCATGAATGAATACAAGATGTTGAACGTGGCCCGCCACGGGTGTAATTGGGGTCGTGCTACCGTACCTCTGTCCTTTGCCTACTTTTCCACTTGAAACCCGGCTCGCTGACAGCCGTCGGATGCAAATCGCTCCGTGAAAATCATGGCCTGAGAGAAAATTTATTGACGCCACCGCTGCCCTTGGGCGGTAAACAGACAACACGTAGTCGTATCATTTCCCCCCTATTCTTTATCTAGGACATTATTTACAATAGTGTTTTAAGTTCATATTATTGAGAAAAATCGAGAGCAAATATAGCGTTCATCTTGAGGAAAGATTCTTTCCTACGTTTTACTGTTACGTGGGTAGTAATCAATTCCTATTAAACTGCACTTCATTGTTAATCCTATTATAATATCGAGTAGGGTAGATACCGTTTTATACATGGAAGCCCGATTATACCTACAGTATATATGTATGAATATGCGTATAGTGGTCACCAAGCTATTTGGGGATAGTTCGCTTTAATTTTGCTCCATAATATCATACCGCCCCGCTAATTCTCTTCAGTTTGAAATACCTAGTCGTAATTAAAATAAAATTTAATACATGTGGTATTTTTTTTGTTTTAATTACGACTATTTGTCCGTTGTGACTATATAAAAAAAAGAAATAGTCACAAAGGATCTTTGTCTCTGAAATTGGCTCTACCAACCTTTGCGCAAGTAACAGTTTGTCATCGAGTATACTGTATAGAGTAAGCGAGATAGGACGATGCGACAAAAGTAAGCGAGTGAAAGAGACAGTTACACAATGCTATCTTCACCTTCAACATTGACACAAAAATAGCTCCTGCGCAGGGTCTTGCAGCCAATTCAGATACACAAAGATCTGTTGTGAGTATTATAAGACGTCACGTATCTCCAAATCGTTGTGAAAACACGACTTTAAACAACTACTTAGAATCTGTTGAAGATTTATAACTGCCGATGCCTTATTATAGCTAAAAATAGATTTTGAAAATAATCTTATTAAAGCGGGCGATGGTTGTATTTGTATAGTTAGATTTATGTTTCGAAAGTTTTCCTTTGCCTTTCGATTTGTTTATAGAAGTTTCCTGTTGAAAAGTTTGTGGTCAAAATAATAGTGTCAAACACGTGCCTAAGTCTGGAATAATAATTTTGATTCGAGATAATTATTTGTATAATATTAGCTAAAGAGTTTGTTTGTTTGAACGCGCTAATCTCAGGCACTACTGGTTGGAATTGATCAATTCTTTTTGTGCTGGATAGTCCATTTATCGAGGAATGCTATAGGCTATATAACATCACGCTACGACCAATAGGAGCGGAGCATAAAATAAGTTGTACAAACGGGCAAAATTATTCCTTTTTGAGAGTTTCCGTTGCGTGCGTTGCGTACAATCATCATGAATGTAGGGTAGAGTAGGTATGTAGGTAGATTAAGGTAGGGTGGGTAGCCAGTTGACAGGAGCGAAGCCGCGGGCGACAGCTATAGGCGTTAAATAAATGCAGAATACGTACTATAGTGTTATATAGTTTGTAAGTGATAGACACGAGCTATTCGTTGGCTGTTGAATGCAATCAATTGGTGCAATCATATTTAAGATTGTCCCATCCAAATACTCTCAACACTTTGCTTGTTGACACCAGTTGCGTCCGTAGCTGTAGTCATGCAACTTCTCCTAAGTTGATGATAATTCTCGAACAAGTGCTACATTGGAGGCCAGCTTCGACAAAACTTTAAAAAGTCTTAGTTTACGCCAGTTACAACTTAAAAACAAAATAATTACGGTCAACATCCGAAGCCATGCCAAGTAAACACTTTTTTTTATCTGTATTTTATTTTCTTTATACATTTCTATATTCGAGTTGATTATTTTAGTTTTATTTGTTTTAAAACTGACCCTTTAAGGGTGTAATACAAAAGTATTTAATATAAAACTCTTGCGTAACATGACCATATTGAGTTGAAACCATTACTACGTCGCATTTTATCAAATAAAGCGATATTATGCAGTTGGTAGTATGATGAGTGGCGCGCGCATCACGCGGCGGCGGGCTGGCGCACCTGAATTCAGCCGGGCTGTCCAGCCGCACTTTCCCGCTCTCACTATCAGGCTCCCCAGTGGGTCGCGCGTACTGCACTCCGGAAAAATATTATTTTCCGACGACGATCAGTAAACGAAAGTGACACCCAACTGAGCTCAACTCAATTCAAGTTTCTTTTTTGTTTACCATGTGTCATTTTGAAAATCGTCATGTCTCTTATTTATTTATCTCTTATTTTATTGCTTATTTACTATTTTTATTCTTCATATTTACTTATATTGTTACTGTTCTTTTTCACTTTTTCCATTGGCTTTAAGCTAGTTTTGTTTTGTTTTTTTTTATGGACGCTTAAAATCGTGTCGTGATTATATGGGCGAGAAAGTGACTAAAACTTTGGGCTCATGGATCCGACGGAACAATTAGGGATCCACCCTACGTCCACCACAGACCACACACTAACGTGAGTATAAATGTTCTACTTAGGTATACTTAGAAAAATGTTCTCATTGCTGGCATTTCCATTGGGAAATACGGTTGCTGTTTGCAGGTGCTTGCTACAACTACCAGCTACAGTATTCCCCAATGGATAAGCAGGTGTTGGGTCGGCGTACGTACTTTACTTTCGGCTTGGTTTTTCTGCCGTTGGCGTTTTCAATAGGTTTAGGCGGGGGCGCAAAAATTTAAAATAACATCGTACTTTTAAATATGTCTTTCCGTCGCTGTCGTCGGGGTTTTCGTGTGGTTTAAGAGTGGACACTATGATTTTAAGTTAAAAGCCTACATTCACTGTAGCTTTTCCACCGTCAGCGTTTTCGTCTGGTTTAGGCACGGTCGCTAAAATATTAAGTTAAAATTGTAAAGTTTATATGTATTTATTTTTAAGAATAAATAAATTGTTGTAATTTTATACTGCTCACTCCAGAAGGGATAACAAGCTTCATTTTAAATAATTTAACAAAATGTTTTTAAAACTCTGCAAGATCAAATTGTTTTATTAAATTTTATTTGCCGCATTGCCATTAGAATTTAAAATTATAGAACTTACCTGTAGCCTTTCATGCCTAGAATAAGGACCTCCCAAATGACGCAACGCGATTTAAATTGCGTCAATAGATGTCGGTCGTATAAAGCATTCACGTATTTTTACCCAACTGCCGAAGGAGGGTAATGTTTTATAAGAATTATAATAATAATGTAATGTTGGGTAATGTTTTTATTGTTTAATTGCAAATCGATCGAATCGTGCATCGCGACCGGTCCGTTTGAAAGTAATCATAAAATTTGTCACATATATATCGGGTCGAGCTATCAGGATGGTTGCTTGGAATAAAATATTATTGGCTGCCTTTGTCGTAAGCGGGTTCCGTAAGAAAAATATTTACCTTAGGGCCCCATGGTGTCTTTGTGACTCCTAAAAAATAATGGAATTAATAATGAATTTTGTTTTTTTTTCATTTATCATCAAAGCTAAAGCTTGTTTCCCTTCCGGGGTCAGTAGACATTTGTTGTAACTATAACTTGTTCCATTTCTGTCTTTTAACCCCCGACGGAAAAATAGGGGTGTTATAAGTTTGACGTGTGTGTGTACCTGTGTGTTTGTGTATCTGTCAGTGGCTTCATAGCTCCTAAACGGAAGAACCGATATTGATTTAATTAATTTTGTTTGAAAAGTGACTTTATCAAGTGTTCTTATCAATGTTTGATGCAAATCGGTTCAGCCGTTCAAAAGTTATGGGCGTTTTACTGTTTGAATTGGGGTGTTTTCGCAAGAAATCGTGTCATAATTACATGTTCAATAGATTGGATCTAAGCGTGTCTACTATTAGATATATTATGTAGCATGAAATAAAAATATGTCGGGGTTTTTTTAAATTTTAATTGTAGTGGCAGTTCCCTCCCCTATTCCTTTTTAATCGTCACCGGGACCATCCGCGCGAAATGATTAAATATTATTAATTTTATTTTAAAGGAGAATGCCTATTTTGTATGCAGAAATGTACTGACCGAAACATTTTAGTGTCCTGATAAAAACACCTTTATTTGATTATGTTACCTTAATTAATAACACGTACCAACTTTAGTCAATTTTCATTGCGGTACTTAAAAGATATTGAACGAAATATATTCCTTTTTAGGTTACAGTAGATTCACAGCAATATGGACTCTATGCCAACATATTTTAGATTTGTATTCGTTAGACATTTGGTCAAGTGCTGTTGAGATATATAATGTTATTCTTACTTACCGGTGTAGATCCAAGCCCGTAATATGGTCCAATATATTATCAAGAATCTTCGACAAAATGTTATGTCTGCGCATATATGGCGCCAACATCAAAGAACAATTGAGACACCAACTTCGAACAGTAGCCTTGTCGGAAATCACAAATATAAAGTTCTGTCTTATTAAGCACTATTTTCACAAACACACGGCGGTGTTGTAGTGATAAGTATTTAGTAACGGCGGAACGTAAAACTCAACTTGACGCAACAAAACACAAACAAAACAAATGAAAAGACGACTACTGTCACTGTCAAATGAAATGACGGACATTTATAGGCATGTTACCAAATCGGTAATATAATCGATTTCTAAAAACATGATTCATTTTTTATCTTGGTTTGCATTAAACTAGTAAACCACACCAATTTCAAAATAAGTTTGTTTACATTAAAGAGGTGAATCCGGATGGATTGATTCAGTGTTTCAGGTAGATTATAAAATAAAACGATTCATCGATCTTCTTCTTTAATCGATGTCAGATCATGTCAACATGCCTCAACCAAAATGGCGGAATATGTTTGAGCTGTGAAACGGAAGTAAAAATACTTATTAATTAAAGAAAATGAACCCCACTAGGAATCTTTTTGAAAAGAAGTTAAAATACTTAAAATATTTTTGTTTTATTTATTGTCCAGAAATGATTGTGACACAATAAACTTTTTTAAGTACTGTCCATGGGCATTCTCCTTTATTGTTATGTATTTGTATTGTTAATTTTAACAAAATTTTATTGCAACCCGCATAAGTTGAGCTCTCGCTCATATTGAAACGTTGGAACCACAATAATAGTTCTTACATTAGAACTTAAAGAGAAAAATGTATTTATAGGTTTTCGCTATAAATTTTCTTTACCGGATGGAAAATCACAACCCGTGTATGTTGAACTCTCGTTCTTATTGAAAAGTAGGAAGTGCATGTTGTAAGTTTGATTGGACAAGCTCACTTTCTCATGCTCATGTACGCTCACTGGAAATCTAATATATATATTCTAGGAAACGACAGAAATGAGTGCAATATCGAGATGACGGTTTTACATAGTCTATTCCTGGAAACTTTTATTATTTTGCTTAGATATTTGAACTGCAGGATATTGAAATAGTCTGTTTATTTAAATTTTTTACTTTATTGCATATGATGATATAAAGCGTTTTATTACGTGTGGTCTATTTATTACATAATATACCCCTTAAACGTCGCTTTGCTGATTTTCGTTGATGCGGTTTACGCCATAATTGAGTTGGTGTAATTTTATTATTGTTTTTTCTTTGGTGTCTTTCTGCTGGGCAAATGCCTTCCCAAAGCCCTTCCAGACGTTCTTTTCCCGCGCCGTTTTGCTCTCGGGGTAAGCGTCCGTAGGTGTAGTAAAGTTACGTATTTATAAAACTTCGCTAATATTATCCGGATACATTTTTCGCTCCCTTTTGTTGAAGGAAAACTGGATTTAAAATGTCGTTAGTAACTGTAGTCATTGTGTCTTGAAAAATGTGTGTACCAATCGAAATATTGAATACTAGTTGTATTTTGGCGATTTGGCCACAATTTCCTCCGCGCATAACATATCTGTCACGGCCATTATACGCCTGGTGCAAGCGGCAACAGGTACGGTTGCGCTAAAGATACTTCAGCCACTCTGTAATATTTATCTTTCGCCTTTGAGTACGTTTACCACGAAACGAGCTTTTCTGTCGGTTCTGAAAGGGAAATATAACAGTTACTTATTGCGCGAGGAGTTCAAAAACTAGGATATTGAAGTATATTAAAACCTTGTTTATTCGCTCGTTAGAAATAAATGCATTCTTGCATTATACTATTTATAAGCAGATTATGACTAAATTATTTTATTTTGTTATTGGAATACATTCAATTGGCATAAAATAGGACAATATGTAAATTACATATATGTGCGTATCCGCGAATAGTTTAAAACGTGACTGACGTCCCAGGGATTATATCGATTGCGATTCCACGCGAGTTTGATTTTCAGGTGAGGTGTGCGTTAATCGAACGTTCGAACATTCCGACGTGTTTACGAGATATTCGAATGAAAGCGCTTCGCTTTCAGTTGCATTTTTGAAGTGCGTCGAGTGCGCCCGCCTTTGTTCCGATTCGACATTTTCATGTTCGACTGACTGTTTTCCTCTAACTATGTCACCAAAGCATGCGAGGAACTATTTGTAACGATAGGTATTTCGCTTTTGTGCTTTGAACAGTCGCATCAAAGCGTTTGGTCCATTATTGTGTTAGTTAGTCGATACGTTTGTACATCGGCTGCCTACCAGAGCATCATGAATATATGATATCGTTGTTAAGTCCTACTCCTACGGACACTGCCATGGCTGCTTTATGCAATACATTGGTCAAAGCGGACATTGCCGCTACTTGAGATAACTATAGTTGTTGTCTTGTTGTTGTTGTTGTTGTACCGCAACAACGATATCAACTGCAAATAGAACTAGAATTTCCAATAATACTAATTGGTTACTGGTGTTGTAACACACTGTAAGCTAGGGGTTCGCAATGCACAATTCAGATCAAAGTGCAACCATTAGACAAATAAATAATTGAGTTAGCTGCTAACAGCTAACTCAATTTAGGTGTCTATAGTGGTCAGTTGATTAATTTATCACTTAAGGCGCTACCCCGAGCAAAACGCCGCGCTAGCCGTTTTTCATGCAGTTTTTAGGAGCTATCTACTTGTTATTTAAAATGAAATATCAACTAATAAAAATACATTAAATTTCTACATATTATTGATTCCAAAATTGTAGAATTCTTTTTTTTTTATGTTGTTTATGTTTCACTAATCTCCTTCCAACAAAACCATAAAAATGAGAAATAATGATTGATAGCATGCATCTCCTCGTAAAGTGTTCATTAATAATTTTTTGTACTAACACTAATGGATAGACAATTTGATAACGAACATTTTGGTAGATTTATTTTTTTCAAAAGACCAATATTCGATTTTATAAAGAAGTTGATTCTAAAATCTGGGCGTATTCACTACTGTAATTCATGCGCCACCAGTGCCGCCAAGGCCAATAGGAATGCTCAAATCTCATACTGTTTTTTGGTCAGGGTACGGCCTTAATTTGCTTCGGTTTAAACTTGGCGCGCAATGGAAGGTAAGCCTTTTCGGGCTTTGAAAAAGTATCTTTGGCTGGATTTCAGTTTTGCGCGTCCGGTCACGTTAGATTACCATTGTTATACGAATGATAAATTGATCATCCGTTTTGATGGTCTGATATTCATGAAAAATATTAGTTGAGGAAGTACCGACTACGTAAAACAAAATATTTTCTAATAGAAGCCGTCCTTATTTCTGTAACGTGACAATTACCCTCAGTCACCCACCTTAAAATTATCGGAGAATTAATGTGACAAATTGTCAAACACGCGTTATCTGCTGTGATTGGTTGAATGAATTTTCAACAGCCAATCACAGAAGACAACGCGTGTTTGACAATTTGTCACATTAATTGTCCGATAATTTTAAGGTGGGTAACTGAGAGTTAGTCAGTTACATAATCGTTTCTTAAAAAATCATTTTGAATTACTATTTTCGTCTATTACTGTTTCTGTTACCGACATACGTCCAGTAAAAGCTCAAATTTTCTTAGAAATTTTCGTCGTTTTTCCAAAATATTACTATTTTGTGCAAAAGTTGAATTGTTTGGACCGGTTCTGTAAATAAGTGTTAGCATTTTCGAAACTATTTTACGAGTACTCGTCGGTGCGTTGCTACCGGACTCTGAAAACAAATCGGTCTAAGTCTAAAACCTTGTGGTTTCGCTGCAGGCGCAAAACCCGCGGTGCATGTAACATATATGGGTTGACAATGGACCGGCGCAGGGGAGGGAGGGAACCTATAAAGGAAAGCCATAGCAATAGGGAGGTGCTACCGTAGGGCGGAGCTTACAGCTATTTGGAAGGGCTGAAAGGGGCCATTGTTTGCGCGATTGTAATACAAACGGACTAGTAGTGGGGACAAAGTAGGGCACGCAGAAAAAAAAACAATACTCAGATAGCCAAAAGATGTTGTTGTGTGTTATGTAATAAAATATATTTTAGTAATAACTTTCCAGAAGCTATTTCAACAATATTCATATGAAAATATTAAATGAGTAGTTGGAATTCCTTTTAAAGTTTAAAATATAGAAAGGAATTGTTTTGAACATTCCCCCGCTGTTTCATAATAATTTTGTTTTACATGGGTTGTTTAATTAAGAACTGTTCTTTAAATAAAATAGAGAGCTGACCTATATAAAATAGGATGCGAATATTATGCTTTATTATAATATCGCATAAATGTAACATTGCATTGCATTTGTATTTTGCTCTTAAAAACTTTCTGTGCGTTGTGTATGTTTTCGTTCAAAGAAAATCTAGAAATACTATAGCTTTAATAATTATAACTGCGCAAAAATTTAACATTTCCAAGCGTTGTTAGAAGTTTAGCTAAACAGCAGTTTCGAATATGATTTCATAAAATTGTGTATATTGTTAACTTGATCAATTTAGCTTGCTACACGTATTAGCAACCGCGTCCGGTCTGGGACGCAAGTAACTTAATTATCATCTCTCTACCCACCTGTAGACCATTTTAACTACCAGTCACCTGTATTTAATAATACTAATACCAGCCTATAATTGTCCCATTGCAGGATAAAAGCGTCTTCTCGTACAGAGAAGGCACGAGCATTGACAACGCTTGCTTAAGACGGGTTGGCGATTTCAAACTTATACTAAGTCCGTTTCTTCACGATGTTTTCCTTATAACTGTGTATATGCGGCAAAAAAATACCGTTACATCGAATGCACTACATGTTTATTGTGTACCTTGCATGCTTTTTTGCTATTTCTAGAACTGAATACATTATGACGGAGCTACCCTCTATTCTATTCTATATGCAAGGCTATAGTGGGCAACACAAATCTCTCCCACACACGGTCTTTGAACATTGAATAATATGTCGCAGGGAATTATATTTGATCTTTCTGTGCAACAAACAACCGACGTTTTGCAAGTTAAATGTTTGCTGTTTTCTTCGGTCGATGACGTATGTAGTTCATTGTGCAGGGTCACATGATTTGGAGGTACCAACTCACGTTGTCGCATGTGGTACTTACTTGCGGGATAAACTTCTAGAATAACTAGCTGACCCCCGCGGCTTCGCTCCCGTCCGACTGGCTACCTAACACTACCTACCTACCTACCAATTTGTGTAACAAATTATTTGAATAAGTATTAATAATACAATACGAATGTAAACAACTTTTGTTTCTACCGGCGATCTAATTATAGATTAGATTAAGACGGGCTGGTGTCCGCAACTCCCCGTCCAAGCGCGTATTTTGCAAAATAAAAGCTGCTATTGTGACTTAACTTTGACAGTTAGATATATTCTCTCGTAGCCTTTTTTGTAGTGAAAATAGTACTTTAATCATGTAGTACATATTTTTTATGTATCATCAATAGTTTTCTCAGCGCACGCGATAGATTGAATTTTATAGGCAAAATCTTGCTACTTTAGGTTACATTATTGCAATTTTCATAAGGATCTCTATTTTTTTTTAAATAAATTATTGCCTTTATCACTCAGGAATAATATAGCTTTCTATAGTTGAAAGAATTTTCAAAATCGGTTCAGTAGATCCAGTGATTACCCCTTACAACGTCACAAACTCACAAACTTTACCTCTTTATAATATTAGTATAGATTTATTGTATATTAATCATATACAGTTCGTTTCTTTGTACATTTGCTTTAAAATAATTAATTATTCAATTACTAAAAATAGATGTTGCATATAGAGACCTCCTAAACTAAGAATAAAAAGTTACGTTTTTGTTCAATTTAAATATTACAATGCGATGATTGTTTTGTGTATCACCTAAAGTTATCTGTGTGCAGAATGCATTGATTGGAAGAGTTACCATTGGTCGGTACTTTTTTCGCGTCGTATCAAACAGGTGCGGTGCGTCCTTCGCCGCGTGCATCTCTCGATTAGAATATCAACACATTGACAAGTGCCTCTTACCCTTTGTTCGACGCTCCAATATCTACATAATATGTCATAGATTGATTGATTGAAACAAAGTATCTCTAGTAGTTTCTATTGAACATTTATTAGACGTGAATGCAAGCACTGCGTGGTGCTATGCTAAGCCAAATGCAACTTGTTATTGTAACATACTCTTTCAAGTTTTTTGATTAACATGCTTCTTTTCTACATCTGTGTGACTCGGCACGCTCATATAACTTCGGCGACAAGGCAATTTTGTTGTATAGTGCATACTAAGATGTTGATTGGATGTTACATCTGGCAGGTAGCCATAGGAACTCCTTAAACAAACAATTTAGTACCATCGTATTTGGTGTTATTGGATGCGTATTGACAAATGATAGTACACTACGGTTAATTGAAAGTTAATATTATACGTTAGTTTTTAACCGACTTACCAAAAAGGAAGAGGTTCTATGTTTTTTTTTTTGCGTATCTTTACCGTCTCTCTTTTATGTCTCCGTCAATTGTGGACCGATTTTGGTTTTTTTCTCTTAAAAGTGTATGTTTCGAAATTGGTGCCATTTTAATTTGGTTAAGATCTGATGAAGAACTTCGAAGATATACAACAGAACTCTTCAATAAATAACGGAAAATCTCTCGGGTTTGCTGCAATCGTATGTCTGTTTATTGTTTATACCATTTCATAACATAACATCACGCCAGTATGTTCTTAAAGGGTACTCAGATCTCTCATTTCATGATATTCGGGTAATCTATTCTGGCGTTATAGGTATCGTACTAAGCAACTTGCCTATTAGGTAGGTACAACTAAAAAATAAAAATCTTTTATACAAAGAATTACTACCGATTTCCAAATAACAAAACTACAAAGTGAAAAATAACTTTATTTTTGGAAGTCGTTGTCTTTAGTAGGTGCCAATTTTTTGCTTTATGTTATTTGGAAGTCGGTAGTAATTTTTTGTTTTTTTTTTTTTTTTAACAAAGATCACATTATTACTAAAAACGATTAAAACTCTTAGTCGAATGAATGTTAAATTGTCTTGAATGTCTAAATTGAATGTTAGCGGTTTGGCACACAGAACCGTTTAATTTTAGCGTCTTATGGCCAGCCCGAGCTGGTCTGTAGGCCTGTCAGCTATTCTAAAACGGTCCTGTCTTTAAGCTGAACACTGCCTTGAGTAAGCCTATCGATTCCTCGAGATGAAGCAAGACAGAGGCAGTTAAAAGTTAGAATTGACGATCTAGGTCAAACTGATATTTCCATAAGATTCTAGACTTATCACCGCAAGAACCTATCTAAGACTCGTCTAAGTTAAAGATATTTATTAGGTAGACAGCTTTGAAATATTACTATGCTTTTATCATGAATTCATGATATCCGGCCATGCCAGTGAGTGTCGGGAATACACAAAATATACACCTGCATGTATCACTCTGTCTATTGGTCAAAATCCGATCAGTAGTTTTTGAGTTCATCGCGAACATACAGACAGACGCGGCAGGGATGTTTGTTTTATAAAGCCGTGTACGCAAGAACGAACAAAAACACGGTGAAGACGAACATCAAACACTGTTCGTCAAAAATGATCGTGGCGATCCAATTTGGTTGTTCTATGCGGGCGGTGTATGGAGAAACTTGATGCAACATTAACAACAACAACATTGTATTTTTACTGTAGAACACTTCCAACGGTGAATCCATAGTTAATGAGGGGTTGAATACGGACGCAAGTAGAACTGTGTTCGGAAGTTGTTCGTGTTCGCTTTGCTAATTTGCGTCCATATGTACGAAACAAATGTTCCGTGATCGAAGTTCGTGATCACCATGTTTTGTTCGTTCGTGCCTACAAGGCTTAATATGTAGTGATTTAGTTTACCCGGTGATTTTATTCCAGTGGTAGAAAAAATGCAACGAAATGCACGTTGTTAACATTTCGGGTATCATGCGCTTGAAAAATGGACCATCATTTCGTGTCATTCACGTTCCTGTTATACTTTGGATAGTTTACCGAGTACCTATACTAATTGATGGCAAGAAATAACTTTTCACTGCGAACTACTGTTATTACGAGTGACAGCGCGCCAATGGATTTCTAGAATAGTTTTTGGAACTGAGCGCATCTATGAAAGGACACGTCCATTTTTATTTAGCTTTTGTAAAGTGTAGTTTTTAACCGACTTCAAAAAAAGGAGGAGGTTCTCAATTCGTCGGAATCTTTTTTTTTTTTTTTTTATGTATGTTCATCGATTACTCAAAGACACCTGGACCGATTTCAAAAATTCTTCTTTTGTTTGAAAGGGTATACTTCCTAGTTGGTCCCATAATCATCAAGTCAGGATCTGATGATGGAATCCTAGAGAAATCGAGGGAACTCCTCAAATATTATAGGCAAACATATAGTGATTTTGGTATTTTCATCAACAATGCAATCATTTGCACTCAGAAAGTATCATTTGGTGAAGTGGAACTGATGAAGAAGACCACAGATGGCCACTGGATCTCCTAAATGCTAAATATGTCACGGGCATAAGATATCTCGAATAGTTAACCGACTATAATGAAGCAATTACTTATAAATAAATGGTACTGGTGAAAATGACACCATCGAACTGATCTGATGATGAAGCCGGAAGGTAGGCACTGGAACTCTAATATAAAACAATGTATCCTAGTCGTGTTTGGGCTTATTGGAATCGCCATGAGATGTACTTTGGCTATAAATGATAATCATGTTAATTGGAGGTACCTACCAAAACTAAAAACAGAAAAATAAAAACTTTTTAACAAAAAATCAAACCGACTTCCAGAACAAAAAACTACAAAGCAAAAAATAAATTTCTTTTCCGAAGTCGGTGTCTTTTGTGCCTACCCATTCTTTCCCGTTTTTCGACACCGACTTCGGAAAAGAAATTTATTTTTTGCTTTGTAGTTTTTTGTTCTGGAAGTCGGTTTGATTTTTTGTTAAAAAGTTTTTGTTCACATCTATTCTGGATTCTGTCGTCAACTTTTTTGTTTCGATATCGATAAATTTGAATGCTCGCTTTAGACCAGTGGTGGGCAATCTTTTATTAATTGGGGGGCCAGAAAGTTTAATAAATTTCAGAGGAGGGCCAGAATTATAGGAAAAATGCATTGTATTTCTCAATACAATTCGAACATAATCATGAATTGCGCGGCTATTCTAGCTGGCTCCTTTACCTATGCGTCTATTATTCTACTAACTAGAATCAACTCTACTTTATACTTCTGCACCATCAAAATATAATTATCGCGGGCCATATACTATTTATGTCGAAGGACCATCGGCGGGCCGAATTAAATTCTTTCGCGGGCCGGAGCTGGCGCGCGGGCCGTACTTTACCCATTACTGCTTTAGACAAAATCGACTCGTAGTGTGAAGTTCCGCTCGAATATTGTTAGTAGGCTAGCAAGCTCACTATCGAGCATTCACGACTATCTTCATTGTTTTTGCTTGCCAATTCAGGATAATAATTCAGGAAATTACATACTGTCCTACAAAATCTAGACTCGGGTATTATCTCGTATTTGAAATTATTGCAAGCGGTTATCACAGTCGGAGCGGGTGACGCGCCCCACTCGCAGCTGCAGCATCCATCAGGAATATTATGAATACCAAATTAGGTCTATTTTCGTCCGTATTTGCAAATTGCAGTATTGAGTATCTCAGTATGCTATTAGGTATATTAGTAACTAGAGGACGCCTCGCGGTATCACCCGCGTAGTTCCCGTTCCCGTGGGAATACAGGGATAAAAAGCCTATGTCACCCGGGGATAGAGTAGCTTCCAAACGGTGAAAGAATTTTTGAAATCGGTCCAGTAGTTTTGGAGCCTATTTGGTACAAACGAACAAACAATCAAACAAAAAAATCTTTCCTCTTTATAATATTGTTTATTAGTAATGTACGAACTTTGCTATTGTGTATGATTGACAACTGTCCCGTATAACCCCACACTAGGGGCTCAGAATTGAAAATTTGGTTTTGAAAGCGTGATCGACGCTGCTTTATTATTTGAATTTGACAGGTTTTCAGTCTAAAATAGAGGACGAAATACTCAACTTGAAAATCTTAATTCAGAAATCGTGGACAACACCAATAATGTCATTGTCGCAAAAATTAGTAAGAGCCGATTTTTTTTTAATTATCCTAAATATCTAGATAGCGATGCTATAAAGCCGATTGGTTGTGAGTTGTGACCAAAGCATTAAGGAGTTAGCCGAACTGATAATCGACCACTATAATTACGTCTTCACAATGGTTTCAATGATCTATCATTTTGGCACAACTGATTTAGCAGACAATACGGTCCCTTGGAGGATTACTTCAATTCGTGCATATCGTCGGGAACGCTAGCTAGGTCAACGTTTGCAAGTGTGCACAGTCGCACGTGTATTATCCCGAGCCGACCTCTAGTCTCGGTGCAAGGTGAACGTATGTTCGCTTTTGTGCAGTGATTCCGCATCCCGCTCGGTAACCACCGGACGCCGAACGCGAACGTTGTCATTACCCGCCAGTCGCCACATGTTGATCACAAAGAACAACTCGCCAAGGGGGACTTTCTATACCGGTATTTTAACAATAAAGCCATTTCAAGTATGAATATTTCGCAATTTTATCGATTTAAAAAATACTCCATTGAAGCTGCTACTTGTTGCATGCAGTCTGGATTTTAAGCAGCTGTCGGATGCTGATTGATAATTCTGCAAAAGTGTTCCTTTATGTCCTTTAAGAGAGACGTAACGTTGAAAGTAGCGTAGTTGTGAAGGGCAGAGGGATTCAAGCGAACAGTGGGACTTCAAGGTCTTCGTTTTGTATACCTATCGATTTAAGACTATTAATACAGTTATGGACAGCAGGCTGATGCCTGTTCAAGAATACTTATCTCTAAATTTAGACGGGCTCTAAAGATGTAACTTACATAAATAAGTTATGAACTTATGAACAATATGGAACCATCGTTTTTAGAAAACAATTAAAGTAATTATGAGAGATTAGTGTCGGAACTCTTAATCATTACTTTGTTTTTTATACTTCGGACAAAGAGATTGGTTTGCCGCAGTTTTGATTTCTGCCAATTTTTTTTCGAATTTTCCTCTTAATAGAAACTAGCGTAAAAAAACTAAAAACTTACTGTCTCGTTCTGGGTTTTATTACCGACTTCATTCCTCTTGGCTTGTATTAAAATAAACCCTTAGTTTTATGTAACTTACAGCTTATTTTACAATGGTCTGATAACTTTATTCGAGATATAATTTTAGATATTTTCGCAATATTACTGTTATGGCAATTTCGGTTTTGGCCGAAACTTGAAGAGGAGCGGAATGTTTTGTTTGGACACTATTTGGATCTACAACTACTATTTGCGGTAAAACTTCTCATAATCAGTAATATGAAACTCTTGGGTTTTTGAATATGTAGTTACAAATGTATTTGCGTTGGTATATAGCATCAATACTCTTGTCATTCATATTCGAGTCAAAAGCCGTGAGGTAACTGAACGCATTGAATTTATTAGTTCAGACGTTGATAATAATCTTTCAAGTACAGCAAGTTTTTAACCGACTTCCCAAAAAGGAGGAGGTTCTATGTTCGACTTCAAGTTTGTTTTTTTTTTTTTTTTTTTTTGTGTATGTTCACCGATTACTCCGTCATTTGTTGATCGATTTTAAAAATTCTTTTTTTGTTTGAAAAAGTATGTTTCGAAATTGGTCCCATTTTAATTTGGTGAAGATCTGATGAAGAACTTCGGAGATATACAACAGAACTCTTCAATAAATAACGGCAAATCTCTCGGGATTGCTGCAATCGCATGTCTGTTTGTTGTTTATAACATTTCATAACATAACATCACGCCAGTTCACTCTTAAGGGGTAAGCAGATCTCTCATTTCACCGGTTATGTTCAAGTTTCATGAAATCTATTCAGGCGAAATAGTTCCCTTACTAACTTGCCTATTGGGTACGTACAACAAAAAGTGAAAAATAAAAAAAACTTTTTGCAAAAAAATACTACCGACTTCCAAATACAAAACTACAAAGTGAAAAATAACTTAATTTTTTTAAGTCGGTGTCCATAACGCAAAAAAATGGTACCTACGAAAGACACCGACTTCAAAAAATTAAGTTATTTTTCACTTTGTAGTTTTGTATTTGGAAGTCGGTAGTATTTTTTTGCAAAAAGTTTTTTGGTATATGGTGTGGGTCTTCTGTCTGCATATTATTTTAATGATTTGCCAAAATTAATCACTTCGTTTGTCACACGCTAAGATGAATAAAAAGAAAATGTGGATTTCAAAAGCCCGATGTTTTCACCCGAGGATAGGAACTTTGCAATTCAAAAGTACATATTGTAATAATTATTGCATTCAGTTCGATACACCGGCTCTGTTCATGAGTGTGTACCGGTTTCATTGAATTTTGGTACAGCTTTTTGATCTCTTAACTTGTTTCATCTCCTGGGAAGCTTTCTATTGATCCACTAGAACTACAGATTCTTTTATGTTCTTTTAAATTGGTCTACTATGTGTGCATTTGTGCATGTGCAATGGTCGTTGCAGCTTTCATGCCCTGCAGTGGTTGTCTCAGCCATTGTGACCAGTGTGACCAGGTATTATGCCAATATTCAAGAAACCGGCCGCCGAAGACGTACAACAATAAAGAAATAACGTGCGAAAATACTTTTCACTGGAATCTTATGAAATGTTTTGATTTCTGAGCTCCAACGGTATTTGTTCACCTTTTAGAATTCCTATGATAAAGAATTCTGCATTATGTGTTACAACAGTAAAAAAGATAATAAAATACCTTTTTGTGGTTTCCAATTCAAATTTATTTTAAATGGTTTATTTCGAATTATTCTTCAGTTATAAGATACTTTTCGATTGGCAAATCAACCCTTACGCATGCAAATAGATAAAGCTAGGTATACAAATCCAATCTTTATATTTATAAACGATAATTTATTTTAAACATCTAAAACCATACAAAATTACCGTAACTGACTTTTATTTAATTTATTTATAACCATAGGCACACCAACGACCTTTTTCTTACAAAAAAAGCTTCTGTGTGAACAAGTCACTTATAGGCAAGCACAACGATCACAATTATAAATTACTAGCACTCCGCCCGCGACTTCGTTCGCATGATTTAGTATTTTATTCAACTTAATTATGTGCAGTTAGTGAAGGCGATCAAAATCAATAATAAATGGGCTATCGTAGATATCTACGGTTTAAGTTAGGATTTAGAGGACATAGAACCTCCTCCTTTTTGGAAAGTCAGTTAAAAATCTTATTCCTTGGGCAATAATAAATTGCCGTCATTCGTTTTTCAGAATTACCCCCAGAAGATGTTTTAGGTTGTCAACGGTTTTTTGAAGAATCTTACGGCACTAAGATGATCTCTTCCTCGATTTGGAACTACTGAAATGGACCGTTAGTCCAGTGTTGTTTGACGGAGATATCGGTGAACATACACAAAAAATAATGTACCTTACTAAAGGAAAATTGCCTATTTGGTCCACCTAAAAAGTTAAAATTAAAACTATTATACAAAAAAGTACTACCGACATCCAACTAAAAACACTACAAAGTGAAAAATAATTTTCACTTTCGAAGTCAGTGTCCATAACGAAAAAAACTTCGAAAAAGGAATTTATTTTTCACTTTGTAGTGTTTTTAGTTGGAAGTCATTAATATTTTTTTGTAAAAAAGTTTTATATAAATAAATGTCTCTTTAAAGGTTGAATTTCCAAAACTCCCTACTTAGTGCTCACCTACATCATTAAAAGAAGCTATGTGTAATAAAATACTTCAATTTGTCCCAAATTTCAAGTTTATTAATTCACGAAATGAGATTTTCCATACAAACTTTATCATCCCTTTAATCGTATTTTAGACAACCTTTACTTTAAAATCAATAAAAAAATATAAAATATTTGCTGTTAGTATTGATGCCAAGTTTCAAATATATAAGCCCAACAAATTGCCACCTTTAACCTCCATTAGGGGTAGAATTTACGGAAATCAGTAAACTCACTACTTTTTTTATTAATCAAGAGCGTAAACCTACAATTTTAGATATTTTACCATCCAAACTGAAGAAATTTCATAAAAAAATTTCAACCCCTATTTATAGGGGTACCTATTATAGGGGTTGAATTTCCAAAAACTAATAAATACATGGTTTTTTTTTTCTAGGTAAGAGATTAAATCTAAAATTTCACGTGTTCAACTTTCAAACTGTAGAAATTACATACAAACTTTCAACCCCCTTTTTACCCCCTTAGGGGACGAATTTCCAAAAACCAATAAATATATTAATTTTTTTTATGAACCAAAAGCGTAAATCTAAAATTTCACGTGTCCAACGTACAAACTGTAGAAATTACATACAAACTTTCAACCCTCTTTTTACCCCCTTAGGGGTCGAATTTCCATAAACCAATAAATATATTAATTCTTTTTATGAACCAAAAGCGTAAATCTAAAATTTCAAGTGTCCAACTTACAAACTGTAAAAATTTCATACAAACTTTCTACCCCTTTTTAACCCCCTTACGGGTTCAATTTCCAAAAACCAATATATGAATTAATATTTTTTATCAACCAAGAGCGTAAATCTAAAATTTTACGTGCCCAACTTACAAACTGTAGAAATTACATACAAACTTTCAACCCCCCTTTTCACCCCCTTAGGGTTGGAATTTAGAAAAACCAATAAACACATTAATTATCTTTATCAACTAAGAGCGTAATGTAAAATTTCATGTGTAAAATTTGCAAACTGTAAAAACTTCATATAAACTTTCAACCCCCTTTTTACCCCCTTAGGGGTTGAATATCCAAAAAATAATAAATACATTAATTCTTTTTATCAACCAAGAGCGTAAATCTAAAATTTCATGTGCTGAACTTACAAACTGTAGAAATTACATACAAACTTTCAACCCCCGTTTTACCCCCTTTGGGGTGGAATTTTCAAAAATCCTTTCTTAGTGCTCACTTACACCACATGAGGAACCTTTCTGCCAAATTTCATTATTCTAGGCCTAGTGGTTTAGGCTGTGCGTTGATCGATCAGTCAGTCAGTCAGTCAGTTTCTTCTTTTATATAATCAAAGATGTAGGTAATTGGACCTAATAAAATTTCATAAATTAAATAAAATACCGTTCCATTTTCAACTTAAAGCACACTCCTAGCACAGATTATCTCAATAATCGATAATTTTAATGAGGCACTTTTGTGCTCCACGGTTCTCCATTGCACCACCTGCAAACAAAGGGATAATTGTATAATATTATGTACTTTGTTGAAAATACTAAACATTGCATTATGTATTTTTTACGTCTCTCTGCAACTTTGATACTTATGTCCGATAAGTTAAGATTTACAAACATTATGCTGATATTTTTTGACGATCATGTTTCTGAAGGGTGCGTGCTATACTATTATGCATGCTGAAACAGGACCTCCCCGCTCTTGGTTAACAAATAACGTATTTTGGTACGTTCCGCGATAGTTGCAGTAGTGTAGTCGCGAACGCGGTGTCTTGCGTGGTTAGTGTCGGACGGATACCACGAAAGCTGCTCGAAGATCGAGCGCTGAGTTTACGAATTCCAAGTGCGGGTTTAGTTGTACGTTGTTCGTTGACGTTTTTTAAATAAAACTGATCTGTGAGTTGAGTGAATAGTGCCTCTACATGTGTTAGTATAGATAATAAGATCGTGGCATTTGGGTTATGTTCTTTTGCCATAATTTCTGTGTCAAGCGTTAAATTTATGTATTTATTTACACATACAATTATTTTTACAGGTAGAACCCAAGCTAATAAAAGTAGTCATACAATGCGACACTCAGAGACGCCTCTCGAAATATGATCACACACCTACTCGCGTCTATGATAGACCAGTCCCAAGTAACGGCTCCTTGTGCCGGCACAAGTTACATAGAGGACAACACACTAATGGTCACCCTCTGGAATTCCGCCAAAGAGCAGAAAAAAATGTCCAACCGTTGAGAGATGCTATTAATGATCGTAACCGATTAACTACAGACCGAAACTTTTAAGATATGTAATTGAACCAAAATTGGAATTTAATTATTTTTGAATATGACTCATGGCTTACTAAAAGATAGGGAATAACATACAAGAAATAGACACCAATCAAAATAATTTACAAGGAGAGGTTGAATCTAAAACTTGACAAAAGACGTGATTTGTAACAACCACACGACATCTTTTGTTTTCTTGTTTAATTTTTTTCTTGGCTCATGCAATATTAAACACAAATAATATAATAAATTTTATTAGTTTAGAAAACTATTCTGATACACGCGATTTTTCTCCTTGAATGTACTGGAGGAAAATTAATTTGTGCAGTATACAATGTTTCTCGGATTCGGGTCGGTTGAGGTTTGCACAGACTAAGTTCAAGTCTAGTGCATATCCTTTCATACAAAAAATACTTTCTGTGGCTACTTAGGACCGACGTCTTCAGGCAAATAAATCTAAGGTAACTCACTTTTAGGATAAACAGTACCCTATGTCCTTCTCTAAGCTCAATCTATCTACACCAAAATTCTACCAAATTGGTTTAGTTTTTTAAGCGTAGAAGCCAGATTAAGTAACTTCAGGGTCAATAATATTAGTATGAAAGGATATTTATAAAGTAGCATGACTCCAAGGGTCTACTTTCATTTGTGCAGGCTGTGCATTGTCGGCCCAACATTCAGGGAAGTATTTTATGTAACCTGCGGCTCTGCTCGCGACTCATTTCTAACAACATTTAGCCAAAAAACATATGTGTTTGTGTAGTGCGAAGCAAAGACTGTATATATTTAATTTAAATAAACAATATTTCTAACTTTAAAATGAAATGGTGGCGAAATAACATACGATCTTGTAAAAATCATTCCTTGCGTTGCTAGCGAACCTTGCTAACTGCAAATGTGGCAATAGCGAAATACTGCAAGATAAACTAAATTGGCATCTTATAATTCAATTTACTCAACTATCTATCTAGCTATTAAATCTTTATTTTTATTAAGATTTTGCTTGAAATGTCAAACAATTTAAACATTTTCAAACCTCAGTACATAACGACAGACATTTTAAGAAAACTGAGCACGTTGATACTGATAGTAAAGTAACTATTTGTGTCTACGCAATGTGCGCTGTACACAAGTTACGGTTGTCATATGAGTAAACGCTGAAGCTCACTAATATGCTTGGTTTTTTTCGGAAGTTTTCACCATACCGTCTCTATCAATGACCGTCATGGCGCCTCCGGTGTTCTGAGCAAGAATAGTATGCACTTTGGGCATTGGCGCCATTACTCTATGGCGCGGCGTTCATGCTGATTTGGCAAAACGAAAATTATAGAAGACCTTACATTTTCTGGTTTAACTATACGCCTGTTTTTTACGGAGCTGGATATAATAGGCACCTACCCCACATTTTAGCGTTTTTACAGAATACGAAAAAGTTGGTCGACATAATAGCGTAACCCACGTCTTTAAACATTCTATACAGGCATTTTCAAGTTTTCTTTCATATTTCGCGTAATATTAAATGTCGCTTGCGAAGTACAAACATGGAGTTTAAATGAATACGTTATTTATAGGTGCGAAGCTGGGATAAAATTCAGGCTATTGTGAAGTCAGAAGAAGGCCTTGGAATCGAGTACGATGAAAATGTCATCTGTGATGTGTGTCGATCTCCTGATTCGGAGGATGGCAACGAGATGGTATTTTGCGATTCGTGCAACATTTGCGTACATCAGGCCTGTTATGGCATCACAGTAATTCCCGAAGGTACGTGTTACCAGTGTTTTACCTGTTTTTAATATTGATATTATGTGTGCTCAGGTGAATAGTTAATGAACTAATATTGTCTTTAATGATTTCAGGTCAATGGCTATGTCGACCGTGCGGAGTCGGAGTCCGACCGAGCTGCGTGCTGTGCCCCAACAACGGCGGTGCCATGAAGTGCACGCCCTCGGGGCACAAGTGGGCGCACGTCAGCTGCGTGCTCTGGATCCCCGAGGTCTCCATAGGCTGCGCGGAGGTCATGGAGCCTATCACTAAGATCTCCGCGATCCCGAGCTCCCGCTGGGCCCTCAACTGTGTCTTGTGTCGTAATCGCAAAGGCGCTTGTATTCAGTGTTCCGTAAAGACTTGTAAAACTGCATACCATGTTACGTGCGCTTTCAAACATGGTTTGGAAATGCGCGCTATTATTGAGGACGAAAACGCTGACGACGGTGTAAAATTACGTTCCTATTGCCAAAAGCATAGTGTTGTGCCTAAAAAAGAGAAAGTGTCCACCACAGGGGAAGGGGAGCAGCAGGCCCCGGAGGAGGAAGAGGTTAAACGAAAGCGTAGGAAAGATATGACCTCAGAGGAGAAGACGCAAGCTCGAGCAGCTCGCTTGAATGAGATTGAGAGAGAGTTCGACAAACACGTGAGCGTCAAGGATATTAGTACACATCTGCTCGACGTCGATCAAGACGCGATCAATTACATTTACAACTACTGGAAACTGAAGAGGCGGTCAGGGAAGAACCGACCTCTGCTGCCGCCCAAGTCGGATGACACCGAGGTGCTGACGCACCGCCAGGAGCAGGCCGACATCGACAAGCTGAAGATGTTCGTGCAGCTGCGCCAGGACCTGGAGAGAGTGCGCAATCTGTGCTACATGGTGAGCAGGAGGGAGAAGCTCTCCCGATCCTTCTTTCGTATGCGAGAGCAAACGTTTCACAAACAAGTCACAGTGCTCACAGCGGCCGGGGGCGAACTCCCCCAGCCGGAGTTGTCCGCTATCATTGAGGCTAATCACGGACCGTCAATATATGATAGAATTTTCTCTCATGATAATGCCCCGGATCATAAAAATGATTTTGAAGAGTTGCTAGCTCGCATCGCGCCCCCGGAATCTGGCGACGAGAATAAAAAGAAACACAACGGCCTAGTGAAGGGTGGCAAATCAGCGAATCCGTACAAGAAACACTACGTGAACGGATCGCGACGCAGCGGCAGCATATACAGCGGACTGTCTAGCGAGGAGAGTGCGCCGGAGATGCCGCGCAGCAGCAGGTTCCGCAAGGCCATCGGCTCCAGCACCGAAGATGAGGGCAGAAGAGCTGGTACCTCACCAAAGAAAAAGGTATCTCCGAAAGGTAAAGGCAAAAGATCTCCTAAAAAGACTGAAAGGAAGAAGAAAAAGGTACCGCAGTCTAAACCACTCATTGAAAGCAGCAGTGAGGATGAGTCTTCTCTAAATTCAAGACTGAAGAAGGATCGATCTCGCAGCAAGACGCTGCAAACAATGGAAAAAGAAATGGCGGCTGGAAGAATGGGTCAGTCTGGTACTGACAGCGATGATCTCATGCCGATAAGACCTACTATGAGGAATAGCAAGTTCCCGATAGACATATACTCGGATAGCAGCGAAGACAACAAGACCGAAGCAAAGCCTGAAAAAGATAAAACTGAAAAGGTAAAAATAGAAAAAGAAAAACATAAAGCGGCAAAGTCTCCCAGCGGTAATGACTCGCAACAACCTCTGCCGAGAACAAAGGCAGCTATGAAAGAGTTTATTCCAACTCAACCTGAAAAGAAAGAAAATAAAGAAGAAACTAAACCTAGTGCAAAGAAGAGGGGCAGAAAACCCTCGAACAAGGACAAAAAGGTACCACCTCTTAAACTGGAGTCCGACGATGAAGCTAAGAATAAAGAGAATATCAAAGTCTCTAAACAAAAAGATCACCCGTCGGAACTCATAGTGCCTCAAAGGCAAGCGGCTAAGAAAGCTTCGGAGAACATGCGTTCCACCACAGTGGTCAAGAAAGATGAACCGGTCCCTGAGACGCGAGAACAAAAGCAAGCAAGTGGTGATGATACCAAGTCTAAACCAGTTGTGAAGCCGCAGAAAACTAAGGGCAAAGAGATAAAAGATGCGCATTCTTCAAAAGTCAGCAAGAAGAAATCCAAGGAGGCAGAGAAGGAGCCCATTTCATATGTACCACAAAGACAGGCTGCTAAGAAAGCCGCCGCTCACATCAAGAGTGGATTGGGCAGCAAGGTACCGGCTGTAGAGAACGATACCGACAAAAAGAAAGATGAGAAGCCTGAGACTAGCCAAATCAAATCGTCTCCTAAGAAAGACAAAGATAAAGACGAAGCTAAAAGCTCCAAGTCGGCAGAGAAAGAAAGTTCAAGTTCTTCGTCGTCAAGTAGCAGCAGCTACTCGTCGTCGTCCAGCTCGGAGGAAGAGCCCGAGAAGCCCGGGCCCGGGCCCAAGCCCACCGCCAAGGCGCGTGAGATCAAGCCCGCCACCACGCCGCGCCAGCCGTCAATGTTCTCACCTCCCGGCTCTAGACCGACTGTGGACTTGCCCTTTCTCGACAGGGTGTCAAGACCGCTGTCTTCGACTAGTGCCTCGAGTGATTCTGACAGCTCTAAAGTGTCCGACGGATCCAGATCTGGAAGCCCATATCCCAAACGACCAAGACGACGGCGAAAAGGCAAGAGTTTGTCTACTGATGTGTCCCCACGCAAAGCGCCGCCAGATAAGAAGCTTAAAACTTCCGAACGGCGGTCCGAGTGTAGGGTACCATCACCGACTCCTGAAGGAGAGGAACTTAGCCGACCCAGTGATGCGCGCGCTGCCACACGTGCTCGGACCAGAAGCACTACTTCAGGCGGAAATATGCCTAATAAGTCTGATGCCCGACCCAGCAAGTTATCTAAAGACGACGCCCACACCGCAGCACCCAATAAGACACCCAAAGAGAGCGGCCAGTCCAGTGAACTTCCACCTGCGGAACGGAAAGAGGACGAGGAGATGAAGGAGCAGCTCAAGGAAGGGCTTAAGGAACAGCTAAAGGAAGAAATCAAGGAAGAAGTTAAGGAGCCAGTCAAGATCGAGATCTCGATCGACATACCCAAGAATAATGTTAAAGCAAAAGCTAGCAAGCTTAAGAGGCGAAGCGAGTCTAACGAAGACAAAGAGAAGGTCAATAAGATCGTTAAAGTTGAAGTCGCCCAACTACCAAAAGTGAGCCCTAAGAAAAGCAGTGAGCCCAAACATAAATCATTGTCCAACAGGCGGATGAGCGTCAAGGAGAAGGCGCCCAAAGATCGCTCCTGCAGTAACGAGGCTCGCGACACAGCCAAGAAAGAGCGGCGACCCAGCGTCGCTGTCGCTGGCGCCGACCGCACTACCGCGTCGCCTAAGAAGAAAACTCCTCGAGATGCGCGGATTGAAAGAGAGATATCGCCAGTAGAGCTGGTTGACAAGAAGAGTCCTCTCCACATCAACACTGACGTGGTGACGTACCATGACGATGACAAACATTGGCTACCGAAGGCTCCGAGCCCGAACGCCATTCCGCCGCCAGTAGAAAAGCTGGGTGGCAACGAGAAATACATAGACGATAAATCCATGGACTCGGATTACGCCGAAAAGAGCAGCGTCAAAATTATTAATAAAATACAAGCTAATCTCAATGAAAATACTATGATCAAGTCACCGAGGACGCCCATGGATGCGAGAACGATAACTATTGAACACATGGAGGCTGAGAACGTGGCGCGAAACTTGAGGAAGCGGTCCGCGGAGAAGAAGTTCATAACGCAAGACGCCAGCCACGTGCAGGGTGTCGAGATATCCAAGAGCGCTAAGATACCGTCGGCCGTGAACCCGTATCCCAACAGGTCCATGTTCTCGCCGCAGTCCAAAGACAATGAGTTCCTAGACTTTGAAATGATGGCTGTCGATGATGGGTTCAACCACGACGATATCATGAAACCATTTGCGCCATATCCGGAATTCTTCTTCAAAGAGGATCCAAAACAGGGTGTGCAGGAGACTCAGAACTTGGTGGAACGACTAAGATTTAGACTCAGCACCAAGAAGGTGCCGCCCGAGAATCCTGATCAAGAGGAACAAATAGTGGTGGCTGATGACAATGATCACAAAGATAGCGAAGTCCCTTGCAACCTGGTGAAGGCTGAAGAGAAACACGCGCCTGTCGAGCGCTCGTCTCCAAAAGAGTCGCGACACCCTGTCAACCATATCCCACGAATCTCTTCCTCTATTGAAAGGGACTTGCCATCTGGAGATACAGCAATGGATGCTAAAGAGTTCCAACCAATTGCAATGACGAGTAACGAGAAATGGATTGATGTACCGTTGTTAGAATCACAATTAGACACGCAGAGCCAGTCGGCCAACGATCAGAAATACGATCATTCCAACTCATATACGGAAGACGCCAAAGAGCCCATTATTAATGTGGAATCAGTCCAGTCTGAGACTATTTCAGTAAGCAAACAAAGCGATGATTCACAATCTTTGTCCGTAGTCGACCACAATATAGACGTGGAACTGACTCAAGACAACCCAACATATGAAAATAATGATATGATGCATTCAGAGTATGTATCCGAAGAGAAATGGCGCGAGAGCAAGATAACGACTAGACGATCGTCTGCTTCTAGCACTAACTCTGAAGCTTCCGTGCGCTCGCACAAGAACGCGCTCAAGTGCCGCATGACCGCGGCGGAGCACCTGCGCCAGGGCAACATGATGCCGGACATCGACACGTACCCGCCCGTGCCGGCGTACTCGCGGCCCGTGGAGCCGTCCATGCCGCTCAACCAGTACACCACGTACCCGGCCGACGCGTCGCCCTTCCTCAGCTCGCTTCCGCTGTTCGCGGGCCCGCCGCTGCCGCTGCCGTCGCCCGGCCCGCTCTACAGTATGCCCTACAACGCCGGCACGCCGCTGCCGCTCAAGCCTACCTTCTATAGTGCAGCCTTCACGTCCTCCTCACAGAACATTGCACTCACCACGGCGATGATTGCTCCGCCCACACCGAAACCCTTAGATTCGCCGGTGCGGGATTCCGGCGATTACGACGCGTCAGGAAGCGATCACAAGATCATACACGTCGTGTCTAGTCCAAGTATAAGCATAGACTCCTACGATACGAACAGCAACAAAGCTCCAACTAAGGTGTCGAATGACAGTAACGAAACGACTATGACGAGTCTTCATCCATCACAAGAATCTGAATCTAAATCTCCTCCTAAGTCACCTCTCAAGTCCCCTCCGAAGTCTCCTGCCAAGTCTCCTCCGAAGTCTCCTCCGAAGTCGCCTCCGAAGTCTCCTGCTAAGTCTCCTGCCAAGTCGCCACCCAAACTGAGTAAACCGACCACAAAGTTTTCTGCCAAGTCGCCAGGCAAGAGCCCTGGGATATCGCCTAAGCAGAGCGACGCGCCGAAGGGCAGCAAGCGCCCCAGCAACCGTAGCAACCGCAGCCAGCGAGGCCGCGGCCGCTCCAAGAGCCGCGGAGCAGGCTTCCCCGTCGACTTTACCGGCAACTCCATCCAGAGCAAGTTGGTCGGCACAGTTTACGACTTCGACCAAGAAATCGCTAATGATGGTGTTGATTTGAAAGCCCTTCGTGACAAACGAAAATCGATTGACGTCCGTGACGATAGGACGTCTGTGAAATCTGAGCACTCATCTCAATCTCCTCGTGACACTCCTCCTCCGACCAAAAGAATTCCGACGTCTGACGCTAAAGATGTGAAACCACCTCTGTCGCCCGAGCCCACCGATGCTAACTCGTCGCCCGCGCGCTCGGAGCGCGGGCCGGGCTTCTCGCAAGTTGCGCCCGTCTTACCTGGCCCCGTCGACATGCGCACCTACCAACCTTTTGAAAACCCTGCGCCCCCAACTGAAAACGCTTATCATTTGCTAGCATTTGCTAGTGGCACGGCAGAACAACACTTACCTGAAATTGACGAAGAAGTCGAGAAACAACTGCACTCGGCATTAATGGCTTGTAACCCACAGACAGGTTCGCCGACCCAACAACCCGCCGAACCAGCACCACCGCCTAAAGAGATATTTGTGCCCCAATTACCTAAGGTGTCCTTATCTGATTCTAGAAACCAACTGAAGGTAAAAATAAAGGGACCTTTCTTGGACGCTAACTACTCGGCGAGTTCCTCCCGTGTGGTGAGCGAGGTGATCCCGCCGCCACCAATGGCGCCTGTGAACGAGGCCAGCACCAGCGTGATGGCGCCGGCCAACGCCGCCGGGGCCAACACCACCGGCTCCACCAACTTGCGCCGCATGCGCAAGAAGGAGCTGCTGCGCCAGTACTGGACGCAGGACATGAACATGGACGACCCCAACCACAACGCCAACATCGGCGCCGTGATGCCGCAGCCGCAACCCTCGCCGCTCACTCGCGCGGTCATTACCATCCCCAAAGCAGTCGCCTCCATGACGAGCATTCCCACGCGTGAGGACTACAAGATCACCGACAGCCCGGTGGAGAAGAAGACCAAGCGCAAAACTACTAGTGGCCTATCGAGAGAGTTGAGGCATTTAGAGGTCAGCATGAATGATGACGTCGATCCGGCCGACGACATGAAGCTGTCGTCGATAGCTAGCACGTCGGGTCAGCAGGCACACAAGCGGCGCGGCCGCACGACCGTGAAGCCGATCAGGCCGAATGCTACGTCGCCGGTCGCTCCCAAACTGAAGATCAAGCTCGGCGTCAACACGGTGCAGCAGGTGCCGGCACCCGCGCCCCCCGCGCCCGAAGAATCGTCCGGCACCCTCATCTTCCGCCCTCCTAAGAAGAGGATCATAGCGAACAAACCTAGTCTGGAAGACCTGCGACGCGAAAGCATGAAGTACAGAAAAATGGTGATGGCTGACTTCGAGGAAGATGAAAAGCCTATCAAGAAGATTAAGAGTGATAAGAGTGAGAAACGTAAAAAGAAAAAGGACAAAAAAGCTGAAAAACTTCAAGTAGTGAATAGTGAAAGTGATAGTGCTTCAAAAAAGTTGATATTAAAAATAAAGCGTACCAAGGAAGACGAGACCGACGAGAGCGCCGCGGGCGGCGCGTCGACGAGTGCGGGCGCGGGTGCCGGCGCCGGCGCCGGGGCCGCAACCGGGGCGAGCGTCGGTACGCTAGCGGCGCCGGCCGCGCGCGAGCCTGCTATCGACCCCTTCGAGTACGACCCGTCAGCGCCTGACCCGCTGGCCATCGACCCGCCCTCCTACTCCGAGGCGTCGTCGGCCATGCGCAAGGTGCGCACGGACAAGGTTACTCCCATCCGCTTAAAACTAGCTCGCTCGTCCGAGGGCTCGGGCTACGTGATGAAGGACGCGGAAAGCGACGCGCGCGCCTCCGTGCCCGTCAACAACAATAAACACTGTGAAGTGAGGTGATACAAGCCGCGCGGTGCCGGCAGCGTCAAGTGTACCAAGGACAACAATAAGAACTTACCAAGTAAGAAAGTAGCCCTTAAGAATGCTGGAGCTAAGGCTAGTAGGGCTAAGGCTAATTCTAAAAACAAGTGAGGACAATGACTATGAACTATCTAACAATAGAACAAGTATAAAATCTCCTGTATAGTTAAACTAAACTGATATTGTGTCTGTATATTTTTAAATCAATATTTTATCTCTATCATGATGTAGTTTATTATTACATATATTATTTATTTGTATAAATGGAAAGCTCAATGATTAACTTAAAGTTATTCTAAGGTATATGAAATTGTGCATTATGCTGTGCACAAGTAAATCTTATTATAGTATAGCATATATATTTTTGTTAAAGTTACTGTTTTACTTTGTGCCTCATATGGAATCTCATTAATTTTCACGAATTAATTGTGTATTTTTTTTTAAATAAGTTACGTTTGTTTATTTGTGTACACTTCACAATCACGAAAATCATCACACTTTCGTTAGCATATCATTTGAAATACAACACAGCAGTAAATTCACATCCAAACTTGTCGGCTTGTCTGTACGAGGGTCGCTCCCAGCGGCGTCCCCGTAATGACCATCTTCTATACTGTGTCCGATCCAGTGGCCTCACCACTATGCAGCAGGCAGGCTCTGATCCTTTTAACTCAATTACTGTCACCGATGGCATAATACAATATAAAAGTGCTAAGGCCTAATCAATTACACAAAAATATACATAGTCAGATCATGGTTCGCATTTAACCAAAGATTGATCACAAAACAAAGTTACTGCATACAAAAGGGCATTAATACTGATATTGAAATATGACTTGTTTCCTAGAACACCATATGGAACACTCACACTTCTGATACACAAGGGCATGCATTCATATTTAAATCTGTTTTGCTTATTTTACTGAAAGCTTGTCACATATTATATTCAAGTACAAGTGGTACAACATAAACTTTCAGTAAAATGAGCAGAACTTGAGATAAATGACAAAATGAGAGTTGTGTGCAATTTACAAGCGATAGATCAGCGTTGTAGTTCTCGCCATACTTCTTGGCCGCCCTGAAGTTGGCTACAATGGCGCAGTAGTAAATATCATACAAAAACAGCACCGTTTCGTGCCTTGCGCATCGGAAAGCCAACTTCGGGGCGGCCCAGAAGTTTGGTGGGGACTAAACTGCTATCTGTCTTCAGATGCTGTCAAAACTATAGGGTACACTAATGTGTATGTGTAATTCCTAAATTGAGATAAGCTTATAAAGTCGAATGTAATGTAATTATTTAGCGGAGGCTGTCCGCGATCGATGACCACGCATCTAGGCATAGGTATAGGTGGTTAAACAAGTCTGTGCGCGCGGCGCCATGTGTGCGTGCGCTTGCGCTTGTTATTATGCATTTGTGTGGCAGTGACGCGGCATTCGTCGTCCGAGCAAACACCCACCCACACATGCTCACCCACATATAGCGCCGGGCGCAAAGATGAGCTGAACTATCTATACAACGTAACAGACTAGCACTTTCGTTTTTTTGTATATGTTACATACATAGGTGTACTACACTAAAATTCTATAACTTCTGTAACGATACACCAAGCGTGGAATTAGAAATCCATGAGCATGATACGTAGACAAATGGTATTAGTTATGTTTTCCACTGCGCCTTTTTAGGGCAACACGTGGTTGTGTGGTGATGCTTCAGGAACGACGCAGTGGAACACAGCACTGTATTCCAAGTTGCTATTCTGTTTTCCTAATAGAACGTAAACGTTGTAAATATTTTTGCAGTTTCATGCGTGCGTGGTCATCTATTGCGAATGACCAAGTAACAAAACAAATTGCTGATTGCATATCCTTTATATCATTTCGACAACTATGAATAATTATAATTAAGGTTGATTTAAATTTTCAACGAACTGATTGGAATATTTATTTGTCTTAAAACCACATTTACCATGTGCTGCACAACGCTGGATGTATTTAATGGTTGCATCAGTGTTATAATAGAAATAGTCTTTTGAGAGCCATTTTAAATGCAAATTTAAGTTTATACTGGTAAAAAAGATATTGTTAGTTATTTTATTTGCTCGGAAATCAAGATAAAACAATGAAATAGCCTCCTGATGCTGCCACAAAGTCGTTACGTATCGTGTGGTAAAATGTGTGTATATTTATTAGTGATGTCACCACAATATGAATTTGTTTGTGCAATATTCGGCAATACTCATTGTATAGTCAAGAGATCGATTCACCGTCGGCTTGGTGTGTTAGTTGTAAGTGCATGTCCGTTATTCGTAAGTATCTCATTTTCGTTCCCATTGTAAATAAAATCTTTAATAGTAATCTAAGGCCTTGTCCAGATTGGCGATTGAAAATCGAAAGATACAAATTATGTTTAAATTTCGCTTTGTTCAGTTCTCGCGGTGACGATGTGTTGAATATTAATAGATAAGAGTTTTAAGGTTCAGTTATTTTATGTTATGAATTTTACGTCTGATTCTCAGTTTTAATAGTGAGATATGATTAACTTTGACAGATTGATTAAATATAGGAGCGTACTCACTGAGAGCATTCACGTGTAATGAGCATTAGACGTCGATTATTCGAGTGGTGTGGACGTTGAGCCGAGCTTTACAAAACTTGCACGCAAGCGCGAACTTCGGCCGGTGTGGACGATTTTCGCCGCAACGGCTCGCATACGAATTTTCACGCAAATAAAACGCTCGAAAGCGAGCACTCAGATAATTAAATGAATGAGTATGTATGTAGGAATATTACTGGCCACTTGTAAGCAAGGAACAGTTCCTTGATCTTGAGTGTTTGTGACCTTCTTGGTCAATCGTATTATCGAATGAATGACATTTAACGAGAAGCATTTCATGCTCGCCTACGATTGCTCGTTTACAAATGCTCGCGAAAGAATGCTCCCAGTTAGGATGCCCCTTATTGCGATTTATCTCTTAATTGATTATCTTACGAAAAGTATTACGTCTGGACAGTGCCTTAGCAGGAGATAACTTAATGGTGTTAGTAAGGGCCGCGCGGGTAGAGACCGCGGCGGCGCGTATGTAAAGCGATAGAGCGGCCTATCAATGAGCTTAGTATAAAACTAAATGATAAAAATCACATTTTCGTAATATTAAATTATATAAGCTTAGTACCAATCTGAAATTAGCAATTTCGAATTCAATGTACATACATGGTAATTGTAAAAAGTAATTGAAAACTATGTATAAATAATTTCGTTCTCGACATAGATAGTAAAGTCTAGTGCAACGGAAAAAGAGTTTTCTTGTTTTTGGGAAATGAAGTAAATTATGTTGTGCTATCACAAAACCGAATTAGGTTGTAGGCTGTGCTTAGTTTCGCTTTATTATTTATAAAAAAAAAACATCCATTGCAAACATCTGCAAAAAATTATACATCCTATCAAAATTGTGTGCACGAGTTATAAGCGAGAAGCTTACTGATTTTTTTTATACTTTTATATTTTTTAATATAACTAAAATCTTTATTTATTACGATATCCGACATAACACATATTTAAAAGAAATTACTAACACTATCAGTGATTGCATTTAGATAAAAATAAAATGAATGGTGCCCATGAACTTAATTAATCGGAAAATGAGATTACATCATATTGAAACTGAATTATATATTTTTTATTATTCAGTAGAGAAACTTGCTAAATGTTTTTTTTTTTCAATATTCTCACTCTTCAGCCCTGATCGAGTGATACGCCCTTTCGCACTCAGAACTACTACACAATATTCTAGCTTACATAGGTGTAAGTATGAATTCTGTATATGTAATCAATTAATGAAATATTACACAAAATATTTTATAAACAAATCCATGATCCGTACTGGACACGAGATTTACTTTTTAATAATATTGTGTAAATGTTAACAAAAAATGTAAATAATAGGTAATATAAAAATCGGGAAATTTTAATATCAGTAATAAGCAAATATAAACAAATGCTTAGTTATTTGTGTCTATATAATCACTAATTTTATTCATAAATATAAAACGAAGTTACCATACTATAAATTATTTATATTTGTAAATAATCTGTTCGCAACTATTTTGATGGTTGGCAATTATTTTTCTTTACACCTGAATAACGGAACGGTATTAAGTAAAATACTAAAATAGTATAGTTTATTTTGATATACTGAGATTTTTTCATACAGTCTTATGAGTATGGGTCCTAAGAAATGATGGTCTTCTATCAATCCTCCATTATGTAAAACCATTACATAGCTGTCACAGTAATATAATAATAATTAAGAAGACATTAATTAATAGCCAGACAGTAAAATTTCCCTTTTCCTAGAAACCTGTCTATGGTTTACCAATATAGACTGTCTTTGCTGCCATTATCTTTTCTGGCTTTTCCCTGTCTCGGCTTGAACGCCTTTGTATCATTTTACTTGTATATCTAAATCAATTTTCTCCATCGTGGTAGCAAACTTCTTCCATATTTATTGCAACACCAATCAACTTATTCAAGTAAGGTTTATTGAACTAATATATGAAATGTTTCTGTTGTTGAGTTTGAATATGTTACTGTAAAAGCACGAACTACGTTCAAACCTAGGATTTAGCGGTAAAACCTAAGATTTACCAAGTCTTATTACCCAAATTTCGGGCTTTTACCGGCAAACACTTGGTAAATCTTAGGATTTTCCTCAGATACTTGTAATTATTGAAAAGTTGTCATGTGTATGATACACTATGTAACGAAATGATGAGATTAATTGATGAAAATTGAATCGATTGTGATTTGAAAATCGACTTTTTCGAAAAAGAAATCGTCTAAAAAATACCTACTTTGGTGAAGCTAATTAATTAATTTGTAATTGTTCTCATCGTTTCGTGTAAAGTCTCTAAGAGAAATGCTAAGATTTACCGTGTGGTTGCTTGTTAAAAACCCGAAATTACCGATTATCGTACAATATTTCCTACTTTTACCGGTAAGTCTTGGTAAATCTTAGGTTATACCGGTAAATCCTAGGTTTTACCGTAGTTCGGGCTTTAACAGTAAGATTTATAATTAAAAATCATGACGCGTTCTGAGATAAATTAGACACCGAAATAACACGACGATCTTGGCATGTTATTTTACTCGATTTGAATGAATGAGGTATCGCGGAGTCTACGGTGTGTCTGTCTGTCTTAAAGCTTCAGTTGACTGTACGGGCAAACTCCGGATGAATCAGGGTGGAGCTCTCATTATGTTTAGGCACTTTATATGTCATAATATTTAAAATAAAAAAAATAATTTTAGGTATCTTGTATGATAAGGATAAACTTTGGAATCGTATTTATTGGTAGATTAGTAAAGTAATTTAAGTGTAATAGTTCGCAAATTGAAATCATTCTGATATATATGCAGTGTCGACATTGCCTGGCCAGACATAAAACCGTCTTATATAAAGCCCACTTATATTAGATAACTTACAAATGAACTAAAATCTGATGGCTGGTCAGGCAATATTAATATTATTATAACTTGACGGATTTTGCCCATTTCGTTAAAACACTAATGGCGCGTTGCGATACAGTAGCCATGTTGTCTATATTTAAAACAATCGGTCTATAACCACGTGTAGAGCTTAATAAAGCCATTTTAGTATTTTCTACGGATTTCAAAGTGTTTTAAAGTATAGGCAATGTGTGAGTGGTTTCGCGTTTAAAGTAAAATAAATAAAATAGAAACAAATAAATCAAATGACACTCAACTACTATACAGATAAAATCATTAAAATCACGGACTCAACTTTGGCACCATTCTTCTGAAATAATGTTCTAAAATAAATGGTTTAGTTTAATGAATAAACTATTTTATCCAGACTTATGAGCTCGCGAACAATCATAATTTTCGAAACTGTACTCAAAACTTCTCTTCCCTTTTCTGAAATAATATTTTTAGGCGCACTTCCAACTGTTGGAGCTGTCGTATCACCTACGTTGATCAGCTGTGCTGGCCGTAGTATTAATCAAACAATCCTATTCTCTATAATGCCTAGGACCTTCTAAAACAACACCAGAACCATTCTCCATCTACAAAATCACGTTTCGAGTCGTCTTCCTACCAAAATTTAGTTTTTCTTGACTAAAGAGCGCTGAGCGCTTCCTTTGTGCCGTTCTTGACATGTCACGAATGAGTGCAGTGTAATAGTAAAAAGGCAAACAAACTTGCAAGCAAACCGAACAGCGAAGGGGAATAGAATGGGCATTAATTTGATTGGATATTAATCATTGATTTAAATATTAAGGATGCGTTTATCTGACGCCACAACGGTTCCTGTTAGCACTTTTGCTGGTCTGTTTACTGTTGCTCGTACAACTCGTACGCACAAATACACAAATTGAATGACACGAGTATCAGCATCACATTTCAATACTTTTGTGTCGATCATTACCTTGTTACTGTGATTTGTTTTAATTTATGTAATAAATCAATTAGATATAATTTTTGTATTTTGAGATTCCGACTGCAGGGAATTAAAAAGAACATTTGAAAATGTACATAATTATGTTTAAAATTTCCTCTGTTGATAATTTTTTTTTTTAAATATAATTAAGCGTATGTAATTTTTTTAAATATTTTGATGATATAAAATAATAGTAATGTTTATATTTTCCTTTAGAAACGTTATTGCTCGCTGTAAGCGCATTTTGTAATGAGTATTTTTAGTTTACCGATTTAATAATCAAGTGTTGTATGGAATTGTAATTTACAGTGTAATGTAATATGCTAAGTATGTGTGTTATTGACATGTTTATGTATTGATTACTTGTATGTTCAATGTACGTGACGCGCGATGTAGTGATCTTACATAGTGCGGGGACGCTAACGCCCTGGTAGAGTGTTTACATTACATTTCCTAACGAGACGGTGACGTCCGTCGTAGCATAAGTCGTAGTCGAGAATGTTGTTCCGGTGTGCGCTAGAGACGCGCGGCGCACGCGCAGTGCGCACCAGTGCCGCTGCGCTCCGCTCGCAGAGTATTCAGTGTTAGCCATGGTGAGCGTCGCGCACCAGTCATTAGCTTATAGAGAAAATTCAATACATATATTAATTATATTATTTATATTGTAGACTCTATAATCAGGTTTAAGTATTAGATTTTAAGAGATTAAAGTAAAATTCTTATACCATTATCCGTATAAGTATTATGATCAACAATATTTCCATTGTTTTAAAGTTAGTGTTGTTAGTTTAATTAAAAATTAATGTTTAAGAATAAACTTGTACAAACTACTTATGTACAGTGTGTAAATTAAGATGATGCTAAGAATGGAGCCAGAACGTGGCCCGTAAAGGTTGATGTATCGTGATGTGTTTTGTAAATAGTGTACAAGTATATTGTAATATAACAAGTGTTTTCAATGTGCACATAGTCGCCTCATTCATTAATAAATTTTTTAGATCAATTAATCTTTTCTTTTGATTTTTTTGCCTTCTGTCTGTCCGTTTTGATTTCTATTAAAAAAAAAAAACTCACCGGGAAGTACGACTTGTTGTGTTGTCTATTCGTGTCAGAATTAATATACAAAGATCTTTAGCATTCCCATATCATACATAATATGGAATGCGTATTATGAAGTAAAAGCGATATTGGTGTAAATTGTATTCATTATGATATAATGTGATTGCGAACCTCATCAGTATCGAATCAACAAAAAGCAGCAGTCACTCGAATATGAAGAATCGTCCTCATTAGGGCTAGTATCACACGAGTTCTAATTCCCGAATATTTTTACTGGAAACCAATCCCATTTCTTATAATCGGCTAAACCCGGGTCGTAGTCCACATTGCACTCTCTTTTTAAACGGTCGTTTACCAGTAAGCGATCCATGATTGGTGGAAGTGTTTGCAATATGGAACCTGCGCTCGGGCATCATCACTGTCAACGTAGTTTCTCGTCCGTCATTTTTGTTTCTTTCTACTGTCTATTTGCATACTTCAAAATTTAAACCGATTTCGAGAAGACAAGATATTTTAAATAAGATTTTATATTAAAAATTGCATTTGGACGACAAAAAGTTTGCAAAGTTTTAGCTCAATCAAACATCGGTTCGATGGAAGAGGTGGAAGAAAATCCGGTGGAAGTGGGTCTTTTATAAAGAAAGAATATAATAACTAAAGAATATAATAACCCAGAGACACCGGGTCAGATGAAACTTAATAGATGCAAAATACTTTTTGAAGTCGATTTCTTGTCATAGATTTTTATTTATTATGTCGTTTACTTTACTATCATCTAGTATTCCATGGCTAGGAAAAGGTACCAAAAGTAATTTCGGCATAAAGTTTTAAAACCTGTTTGTCTATTTTTCTAACAATCACGCAACTCTTTATTTTAACTGCATCTGTTTTTTTTTTGTTTTACAAAAATTCAAACTGATCATCTTCAAAACTTATGCGAACAAAGGACAACTACCTACTCAGTTATTAGGATACCTACCCAATATTATTCCAATCACATAGCAAGTGGTTGCCTTTTTTTAGCCTGGGATATGTACTCGTAAAACAGCGACTATGGTCAATGTTTCTCGCTGCGGTCTCATGTCCGTTAGATGCTGTAAACAAGATAATTTTCCCACTAAGGTTTAAATCTGACCTGGTGGGACCTATGTTCTGCTTAGGACATCTTCGGATACATTATGCTTGTTTCAAGTAAGTAAACGATAAAATAGACTGCTCGAAGAACTTATGACTAGGCTAAGTTTTGGATTTGATTAAGTGAAATGTGGATTATTACTAAGTGAGCACCACTATTTTACATTTATTTACTTGCAACTTCATAGATATGCCTTAGGAGAGATATAGAAACTCAGATAAGCCGTTACGTATGAGTAGAGCTGTTGGGGGCACGATACATCTGTCCTTGAAATCGTTTAGTAGGTAAGTGTACCATGTATATCTCCAAGAAACTTATGTTGAATCTGGATGTCTATACTCGGCATTTGAAATATAATTGTTCGATAGAGAAAAGTTGAATTACTATGCAGTATCCGCACGATACGGCACCATTACTTTCATTTGTTCTGATCGAGACACTGTGATCACGAATCTAAAGCCCGATTAACATTGGTCAAGTGTTTAGCGATGTTGATAAGTACAGTGGTGTAAACCGATCGGACAGTAGCGAGTCAACTTGGCTTGCAAGCTGCCTTGCGAGTGGATCCAAATAGCTTTCTATTTTTTGGCCAAGTGACAACCCTAGCGCGCCTATTCTGTCTCCTGCGCAGTGCGGAGCAGCCTTAAAATATTTTTCCTTGTTGGTGTTCATTGAATCTAGGTAGTTAATTAACTACTGCTCACTGCTGAAAATAGGAACAGTGAAAGGTAATGGTGCTTAGTGCCTGCAATTGCTTGGCAAACCAGCATGATCGGGGCAACTATGTAGAATCGCAGATGTAGGTAGAGAAACTGCAGCATATTTGGAATACTGCAGGTAATTTGGAATACTTAGATATCTAAATTAATATAAACGCCATATGTCTTTTTTTGCCGTAAACAATGTCATCAGACACATGCAGCTATCCATGGTATAATAATATACTTCGCCATGCAGCTATCAAGCTAACGAGTGTCAAACACAGGACGCCATTTTGTCACTCATGCTACCAGCCGCACGGGAACGTGACGTCTATTTTGAAAACTATTTCGGTAATTATGCATTTATACGTAGAATCTTCATTGTAATTATTTAAACTATTTTATGTGAACTTGATATTTTATGATTTTACTTAGAATATGTGAATACATCTAGATTTAAAAATCTGACATGGAATTTTATGTTAGGATGGCCATGTTGTTAATTTGGAATAGACACCGAAATCGAACATAATTTCGAATAGTCCAAATTACATTGTTACAAAATAATCTTCAGTGCTAAATGTGCGAATTGTGTTGTGAGTTCACGCTGCTTGTGCTGCTGTGGTTACTGCAAGAATATTAAACGGTAATTTCAAACTCAACATTGATCTGTGATTAATCTAGCTGATTAATTAATAATTATTATTGTAGGCTATTTAAAAAAAAAATATTGATGCCAATTAAGAAATTTATTAGGTAGGTACTTTAAAAAAAATGTAATGAATTGGAGAAAAATACTAGGTTACTAAAGATAGGTACCATAGGTAGGTATTCCAAATTACCTGCACCCTAAGTAAAAGCACGCTTTTGGAGATTTTTTATTTTGATAAGTTTTCTGGTGTATAATTTGTTTTTTTATTATTATTAAAGTTCAATAATTTTCCAATCATTAAATGCATTTTTTATTGGGCTAGCCCATTTCTCATTAAACTTATTTGCAAAAAACAACCAGTAAGTATTCTAATTATGCTGCAGTTCCTCTACTTTGGAAAAATGAAAGGTTCGATTAAGTACGAGTATTTACCCTAATTGTGGCAGAAACTACGATAAAATCTGCTTTACGATAAGTTCTGGATATTATGTTAGAATACGTTTTTATTGAAGACCTGCCCAATTTCCTATTTGGGTACTGTAACTCAAGCTATGCTGGATGTTACGGTGAAAGTCCACAGTTTCTTCATATCTACATAACATATTCGTGAGAATCAGGGCACAGAGACAGTCAAACCTCACGAAAGTCAATTTGTGTAACCTACAATCAACCAAGCTAAAACAGTGGCTAGTGGCAGGGTGATGTTGGTCCATGATGATTTAGTATATAGAAAGAGGGTGTCGTATCTTACGGAACCTGCACAACAGAATCTAGTTAATATACACATTCTGGTAGACATGGTCTACCTTACATAGCCCATTGTATTATACCTACTTATAAATTATTTCCATGTAAGTATACCAATAAATGTAATTTTTAATAAAAAAATAAATTATACTTTATGTTTTTTTTTTCCAATAGGTACCTGTATAACCTGTGTTATCTTGTAATTCTCGTATACATAGAGGTTGGGGTGAGTGTGTAAGTATTGGTAATTACTACATACATCTTACATCTTGAATAGTGGTATGGAAATTGCTACATATGAATAAAGATCAGACACTGACGATCTACAACCGGCATAAGAATTTTCGGTCTTGGTGGCCTCTTTAAGCCGTTCGTAGCACGGGAACTTCACTTTTCGTCTCTCATATTAACCTAATAGGTAACTTTCCTGCGAGATAGGGGTCTATTTTCAGTTTTGCACTGTATCAGATTTATCACTGTTTTCTTGTAGTATCATGCATAATCGAACGTCATTAGTAGTCAATATAGTTAGAAGATTATGCCGCACTGCAGCCACCACGACAGAATAAACACCGTGCTAATAACAGCGTCATCTATGGTAAGTCTGTCGAACTAGATGCAGTTTAGACCTACGAAGGAAAGTACTGAAGTGCTGAGGTGGTAAAAGTTAGAACTAAAGTTTGGCACCATTCGGTTAGTGGATCACAAGAGGTCGTTCTATGATGATATGCAGAAAACGCACTTGCTTGGCGCCTATTACCTGATACACGCCATTTGGGTCGGCCATCCATCCGTTTTGAGTGGTCCATATTTCTAGAGTGGCGACCGCGTACTGGAAGACGCAGCGTTGGAAGGCCTCCCTCTAGGTGGAGCGATGACCTGGTCAAGGCTGCGGGCGTCCGTTGGATGCGAAACGCACAGGACCGATCAGTGTGCCGACGCTTGGGGTAGGCCTATGTCCAGCAGTGGACGTCTTTCGGCTGAAATTATGATGGTGATGATCCGTTTTGAAAGTAGGTAACGTGCCTACCCTTCCAATGCCGTTTTGGCGCACAACAGAATCAGCCTATGACGTTCCCACAGCTGTGACACAAGCCTCGTTTCTGTGTGAGGTAGTGGGCTGTTCTAGGAATAGCTGGTTTCCTTTTTATATGTTCCTTAGCTGTTTTGAGAGACATACCTACCTACCTAGTAATGAAATAAACTACACAATGAGAAGTGCCCGTCTGTGTTCAAACCCGCGACCTTCGACTTGTAAGTATGGGCTGCATCCAACCACTGGGCCACCACTGACGCTTGTATGGTAATTCTTCGGACTAGGTATATTGGTTACCTTACATATGTGGAAAACATTAGGTAAATCACATTTATTTGGTAACAAGCTGCGACAAAAAAAAAAATGCTTTTATTTTCAGGCATAGACAATCTTAAATTTTAAATTATAAAAATATAAAATGAAATAACTTAAATTTTATTCATTTAAAAAGGAAAGGTACAACATAAAAGGCTATAGGGTACACGAGGAGGGTCATGCGTGTCCATATTTCCTGCACATGACGGAAATATGGTCATTTATCGTTCGTTTTTTTTCTAACTTCCGTTTTCTAATTGTTCGCAAAGATTTTGTGTCTTGATCCTTAAAGTATATTAAATATAGGTACTTATATGTTAAAACTGTGATTTTATTATGTCTCTCCTCGTCTTACTTTTTCGGATAATAATAATAATAAAGCCATTTATTCCGTAACCCTTAATTTTACATTTCAAATGTTGTTAGTAACTTTTATAGATTAGCTTAATAACTAGTGTTATTTAACGTTAAAAGTAATTAGATCCTATCTCTCCCCACCGCCTGCACGATGTCTCCTGCCCATCGCTGCTTTGGTCTGCTGGTTTTTTTCTTGCCTGATGGTCCTTTCCATTTGATGGTGTCTATAGTTCACCTTCTATCTGAGCAGCGTGCGATGTGACCAGCCCATTGCCACTTTATTTTTATTTTTTTTATCTAATATAGGCTCGCGCTTGACCAATATCTCACCTGATAGTAAGCGATGATGTGGTCGACGATGAAGCACGCTTGCCTAGAAGTAAAATATTCACTCTTGACTTAAAGACCCCTAGATAGTAGCTATCGGGAAACACAGACTCCGGCAGGGAATTCCACTCCTTAGCTGTACGCATAATAAAAGTATTCTCGTGCGTATGGGTGGGATGTCCACCATATATCGATATATATATACTTTATTGTTAGTGCTTGCCATTATCACTTTATATATATACGATATATTACCTCAAAGCATAAGGTGCCCATATTACCTGCATTAATAAATATATCGCCGCGCACGAACACCACAGTCGTCAGCAGCTTTATCTGAGAAATATATAGAGTACATTGAAATACATAATTGAATGACTAAAACCCCAAAATTCTAAGATCTAAAAAACATAAATCAGAGTTAGTTGTTAACACGAGGCTAAATGTAATAAATAATGGACCCGTGTTAACTGCTCGGAGTTGTAAGATAACCCAGGGTGGCGTAACTGTCAAAGCATACTGAAACAAAGGCGAAGCGAATTTATTACAAGTAAAATTTCAAAATTAAATAAACCCCCGACTCATTTTTATTTCATGCTACATAATTAATCCAGTACATAGTAGATACGCTTCGATCGGCAATCTATTGAACACGTTATTATGACACGATATCTTGCGAAAACACACCGATTCAAACAGTAACGTCTATAACTTTAGAACGGCTGAACCGATTTTATTCAAACAAAGCTAAGAACACTCACGACAACATCACCTTTGAAACAAAAAAATCTAAATCAAAATCGGTTCATCCGTTTAGGAGCTATGATGTCACAGACAGACACACAGGTTCACAACAACACACGTCAAACTTATAACACCCCTGTTTTTCCGTCGGGTGTTAAAAATACATAGCTGATTAACCTTTGTATCCATAATTTTTAACACGATAAAGGACGTGCGATTTCGACCTTGGAATTTTCGAATTCGATCGTCTTTTACTATCTGTGTTTTCAGGAGCGCTGTCGCTGCGTCGTCATACATAGAAATATCTGTGGCTTGTCACACGATGCGCTGCGCCACCACACGATGCCATACGGCGAAATCTTTGCAGTGCGGCGCCGCAACGCATCTTGAGCTCCTGGCCTTAGTAATGCGCTTCTAATCTGTGTCAATATGCTTTAATCCATAGGTGGCCAAACTTTTCAGCAGTTGGGTAAAATGCACATTAGTGAATCTAATGTTTATGTACGACGCAGACACGAGATTTTATGAGACTTTTGAGACAACTTTTAGAACGTCAAAATAAAGATGTATAAGTATCCGAGTTTCCAACTTATTATCTCTCACTCTGAGGTTGCTCCTTAATTATGCATAAATAACTCTCAGTTGAGGTTTTTGCTACCCGCAAAGCGTTTTCCAGGTGAATATCGATAATAATAATATAATATATATAATTTCTGGCTCGCGAGGTTGTCGACATGTGGGTTGTGAATACAGCAGTTATTGTGCCGATAGTCGTGACGGCCAATGGCATAATAGCCAAGAGCCTTGACGAACATCTGCGGGCAGACGGGCAGCTGGATCACGGGCTTGATCCAGGAAGCGGTACTCCTCGACACGGCGCGTATAGTCGGGATGTTCCTCTCTCAGGAGCCCTGACCACCGGTAGCTTGGACCCTGTTCCCTATACCGGTGGGCTACTATTATAGTATTTTAAATGTTTTTTTAAATAAAAATTGTATTTAAAAATGTAAAATTATGTATTTATAATAAACAAATGGTATATAATATAAATATAATTATATAATTTATAATAAATAAAATATAATAAACGTTGCAAGTCTCCGTCTTATAGAGTAAACACTCCGATGCAATTTGGACAGCCCTTTCACACAAAGGAATGAACGAAAATAAATTTAGTCAAGAGCGTCTGCCAAACATTTTATTTTTATTCGGTTGTTAAACTCTCAAATAAGTTTGAGAGTTAATTATTTGACCATTTGTTAGACAAACAATTGACGAATAAACGCGTTCTACTGAAATTTGAAACCATTGGTTAGCATATTTAATCATTGGTTGAGTTAACTACGGTTCAAAATACTGGATGATAGCTTTGACTTACTGACTAACTGACCGACTCCTTGACAATTCAGAAATGCCTGGAAATGGCTTACGTCACCGGATTATTACAGACACCGTAAGTTTGTAATTTATATGAAAATCCCGACGCTGTTTAGCGCCTTAATCAGTCTTCTTTGCATATTTATTTTTGTCATTCTGTAACCTCAAATCATTGCTTGCAGTAGGCGTCTAGGTTGTGTTGCCACCTCTTTCTTTCTTTTTTTGTTAGTTTAGACGTTGAATTCCTCGGATCCTATTGTTAAAGAAACGTTCAGACTTACTCTAGCCCATTGCTTCGTATCCCTCTTCATCCCCTCCATGGAGTTCACCTACTCTCACATGATCTTGGACTCGTGCCGCCCCAGGACGCATCGCATCTTGCCCTGGGGTTGTCCTCCATGTACTGTACCATCCTTTCCATCTGTGCGCACGATAGACGACCGACCGTAGATGATCTGAAAGAAAATTGTGGTGTTTAGCGGTAACTTCCAACACGCACTGAGACTTCATAGGTACATACATAAAACTTAAGTTTTTAATCTATGGGTATAGGCAAAAACTATAGAACGCTAGCTGCTACGATCCTAATATTCACCTTCATAGATATAGGTCATTGACCTACATATATTATAGTAAGGACAGTGTAGCTGTAGACCACGTGTTTTTCTGACGCCACAATTTCAATCTGGTAATAGGTCGTAGATAGAAAAACCGGCCAAGTGCGAGTCGTACTCGCGCACGAAGGGTTCCGTAACGTTAACAAAAAAAAAACGGCAAAAAAATGACGCTTGTTGTATGGCAGCCCCACTTTTTTCCACAATCTGCTACGTAATAAATGTTTCACGTTGCGTCAAACGTTTTTCCTAACAATAATGTAAACATTACATTATTTAGCCACAGTTCAAGAAACCTTAAGAAGGGAAGGGTTGGCCTCGATATAGGTTTTTGTGTATTCTTGGCATTAGTATAAAAGTATTGCGTCTATATAGTTTGTATTTGTTTCTGGTTGCAAGGGATTCATACCATGGCTGCTCTATGTACTTGTGTGTACTTCGGTAGAAATTCCTCGTAATATTTTCATATTAGAAGGGACCCACCTACCCTTCTACGTGCTGATGGTGATCACCGGGGTGTTTTTAGTGAGGTAGAAATCCCATACTACTAGAAGTCGATTTTTCATACTCTTTGCCCTTTGCTCTTACCGAATTCATTACGCAATAAGGCTGCTGGAAAGTTTGCTGGAAGTTTTGAAAATTGGTTGTTTTATAGATTTTGACGTGGTCTTTCCGAATTGCTACTTTGACACTAGAAATGAGTTTTTTGCCCAAAACCAGTGCTGACTCGACTTATAAACTACCTATACATGTTATTAAAAAAAAGCGATGACATAAACTATATTACAAAAGTTTAATTTATTTCATTGCTATTTTCATTGTACAAATTAAAAGTTAAGGAGGTATGGTCAAAACTGTCTTTAAGCGCCGTTTTTCATAGCGGCACGAGCAGCAAAGATACTTGGTGGCAAAGTAGGAATTCGGAAAGAACATGTCAAAATCTATAAAATATCCAATTTTTAAAGTTACCAAATGACTGTACAAGATTTTGTAACATTTATGCTATCGTAGAACCGTCAAAACGGGTTTGGTCAACATGTCAAACGTTCAATAATTCTTTCGACTTCAGATCTAACCAGATGCACTTGAATATCACAATTTTACATACAGCGACTGCCTATCTTACCTCCACCACCCAGTAACGGGATAACTCGATACTGGGCAGACAGGAGCCAGATTTTCTGACTACCATAACCACAGCCGGGTTCAACGACCTAACGGTTTTATCCGAAGTAAAATACATTTAAAGGGTGATCATCCATCCATGGACCTACCATTCATCATCATCATCAGTCTATAGCAGTCCACTGCTGGACCTAGGCCACTCCAATTGCACGCCATTTTGTTCAATTTTCGGCAACTTTCATTCATCTGCCACCAGCCACCTTGCGAAAATCGTCGCTCTAGCCTGAGGGCGCCCTACCTTACGTTTACCAGTTCGCGGTCTCCAATCAAGAACAAGTTTAACCCAACGGTCGTCGGTTCTACGACTTATATTGCCACTTCAGCTTACTTATTCTGTGAGCTATGTTGACAACTTGGTTCTCTGCCGGATCACCTCGTTTCGGATTCGATTCCTTAGAGAGACTTCAAGCATAGCCCTTTCCATAGCAAGCGGCAAGCATTGCTGTTGGAGATGGACAAGTGCGGCTGTTAAAACTTAGATGAAAACTCAGGTGAACGATTATTTAAAGCTACTGTGAATTACTGATAATAACGTTAATCAGTAGATCTTTAATTGGCCTTAATTTTAATGCCTGATAAAATCATCGTAATTCGTAATCCCGTTGATAAAAGAAAGTTACCGAGGGTCATTCATTTTCGTACTATATAAGTAGGTGTTGTTACGGGCGAGCCACACCTTTTAAAAATATCGCGAATATCGATTGGACTAGGAATGATCGCGGTCAATCGATCCCTAATAGCGTTCGATTAAACTATATACGTAAACAATAAATAGATTATTAAAGAGCGTTTCCACTCAAACTGATACTACTGGTGAACGCCTAAATAAAATAAATTGGCTTATCGTATTAGCTTGTCCGAACTGGGGGATCTGCTCGACAACCTGTCCTCCCAGAGACGATGTGCCGCTCTGCAGCATTATACAGAACAACCTTACATCGTCTAATACTGTTGAGCGAGCGCGTCTGCTGGCTGTCGAGCAATGGGAGTCGGGTTTCTGGCTTCAAGCACTCCCGCCATCCAGGCACTATGACGGATGACTCTTCGTTTCGGCTCGCAACCTGTCTACGTTTAGGCGCACCTTGTGTTGTTCCACATCGGTGCCAATGTGGTGAAGCTGTCGGCAGCCTCGGGCACCATGTCCTGCCTTGTTGCAAAAGCGCAGGCCGCAGAGCACGGCACGCCAGCAAGAACGACATAATTCGTCGAGCCTTATCACCGTCGGCGTACCAGCTGTATTAGAAACTAGCTTGTTACGTGACGATGAGAAGAGACTAGATGGCATGACGTTGGTGCCGTGATAGTTGTGTAGGGCTCTGGTGTGGGACGCAACCTGTGTAGACACCCTTGCGCTATCTCATGTTCCTAGTACGGCGGGCTGTGCTGGCGGTGCTGCTGCAGAATCTGCCAGTCTTCTGGACACGTTCCCGGATGACAGCGATTTGGAGGAGTACTTCGACGCCTCGGTGTCCCTTTCTTTTTCATATATGTAAGTAGTTAGGTTTAGTATAAGTTAATATAGTTGAGCTTTTTGTTGAGTTTTTAAGTATGACCAAATTTTGTCAATTGGAAATGAATATAAAAAACAAAATAATGCCTTATTGCATTTCTGGACTGTGAGTGTTGATTATCCAACAGTCCAATTTGATTAAGGTATTCAAGTTGTGTACTGAAAACGGTCTGATCAGTTGCAAGATTTGACTCGAACATTCATAAATATGCAAGTTAATAAAAACCTTGTCAAAAACGACGTTTCCAAGTAACATAATTTATTCAATAAATAACTTATTTTAAAACAACCTTTTTTCGTATTCTTCTCAGCAAACCCTTTTATTTGATACCCATATCATGGCAGTGCACAAAAAATAACTAATCCACCATCTTGGGCCGTCCGCCATATTGGATTTAGAATGACGTCACTTAGCTAACCATGCATTGTCATCGAAACTAAACGTATATTAAAAATTAAAATTCAGTTGCAAGATTTGACCCGAACACACTTACTTACATACGTACAAACATAGATGCATACATTGCAAGTTAATTAAAAGCTTGTAAAAATATTATATAAGACCGGTAATCTGTCAAATAGCAAGCGATTGTTTATCAAAGACAACAGAGGGAGTCCTTGCGGCTTATCAGCTGTTCTCAACAGAAATCATAAATGTGAGATAATCAGTCGGTTGATTACTTCTATTATCGTTACCTGACTAACACGGTGCGCGTTGATAACAACTTACTAACAAATATCTATTGAATAACAGAGTTTTTTTAGGAAATCCGTGCGCCTATTTTTACTTACATAGTTCTTAAACAAACATGTGGTTCTTTTCGTAAATTTTGTTGTTTGTGGTGTTCGTAAGTGTTGCTATGTGTAAACAGATATTGTATATTCGCTTTCTTTAAGTTGTGGTATAGTGATTGTGTTAGAAATGAGTTATTACGAGAGCAAGTACGGGACTACTCGACGTAAGAAGCCGAAAGTGTTGGTAAGTAAATATTTTAATTTAACTGTAAATTGTCTGAACTTCAGTTAGTGTTGCAATATGTTGGCGATGCTTAAGTTTGTTATATTCTAAGGGAGATAGAAACTTCATAGAGACGAAGCTGACGGTAATGCCCGTTCAACACATGACCGGGGTGGTTTTAGGGTTCCGTACCCAAAGGGTAAAAACGGGACCCTATTACCTACAAAGACTCCGTGGTCCGTCTGTCTGTCTATCCGTCTGTCACCAGGCTGTATCTCATGAACCGTAATAGCTAGACAGTTGAAATTTTTACAGATGATGTATTGTTGCCGCTATTACAACAAATACTAAAGACAGAAATAAATAAATATTTAAGTGGGGCTGCCATACAACAAACGTGATTTTTTTGCCGTTTTTTTGCGATAATGGTATGGAACCCTTCGTGCGCGAGTTCGACTCGCACTTGGCCGGTTTTTTTATATTGTTATTAGTTTCTTTTATTTTTAACCTACTTCAAAAAGGAGGAGGTTATCAATTCGACTGTATTTTTTTAAATATTTGTTACCTCAATACTTTTTACTAGGTGAACCGGTTTTGATGGTTCTTTTTTAATTGAATGCTAGTGCTTCTCATGTGGTCCCATTTTAATTTGGTGAAGATCTAATAAAGAACTTCGGAGATATACAACGTAACTCTTCAGAAAACATCGGCATATCTCTCGGGATTGCTGCAATCGCATGTCTGTTTATTGTTTACGCCATTTCTTAACATAACGTCACACATGTGTACAGTTCACCCTGGTATACTCTCACTTCACGGGTTATGATCAAGTTTTATGTTATTCGGTTAATCTATTCTGGCACAACTTTGTGCGTTATAGGTATCTTACTATAGAACTTACTCATTAGATACCACAAATAAAAGTAAAAGTATTAAAATATTTTTTACACAAGCAAAATTTCAAACTTTAAAAAAACCCCGACCCATTTTTATTTCATGCTACATAATTTATCTAATACATAGTAGATACGCTTCGATCCGCAATCTAATGAACACGTAATTAAGACACGATATCTTGCGAAAACACCCCGATTCAAACAGTAAAACGCCCATAACTTTTGAACGGCTGAACCGATTTTATTCAAATATAGCTAAGAACACTCTCGGTGACTTAATACCTTTTAAACAAAAAAAACTCAATCAAAATCAGTTCATCCGTTTGTACGCTATAATGCCACAGATACACAGCAACACAAGTCAAACTTATAACACCCCTCTTTTTCTGGCGGGGGTTAAAAACAACAACAAAGTGAAAAATAACTTATGTTATAAGGCATAGCACGCACAGCGATTTTCATTCGCGCGATTTTTTTTCCGCGCGAATTTTTTAGTACTATCTGGGCGCGATTTCTTTTCCGCAGTGCGTGCAGCTTCATACATTTCCATAGGACACAGAATGCGCGGAAAAAAATTCGCGCGAATAAAAATCGCAGTGCGTGCCATGCCTTAGTGTTTTTTTTGGCAGTCGGTTGTCTTTTTAACCCCCGCCGGAAAAAGTGGGGTATTTTTTTTGGCAGTCGGTTGTCTTTTTAACCCCCGCCGGAAAAAGTGGGGTCTGTGGCATCATAGCGCCTACACGGATAAACCGATTTTGATTTAGTTTTTTTTGTTTGAAAGGTGATTTTTTCGAGAGTGTTCTTAGATATATTTGAATAAAATCGGTTCAGCCGTTCAAAAGTTCTGGGCGTTTTACTGTTTGAATCGGGGTGTTTTCGCAAGATGAATGTGTCGGGGATTTTTAAATGTTGAAATTTTACCTACTTGTTTTCTAAAAAAGTTTTTGTATGTTTAGTATATAGCGTATAATTATAATGATTATATTCGCCACTCTCTGAGTTTATACTTTACTTGATTATCAGTTTGTATTGACGGTGGTCTCCAAACTAGGTGGAATCTGTTTCTTGGTGACCTAATGTCTCGCCAATTAAATTTAAGTTATATTTAGTTTATTTATACAACCAGAACAAAATATTCAGTCTTCTCGCAAGTCGCCAGATATTCAATAAATTTCGCCTTTTATTCATCAGTGAATAGATCTATTCCAGGAATAGGTTCAAAGAGCGCTTTTCTTGAACTTATTCCTGGACTACATAAGCAAACATTTATTTATTTTAAAAAGAATCAATACTGCTTTCTCTGATTTTTCGACAAGCTTACCTAAAGTACTAAACCGGCCATCGCAATGCCCGGTTAAAAATGTACCGGTTAAAAAAAAACAAAAACAAAGAAATATAACCGACGTCTAAAGCAAAACACTACAAAGCGAAAAATACCTTTTTTTCCGAAGTTTGTCTTTGGAACCTCCTGTTTTTCGTTTTTATCAGACACAGACTTCGGAAAAAAAAAGGTATTTAGTTTAGTATATAGTCGGTTAATAAACATACATGCGATTGCAGCAATCCCGAGAGCTTTGCCGTTATTTATTGAAGAGTTCTGTTGTTTATCTCCGAAGTTCTTCATCAGATCTTTACCAAATTTAAATAGGCCATCCACCAATACCATTTTGGAATAAACTTCTTTCGAACAAAAGACGAATTTTGCAAATCCGTTTACATACAAAGAAAAAAAAGAAAAAAATAAACAAACTTGAAGTCTAACATAGAACCTCCTCCTTTTTGGAAAGTCGGTTAAAAAGAGGCAACCGGAGCAAACGGAATGTCACAAGTTTTGATTTTTCTATTTTTTATTGGTAAGTAAATCTTTATCTATGGTAGTTTTATTCGCAATCACCAACTTTTGTTAAAGTAAACGTAAGGCGCTAAAAAGACATTTTTATTTATGGCCGAAAGGAAAATAACCGGGAATGTCCATGACATACCGGTACATACCGGTAAAGAAGAGGATACAAATTACGTACTTCTAAAATTTTAACTGCGTTTTCCTCTAAATCTTTGTTTTAGGACATTCCCTGTTTTTGTCCTATACCTTTCATATGACGAAGTTATGCCAGAACATACAGGAAAAAAAAAATATAAACATCCGTATTGAGAACCTCTTCCTTTTTGGGAAATCGGTTAAAATTAAACAAATAAACACTCGGTATTTTATTTCACTAGTCGACACAGTCAATGTTAAAGATAAGCACTCGTCTGTCGTACAAGTTATTCATGAAGTCTAATATTTAGTAGGTACACAAGGGCTTTAATCAATATTACCAAGATTAGAACTGTTCAGTTACAACAAGTAAAATACACGTTATCATTTTCTTATAACTCTAACATCCAAAGTCATTCTATGAAGTACAAGCTTGCTAATTTATCTTTAAGTACATTGTTGAAGACTTAGATAAGAAAATCGAATAATTAGTAATAATAATACCATGCACATGACCTATTTAGACGAGGAGTTCTATCGAAAAGTTTAACAAGTAAAATTTAAAAATTTAAAAAACCCCCGACACATTTATCTTGCGAAAACATCCCGATTCAAACAGTAAAACGCCCATAACTTTTGAACGGCTGAACCGTTTTTTTTTAAACATAGCTAAGAACACTCTCGACACAATCACCTTTCCAACAAAAAAAACTAAATCAAAATCGGTTCATCCGTTGAGGCGCTATGATGCCACAGACAGACACACAGATACACAGATACACAGATACACAGATACACAGATACACAGATACACAGATACACAGATACACAGATACACAGACACACAGATACACAGATACACAGCAACACACCTCAAACTTATAACACCCCTCTTTTTCCGTCGGGGGTTAAAAATAGAACGTTTAACTTTGTGCGGTGCGGAACTGCAATTTAAAAATTCGAACGAACATTTTTATCGATTTTGTCTTGTTTTGCTTCAATTTCGTAATTGTGTTTTAATGGCGTATCAAGGACAATTCGATTTAACAAACAACAAGAATTGCAATTTAGCCCGAGTTACAATGGTGTGGTGAGAGCTACCCAGACAGACAAATACCGTCTAGAAAAGTTTTGTCCCGTATGTTATTAAGCTATTGCATAGCTTCTATCGCGGGCCTTGAGCGTGGAGACCGAAACCCACTCCGACCGGCACAGCGGTGATACTTTGACTTGGGTGTCGCGACAGGCTCGACGGGAACACGGACTCCTCTCACCGCTAGATGGCGTATTTTTTTGCGGGGGGAGGTTATCGGTTAAGGCGGGGGGGGGGGGGCATCCTTTTATCGGTCAGAATAAGGGTCACTTTTGCTTGTCAAAGAAAAGCGACCTTAATTCAATGAGAATAAGGGTCACACGGATAAACTGAAGTTAAAAGAAGGTAGACCGATTTGTCTCCTCATAAACACCCAGCCGCAATAACTTCATTTTATCCGTGATCATGTTGCTTGCAACGTATTGGAATACGGTCACAAGGAATTTCTGGTGGCACTTCCTTTCAATCCATGTACTGGTATTTATAGTCGGAATTCAGATAGCTGGCAATCGTATAGGCATAAATATACATACAGAAAAATATGATGAATATTTTTTTTGGCTGAATACATGCTGGTGTGCATAAAAGAGATATTGAAAATGACGAATAAATGAATAAATGTTGTTCATTATAGCGAAAACTTTACTCTCTTTCTGGAGCAGTCGGGTAAACGTTGTCTTCTTGGTCTGCATTTTGTCCCAAACATACCGAGCGAGTGAATCACAAAAGTACAAAATAGAAAGTATTCAGAAAGACCACTTTTGCCGTGTTGCAAATTTACAGCTAAACTTGACAGATTCACTAGGGTTGCTACTATATTGATTCCGAATAAAAAAAAAGTGTAGGTTGTATAATTAATTTTCAAACATAAATACATCGATTCGTCTAAACATATGTAGCGGCACCAACGCCGCCACTTACGAACTAATGACATGACGTCACACAAATCCTGCATCGCGCAAGTAAAGTTTTCGGCGCGATAAGAACACATACAACAGTCCGACAACAACCGTTGGGCAGTTGCCCGGACCAGACACAACACTCGTCTGGTCGGAGGATCCTCCCTTTTCTATGGAGGTTTGTGGGACTTTACACCCTGTTCCACCTACCCCCAAACTGGTGACCCCGAACATGAACGTCAGCGCAGCCTTCGTGCAGAGCTACTTCGTCGTGACGTCATCATCACTTCCTCAAGATTTCGAGCAGCGAGTCACAGCCAGCCAGTACCCACGGCATCTACGGGGGTATCCTGACCACTAGCATGCAACGGAGGCGCATTCCTGGTCATCACCCCCAGCTTCTTTCATCACCGCTCCGACCCACTGGAGCCAGCAGCTCTGTCCCGACTCACTGGGACATCATCACCGTTCCGAACTACTGGAGCCAGCAACACTATCCCGACTCACTGGGATTTCATCACCCCGACTCACTGGGGCACAACCGCATACAGTTCCGACTCAGCGCGAACTCTGCGACTTCCGGTTCCGACTCACGGGAACCAACCTTCCACTGGCCAGGCACACATCACGAGATGTACGGACGACTCAACCTGCTATCGACCTCCGGTCTCCGGAGGGGAGTGATGTAGCGGCACCAACGCCGCCACTTACGAACTAATGACATGACGTCACACAAATCTTGCATCGCGCAAGTAAAGTTTTCGGCGCGATAAGAACACATACAACAGTCCGACAACAACCGTTGGGCAGTTGCCCGGACCAGACACAACACTCGTCTGGTCGGAGGATCCTCCCTTTTCTATGGAGGTTTGTGGGACTTTACACCCTGTTCCACCTGCCTCCAAACATACATCATTTACATGCCTTTGAGGGTAGACAAAACTTCAAATATCCATTTAAGATCACGACTCCACATACGATGAAGATTGGATGGTAACAATGGTGTAATAATGATCCCACTAAAAAACATTAACATGTAAAACGCACCAAGTTCGACAGAAAAATAAATGTGCAAAAAGTAAATAAAATCAATAAATCCGACTGCTTAAGAAGCGAACAAAAAACATGTAAACAAGAAGAAAATTATGCTGTACCGTCGGAGGAAACATATTTGTGAGCTGGATGACTTAAACCATATTATTTTAACAAGTTTCATAGCCTTTCCAATTTCGTCTATGGACTTAAAATAATTTAAAATTTTCCTAGATTTTTAATTTCTAACTTGTCATTTTGAAAAATTGAATGACCGTTATAACTTAAAAATGAATGAAAGAACGAATTTGAAATGTATTCCGTCTGTATCAATTAATAAAGATAACCCAACCAGTGCAACCTCGTTACAATACTTTATGTATGAACTAGCACTCCGCCCGCGACTTCGTTCGCAGGATTTCGTATTTTATTCAACTAAATTATGTGCAGTTAGTGAAGGCGATTAAAAATAAGCAATTGTTAAATCAATAATAAATGGGATATCGTAGATATCTACGGTTTAAGTTAGGATTTAAAGGAGATAGAATCTGCTCCTTTTTGAAAAGTCAGTTAAAAATCATATTCCTTGCGCAATAATAAATTGCCATCATTAGTTTTTCAGAATTACCCCCAGAAGATGTTTTAGGTGTGACAACGGTTTTTTGAAGAATCTTATGGCACTAAGATGACCTCTTCCTCGATTTGGAACTACCGAACTGGACCGTTTGTCCAGTGTTGTTTGACGGAGATATCGGTGAACATACACAAAAAATAATTGAGTAAGGCAAATTTCCTATTAGGTCCACCTAAAAAGTTAAAAATAAAAAATCTATTTTACAAAAAGATACTACCGACATCCAACTAAAAACACTACAAAGTGAAAAATAACTTTCTTTTTGGAAGTCGGTGTCCATAAAGAAAAAAATTGGTACCTACCAAAGACACCGACTTCGAAAAAGAAATTTATTTTCACTTTGTAGTGTTTTTAGTTGGAAGTCAGTAATAATTTTGTAAAAAATGTTTTTATACAAATAAATGTCACTTTAAAGGTTGAATTTCCAAAACTCCCTCCTTAGTGCTCACCTACATCATTAAAAGAAGCTATGTGTAATAAAATACTTCAAAAATCTTGATCTTAAATAGTATTTTGGGGATGATTTTTTTTATTAATCAAGAGCGTAAACCTACTATTTTAGATAATTTACCTTCCAAACCGATAAAAAATCATAAAAAGTTTCAATCCCTACTTTATTCCCCTTAGGGGTAGAATTTCTAAAACCTAATAAATACATGAATTCTTTTTATCAACTCCAACTTTAACTTACAAACTATAGAAATTACATACAAACTTTCAACCGCCTTTTTAGCCCCGTTAAAAAATCCCCGGCAATAAGGAAACTCATTGTTTTTTTATTAATCAGGGGCGAAACCAACCTACAATTTTAGATGTTTTATTTTCCAAACCGAAGAAATTGCATATAACGTTACAACCGCTATCTTATCCCCATAGGGTTAGAATTTCCAAAAACTAATAAACACATGTTTTTTTTTATCTACCTAGAGATTAAATCTAAAATTTCACGTGTCCAACTTTCAAACTGCAGAAATTACATACAAACTTTCAACCCTCTTTTTACCACCTTAGGGGTCGAATTTCCATAAACCAATAAATAAGTTAATTATTTTTATGAACCAAAAGCGTATATCTAAAATTTCACATGTCCAACTTACAAACTGTAAAATTTCATACAAACTTTCTACCTCCTTTTAACCCCCTTATGGGTCCAAATTCCAAAAAACCAATATATGAATTAATTATTTTTATCAACCAAGAGCGTAAATCTAAAATTTCACGTGCCCAACTTACAAACTGTAGAAATTACATACAAATTGTCAATCCCATTTTTATCCCCTTAGGGGTCGAATATCCAAAAACTAATAAATAGATAAATTTTTTTTATCAACCAAGAGCGTAAATCTAAAATTTCACGTATCCAACTTTCAAACTGTAGAAACTATATACAAACTTTCAACCCCCTTTTACCCCCTTAGGGGACGAATTCCCTAAAACCAATAAATATATTAAAAAAAAATTATGAACCAAAAGCGTGATTCTAAAATTTCACGTGTCCAACGTACAAACTGTAGAAATTACATAAAAACTTTCAACCCTCTTTTTACCCCCTTAGGGGTCGAATTTCCATAAACCAATACATATATTAATTCTTTTTATGAACCAAAAGCGTAAATCTAAAATTTCACGTGTCCAACTTACAAACTGTAAAAAATTCATACAAACTTTCTACCCCCTTTTAATCCCCTTACAGGTCCAATTTCCAAAAACCAATATATGAATTAATTCTTTTTATCAACCAAGAGCGTAAATCTAAAATTTCACGTTCCCAACTTACAAACTGTAGAAATTACATATAAATTTTCTATTCCATTTTTACCCCCTTAGGGTTGGAATTTAGAAAAACCAATAAACACTTTAATTGTCTTTATCAACCCAGAGCGTAATGTTAAATTTCATGTGTAAAATTTGCAAACTGTATAAACTGCATACAAACTTTCAACCCCCTTTTTATCCCCTTAGGGGTCGAATATCCAAAAACTAATAAATACATTATTTTTTTTTATCAACCAAGAGCGTAAATCTAAAATTTCACGTGTCCAACTTTCAAAGTGTAGAAATTACATAAAAACTTTCAACCCTCTTTTTACCCCCTTAGGGGTCGAATTTCCATAAACCAATAAATATATTAATTCTTTTTATCAACCAAGAGCGTAAATCTAAAATTTCACGTGCCCAACTTACAAACTGTAGAAATTACATAAAAACTTTCAACCCCGTTTTTACCCCCTTAGGGTTGGAATTTAGAAAAACCAATAAACACATTAATTATCTTTATCAACCAAGAGCGTAATGTTAAATTTCATGTGTAAAATTTGCAAACTGTTAAAACTTCATACAAACTTTCAACCCCCTTTTTACCCCCTTAGAGGTCGAATATCCAAAAAATAATAAATACATTAATTCTTTTTATCAACCAAGAGCGTAAATCAAAAATTTCACGTGCCCAACTTACAAACTGTAGAAATTACATACAAACTTTCAACCCCCTTTTTACCCCCTTTGGGGTGGAATTTCCAAAAATCCTTTCTTAGTGCTCACTTACACCACATGAGGAACCTATCTGCCAAATTTCATTCTTCTAGGCCTAGCGGTTTAGGCTGTGCGTTGATCGATCAGTCAGTCAGTCAGTCAGTCAGTCAGTCAGTCAGTTTCTTCTTTTATATATATAGATAGATGACGTGACAAACGCCCGCACAAACCACTCGTGACAGCCGCGACTGAGCTCGGTCCAATATTGCTCAATTTTCCCTGTAAAATCGCAATGTCAATGTGTGTGTGCAAAATGACGCTTTGTTCGTAGTGGCCTCTCTGTCTGCGGCGCGCCGCCACTTACGTACTTTGTGGTTATAGCAAGCTACACGTAGCACCTTTTGCTACGCCAATGAAACGTCGCTTGCTACGCCGTAGCACGCCGTAGGCTCCGCGCTACGCGATGTGCCTACGGTAACTTCAATAAAGTTTAGGTTCGGTATATTAATTAAATAAATAAAAAATAATACAAACCGGTTTTTGAAAACCCGATCAAGTCTCTCATTAGATCTAATTTTATCAAGAACGAATTGAGGTTTGATTTTTTTTGAGGTTTTTTTTTACTTTTGTGATTAATTGCCAAAAAGAGAAAAATCTTATAAATCAACTAACGTGAAAATTGACGACACATTTAATAAATAATCACAAAAAAAAGATCGATCGTCATCGACACTAGTTACTAAATATAAATGCACAGAGTTATAAAAGTATTCACATTTAATCAATAATCGTATTTGATCTATCCCGAAATTGGCACGAAAGGCGAATTCATATTTAGCACATGACATAACAAACATTAAACCAAATAAAAATAGATAACAGAACTTTCAAAAATCTTAAGTCTGCAGGAAACTGGCAGCGAAAATAAATCGAAAAATAATCAAAAATATGTTCATAAAACCAAGTAATGTTTCGTTGACCGTCAACTTACGTCGCGATGCCGACACTTGTTTAAAACAAAGTTGAAGTCGGACCACGGCAGGACAAGACTGGCGTAACACTGAAGCGCCTTCTCTAACGTTCTCTACTTACCTAAGTGCAACTAAGTAGTACAACTTAGTTGACGCAAGCGATGGAACATTCAATGTTTTCTTTATTGGACATTTCATTGGTAATATTATTTGCGTTACAGCTTGTTTTTTTTTAAAGATATTTATTTTGCAAATATCTGTACAAATACATGGTGACATAAAATTACAATCAGCAACATCCATATTTTACCAGAAGGCATGCAAAAGTTCAAAATACATTTAGTTGTATATATTATGCACAATTCTTCTGCAGTCAACTTATTTCGTCATCATCATCATATCAGCCAAAAGACGTTCTCTACTGGACATAGTCCTCCCCAAAGCGTCGCCACATTTACCGTTCCCGTGCGTCCTGCACCCAGCGGATCCCCGCAACTATCGCCAGGTCATCGTTCCACCTGGTGGGAGGCCTACCAGCGCAACGTCTTTCGGTTCGCGGTCGCCACTCTAGAACTTTTCTGCCCCATCGGCCATCCGTTCTGCTAGCAATGTGCCCTGCCCGCTGCCACTTATCAATGCAATTCTTCGGGCTATGTCGGTAACCCTGGTTCTCTTGCGGATCCCAGTTACGAGTTAATACCTATGGCTCTGAGACGTGGTCGCTCTCAATGGGTCTCATCAGAAAGCTTACAGTCACCCAAAGGGCAATGGAGAGGGCCATGCTCGGAGTTTCCTTGCGTGATCGAATCAGAATTTATTTCGTATTGGAGTTAAATTAAAATAAAATAAAAATTAAATGTCATATTTTCCTAATAATTATTAAAAGTAATAAAGAAATGCCTTTCTCCATTAAACATTCCGTCACACTATAATAATTTTAAAATAACTTTTAATAAGTGACCTAATTTGTGAGTCATTCGATCGGGTAATTTGAGTTTGGAGAGTTGTTTCAGCAAATATGTACATATTTTTATATTTGTGACGGTTGAGAGTAACTCTTTTAAAATAGCCTTATAATCTAATACTGAACTTCTCCTTCTTAGTGTGTGTTTGTTTGTGTGTGTTAATGTTTAAGGACGATGTGCCAATATAGTCTCTAAATATTATGTTGCATGCGAGGGCGGTGCTCGTAATTCTCCTAAAAATGGTTATGGAAGCCTGGGTAGGCGGCTTTGCGGTAGGCAGATAAATTCAGTTTGCGCTATTGTCGATGGTACGTAAGCTTGAATTCGTCTCACGATTTCTTTACTTTCCATGGTATTTAATCAATGACCGTCGTTCCTTCAGTAGCATAGAAGTTTTACTTCTACTGCTGCTTGGCAAATTTTAGAGCTGTCCGAAATTAAAATCAAAAACATTTTTTTTTTATTTCACGTAGGTCTACATGGGCACTCGGCAAAAGGTGCACGGTTCGGGTTGGTCGTATCCTTTGGAGAAGAACCGGCAAGAAACTCCACGGTTAATCTTTTAAAAACTGGTTTGGTTTTAGAATATTTCCATATTACAGCATTATTACCTAGATATGGGGGGACAACGTAGGCCTGAGAATAGGTCGTAAGAAACTAAAAAAAAGATTATATATTATACAAAAATAAAAAAAACGAGATAGAAAAATTAACAAATGTTAATAAGCATCTAGAAGAGCAGTGGTGGCCCAGTGGTAACGGGCGCGATTTACCGTCGTAAGTTCGAACCCATGCAGGCGCTTTACTTTGTGTAAATTATTTCATCACCACTGCTCTCAAAAACGGTAAAGGAAATCATCGTGAGGAAACCGGCATGTCTTAGAACCAAAAATTCGAATTTTTGGCTTCTATTGCTGATATAAAGACCACTGTATAAAATTTTCTTCAATATCTTCAAAATACAGACATCGCAGAGTTACAAGTTTATTAGATGTATAGATATTTACTTACATAATCTACCTTTGAGGATCATGTTATCGGTCCTCTATAGGCATAAAGACCTAAGACTGTCTCTAAGACCTTTGAAGGCTCAAAGGTCTTAGTGACACGGACGACGGAATGCATGCTACCATGTTATATGTATGACTTACCTCTGGCAATCTGTAATACAGTAAATGCAAAGAACAAGAGCGCTGAAAAGATACTTTCTAGATAGCAATGCGATCTAGAAACTGTCTTTACAAATGACGAGCTATACTTATGTACCTACAGTTCATTTAAAAGTATGTAGTGGCACCGAGTTGCCGCGTCTGAAATACCGCTGTTAAACCCGCGATGGTTTGTGTTGGTATTTTAATACATTCAATAAATGTTTGTAAAAATGTCTTTAAAAACTGCTTTAGTCTTCAATATTTTGGGATAGTGTCCCTAAAAAACGCTTTTATTTAAAACGTGCGCCTGAAATAACCCACTCCGTTTGCATTACCGATTCTGTTTCAATGGAATTACTAAATAAGTCACCGCGTTAGTTCGCCTATTGTGACTCTGTGGCTACCAATAAGCCAGACAAAGTTTGGTGCATTATTGAAAGGTTGGTGCATGGTTGTAATCGAATGCGGTGGTGATTAAATTAAAAATATTGTCTTTAGAAAGGTGGGTAGTTCGAAGTGCCTCAAGAAAAATATTGGGGAGGCCATTTTAGGATAAACGAATTTGATAGATACGTGGTACTAATAAGACAAACAAAGGTTGCTGCATTATTGTGTATAGGCCGTCGATGCAGAAGGATTGTAACCACTGGTAGTGTTTTTAGTAAGGTGGAGTAGTTCGAGGTGGTGTAATAAAATATTGACCCACTGCTGTGTATTATACCAATTTTTTTAACCGAATTAAAGAAAAGGAATTTGTTCAATCGTTTATTAAAAAAAAATACTCGATTTGATAATACAAGAATCTTATGCCAAAATGCAGTACCTACAGTTTGTCAGCAGAGTTCTCGTGGTTACAGGTATACACATGGAAATACTTTTATTTTTAAATACCAAGAAATTACTATACAAAATAATATGTAAGCTTTTTGTTATTTTTTTATTTAGCGTTAGGCTCGCTTTTGAGAGAACTACAGTAGTGTCAAATTATTGATTCATTATTTTTCAACACACTTGCTCATAAAGTGGCTCTAATTTCACCGCAATTAGGCACATAATGATACCTATAATCAAACTATGACTATTTCATTACTATTATTCACAAGATAGTTATAGTATTTTTTTTTTATTTATTGGTTGAGTTGCTTTGTTCTTAAAAAAGTTTCGATACAAAAAGATCGTGCTCAATAGTACAAATAAATTTTCTTCCAACTATGTTTTAATTTCATCTCAATCACATTAAAAACTCAGTAAAAAGCGAGTCTTTAATGCTCTAGAGCAATAAAAATGTATGAAATTTCATTATTGCACAGTTTATTTTTTAATCGCACCAAAAGGTGCCAATCTCAATGGATTAGCTCTATTCAGCCAGCTGATATAAATACTTTTTTTTTTACGTACGTATTATTCGTTTCTATCCTACTTGTTCCAAATTTTAAAAATGATTGCTGCTAACTCTGATTTAAAAATGAAAGAAATTTAAAAAAGTGATTTGGCGGGAACTTTGTTAATTTTGCTTGACAATATTTTTGGAAACGATAAAGTGTGATACTATCTGATTTTGAGTGCTTCGGCTTCGAATTAAAATGGAATCATCTAGCGACACATTAACTCCGGAAAACATTCTAAATGAAGCCGACAGTGTTATAGAAAATCTTTTAATTTCAATAATTAAACTTCTATTTTAACTGTTTGATATGAGTTTCTTTTATCTACTATTCCTATAGGTAATAGTTGAAAGAAAAGCAGATTATGCACCTCGCCTTAAGTAATTTATAATATATTGCCCTCGTGCCTGTTAGATTAGAGCCCTCGCTAACGCTCGGGCTCTAAATCAGGCACTCGGTGCAATAATAAATTACTTTGTGCTCGATGCAATAATCTAATATTATGGACCTACCTATTGCTTGCTCATTTCATGCAAGTTCGTATTTAAATAGATAATTTCGAACTTGTACGTATTTAATAAATAAAACTTTTACTCAAATATAACTTTTGTTTTCCTCTGTAATAAAGAAAACTTGAAATTCCTCATTTTGTACGTGGCTGAAACGCTATCCGCGAAAAGCCAATAAAAAGAAACCTTATTCTTTTAGTCTATGGCCGACAGCCATTGTTAGATGCATGCATAGGAAAACTGATTAATTTTCGACCGCCATTGCGAAAAAAAAATCACACTTGTACCATAATGTACTATTATAAAACAAGCTCATTTATCCATCGCGAAATATTGCAATCGACATCTTTTCGGTTCGTCGGCCACATCCACATCATTGTCTAGGTAGGGCAGCTCCATCATCGAAGCTGAATAACTTGGCTATTGGTTTAAATGTATGTCTTGTGTCGCGAATGCACATGTTAGGTATACAGTTATACCACAGGTAATAATATAATAATCACTTATCTTTATTTAATATCAAATTAGGTTCAAATGCTAGAGACACAGCTAAATATGTTTGTGCGATTGTCCTAGCCTCCAAGGCCATCTGTTTCACAGCTTTAGAAACGATGAGTAGCCAAGGAGCTGGACCCAAAGGTTCAGTCAGACATGACATGCTCATCATCCCGCACTAGTTGGCATGTGTTTATGCAGCAGAAGGGCAATTATCGGGCGATTAACCACTAATTATATCGAACAGAATGGCTAACGTACCGAGGCATCTATCCTAGCGACAGATAAAGTGATGTTCTATCAGAGATAATTATTGTTATTCATAATTTTCTAGGGTTCCTTACAACTTAGCAATAGCTGACACTCATGTATCCATCTGTCTGTCTGTCGTCTGTCCCACAATTTTGTTCCGAAGAATTTTCAACTTCCTATTGACCTATAATAACCCTAAATGTGCGAAGCCCGACATGCACTCGGCTGTCATCTTTCAAAACAAAAGGGTTCCGTACCATTATCGCAAAAAATGGCAAATAATCACGTTTGTATGTATGTATGGGAGCCCCACTTAAATATTTATTTTATTATGTTTCTAGTATTTGTTGTTAAAGCGGCAACAGAAATACATTATCTGCGAAATTTCAACTGCCTAGCTATCACGGTTCATGAGATACAGCCTGGTAACAGACGGACAGACAGACAGACAAACAGACAGACGGACTGCAGAGTCTTAGTAATAGGGTCCCGTTTTTACCCTTGGGTACGAAACCCTAAAAAATAAACGAAAACAAAAGCGGTTCATCCGTTTAGTAGCTATGATGCCACAGACAGATACACATAAACACAAACACAGGTACACATGTCAAACTTTCAACACCCCTCTTTTCACCCGACTCGCACTTGGACGGTATTTTTATTATTTAAGGTACCTACTGTTAGTCTGTTCTATATAAAAAGGTCCTTGTAACCTAGTTTACATGGTGTGTTCAAACACAAATTTATTACGCGTTTTACTAAAACATGGTAAATATGAGATTTAAAAGCTCGTGTATGTAACACCAACTGAAGGATTTGTTTGTAGAGTCACACGGTTTTATAATTTGTTCATTCTAGAGCAGAAATATGTTGTAATATTATAGTAATGTAACATGAAAATATGTATTTCTTCTTTTTGCTAAATAAGTTATTGTTATTTTTATATTTTCATATATACTCACGACTTTTTCCAATGGGGTAGGCAGAAATCACAGAACGGATCCTGCTACGATCCTTTTTTTTATTTACTTTCATACATCCAGTCATACACGCACGTTGGTTATGGGTTCTGGCCTGACTTGTCTATTATTTATGAAAGAATCATTGTATGGTACGCAATGATATTCAAATAAACAGATAGGTTATGAACGCGCGTATTGTGAAGACTCGAATAGGTCACAATTGTGACCTTTAGTCTTTAGTTTATGTCACGCATGGCGAAGAGCGATAGGCTTTGTTGAAACAAAAACAAAATTAAAAAATGCCATCGTGTGTATTTAGAAATTGTACCAATTATGATACCAAAGTATATAAAACAGAAGGGATCACATACCATATGTAAGTACGCAATACGCCTAAATTTACTAATTTTTTATTTTTTTTTCCTTATATTCTGATAATTGGAGTTTAGAAAAAGATAACAACAACGTAACATCGTAATGGTGGTCAGAATAATATTTGTTTACATTCACACGCAAGTGACAAACACTAGTTGTCTCTATTTTTCTTGTTGGTTTTATCAAGCCATCCCTTTCGACTTGTAGTGAAATGTCAGATATATTAAAAATGTGTATACCTGCTGCCGCTGCTGCGCGGAACACTTTTTCAATTGTTTTGTGAGTGTTTAACGTATCTGTCTATTTGAATATAATTGATGCTACGTATGAAACCGTAGGTACTCATCTAATATTATAAAGAACAAACATTTAATAATAAATAAACAGTGATAAAAACTCAGACCTAAAGATAAGAAAATATGTTTTAATTAAGTTTAAGAATATTATCATCGTATTATTTCTTTGCAAAATAATCATTATTTATTTTTCTTTCTTTTTTTACTTTATTTTTGTGACGAACGCTCAGCGCGTTCTAGCCGTGTAGCCAATTATTAAAAACATTTATCTCGGGACTGCAAGCGATATTGATGAGTTTTAAACATGATTACTAAATACATATTTATGGCAAGTGACCGAATGACATTACTCGCTTAGATATTAATATTTTTTTCATCACACTTGCACGTAAACAGTATAAAAACATACAGGTTAACTTAGCCGTAATGCCCCATATAAAAACCCTCGGGCTTTTTTGTTTGTCATGAAGCTCTAGGGCGGTAAGTAATATTTTTTTAATTTACAGCACAGCACACAGGTCATGCAAGTTCAAGCAAGAAGTTAACACGCAATTGAAAAATTGACATAAAATGTTATCTAAACAGGAATTTCTTTGCAATCTCGCTACATGTTACTTAAATACTCAACTAATGTTCTTAATAATCGATTTTAATAGTTATATTATGAAAAAGTCGAAATTATTTAATTCTTTTTACATATCTCTTGCTCTGTAAGTACACCCTTACACCCCTGAATGCCGGGGTGTATGACTATCATTACAGCATAGGTTTTGGAATTTGAAAAAAGAACTGTCATACTCATACTGCACGAAGAATATTTTTAAAAAGTTAATATTTTTTTTCTCGGTATCCATTAATTACTCGAATCGGAATCTAGACAATTTATTTTATAAAGATTTTATTTTAAATATGGAACTATTTGTTTCCACATCGTATGTTAGATGGAATCGATTTAAAAATCAAACTGGCCAGCAAGATTTGACGCGCTTGCGTGCGTGAAAAAAGAAAAAAGGCAGTCTACTAGTAGGCGCAAAAGCATCGCGAAAATAATTAATTTTCTTGTTTGAGTTCTTTTTCAAAAGTTTTAAACATGTCTAGTGACGAAGACATAGATCTAACGCCCGATTTTATTAAAGAAAGGGCAAAAACAGTTGTCGAAAATATATTACCGCCGAACTCGAAAGAAAGATATGTAAAGGCATACGACGAATTTATGAAATGGCGGTCAGAAAAAAAAGTGAAATCTCTTTCTGAAAGTGTTTTTATATCATATTTTGATGAATTATCTAAGAGGCTACAACCTTCCAGTTTATGGTGCTTTTATTCCATGCTAAAATCTACAATGATGACAAAACATGACGTGAATTTGAAAGATTTTTCTAAACTTACTGCTTTCTTGAAAAGGCAGTCTGACGGCTTTAAAAGCAAGAAATCGAAGGTATTTACTGCAGAAGAAGTACAGAAATTCTTAAATGAAGCTCCGGATGAAATTTATTTAGCAATAAAGGTACCTACGTATTTACTTGCCCTTTTTAATAAGTTACCAAAATATTTCACAAAAATACTATGCGAATTTGGTGCCTTTAATACAACTTATGTCTTTTTTACAGGTTGTTCTAATTTTTGGGATATCGGGAGCCTGCAGAACCGTGGAATTGACAAACTTGACAATAGAAACTGTAGAAAAACATAACAAATTACTACTCATAAAACTGCCTAACACGAAAACTAAAATTGACCGGTCATTTGTTGTGCATGAGGAATTTGCAAATTATGTTGAAAAATATCAAGCTCTTCGGCCTGAAAACGTGGATACAAATCGTTTTTTTCTTAATTACAGTAAAGGAAAATGCCACAGACAAGTAATAGGAAAAAACAAATTTACAGGCATGCCAAAGCAAATAGCCACATATTTAAAACTGAGTAACGTAGAGTTATACACCGGGCATTGCTTTCGCAGAACATCAGCGACTCTATTGGCTGATTCGGGAGCCAACCTCACTCTGTTAAAAAGGCACGGCGGCTGGAAGTCCAGCAAAGTGGCCGAAGGTTATATCGAAGATTCGATGGCAAACAAAAGCAAAATTACTTCTAAAATAACAGAAAATATAAACTTGAAATCACCACGTCAAAGCACATCATCTGAGCCATTTTTTAATGAAGAAAATAGTACCAGTCAACTGCCGCCATTTACGATGCAAGAACCTCAAGTCACTCAAACTCAAGTCTTATCATCACAAACTCATATTCAAACTATAAATATTCCTAAAAAGAACGTGACCATATCTCTTACAAATTGTAATAATTTTACCATTAATTTTAATTAAATACACATTTTTTTCTTCTTAATAAATGTTCATTGAAACCTGCTGTCTTGTTGTTTACTTACCTCACAATCGATATGTAAAGCAGAGTATTTATCTCGGGCGTAAGCATCAATTGCATACTCGGGTTAATTAGCGCCTTCGCTTCGCTCAGGCGCCAAAAACCTCGTATGCAATTGATGTCATACAGCCCTTGGTTAATAATCTACTATTACACTCCGTCATGGCTGTTTACCTGTATAAATACTTACGGTATTTGCCCTTAAAGTTTCTGAACTAAACACTGTATAATCTGTGGTGTGGGCAAAAATTCGCCAACCGCTTAAAAAAAAGGTTCACGTATTTCGTAATAACAGCTGTGCTGACTTGTGTATTAAAGCTATAATTCATAATAATTGTTACTCGCAAATGTGATGAAAAACATTGTGTGTATCACGGGCGGTACGGGAATTACGAACCTCGACTCAGAAAGCCCTCAGTCTTCGACTTCGGGCTTCTACTAGAGTCTCGATCGTAATTCCTTACCGACCGCCCTTAATACACAATGTACTATCAATACAGTTGTTAAACATGGCGTACTTTCAGAGGCTATAATTATCATTCGAAAATTTAATCTTTTGCATAGGCATATTTCTGTTACGCGGGCGTGACTTTTGTTTAATTACCAGTTTTAATTTAATTATTTTCACATCAACATTTGTCAAAAATCGAATAGGCTGTATAGGCTGTTTCCGTTGTAAAAAAATATGTCAAGTTGCCAAAACGCGCCATTTTCTGTAAAAAATATTTTTTTGTGGATAACCAAATAATTCTTTGATTTGTTTTTACTATTTCCCATAACTGTATTGAAAAACGTCGTGTGATACACGGGTGTGTACTTTTGACCCTTGTATCACAATGTACTATTATGACAGTTATCATTATTGCAGTGGACACTTCATTTGTTTTTTTACGAAATTTATTTCGAATATTGTTATTATAAAAGCGGTAATAGTTTACTGGATTGTTGTAGTATCCTTATATTTGCACTGCTTTTTGCCACTGAATAGGTTACGAGTACGTCAAAATTAGTTTATTAGAATATTGTTATTACAAAAGCGGTAATAGTTTACTGGTTTGTGGTAGGATCCTTATATTTGCACTGCTTTTCGCCACTGAATAGGTTACGAGTACGTCAATATTAGTTTATTAGAATATTGTTATTACAAAAGCAGTAATAGTTTACTGGATTGTTGTAGGATCCTTATATTTGCACTGCTTTTCGGCACTGAATAGGTTACGAGTACGTCAATATTAGTTTATTGTTATTACAAAAGCGGTAATAGTTTACTGGATTGTTGTAGGATCCTTATATTTGCACTGCTTTTCGGCACTGAATAGGTTACGAGTACGTCAATATTAGTTTATTAGTAACTAGCTTCTGTGAGCGGCTTCGCCCGCGTGATAGCCGAAATTATCAGTGTTTCTCTACTATATTATGCATATATTATACATACAAACCTTGTTCTTGAATCACTCTATCTATTAAAAAAAACCGCATCAAAATCCGTTGCGTAGTTTTAAAGATCTAAGCATACATACACATACAGACAGACAGCGGGAAGCGACTTAGTTTTATACTATGTAGTGATAAAACTATCGGTGTTTGTAGGCTAATTTAATCTCTTAAACAGTTTGCACAAATATCCCATACATACATAGAAACTTTTATATTATCTTTTTGACATCAATTTTATTCATACACTGAGTGATCTACAAAGTAATTTTTTGCTTTTATTATAACCGAGTTTTCTGAAATTATTATAATATTAGAGACACTCTATTATTTGTATAGTTTTCCACATTTTACTTTGATGGTTTTGCTATCAGAGCACTTTTGTCTTTCTGATCAACTTGTATGACGTAAAAGTAGGTTCTCGTGAAATAATTTAGACCTTAATATTTTTAAGCTTTTTCTGTCACCTTTAACTCTGTCAAACCCTTCCGAAAATGCCTTCTAAAATAACCTAAAAAAATACATTCACTTTTTAACACATTTTTGTTTGTAATTTATTTAGAAAAGGCTCTATCTAACGCTAATTTCACTTTGTAGCACATTCTAGATAAAATATTCTCATGTCGACGAAACTCTTAGCACCCTTATAACGAGGTTAGCTTTCATCTGACAGTTCAATGTTGGGCAGTGTGTCACTAATGAAAAATCGATGAGGCGCTGTCATAACAAATGACGCGACTTCCCATGGTTATTTTGGAGAGATTCTTTTGTACATCGTGTTCGCACGCCTGCACCGGTCAACTACCCACTTATAGGCAATAGGAATTGCTCTCTTGTTGCAAGCCCTTTTGTATTATGAACTAGGTTTTGTGGAAACGTGCTTTAACTGATAACAGGCTGTATATTTCCTCGTAGGGCTTCCACGACGCTTTTAATATTTATGATTGACGCGGTATTTGTGAGTCTAGAATTAATTAAATAATTAATTATTAAATACTAGTAACTACAATAACTTCACAGTACCACGAATATGTAACAATAAAATATTTGAAAAATCGGAAAATTAAGGAGCGCGTTCCGAGTCCTACCCGGAACGTTTTAGGGATGGCTTTTGTTAAAGCCCAGCCTTTTGCCCGAGTATAAGATTACTTGGCTCGACTACGAGCACAAATGCGCGCTACGCAGCCTGCTACGAACTCGGTGAGAGAGGGGGACAAATCGTAGCATATCTAGCATGCTGCCTCTTTCATGCAAGATTCCAAACTTTACCGCATAATTTACCTATCCTTTGTCTAAAAATACCTGTGAGAAAATAATTAAGGCATTTGTTAATCAGCGCCATTATCTTTGCGATAGACAATTTTTTTGTCAAAAAATAGCGTGTGTTGGTTTATGGCAGTATGAGCGTGTGGTGTAGGTGGTAGGGGGCATGCGCGGCTAGTCCCGTAGGGCGAGCAGACGCGGTCGCTCGCGGCAGAGGGTGGAGACGCGTCCGTCGCGCGCCATCGATCGCTACTTCTTCGTGAGACTCAGTCGCCGACGGCCGGCGACGAGCACCAACATGCAGCCGCCTCCGCGAAAGGTAAGTCCACCCCCATTCACACACGGCCCCACACAAACTCATCCAAACACTCTCACAAACTTTACAAAAGTGCCGCACAACTCTTAATAAGTACTTTCCTCGTCGCGTCAAATTTCTCGTCGCGTGTTACTATGAAATTATATAACTTTACTGTTATGTTTGTATTTTAATCACTGGGGCCATCGCTTCCCTAAATTTTAGGGGCCGGATTTATTTATAATAAATTATTAATTAACGATACTCGGGACGTGTGTAGTGGAATTCGTAATGCAACGTTGTTCTTATTAAATACCAAGCGTAGGCTGAGGATATAATCAATAAACCCCTAATCTCTTATAAACAGGCCGTAGCGATGGTAAACACGCTAGGGAAATAAATAATAAATAAAACTTGGTCTAAGAACGAGCGAAGTATCCTTTATTCGTAAAAGAAAATCTGTACTTGATTCGGAAAATTAGAGAACAAATGTGTCCGCAACGTTCTGACATTTCCACGAAAAACGCGTGATATTTGTACTAAAAATAAAGCGTGGCTCTCTCTCATATTTCGGTATAACCGAGAAATTCTTCTATACGTTTTGTTCACCCGAATTTTCAGGGGTTTTCATTCTTTCATTGTAAACCATCCGTACTACGATTGTCAAAATTCTCTTTTCATTTTACGCTATCATTTGTTTCAATTCGCGTCTACTTTTGCTTAAACCTTTCTAGCTTGAATCGGGAATATATTTTTATTTTATTTTGGTAACAACAGTCCGTTTGAATGCGTTTTGTGACAAAAATTCATAGTGTGTTTGTTTTAGGGCAGATCTTCAAACATAACCTAGAAAACATTTTCTCATTTTATACGAGCCTTATTTCTAAGACATATATGTGTTATTTTATACGTGTGGTATGTCTGCTTGAGCTCTCGTCGAGTAAACAAAAGTTCAGAGGCCTCACATTATTAACTATGTATGATGTGGGTTAATTCGGAAATCTTTCTATTAATAAGAATCATTAACTGCTTCCCATAACAACTGTGAGCCAACATTACTAGGGTGGAAAATCAAGTTAATCTTTCAAGTAGGTTTTAGATAAAATCTATTTTACAAGCTTTTTATTAACTTGTAATGTATGTGTGTAAGTGTGTTCGAGTCAAATCTTGCGACTGAATTTTAAAGCAGTTATCTTCAACCGATTAAGATGATTATATTTTGCATACACGTTTAGTTTGGATGACAACGTACGGTAAGCTAAAAAGCTTGTTTGAAAAATATTATTTTTAATTGGAAAATCTTATTTAGAATCATCTTGAAACCGTACTGTAGACACGAAATGTTTCTAAAAGGCTAAAGCAATCAGACCAGAAGAAACAGAGGTTTTGCGTTTTAACAGCTATGAATTATTTCTTTGACACCATTTATTTACAAAGAAAATTAGAATAACTAATATCAAAATGTAGTTTCGAGAAATGGAAAATGAACCACATTTTCCCCAAAATTAAACCTCTAACCAGTATTTGGTAGAACCATACATCACTATGAACGCTAATTTTACAAATAGGAAAATTTTAAAATAGGTACAATCCGACCATTATAAGAGAAACTGCAGTTTCTCTTAGGTATGTTAAAAAGCCGAGATCTATCTGACTATGAGATGAAATTATGGTTGGCACCTCTAAGCCAAGTACGATATCATAGTAAGGTATGAGAACAGGGCTTTGATCTTCAGTGGGATTTATTTGGTATAAAAAAAAACTTTTTCACAAAAAAATAAACCGACTTCAAAAGCAAAACATAATAAATTCAAAAAGGGACTACTAAAAAGGGAGAAACAAAAACTATTTCACAAAATTACTTTCGTTTCGGAAGTCCGTGTCTTTGGTACCTCTTGTTTTTATTACTTTTCAACACCGACTTCCGAAACGAAAGTAATTTTGTGAAATAGTTTTTGTTTCTCTCTTTTTAGTTTTAGTAAACCATCCCTAAAGATGAGCAAGTTCTATAGTAAGGTACCTACCTAAAGGATTGTCAAAATACCCATAATAACTCAATTAACACATTCGTGCTGTTTGTAGCTAAAGAGTTTAGTTGTATACTCCATATCTTGAAAACTGCTGGACCGACTTTGATGAAACTTGCACTATTCCATAAGTTGAAAGATACTTAATCGACAAAAAAATAATGGTCACGAAACGATAAGTAGTTTCGGGGAAATGCGTGGACAAACATACATGCACTTATGAAATTTGGCACACGTGTTTAGAAGCTCACATAGAGTAACATAATGTGAACATTGTGCAGTTCCAACTATCTATACTAATATTATAAAGAGGTAAAGTTTGTGAGTTTGTGAGTTTGTGACGTTGTAAGGGGTAATCTCTGGATCTACTGAACCGATTTTGAAAATTCTTGCACCGGTAGAAAGCTACATTATTCCTGAGTGTCATAGGCTATAAAATATTTTCAAAAAAAATAGAGATCCTTATGAAAATTGCAATAATGTAACCCAAGGTAGCAAAATGTTGTCAGTAATATACATTATTTGGCGTGCGCTGAGAAAACTATTGATGATAGATACAAATTAGTAGGTAGGGTAGGTAGGATAGGCAGGTTAGGCAGAGTAGGCAGAGTAGGCAGGGTAGGCAGAGTAGGCAGGGTAGGCAGGTTAAGCAGAGTAGGCAGGGTAAGCAGAGTAGGCAGGGTAGGCATGGTAAGCAGAGTAGGCAGGATAGGCAGGAAAGGCAGAAAAGGCAGGGTAGGCCGGGTAAGCAGAGTAGGCAGGGTAGGCAGGGTAGGCAAGATAGGCAGGGTAGACAGGAAAGGCAGGGTAGGCAGGAAAGGCAGGGTAGGCAGGGTAGGCAGGATAGGCAGGAAAGGCAGGGTATGCCGGGTAAGCAGAGTAGGCAGGGCAAGCAGGGTAGGCAAGATAGGCAGGGTAGGCAGGAAAGGCAGGAAAGGCAGGAAAGGCAGGGTAGGCAGGGTAGGCAGGGTAGGCAGGATAGGCAGTGTAGGCAGGATAGGCAGGGTAGGCAGGGTAGGCAGGAAAGGCAGGGTAGGCAGGATAGGTAGGGTAGGCTGGGTAGGCAGGGTAAGCAGAGTAGGCAGGGTAGGCAGGGTAGGCAAGATAGGCAGGGTAGGCAGGAAAGGCAGGTTAGGCAGGGTAGGCAGGGTAGGCAGGATAGGCAGGGTAGGCCGGAAAGGCAGGGTAGGCAGGATAGGTAGGGTAGGCAGAGTAGGCAGGGTAGGCAGTGTAGGCAGGGTAGGCAGGGTAGGCAGGTTAGGCAGGGTAAGCAGAGTAGGCAGGGTAGGCAGGGCAGGCAAGATAGGCAGGGTAGGCAGGAAAGGCAGGGTAGGCAGGAAAGGCAGGGTAGGCAGGGTAGGCAGGGTAGGCAGGGTAGGCAGGGTACGCAGGGTAGGCAGGGTAGGCTGGGTAGGCAGGGTAGGCAGGATAGGCAGGGTAGGCAGGATAGGCAGGGTAGGCAGGAAAGGCAGGGTAGGCAGGGTAAGCAGAGTAGGCAGGGTAGGCAGGGTAGGCAGGGTAGGCAGGATAGGCAGGGTAGGCAGGGTAGGCTGGGTAGGCAGGGTAGGCAGGGTAGGCATGGTAAGCAGAGTAGGCAGGGTGGCAGGTTAGGCAGGGTAGGCAGGATAGGCAGGGTAGGCAGGATAGGCAGGGTAGGCAGGAAAGTCAGGGTAGGCAGGGTAGCCAGGGTAGGGGCAGGGTAGGCAGGGTAGGTAGGGTAGGCAGGGTAGGCTGGGTAGGCAGGGTAGGCAGGGTAGCCAGGGGTAGGCAGGATAGACAGGGTAGGAAGGATAGGCAGGGTAGGCAGGTTAGGCAGGGTGGGCAGGGTAGGCAGGGCAGGCAGGGTTGGCAGGGTAGCCAGGGTAGGCAGGGTAGGGGCAGGGCAGGCATGGTAGGCAGGATAGGCAAGGTAGGCAGGGTAGCCAGGGTAGGTAGGCAATTGACGGGAGCGAAGCCCCGAGGGTCAGCTAGTATTACATAAATACGTATCGAATTGATTACGTTCTTTTTTGAAGTTGGTATAAATACTCGTTTATCTCACTCTGCAGGGCAAAGGCTTCTTCTCATATAGAGAAGATACGAGCATTAGCAACATAACATATATATTTATTTCTCTTCCACAAAGGTGTCTTACCTTAAACTATTTATATAGAAGTGAAACATTATTTGATTAATCCTTTGTGGGAGACTTGTATCTGATTTTAGGACATCAATCACAATGACAATGACACAAAAAAATGACACAAAAATAATATTATTGTATAATTAATAAATTATTATTAAATATTCATAAAATTATTACGTTTATAATGGATTGGCAATTTGGAACTTATATTGACTATTGGTTGTTTTCTTTACGACGTTTTCCTTCACCTATGTCAGCGGTGTCAAAGATAAACTTAGAAAGTACATATCATGAAAAAGTCACATGGTACTCGCCAGAATCTAATATTTAACAGTAGCTGCCAGTTACCGTCGACTGATGTATAACTATGGCTAACGATAATCGAGTAGATCCGATGAACCGGGGTTACCGCGGTCAACGGACGACTGATCAGTAATTGCAGTCGTTGCACTTTTGCACGACGTACAACTTTATACAACAAGAAAAATATATCGGTATGATAAACGTGTACAGGCCAAACCTGAAAAGGTCATCAATATGAACATTTTTTACTAACGAAAATCTCCAAAAAAATCTACTGCCCCGTTCATTTATGTTTGCATAACTCGGCATATTGCATCAAGTTATGATTTGCATAACTTGATGCAATATGCCGAGTTTATTAACATTGAATAGTTGTTTTTTTTTCACGATTTCCGTGTCGGTCCCATAGTAAAAGTTGTTTATAATCTTGGGTACTATGACCCCTATTAAGGTTTTGCATTGTTTTTGTTACGCCTTGTATACTAGGTACCCGTTTTTTATCACCATCAAAATATTTCTAGGTATTAGGTAGCAATAAAATAAAAATATTTATTGCGTAAAAAAACCTTTTACCAAAAAATACAAGCGACTTCCAAAAACACTATAAAGAGAAAAATAACTTCATTTCGGCAGTCGGTGTTCTAGTTTTTGTTTCTTCGTTTTTTAACACCGACTTTCGAAATTGAAGTAGTTTTTTACTGTGTAGTGTTTTTTTTGGAAGTCTGTTGTATTTTTTTGTAAAATTGTTTTTTTTTATTTTTCACTTTTTAGTTGTAGTGGTAGTGTGTGTGGTGAGCAAGTTCTGTAGTAAGGTACCTTTAATGAACAAAGTTATGCCAGAATAGATTACCCATTTAGAATAACATAAAACTTGAATATAAGTTTTTTTTTTTCGCGGGTAGGTGAATAAAAATAACACACATACGCTCTGAAGAATTTTAACTTTTAATTAGTATTTTATACAATTTTAATCAAAATTCCGACGGATTATAAACAATTTGCTTACCATTAAGCATATATTGTGTGGGCAGTAGCATTCATATGTCCTAAGTGCAAGTTGCATAAACTTGTCGGCTGGAGCTGTCACTTGTGAACTTGGCTCAGACTTTTGAACACAAGGCGGATACCATGACCACTATAGCTGAGATTGCGGAGACCCAGCGAATGGCTATCTCTTCACTGAACCAGCGGATGACTGATTTTGAGATGCACTTAAAAGCATCACCACCTGGAGCTGACTTGAGCGGCCTCCACAAAGACTTTTCCGCCTTCAAGGAGCATGTTTGGAGTGTTCTCAGTGCCTTACAGCTGCAGATTGCTGAGTTGAACAAGAGTGTAGACATAATAGAGATGCGTCACAGAAAAAAGTTTTTACTGCTTGGCGGCGTTCCTGAAAATCCAGGTGAGAAGATCTCTGAAACCGTGGCAACCATTCTGCAGACTAAGCTCGGCTTAACAGATCTGGTCCACTCTTCGCTGACTGTATGCCACAGACTAGGCGCTGCTTCGGAAGGTCATGCTAGACCGATCCTGCTTCGGTGCGCGGACTCCGCTGTCAGAAGCGAGATCTGGAGAACCAAGACGAAACTGAAGGGATCTCCTTATGTGGTGTCTGAATTCCTTACACGACAGCGGCAGTCTACTTTTATAACGGCTCGCAAGCTCTTCGGTGTGACGAATGTGTGGACCAGGGACGGCAACATCAACGTCAAGCTTCCGGACGGCAAGCGACGCCGGGTGATCGGTGTGGAGGAGGTCGCCGCGCTTGGAGCGGAGCATGGTAAATCGCTGGAACAGGAGGTTCCTCTGGTCCCCAATGCTGGCTCTAAACTCGCGTCGGCACAGGCTTCATCTCGCTCAAGGCGGACAAAGAAGAAATAATTTTGATTGTACGATGTTTACTTATTTCGTCCACTTTGTTTTCCGTCTGTGCTTGTTATCTACTTGTTTGTTACTCTTTCGATTCGTATCCATACGCTAAGCACGCACAATAACACATTACATATTTTTGTTCGTTGTACCGGCACCCGATTTTGTTTATTATATATATCAATTGTTTTTGTTGACAAGTTCTGTCAGTGTCACCTGACACTGTCTTAGTTTTTTCCATAGACTTAATAATTTTCTTTTTATATAAATCTTGTCTATGCCAAGTATTTTACTTCTTGCGAATTACGTTTGCGTTCGGATGCACGCATTAGTAATTTATGTATAAATTTGTTTGTGAACAGTCTGCCGGCAGGTTATGCAACTAATATGTGAATTTTATCTTCACATTTATATTATCTATATAATTTTATTTTATATATCTATTTATTTACGCTTTACAATGATTATGTCTGACGACTACTCGTTTCATTCTTGTCATAGTTCCTCTACGTCTTTTTCTTCTTTAAACGATTCTCTATCAGTTAACAGTGTCTTAAATGGTGAATGCCAGCGTTTTAATAAGTGTTTTAATGTATGTCATGTGAACGCTCAAAGTATCCCTCAACACCACTCTGAGATGCTGGATTTATTTCGTGATGTGGCGTTGCACGCTGTCCTGGTGTCGGAAAGTTGGCTCAAGCCCGAACTCCCCTCTACACATTATAACTTACCCGGTTTTATATTAATTCGCAATGATCGCACGGGTAAAAGGGGCGGTGGTGTTGCCATATACTTGCGCAGTGACATCCCTTTCAAAATTCTATCTTCTTCTCCGACAACTTATAGCGGCAATCCAGAATTCTTAATCCTTGAAATTGATGTCAAAGGGGTTAAGGCCGTTCTTGGAGTAGTATACTGCCCACCCACTATTGATTATTTCTCTATTCTCGAATCTCTCTTTGAATCTGTTTCCTCGGAGTACAAGCATCTCATAGTCATGGGCGATTTCAACACCGATCTCTCGAAGGATAACTCAAGATCGCGCAGATTGAGAGCAATCCTGGAATCGTCGAGTCTGTCACTTCTCACGCTCAATCCGACTCATCTTAATCCTGACTCAAGCGATACCTGGCTTGATCTCATGCTTGCGTCTTCCGAGGATCTGGTTGTTAGCCATGGCCAGATTGCGGCCCCTGGGCTATCTAGACATGATTTGATTTACTTATCGTACAAAATTAAGCCACCTAAACAGCGGCCTGCCATTATGTTTCTTCGGAATTTTGCGAGGTTAAACAAGGACAAACTTAATGGTGATTCCAAAGATATTGATTGGGTTGAAGTTGTTCAGGCAGCAACTGTGGATGAGAAAGTGCATATGTTCAACAGGTCCGTGCTTCAGCTTTTCGATGCGCATGCGCCACTCAGGGCTGTCCGTGTTAAGCGCCCTCCGGCTCCATGGATTAGTCCTGGAGTTCGTTTGGCGATGAGACGGCGTGACAGGGCTTTTCGGAGATATAGAAGGGATCGCAGTGAGGAGAACTGGAGCCTGTACAAGTTGGCTAGAAACCGCTGTAATCAGATGGTAAGAGCTTCCAAACGCCGATACATTTGTGAAAATGTCCTTAATTCTTCTCCGGCTGACATATGGAAGTTTCTCAAATCAATTGGAATCATGCAATCATCCTCTCATACTGTATCATCTCATATGTCTCTGAATGATTTGAATAATCACTTTTCATCGTCAACTATGCTCACGGCTGTTGTTAAGAATAATACTATTCGTGATATTACTTCCATGCCAATTGCACCTCCCGAATCTTTTTCTTTTTCCCCGGTGACTGACGCTGAGATCCTCAAAACGTTCACTGCAATTAAGTCCAAGGCTGTTGGCTGTGATGGAGTGAGCAGATCCATGTTATCCCTCATTTTTAAAAGTATCCTTCCCATTATCACACACATCATCAACTTCTCTCTGCAGGCTGGTGAGTTTCCTACCACCTGGCGTAAAGCATTCATTATCCCTCTTCCGAAAATTTCCAACCCCACCTTATCTAATCACTACAGACCAATCTCCATTCTCCCTTTCCTATCTAAGATCCTGGAAGCAGTTGCTCTAAACCAAATATCCTCCTTCGTGTCCCGGAATAACCTATTGTCCCCTTTCCAATCTGGTTTTCGGCCCGGCCATAGTACAGCCACAGCCTTGCTTAAAGTTACTGAAGACGTCAGAAACGGCTTGGAGAGTTCGAGGTTGACGGTGTTGGTTTTAATTGATTTCTCCAATGCATTTAATACCGTCGATCACGACATTCTCCTGGCCATCCTGTCTCAAATTGGGGTTTCTTCGTTGGCACGGGATTGGTTTTCATCATATCTTCGTGGTCGCCAGCAGGCGGTGCGTGCTGATCAGAAATTCTCTGATTGGTGCGCTCTGGTAACAGGCGTTCCACAAGGCGGTATACTCTCTCCACTCTTATTTTCATTATTTATTAACTCTATTACTACTATTCTCAAATGCTCCTACCATCTGTATGCTGATGACCTGCAGCTCTACGCGCAATCTGACATTCTCAATCTGGATAACTGCATCTCACTGTTAAATGCTGACCTTCAAGCAATCGCTGACTGGTCTAGCAGATTTGGGGTAACTGTCAATGTCAGTAAATGTCAGGCTATCCTTATTGGTAGTTCGTATTTTCTACGTACCTTGGACACTAGCCCTCTATCGCCGCTTATTTTCGGCAATACCGTCATCCCACTCTCGCCTCACGTTAAAGACTTAGGCCTATACATTGATGACAAGTTAAGCTGGAATAAGCAGGTCGCTCAGATAAGCCAGAGAGTCACATTCTCACTGCGGTCTCTCTATAGATTCAAACATTTTCTTCCGTCTAGCACTAAAACCACCTTGGTTCAGGCTCTTGTATTGCCTATAATCGACTATGCTGATGTTTGTTACTCTGATCTATCCCAAGAACTTCTTAACAAAATGGATCGACTTCTTAACAACTGTATTCGCTTTATTTTCGGGCTTCGTAAATATGATCACATTTCTTCTTTCCGTTCTCAGCTTAAATGGCTGCCTATCCGTCAGAGGAGATCCCTCAGATCCCTCTGCATGCTCTTCAACATCATGAACGATCCTTGTACTCCTGATTATTTAAAACAATATTTTAAAGTGTTGGGCAGTTCTCACGATCTTAACCTTCGAGCTTCAAAAAACTTACTTCTCCATATTCCTTCTCACCGCACTGGGTTTCTATCTAATTCTTACACTGTATCTACTATAAAACTCTGGAACGTGCTTCCCCTTGACATAAAAAAAGCTGAGAGTAAATTTTCATTTAAGCGTAGAATCCGGAAATATTACTTGTCCTCTCTCACATAGCTCGGTCTTCGTCATAGTTATTATATTTAAATTTCTGTTTCATTTAGATTAAATAATGATGTGGTATTTATTATAATATTTATTAGTCTATTGTTTTAGTAATTATTTATGTATTTTATTAGTTAGATTGTTTATTAATATCTGATTTTAATTATTGTTCATTTTATTTTATTTTTGTACTCCTACCACTGTTGTGTCCTTTTTAACCCAAAGGTTGACTGGTAGAGAATGCCTTGCTGCATTAAGTCCGCCTATGTATCACCATTGTACATGAAGTTTAAATAAATAAATAAATAAGTGGTGAAATTAGAGTGTACCAAGGTGAACCGTATACATCTGCGTATCCCTTTAGAGTGTGTGTCTCAAGACGAAAGTCTATGACCAGTGTGTGTTGCCAGTGATGACATATGGCTCTGAGACGTGGTCGCTTACAATGGGCCTCATCAGAAAGCTTACAGTCACCCAAAGGGCAATGAAGAGGGCTATGCTCGGCATTTCCTTGCGTGATCTAATCAGAAATGTAGAGATCCGCAAGAGAACCAGGGTTACCGACAAAGCCCGAAGAATTGCCAAACTTAAGTGGCAGTGGGCAGGGCACATTGCTCGCAGAACGGATGGCCGATGGGGCAGAAAGGTTCTGGAGTGGCGACTGCGAACCGGAAGACGTTACGTTGGAAGGCCTCCCACCAGGTGGACCGACGACCTCAAGGTTGCAGGGATACGCTGGTTGCGAGACGCACGGGACCGGTCAAAGTGGTGACGCTCGGGGGAGGCCTATGTCCAGCAGTGGACGTCTTTCGGCTGATATGATGATGATGATGATCCCTTTAGAGATTACCAGCGTTATTTTATTTTATGAAATTGGCGTATACAATAAACAGACATTGCGATTGGCGTAATCCTGAGACATTTTCCGTTGTGTATTGAAGAGTTCTGTTGTATATCTCCGAAGTTCTTCATTAGATCTTCACCAAATTTTGATCTCATCATATTTGTTTTTCTTTCATACCAGTTATCCATACGCTCTTTGCCTATAATGTTACAACAACTTAAAAGCACACAAAGCAGAAATTCAATTAAGGTACATTCAGTCCTTTTTCTTTTTCCAAATATTGTATAAGGCCGTGTGTCCATGAACTTTCTTCTGAAAAATGTATTCTATATTTGTGTATTTTTAGCACGCAGCAGCGTTTTCAATTTGAAAGGCTAATCGCGGTTAGAGAAGCGATTTTCATGGTATAAACCGCGACTGAAGTTTAGATAAATTATTGTACTCTAATCTGCATTTACTCTTGGCAGTCAATTATAAAATTTATGAATAACTTGTTAGTAACTGATAAATGTTGGTAAAACAATTGTTGGAAGCTACAATGCCACATTATTATAGTTGCACAGGAGTTTCAACACTCATCTAACCCGGTGTCCTGAATTAAGAATTTCAAGTTGAGTATTTGTCAAAATCTACGTAGGCCTGAAAGTCTGTAAAGATTGTCATTAAGGACGCTATTACATTTTTCTACAAATAACAGTGCTTTTCAGGTACAATTTTAATGTTTATGCAATCACAGATGTGAGGATATCATGGTCTTAATTTATGGATACTATATTCAGCTCCAGATTGGCATCAGAAAAATTGCATGACATCATACAAAATTTTCGCACAAATACGTTTTGCCCATCACAATAATAGCAAAAATATTAAAAAAGTAGGGTCCGAATAGGTCCCAGTTTAAGTAATTTTACAGGATATTTTATCTTCAAAATTATGAGAAATTGCGGTATATATAGTCCTTTACAGGTTCAGCGAATTATTTTTTACCCAAATCAATATATTTTTTTTATTATTAGCTAAAATAAAAACACTTGCCGACTTCTTCATACATTTTGCACTCGAAGCCAGTCGAAGCTCATCATTCCGCGCTCAGAAGCGCTCGTGGAAGGACGAGCGTATCGCTTTTTCGCAAAAAATAAATACGATAAAAGTAATAGAAAAGATTGTAGTGTGCATGCGTGAGTCGTTTGTCGTGATCGAAAGGATTTGGTATTTTAATGGACCGAAATAAAAGTATGTTACAGTTTCCTATTATTAGGATGTGATTTAGAAATTAAATGTTGGGTAAGATAGGGATTTGGATAGGTTAAGCAGTTGTTGACAAGGTTGAGACAAGGATGGGTGGGTTTAAGCAGCTCTTAGTAAGGTTAGGATTTGGATGGGTAAGGTCAAGCTGTCGGCGTTGAAGGTTAGAAGTGGATGGGTGGGAGGAGATTTATGATTTGAACCGGTTTGTATGTATGTATGTATGACGAATACGGCGTCAAAATAAAATACAAGATGGCGCCGACGAGGCCGCTTTTCGACATGGGTGTCATTTTCATGGATATTGGGGTCACTTATATCGAATACGGGGTCAAAACCAAAATACAAGATGGCGCCGACGAAAATTTGACATCTTTTCGTCATGGGTGACATTTTCATGGATGTTGGTTAATATGTCATTAACTGCTGCTCAATATGTAATGCTACAAAAATTTTAGATAGTAATATTTTATATGTTCCATGTAATGCAAAATGTTCAAGTAATTTTTTAATCCTTGTGACCGGAAATTATTTCGTTTTAGGTACTTATTTCACGTAGCTTTTTTTTAAAAATACTTACTTACTACAATAAAGAGAAAACTAATTTTCTTTTCGGAAGTCGGTGTCGGTACCTATTGTTTTTCGTTTTTCGACACAGGAAAGTTATTATTTTTCATGTTTTAGTTTTTGTTGGTACCCCATATTGGGTATATTAAATACATCTGTTTACCCTGTTAAACTGTACGAGCGTGATGTTATATTAGGGTATGGTGAAAACAAAACATAAACAAACGATCACAGTAATCGCAGGTCATTTGATGTTTGTTATTGAAGAGTTCCATTGTCTATCTCCGAAGATCTTTATCAGATCGTAATAAATTATACAATAAAACCTTCCCTGAAAACACATACATTTATCGACGAAAACCCGATCAGTATCGGATCAGTAGTTTTTAAGAAAACTGCGGATACATACGGGTCGAATAGATAGAGTACCTCCTTTTTTTGAAGTCGGTTAAAAATAATAAGCTACTTTTTACGACGACGCGACGGTTTGTAACAGTTACCAAATGCATATTCAAAGTGCCAACTAACCTTCCTGAATCAACTTCGATAAATTAAAAAATAATATCAAGGACCAATATTATTTGAGTGGTGTATAAAATCGAGCGCTCAGTAGTTTCAATGAGTGCGTGCGCGTAATGTTGATGTGTGCGACTAGATATCTAAATTTGAGTTCGTCGAAAATGTAACAGCGTCCTTAAACTAAGGTTTGACACGTTCTTAACTCGAAATACACGATTCACATACCGGCCCTACCTAAATACTTGAAAGAAAGAGAATAATATTTAGTATAAATAAACTTGATTGAAGAAAACAACGCTCATAGTGAGCGGTCATAATCGCTAAAATGAAAACTCTACTGCAATGTTGGTGAAGTCTGGCGGTAGTAGAGTTCCTACAGATATGTTATTGAAGATTGCTAAGTAATTATGGTCCTGTGTTCCGAAACTGTTGCAATTTATATTGAAGATTCACGTCAAAAAAATTAAGGTTTTTTTCGAAACTATGAGATATTCACATAATAATTCGTTTTTCGAAATCAATAAATACTTACATAAATTAAGCCAAATTACAAAAAAAAAACGATTTAAGCTAAATCTAAAAAAAAAAACATCAAATAAAATAACGAAAAGCCAATCCCAAAATGACGAACTTCTTTAATTAACCGACCCTTATACAAAAGTACAAACGGATCGGACAGGGTCTTATTTTCATCGAAATTCAATCTGGCAAACGTGTTAAACTTCATACCTAGCTATACCTACCTATCGGTTACGATATTATCGGGAATTTCACCCTGCATGAGCCTTGCTGCCACCAGTTACGGCAAACCGACCGGTTATTAAATTGACGATACACTTACTCGGAGAACAGGCTTCTGTCGCATCTATTTTAGAGTCGCAATGCGGTGGTGGAAAACCACGCACAGTGCGCTAATTTTTTCTATTTCCCCACTCGTGCGAAAAACTATGGCGGCCAAACTCCACCTATTTAATTTATTATTTTTATAAATTAGGTTAAAATATCATAAAAATCAAACATCTCACAAAATATTCTGTTTTGAAACCCATCGTTTGATAAATATACGTCGAAAAGCACTAATACGACATCACGTATCTCCGAACTTATGTATTGCGTGGCGGAGTGATTCCGATCACGGATCGCAGCTTACTCGGAGCTCACTTCAATTCTAGGAAATGCAGAGAGTAATCAATTCTCAATTACTGGCTGTAAATAAAATAAATGTAATCCTCTTTGATAAAATAGAAGCCAATTTAATTTTATTGACACTTTGAATTTCGAATTCGATTGCTCGATTTTGCGTTGGCATGACGATGATTTTTACTGTCTTATTATACCATGATTTTTACATCTTCTTTTCGAGCTGTTTGAAAAATTTTTTGGGGCAGTAGGTGGCCATGTTAATTACAGCGTCACTGGCGTTCATAAGGTCCTCCAAAGTGCAGGTGTATGGGCACTTGAGAACTCTAGCAAGTGTGTCATATTCTACATCCTGCATAAGCTTACTTTATTTTCAAAAAAAATACTGCCAGGCAAGGATCGTCCCATACCTTTTTAATCTTCTTTAGGTTTGGCCATTCAGTTAATATCGATAAAAGTACCTCCTTACATAATAATAGTAATGCTAATGAGGCTTTTCCATTCTTCAAGTACTCTTCCATAGCTTTCAACTAAGAACTTTCTAGTCTACTCTGTAAGAATGTATCTTCGTCTACGGACTCATTAGACTGCGTCATTCATCCCCCAATAAGGCTAAGTTAACCCTCGAGATTCACTGAGCTGTACATAGATATCCGCCACATGTTGAGTAGATATATGTATATAACTGATTGGATAGGGATTACTTGCTGCCGTCAGACTGTATTATCTGTATCATCCCACTGTTGGACACAAGCTCGAATCAAATAATTAACGTGTCGAGGCAGTAATCTGGTTCTGACGTGTCGAATCATGCGTTAAGATAGTTAAGCCACGCGGAGATGCACGCTCGGATTACCATCGGGTAGAGTCGGTTTTCTAAGAAGCCGTTAAGAAAATCCGTCGTCTTTTTAAACGGTGTTTGATTATGTAGGAGGTTCTGGTTCGCGGGAAGCAAAAATATGTATATCTTAGTTTATGCATAAAATGTATAATTCTCCGTTACTGCTATGATAATTTTCTCTTTCTCCGGCTTTATTAAAAGTGACAATATATCGGAGAAAGCGATTACGTTGTGACATTTCGATGTGACACATCATATCTCAAGATTTCCCATACATTGTTGACCAGTATTATGCTGATAGAATGTCATTCGATGGTCGAGCTAGTGAATACTCCTACTTATAATGCATCATTCAATTAATAATCCAGTGGGGTGACCATAAGCTCTCAGAGTAAGGTTATTTTGATTTTGAGGGACTGATTTATATGAATTGTATACATCTGTCCCTTACGCACACTCAAAATAACTTTACTCTAAGAGCTTATGGTCACTCCTGTGGATTTATCAAAACTTTGATAAAACAAAAACGAATCAAAATCGGTTCTTCCGTTTAGGAGCTATGGATACCACAGAACACAGATACACAAATACACACACATCGTTTCACATCCGCGAGACCCAAATTTTGTAGTTTTTTGTACTTTCTTTATTATTCAAGGACTTAAAAAAAAGCCTCGGTTCAAAATGTAGATAGATAAATTGTCTTTTAGATGGTGTCAATTTCATTAAAAAACGCCTAGCGGTTTTGGTGCGATTGTTGTGTTTTTGTCCGTTTTAGACATAACTTTACAAAATAATTACACCATGTTATACGAATAAATTTTCTTAAATCTAATTATTAAGAAAATGGGCTAATGTAGCATATCTTTTTTCCAAAAAAATACGACTAGCCGTTTAGACGTGATTCTCATTTTAAAATCAGCTACTCAGGGAATCCGCGCCTTAAACCCCTCATTTTCGGTCGGAAGTTAAAGTCAAAACCTATAGATTTATAGGCAGATCTCTCGGCGTATCGTTTGGTGAGGTATCGGCTCACTGTATGTACTGATTTGATTATGCGGCGGGCGGTCGGTAGCCCTGCCCGGTGCCCGGTGCGGCGAGCGGGCGGAGCGATGACCGCGCCATGGCGATCCGTCCAGCTTTTATCTATAGGGCAGTGGTACCAAAGCACCGGCCTGTGTACCATCTGGTATACCAGCACACACATATTGTAGTTAGGGTACCCAACTGTTTTGTACGAGAAATAAAGTATATTAAGGTTGGAGAAATAAAATGAACAGTAGGTATTTTAGAAAAATATACTGTTTTTTATTTTATTTATTTGACGTTTTAAAATCCATTTTTTAGGGTTCCGTACCCAAAGGGTACAAACGGGACCCTATTACTAAGACTCCACGATCCATCTGTCTGTCACCAGGCTGTATCTCATGAACCGTGATAGCTAGATAGTTGAAATTTTCACAGATGATGTATTTCTGTTGCCGTTATAACAACAAATACTAAAAACAGAATAAAATAAATATTTAAGTGGGGCTCCCATACAATAAACGTGTTTTGTTGCCGTTTTTTGCGTTAATAGTACTTCCCTTCGTGCGCGATTCCGACTCGCACTTGGTCAATTTTTTGGAGTTTCTCTCACCATGAAACAATTTATTATAATTTCTAAAATATTCGTAAGCCTCCCCACAATTTTAGTTGACATTAAAATAAATGAGAAGTTCTTTTTTTATTTAATCAATAGAACCCCCTTTCAATAGAAGCTTTTTAAGTTTTATGGCTCCGAATATCATTCATACATACATAAACTCATGCCTTTTTACCATGGAGGCAGTAACTACAGAACGCCACCTGCTACGATCCTTACATACTTATTTTGCTTCACTCACATTCATACATCTAGTCATACACACACGCCGGTTATGAGTACTGCGCGCCACCGAATATCAGCGGTGATAAAAACAGTATTTTGTATACTTTTATTTTACAGAACAGTAAAAGTTAATCAATCTGCCTAGCCTTTTCCCAACTAAATTGGGGTCGGCTTCCAGTCTTACCGGATTCAGCATGATTTTGCATGGAGCGACTGCCTATCTGACATCCACAACCCAGTAACTGGCTAACACGCTACCCCTTTGCAAGACTGGTGTCAGATCTCAAGCTGCTGACTACCCGTAACGACTGTCAAAGATCTTCAAATGACAGCCGGGACCAACGGCTTAACGTGCTTTCCGAGGCGCGGAGGAAACTCGGTATGTTGAAGTGGTCACCCGTCCACGGACCGACCCCGTCAAGCGTTGCTTAACCTTCGATCGACCAGTGCGCCTGTTATTATTTAGCCACGAGCTCCTCTACTGTATACTGTATAATAATAATGTTTTTATTAACAGTACAGTTGGGAACCCTAATTGTAGTGTGCATAAACTCGCGTGAGTTCATGTTTTTCCCAAGGGTTAGACAGAAACTAACATAGAGGATCCATTAAATACTGAGACTCGTCCGTCCCTCGGCAACTGTAATTTGAAGATCTTTGACTGTCGTTAAGTCTTGCCGGATAGTTAGAAGCCAGATAATATGAGACCAGTCTTTCCAAGTGGTACAGTGTTACCCAGTTACTGAGTTGTGGAGGTCAGATAGTCGATTCGTGTAAAACACTGGTACTCAGCTGAATCCGGTTAGACTGGAAGCCGACCCCAATATAGTTGGGCAAAGGCTAGGCAGATGATGGTGAGTCTGTGTTTCCCGATAGCTACAATCTGGGGGTCTTTAAGTCAAGAGTGAATAGGTTGTTTTCTAGCAGGGACCGAAACCGGTATGAATAATACCGGTATGTTTCGGTTAGTTACAGGTATTTTAAAAGGTTACCTTAATTTTTAAATATTAAAAACAACCTTTATTAATACCGGTTACCGAAATAAAAATTACCTCTATCTTTCACGTGCCGTCCGTCGGCATTAGTCAAAATATTAAAGAGCGCGCATCGCCTGTGTGTGTGTCAAAGAGTCGAGTCTAACCGCGCGCGCCGGCGAACGCCGACCAATCACGGCTCTGGCTGGCACGGCGACGTGTCTCTCAGTTTGCTAGCGAAGCGAGTGTTGTTTGTGTTGGATAGTTTTGTTGGCTTGGTAAATTATAGATAAAACATATTACCTATTAATATACTTAGAAATGGGCAGAAAGCAAAAAAAATGTGTCACACACCGTTTAGTCGATACATAAAATAAGCTATTTTGTGCAATTGTCATATTATTTGTAAGCAAATATACCTTTAGAACTAACATAATCTAAATATTTATGGAAGAACAGTAGCTTCTAATGTTTCTACATGCCCTGACTATAATAACTTTTGCTAATCAGTTTGTTTTACTTGTGTAAATAGTAATCTGTGGAAAATGTAGTAGGTAGTATATTTGTTAATTCATATGTTTAAGACACTTTGTATATTTTTAGTATACTACTGTTAGTTTTCCCTACAAAAATAAATAAATACAAATTTCGCGTTTAGCGTTCTGATTGGTTGGTACCGCTGAGAAACTACCAATCTGAACGCTGTATTTGCATAAACTGAGTTTAGTTGAACGAATCGCGCGCGTAGATTTGGCATTCTTCACTGTATCGTTCGCAGCGCTGTGTCTTGTTTTTTTTTTATTTTGTCTGTGGCTGTGGCTAACGTTTAATTAAATTTAATTAAATTGTTTTAATTTATGCTTTCGGGCAAATGAAGGTAGTCAAACAGAACACAGAGCGTGGCCATATCTTTTCATGAAATAGAACATCGAACGCTCATGATGTGGTGAGACGCACGACTACTTCATGATGTGGCTAAATATTTGTGATCTTAATTAATTTTCCGGTCTTGATAGGACTGGGTGTATTATGGGCATTCAACATCAACTTGGTTTTGTCCATGTTCATCCTAAGACCCACTATTTTGGAAGCTCTACTGAGGTCATCGAGCATTGTACTAAGGTCCTCCATGGTCTCAGCTATAACCACTAAATCTTCGGCAAACCGAAGATGTGTGATGTACTCACCATTGACGTTGATGCCTAGCCCTCTAAAGTCCAGAACCTTGAGGACATCCTCCAGTGCAGCGGTGAATATTTTCGGAGATATGACATCTCCCTGTCTAACACCTCGCTGCAGAAGGACGGGTTTCGAGGTCTGATCCTGAAGTCGAACTGACATGGTGGCGTTTTTGTACAAGCACTTCGATGTACCGGTAGTCAATTTGGCACCGTTGGAGAGACTGAAATACAGTCCAAGTCTCGATCGTTTCGAAGGCTTTCTCGTGGTCCACAAACGCTAAACAAAGAGGCAGGTTGTACTCTTCGGCCTTAAGTATTACCTGCCGCAGCGTATGTATGTGGTCTACGGTGCTGAAGCCTTTACGGCATCCGGCTGGTTCGGGAGGCTGGAAATCGTCAAACTTGCGCTTGAGACGATTCGTGATGGCTCTTGAAAACAGCTTGTAGACATAACTAAGAAGTGAGATGTGCTTATAGTTTTTCAGTAGGGCATTGTCGTCCTTCTTGAAGAAGAGTACCGTCACACCCCAGCACCATACCTGTGGCGTTTTCCCCCCAAGTATGAAGGAATCAAATAGCTTCTGAAGGGCCTACTACTGGTTCTCCACTCGCCTTCAGGAGTTCGGCCGTAATTCCGTTATCACCCGGTGCCTTGTTGTTCTTAAGCTGTTTCGGAGCAATCCTTATCTCATATAGGCTGACTTTCGTAAGGTCTTTGGATAGTATCGGGTCAATCTAGCTCTAGGGTCATTTGCTAGATTCGCGACGGGTTTACTGGTTGACGTGTACAACTGCCTATAGAATCTCTCGATCTTCCTCAGAAGCTCCGGTTTGGCGGATACGATACTGCAATCATCGGTCTTCAGTTTCGTAAGCTGGCGCTGCCCAATTGCCCAGTAGACAGATCTCTTGCATAGACCTTGGAGCCCTTATGCCGCTCAATCGCGTCTTTAATACGTTTCGGGATGAAAGCGGTGGAGGTCGTTTATCAAGGACTTTGAGATCCGTCTATTTAGCTGCCGGTATTTCAACGCATCGTCTGAAGACTGCAAGATCATCTCACGCCTCTCTTTCATGAGCTTAAGAGTAGTATCAGAGAGCATTTTGTTCCTATCTGTACGGCGGGCCTAGAAAACTTAGACCCAACCGCATGGACAGCTTCCACAAACCTATCGCTGTATTCATCCACGGAGCTCCCTAGGCACTTGAAACGATTCCGGTGTTCGAGCTGAAAGGTGTCGGGGTTTTGGATCTGGATCTGTGCTGGACGGAGCGTAGACTTCATCAGTCGAAACCTTTCAAGTTTGATATTAATGTTCAATGTGCCTCTTACCATGCGGTGATCGCGACCGGTTTTCAACGAATTGATATTTTTCTGGTTGACATGATGAAGAAGATCAGAAATCATATAGTATTTTTTTATTTAGTTTTGTCAAGCTTTGGCACCTAATGCCCAAATATTAAAACGCTACTCAATTTTAAGTTAAGTCTCTTGCTGTCTCTATCACTCTAAGTCAAAGTGACTGTATCACCACGAGACTTAAGCCCTATTTATAAGATGCAAGTTTATTGCCTGTAGCAATAAACTTCGTATAAATAGGGTTTCAGCGGCATCTCGACATCACGTGGCGTTTGATTATTTGGCCAGAAGTCCTGTAATAATAAACATATTATGACTAATTTGCACAAAAGTTTCGCCATCTTGTCATCTTCCATACTTTGTACTGAGTTTGGCACGTTTCCGTTATCTTTCATTTGTTTTGATGAATTATCAGAAGATAAATCTGGGGCAGAGGCATTTGAATTTAATTGGAGTAGATGCATCTGGATCCAACGTAGTAGATATCTGCATCAGTGGTTTATTTGAATTTTCCATATTCTTTAATTCATCAGCAAAATGGATAACAAAATAACATGAGTTTTTGTATAACCGGAGTCACACTTTTTTTTTGGCAATACTATCCTCGTAGTTCAGACTGTTCACTATAACTTTTCCCTTGCCTTCACGTTGGCACCATGGCTTGCCAATCTTAGACAGATTATAGCAGGTGTTTTTGTCGACAGTAGCAGTTGCTTCTGTCAACAGCTGCGGTTGCCTCTGTCGACAGTTACTTCAACTGTCTCGCTTAGTCGACACAAAGTGCTGCTCGTCAGTTTGACGCCTTAGTTTCAATATTTAAACTATTTATATTAATATTAACAGTGATACCAATCGCTTCACGGGACAAGTGATAATGGACGCACTGTATGTATTCACAAAAAACCGTAACCTAACCCATTTGGTTGGGGTGCCATGTGCTCCGTGAAATGCAACATAACACTTAATAGTGCTCACACGTCCGGATTTGGTCCTTCCGGACTGACTCCGCCCACAAATCCGTCCTCGCTTACACACGCTCGAACCTGGCTCGGCGGACCGACCGGACGGCACAGGGTGATATTGCGTCCAAACTTAGGGTAATAATTTCCATGTTGGGTTTTTAGGGACATAAATAATATTTCATGCATTCCTAACGAAACCGATTGTCCCTTGTAATGCTGCAAATTTTGCTGTTTTTGAAGACACGATTCATTCTAAAACGAGATAGTGGATCATTTGAACATTTACCGCATTTCAGAAAGTTGTTTATTGTAAACATGTATGATCTCAAGAATTCCGAATACTCAAACGAAATGCCAAGTCGGAACTTAAACGATTTAATAACTATATAAATATTTAAAGTTCTAATAAAAAGTAATTAAATCTAAGTTATATTTTATTTACTCTAGTAAAACGAGATACTATTTTTTTACTATATATAATCTTTACAGTCAGGATTTTGGATAATCCAGACCACGAACATCGGCAACACTGATGACTAGTCGTAGTTGGTACGGCCAAACAAGCCGACAACCCTACACACGTCCGGATTTGGTCCGGAGCAGACCATATCCGACGGGAAAACAAGCGGACCGAGACGGACTCAATTAATAATAATAATGTCCGGCGGACCACTCTACACACGCTCGGATATGGTCCGGCCGGACTAACTCCGCCCACAAATCCGTGGTCCGGCCGGACCAAATCCGAACTTGTGTAAGCACTATAAAATATGATTTAAAAAAAAACACGTCGCCTGTGGCTCCCCGACCAAATGGGTTAGGTAAGAAGTGTAACCACCCGCGGGTGCGCCGAGCGAGTGTTACTTCCAAATTGGTCGCTTTCCATAACAATTATCATATTTGGAAATCCAATAAAAGTCTATCGACTTTTTTGCGTGGTCTCCCTACTTTGTCTGATTTGGTTTACCGCCGCCATGATGCACAACAAAAACAAAGCGACATCAACTCCTCTACTGGCGGGTAATCTAACTATGTATTTTATTTTACGATAAATGAAAGTTTTTGAACTGTCGAAATGAAACAGATTATGATTGATCGTGTATTACGCAATTAGGGTGCCTATGCTGACCACATCATGATACAATCATTTCATGAAATGTTCGAACACTTCATGATAATGTTTTAATACAAAAAGTGTAGGTACTCTGCTAGCGCGCTCAAACAAATTTCAAGCAAAAAGATAAGCGCTTTGTTTACGAGGAAGTGCTGCCCACTATTAGAAAAACGGGCGTGTACGTTTCTCCGCAAGTTAAATAAACAAACCACAAGTGTTGATTTCTATGATGAAAGAAAAAGATAACCTCCATTTACCAATTTACAATGTAATATTATCTGACTATCTTAACCTTTGTCTATTTCCTCTTTTACTTTAACTCAAATACGCCGCAAAAAGGCGTACTATATTAACGTAAACAGGACTTGCGTACAGACGCACACATACGTACTACAGCACGCACGACGATCTCCCTGGTAATGTATTTTCTAATGCCAACAAATTGTCGGCATTGCGATATTCTGTTTCTTTCTAATCAAGGTCCTTTTTAGGTAACCGGTATTAAAACGGTAACCTAAATAAAGGTAACCTGTTTCTTCTTCTTGGGTTACCCAGATAGCGGTTACCTAAATCGTAGAGGTTACCTAAATGCATCGATACCGGTACCGTAATTTATAAGGGTTTTCGGGCCCTGTTTTCTAGGCAAGCGTGCTTCACCGTCGATGTCACGTCACGTCGTGAGATAGTGGTCAAGCGCAAGCCCAAATAAGATAAAAAAAACCCTCGTTTTCTATCGGGGGTTAAAAATTAAAGTACGATTAGTAACGTAGAATTTAAGGCTCATAAAATCTGCTTTCTATTTTTCATATCTACACGTTACTATCTGTTCTACGAACACGAAAGGTCCCTGAAATCTAGTTTACGTCATCATTATTATTTTTGCCGAAAGACGTTTACAGACACAGATATAGTGTCACCACATCGATCGGTCATGTGGCTCTCCTATCCACCAGATTCCCGCAGCCTTAACTTAGTATAAATATTGACAAACAGTGCGGAACGAGACCTACGAGATCTCTAAGCAGTTTTAGCGATGCTGGTGGTAGTCAGCTGCTTCCATTTAGGCAAAAAGCTGTTTACAACACAGTTGAACTTCTGCTTCGAATCTTCGATTCTGAAAGCTGTTGATTGGGATTGTTTTTAGGGTTCCGTACCCAAAGAGTTCAAATGTAGCCCTATTACTGTCACTCACGTGTCTGTCTGTCTGTCCGTCTGTTCGTCGACTGTCACTTATTTTAAAGGCAACCGGTTGGAGCTACATCAGTCTTCAAATTTTTACAGTATAAGCATCTTGTTGGCCCAAAGCCATTGTCATAAAATATATTTCAATGTTTTTATGGGGGGCTACCATACAACCAAAGGCAGCCATGTTTTTTTTTTTAGAGGTACCTACCCATCAAGTGGAGTATCGTTGTTTAGAGCGCGTTGAGTAGATAAATACTGTATTATTTGTTTTAAAAAATGTTGGAAATCAAAGGAATGAGAAGCCACCAAAGTCAGTTATTTTTAAAAAAATTGTTCCGAAGAATTTCTAACTTTCCTTTGACCTATGAAATTGAAATTTAGTGATGTTTATTATTACGTACATTTTACTAATCAATACCAATATATTGATAAATCAGATTTTCTCTTCGAAATTTACACATTTTTTCTATAACAAACAACTTAATTTTCCGGTTTGGTACGGAACCCTAAATGTTCGAAATCAGTAGCAAGTAAGTAAGTAGAAACGCAGATATTTTTAGTTCAAGAAACAAAATACGTTTTACTATTAATATTTTTTAGAAATTCAATATAGATACTGGATTGTAATAAAATGCGTTGTTTTATGTTTTCTTTTTTTGTGAATGAAACTGAAAAAATAACATTTTCCGTTGTTCGCTTTTCTTTAGCTTGTGCGGTAAAGAAAAGGGTTCTTAACGTTTCCTTTATCATTTGTTTTCGAGATTGTTCTGTACCAATAACACATCAACACGGTCTAGGGATATTTTAAAAAAAGCGAATTACTATCAATGTGTTAATTATTGACATGATATATTACAATACATGACAATATATGACATGTATATATTTCAAAGATACGTTATTTAATATTGTACCATATTTTAATAATGGTTAAGGTATTTCGATTAAAATTTCAGGATTTTATGGAAAAAAAATGAAGCATAGACGGAAACCGTATATGAATTAACTTTTAATTTATGAGTAAAAACTGAAAAAAATAGAAAAATCATTTAATTTGTGTTTATAAACTTGAAGTTAGTAGTCTGAGAAAGCGCCCATGATTTTCATAACACATCGGCAACGATTCGGCATGCTCAGAACAAGGTTGTCAATGTCTTGCTGCGGAAAATTGTCCCATGTCCTTCTGAGGTGCGCAAAAAGTTGATCTTCTGTAGCCAGATTTTCAGGAACTTCCTTCAGAGCTCTTCTTTGCAGCATATCCTACGCATGCTCAATGGGATTTAGATCTGGCGATTGAGCAGGCCAGTCTAAGGCCCTAACATTGTGTGTATGTAACCAAGCTGCTACCGTTCTCGCCGTGTGTGCCCGGGCATTGTCGTGCATGAGCAGGAAATCTTGCCCCATTTGTGTTCTGTGGGGCAAGATTACGGGCCCCAGCACCTGTTGGACGTATCGTTCTGCCGTCATATTGCCCCGCACCCAAACGAGATCCGTCCGTCCTCCAAGACGAATTCCTGCCCAAACCATAATTGTTCCTCCTTTGTATGGGCAAAGATAATATAATACTACAGTACAGATACCCAATCCCATACAAAGAAATGTCACCTCCTTAAGTCGGGCTATTGGTCGGGCTATTTTTTCTTTCTCCATATTTTTAACAGGCGGCAGCACCAGTGACTCTTTAATAGCCCGAGACTGTGGTTTTCTAACGCCATCTAGTAGTTTGCCTAGATACTAAATCATATGGCAATTTGAGCGAGGAATCGTATCATGTAGGTACTCAGAGACGTTATTTGCCAGTTGTCTTGTCCTTGAACGCTTACTTCGTATTCGTAATAATAACATTAGGTATGTTCGGTTCGGGACAGACTCCGCTCAGACCGCGGTAACTTCTTAAATCTAAGTGGTCGCATTGTGTAGCGAATTTCACAATATTCATGAATATTCCAAATCAATCAAAACTATAGAATTCGTTGTAGAATTAAATGTTGGTAGTTAGCTTGCTTCCGCGGCAATGAATGAAAACACGAAGTAGGTACCTACTTCATGTCATTTTATTATTCACTATAAGGGTTATCCTTTTTTACCCGGCTGCAAGGAAAGGGTTATGTTTTTCGCGCGTATCTTGTATGTGAGTATGTGTGTAATATTCTTTATTACCTCGTATCTTTCAAACCACATGACGGATTTTTATAATTAAGACATCGTTAGATAGGTCTTGGCCACCCAAATATTCTTAGATAAGTGCCATTAAAAAAAAATGGCGGATTTTGGGCTCCATATTGTAGAGGTTGCAATTTTTTATCTTCGTAACCCGTCGAGTGGGGTATCAAAATGAAGGGCTTTTAGTGGTGATTACAAAAATACATACCACGTATATGTTTAAAACAATTTATAAAAAAAATAATACTTAAAAGTTGTAAATAAATCAGGCAGTTCGCGAATATGTATCCTCCGACTTCATATCTAGTTATTTTCTTGTTTACAGCTTTTTAGTTCGCTTTTTAAGCAGTCGGGTGTTTGATTTTTAAATTAGCTTTTTATTTTAGGTTGGTACTTAGACATATAAAGAACAAGATGTTTTTACAAAAATAATTACTTTTAATACTTTAGTTAGGTACGCAGCATGGCAGTACCTACCCTACCCCTCACCCCCGCTGTCACATGAAATTGCTAGCGCGTAGTGGCTCACGAAGTGTTTCGAGCCGTTATTAAGTTTGAATCAAACTGTACCTACTATGCGACGCGTAAACTCGGACGGCAAGCGGCACACGCGTCGCGTTATCTCTTATTTTAGTACCCGTGCGATTTGAGTAGGCCCTAGCGCGATACGAGTCCTGTACCAGCGAGGTATCTAGTTAATTCGACGTGTAAACAAGCATCACAAAAAAGTGATTTTAAATAATAGACCAAAACTTTAATATTTGAAATTACGCCTATAATAAATAATATCTTTTAAATTACGCCTATAATAAATAATAACTATCCTACAAAATGAATCTTACGATGGATATATAGTTTAGGAAAAATTGTAAAACACGCCATCTATTGCAAAAAACTCAAAACAAAACGAAAAGTCGATAGCTACTTTCAACTAATTTAACATACAAAGTCTTCACTTATTTTTTTTGTTCAAAAAACCTGATTAATGAGTGTAAATGGATAAATTAACATTAAAAAAGCAAGTTTTGATTTTTACTAAACTTATTTCAGCCTGAATCTGCTGTTAAACATTTTTAATTGATTGTTACTTTCACATTTGTTACCTATGCTGCCATCTATGATCTTTTTTTAATACTAATTATAATTTGTATGAGTTGATACCCCATGGTATGGGTGAACTGCCTGAGGGTTCTGAAGACGGCTCCATCGTCCAGGAACTCGCCAAACACGCGTCCTTCGTGAATCTGGATGGAAGCCGAACCTGGATTCATCCGTGAACAGCACATTGGACCATTGCTCACGGCCCCAGTCCACGTGGTTCCGAACCCATTCTAATCGTCGTCCACGATTGCCTCTCCGTAAAGGTGGGACCCGGAGTGGTCTACGAGAGCGTAGATTGCTTTCATGCAGTCGCCTTCTTACAGTTTGGTCACTCACAAGCACTTGGTGTTCCACTCGCAGCCTTTGGACCAATTGAGTCGCCGTTGCATTTGGTTGAGCTCGCGCAGTAATTTGCAAAAATCGGTCTTGTCTGGAATGCGACTTGGCCCCCGGTGCCTCTCCGCTACTTCACCTGTGGCACGATAGCGTGTCCACAATCTTGAAATTACATTTTGGTGGGTCCCTATGGCCTCAGCAACATTACGCTGAACAGACCCAGCTTCCAGCATTCCCACAGCTCGTAACATCTCCGCCCTCGTCAAATGTTGGCGTTGCATGGCTACAATACCTCAATTTTAACTTTATCTTTCGTTTAAAAATGAAAAAAAACTGTAATTAAACGTAATTTGTATTGTTTTCTAAATTTCGCACAAATGAAAATTCCCTCTCCTACACATCAAGACATTTTTATGCCACCGAAACAAAAGACTTTTCAAAAAATTTGAATTTGGAATTAGTCTGAGATAAATTACAAACAAATCGGTGTATAAAAGATTCCAATGCGGCCAGTATTTTTAGAGTTATTTAATTGAGTATGAAATATCCCTAGACCGTGTTGATGTGTGTATTAACTGCTCCGTTAGTGCCGTGGTCGCAAACCCGACCACTGAACGTTAGGACCCTTTTCTTTTAAGAATCTTATTTTAAATTCGTTTGAGAAACTTTATTCAAATTATCCTTAAAAAAATTGAATTAAGAATCTGCGAAGCTATGCTCTCAACGTATCCAACATACCTACGGTAAAAATCCGGCCAAGTGCGAATCGGACTCGCGCACAGAGGGTTCCGTAAGATCTTAGTATTTGATATGAATTTCAATTTAATACCTCTACGCGTTCATGAGGAAAGGGGTAGTAAGTTTAAGATTATTAAAATATTTTTATTATATGATGTAACTAAAAATATACGGTTTTCGCAATTTTTCCTTTATATGTGCGTTAGACGTCGCTTCGTACCAAATATCAAGACTGAGTTCACGGGAAGTATCCTGTAGGTTTTGATTCCCTTGCGAGTGTCGGAAATTTGCGGAAATTTGCGACATAAACGGCTGTATCTTTTGATTGCGTAGGCTTAGAAGTTTGATTTTTTTACAGCTTTAAGGGACAGTAGACCTGAATGTTTTGATATAAATTAAATTACAGATTGACACATCCACGCGTTCCTGAGAAAAAGGGTATTGACAGACAGACAGACGGACTGACGTACAACAAAGTGATCCTATAAGGGTTCGGTTTTTTCCTTTCGAGGTACGGAACCCTAAAATATGTCCTTACAGAAACAGTTCTTCTCAGATAATAATAGTCAAAGACAATATTGTAGTTTAAAACTTAGTAATGCGACCACAATAGTATCCCGCTGTGATACCAATGCCTTTAACTGTCAGCTTCAAAGAGAAACCAGCACATTGCACAAGCATGCGCTGGCAATGTTTTGCGGTTTGCATCTTTTACATCTTTCTTGCAAGTTGCAAGACTTCAGATTTGATATATTTCGGTTTCAGAGTTTCTTCTACTTTCGTGTTGGCTTTTTAAAACTAGTCGTTGCTGTCTCACTGCTCAAAGCTCTCACTCATAGCTTTCCACTCTTTCCGGTGTGTTGCCTTTATCAGCCAATCACCCGTAAACACTTATAAGGGCGTATACATAAAGGAAGCAGGTAACCAGCGCCGACCTACTAGCGGTATCCGCTAAATAAAGAAAGCGGGTAGAAGCAGTGGCTGACTGTCTCAAGCAGGCCAAACACGCTAGGGATTACCTGACAAGTTTACCTGTACAATTCAACAGTACAGGTAAACTTGAGCTATATACAGACCATATACGTAGCGGAAAATCTGTACAAACTCTCAGTTGAAACTGTGACACCGGCAACGGCGTTTGATCTCGACGCAGCAGGAGCGTTAAGAGATATATTGTTTGTTTTATTAAGGAAAAGCAAATTTAAACAAAGTTATCGTGAACAATGAAAAAAGTACCTACTTGTCAACTTATTGAAGGAATTGAAATTTACTAAATACTCAGATTTACACTTAATTATATATAAAACTCATCCATGACTGAATACTGCTTGCGAGACGACATAATATTATACCTACAGTAGAGCGCCGCCGGCGCCGTGTGTCTTTCCCCTCTAGCAATCGTCGGACAATTGACGCCTGTGGTGCAGACGAAGACGACCGCCACACACGCTCGTTTTGAATGCACAGTTAAAATATCAGTACTCATATTCAGTTGCCTGTACAGGCGTGAAAACCCGCACAGTTGTGCAACAAACATGCTCTGGTTTACCTGTACAGTTGAACACTGCAGGCTGATCTGTCAGATACACCTTAGCGTGTGTGGTATGTACCCTTCAATAGCGTGCAAATACAGCAAAAAATAACGGCCTTCCAACGCTGATCGGAGCAGGTCGGCACTTGTCGGTGACGTTCGGAGCTTGTCGACGCTGGTTCGCCACACAGTGTAGAGACTACCTGCGCCGCTGCCCGCACCAGCACCGACAAGCGCTGGTAGATCGGCCCCGGCAACCCGCTTTCCACTCAGCTAAATTCTAAAGTCTAAACCATACATAAAAACCGACCAAGTGCGAGTCAGACTCGCGCACGAATGGTTCCGTACCATTATCACAAAAAACGGCAAAACAACACGTTTTTTGTATGGAAGCCCCACTCAAATATTTATTTTATTCTGTTTTTAGTATTTGTTGTTATAGCGGCAACAGAAATACACCATCTGTGAAATTTCAGCTTTCTAGCTATCACGGTTCACGAGATACAGCCTGCTGACAGACAGACCGACAGACAGACGGACCGCGGAGTCTCAGTTCAGGTCCCGTTTTTACCCTTTGGGTACGGAACCCTAAAAACCAAATTTTGACAGATATTCAAGCTTAAGTAGAGACTGACAAATGCTCAAAGTCAGAAATCTGTCGTAAGAAAAGAAAATCTATGTCCTTGAATTTTGTATTGAGAATTCGAAATCATTGGCAAATTTTAAAACAACGAATTCTGTGTTGTACAAGACAAAGTTCAAATTGTAATACTTTAAGTGCTTTTTTATTACAAATTCTAACTTGAAATTCAAAATTGATTAGAATACACAACGATAGGTGGCGATGGATTCAAAATATCTAAAATAATGTGATCCATTAAAATAATTATGAATTAGTTGGGGATATAAGAATAATAATTTTATTTGTTCATTGTTACAAAACGACTTTGAGCTACAGCATAATTAACTTAACTGTAACTCTTTTAATTATGAGTTTATATGGACGGTGGTCCCAATACTGGGTACAATCTGTATCTTGAGGAAATAATGAATGGTAGTAGAAATGACAGAACGCCCGAAATACATTTGATAAAGAAAAAAGAAATTGCATATACCATAGATAGGCACACAACAAATTGTTGGACAGAAAACCAAAAAGACAAAGACCCTATACTGTTATTTTTAATTTTGTAGACTAAACTGACATCTGCCGATGAGATTCATCGAATCGATGTGACATGACTCTTCAATTTAAAGCAGTGGTGGCCCAGTGGAGAGCAGTGGTGGCCCGGTGGTATCGGCCGCGACTTACAAGTTGTAGGTCGTGGGTTAGAACCCAGACAGGCGCTTTACTTAGGGTAAATTATTTCATCACCACTGCTCTCAAAAACGGTGAAGGAAAACATCGTGAGGAAACCGGCATGTCCTAGAACCAAAAATTCGAAGATGTGTGACATCCACCAACCCGCACTGGGCCCGCGTGGTGGATTATGGCCCATCCCCTCTCACAGAGAGGAAGCCTGTGTCCCAGCAGTGGGAACGTTAGTAGGCTGATGATGATGTGATCGATAAAATAAAGTCTGAGATAAATGAGTAATAAAAAAACTTTTGCAAAAAAATACTACCGACTTCCAAATACAAAACTACAAAGTGCGTTATGGACACCGACTTCAAAAAATAAAGTTATTTTTCACTTTGTAGTTTGGATTTGGAAGTCGGTAGTATTTTTTTTGCAAAAAGGTTTTTTTTATTTTTCACTTTTTAGTTGTACCTAACTAATAGGCAAGTTAGTAAGGTAACTATAACGCCAGAATAGATTTCATTAAACTTGAACATAGCCGGTGAAATGAGAGATCTGCGTACCCCTTAAGAGCGTACTGGAGTGATGTTATGGTATGAAATGGTATAAACAATAAACAGACATTGCAGAATGCAGCAATCCCGAGAAATTTGCCGTTATTTATTGAAGAGTTCTGTTGTATATCTCCGAAGTTCTTCATGAGATCTTCACCAAATTAAAATGGTACCAATTTAGGAACATACTTTTTCAAACAAAAAATTAATTTTCAAAATCGGTCCACAATTGACGGCGATATCGGTGAACATACACAAAAATATAAAAAAAAAACAAACATAATGTCGAACATAGAACCTCCTCCTTTTTGGGAAGTCGGTTAAAAACTAAATAAGGGCCGCTAGTTCCTTTTTTGATCTATTTTTATTTTCGTTCAACTTTTGATCAATCTGGATACGACACTATTTTTATGTAACGAAAAAGTGCCAAACCCCCAAATGTTATTTTAGTCTACGAAATTAAAAATCACAGTATAGATCTTAAATGTTCAATTCAACACAGCTTTTGCTGTATAAGCATGTTTATAAATAAACCATTTTGAAAGCATATTTCTAAGACAAGCTTATGTGGGAAGAAAATGGTCCCCACGAGAACAGGCCTTGTTTATGAAGTACCTTAGAGATACATATATTACTAAGAGCTGTATGTATGGTTCTATAAGACTGTATAAAGCTGTTTACAGTAATATATATAGTCCTTTGTTCTGTAATGCACTGAACACTGGTTAGCCGTAATTTCTAATTTAATTATTATCTGTACCAGAACTCTTTTATCTTTGCGGACTTTTATAAAGAGTTACGTTCAGTTTGAAATCTTTAATAAAAGTAGGTACGTTCATAAGAATATATTTTTTTAATTAGTACTTAGGCTCGCATGTGACCACTGTCTCCACTGATGATCATGTGGTCGATAGTGAAGCACGCTTGGCACTTTTCTAGAAGTAAACTATTTAGTCTTGACTGAAGGATCCCCAGAACTATTTTTACTATGGGGCCATCGCTGAATTCGCAAGGAAAAAGAAAATTATTAAGTTATGTGAACAAACGAACTTTTTTTACATGTTGATCCTATGTTAAATTTGAATACTCATAAATATTTCACCCTCTGAAAGATTTTTAATTATTAGGTAACAACTTAGGTAACACATAAGACTAATAACAAAACAAACCTAGATACAAAGTACAGGGAAAAGGGCTCATTCGTCCACCTCGATGTCAATGGGAAACGTGCCCAGAACGCTGGCAGAATTGCCATTTTGAATGGCAATGCTGATTCTCTGGCCGAAGAAAAGTCCAGTCCTATGGTCACGTGAAGAATCGACGAGCTTTTTGCTAATGTCTATAAAAACTAACTATAGTTCTCGCCAAGCTTCTGGGTCGCCTTGAAGTTGGATTTTCGACGCGCAAGGCCCGGATCGGTTCTGTTTTTGTATGAGATTTACTACTGCGCAGCCATTGCTTGTAGCCAACTTCAGGGTGGCTAAGAAGTTTGGCGAGAACTATAACTATTATGAGATTAACTATCTGGTATGTAAACATTTTATCAGTCAGCAATATGGGCAGTCAGCCCATAGATGAATCGAAAGAATCTGGAAAGTTACATAATTCTTTTTTTGATTGAAAATTCGACTCTAAAATATTAAAACATTTGCAAATACGGTTACATATTTAATTCAGAGGATTGTCGCAAAAAGCTTTTTGACAACGTGTGGGTTGTGTAGGCGTTAACATGGGATGAAAAAATTACTCGCAACTCAAATAGAATTGAACATTATACTTGTCTTTCAGAGCAAAAAGTTAGGCTGCTTTAAACTAAGAAATATGTTTCTGACTTTAATTGTAATAAGCAATAATAAAGCAGATTTTTCAAGATTCGGATCGGATGTAGTGCGTTTGATTTGAAGCTCATTCAAGTAACAGTTCGATAACGAAATCATTATAATTAAAGTAAATCATTGCGGATCATTGTTTTGACATTCGAATTTCAAATAGATTTGTAGAACAGAACACAGTTATTCTTGAAAAAAAAAAGAGATAGGTTGTAACGTTGCGATTAGCTCTAAAAGAGGTAAACGTAAGTTAAGTTTTAAAATTAAATAAAAAGATAAGGGTTAAAGAACTAAAGGTCGGTTGATGCAAGCGCCCGCCTACTCCAAGGTGGCGAATGGGCAACCCCAGTGCCCATTCGCCACCTTGGGTGGAACACTACCGCGAGCAGTGGGCTGACGTGAACCGGCAAGCGCAAACTGCGCGTGCTGCTGTCGGGCGCGCTGTGGCCGCGCGAACCGGTGTAGATTTGTCTGCTGCAGCTCATGCCCCACGTACCAGACTGGCACATCGTTTTATATTAACAGTAAAAAGTTCACTTAAGAGTCCAATTGCTATTTATTTATTGACTTTAGAGATTTTTAACACTCATTCACAAGCTGAATATATTATAGTTTAAAGAGTTTGTGGATAAGAAAATATTCTTGGTAATTCTAAGTAATAATCAGATTTTCGGCGTTCACTGCCAGAACCAAATAAAAAAACTGACGCCCGTTTTTCCTCGTTCTGTGTCATATCTTCTGAATTTAAAATTCTAATCTCAATTATAAGTAATCATGACCAGAACGAGTAAAAAACGGTTTACAGAGGGGGCAGTCTGCCGCTGCCCTTATTTTGAAGATTATAATGTACAACCAGCATTGTAGAAGGTCGAGAAGAAGAAGTGTCCATGGAATGTTATGTCTTTGGCTTAAGAAAATAAATTGGACAGACAGATGTCAGTTCTGATGAAAATGTCAGAGTATAAAATATTTCAAGATTTTACAAATTAGCGGTATATAATAAGTTGTGGATGTTAAAACAATCGGAGATTACTAAAAGAATGCTTTGCTGAGGTGCTAACGGTATGAAAGAATACATAAAAGTGATTCCCATGAGTTAATACTATGTCAAAAGATAAAAAGGTGTGGTTTGTATAGTATTATAAAACGTAAATAGACTAAAATGTCGATACCAGAAGTATCAATTAATGTAAGGGCCAAAACACGGTTTTCCGGGAGAGCCAAAAAACGATTTTATTTTTTTAAATCTTTTGATATCTTTTTATTGTTGGCTCCAATTTTAATTGTGTCTAGAGCAAAGTTTCTTAGAATTTCCTCTTCTTGCATGTTATTAACGAAGGATTTAGCAATGGCCAGTGGTTTCAAATATAGCATGTCCCTTACATTAAAAAAGGTGTTTAGTTGTGCCATACGGTACTAATATTTTATGTGTAAACCGTCGAGCATAGTGTAAGCAGCAAGAGAAATAGAAAATAATACTTAAATCTATTGTAAAGGACTTTTACAGTGTTGCAATTTGATGTAACCAAAGATTATGTACTAAAATGTATGGTATTTAAACACTATGGAACTATGTTCTTTGCATGATTAATGTTGGTATGAACCAACATTAATCATGCAAAACAAATCTGTACTTTAGTTTCAGGTTTTACAGCTTAGGTATCACAGATTTAAATGAAATTTAGAGATACAAAAATAAAACGAAAACACGTTAATATTATTTTTTGTTTTCTAATTTTATGTTTGCTTTTTATTATTATTAAGTCAAGACACTTAACATAAAACTTTGAGTTAAGTTTAAAAGTTCTAAAAAGTAACCGTGTCCAATTAACATACTTGTAAAACTTGTAGTTATCAATGTAAAAATAATTATGTTAAATTATTGAATCTATGATCCCTTTTAATTATCAGTCTTACAAACTCTGTACTTTAAATCATCACATTTAATTGGCTTTATAATTATAATCACCAATTGTATAAAAAACATATTTTCTCAGGCTTAATCAACAGTCTTATTTATTAAGTAATTTAATAAATGTACTGCAATGTAAAGACCGATGAAAAATTGGAATATGAATTGTGTGAAAGATGATTAGTATGATGGCAGTGAAATTTGAAATTACGAATAGAAAGGACGAATGGATAAGAGGAGTAAATACGAGGCTTGCGAATAAGAGGTGCATGAATTGTGTGAAAGTACTAGTAATGAAATAAGTCATAGGAACATAGACAATTTGCCATCTTTATATAAAGAGACGCTGCCAATTTCCATTCCAAAATACAACGACAGAATTAATATTCCATTTTTACATCGATCTTTCATTTCCAGTACATTCGTTCAATTACTTACTAAATAAATAAGACTGATGATTAAGTCTGAAAAACATTGGTTTTATGTAATTGGTGATTATAATTATAAAGCTAATTAAACATAATTATTTGAAGTACAGAGTTTGTAAGATTATACTTATTATTATTTATAATCATTATAATTATATTTCACTATGATGATTATATGTTATTTATTAATATAGAATCAAAAGAGATCAATTCAAAAAGAGTAAATTAAACATAATTATTTTTACATTGATAACTATAATATACAAGGTTTGTAGTTAATTAGTAGGTACAATTTTACTTTTAAGGATTTTTAAGTTTAACACAAAGTTTTATAGACTGTGTAGTTTCTTGAATTTATAATAATTAGGCAGACATAAAAGTCGAAATTAGAAAAATAATATTACCAATTGTTTTATTTTTGTATCCTTAAATTTAATTAAAATCTGTGAGAGCTAAGCTGTATAACCTGAAACTAACGTATAGATTTGCTTTGAATAATAATTGTTATTTATTATTATACATCATGCGGACAAACGTACAGAGGCGGACGCAAATGCTTAATGTTGGTTCATACCAACATTAATTATGCAAAGAACTTATTTTCATGGAGTTAAAAACCATACATTTTAGTAGATAATCTAGGGTTACATCAAATTGCAACACTGTAAAAGTCCTTTACAATAGAATTTAGTATAATTTTCGGTTTCTCTTGCTGCTTACACTATGCTCGACGGTTTACACATAAAATATTAGTACCGTAAGGCACAACTAAACGCCTTTTTTCAATGTAAGGGACATGCTATATTTGAAACCTTTGGGCATTCCTTAATCTTTCTTTATAGCATGAAAGAAGAGGAAATTCTAAGAATATTTGCTCTAGTCACAATTAAAATTGGAGCAGACAGTAAAAAGTTATAAAGAGATTTTAAAAAATAAAATTGTTTTTAGCTCTCATGAAAAACCGTGGTTTGTCCCTTACATTAATTGATACTTCTGGTATCGATATGAGAATGAAATTAATGTAAGGTCTCAGTATTTCAGCAACGATCTTTTAAAGCAAATAAAATAAAGCAAATACAAATTTGATTTCTACTTGTTACGTAATAGGCATATTACAGTAAGGAGCATTTAGTAAAGATAGTTTTGTGAGATAATAATGTAAGTGAATAATTCTTAAAAAACTCTAATAATGAATTAAAGTAAGGGACATGTTAATTAAGTTGACTGATTTGAGGTTTAAGGTAAGGGTCGATGTCATCGTACCTCGTCCCTTACTTTATTTTTCTGAGAAGAAAAATATGTTAGTGGCCGATAAATCATTTTTTTAGCCATAAATCGTTTTACGCAGTCCAAAAATGTTTAATGTAAGGTAATTTTTTATAACGATAGAATTTTTTTAATAATACCAATCGATAGAGCGCGAAATTCTGAATCCAATGATATATATAACTCATTTTCGCTAAAATGTCCCTTACGTTAATTGATACTTCTGGTATCGATGTGTGGATCTGTACTGCAGAATACTATAAGGTACAAAGCACCCAATGTATTTTCTCATCCGAAAAGAAAAACAAACCACCGAACAAAAGGAGTATGTAAGGATCGTAGCAAGCATTCTGTAGTTGCCGCCTACCCCAAAAAAAGGCGTGAATTTATGTTTGATGAAAAATAACCTGATTTAAACAATCTTTATATCACAAACCACAAAAGTCCACATGCTATTCTCCTGTCACATGTTAGCATATTATGCTATTTAAAGAGCTCTGTTCAAGCTATCGTGAAGGCTAGGCGGGTAGCAGACAACGGGGTGACATCGGCGCTTGAAGAGGCTATTTCAGATATGACTAGTTTGTAGGGAATGTTGTTTTCATAGAGGTAAGCATTTTTAGTCCATGAAATTGCTTTTAAAATATCGTAGCTGGGCTCCAAGATATTAAAAAAACTATATAGATGTAAATATAAATCTGTCTTTCTGTTACCTTTTCACATCTTAACGCCTGATTGGAATTAGATGAATCATGGCACACGAGTAGTAGGACATTCCTACGATACAAACGGGGTGATTAGGATTGAACTATGATACCACTTTATTGGTTTCAAACAAAGCATCGTTTTCTTATAATTAATTAATATATTATAGTACGTACATAAATGCTACAAAAAAAAATAACTTGAAAATTCCCTTCTTCAATGTTTTGTCCTTCCAACTCCGTTTGACGGTAGATTTTTTTTTATCCCGAACGTATCCCACCGCACTATTCTCGCACTATTATTTCTATTTCATAGTGGCGACCACTAGAAAAGCTTCGAGACAATGAAGGTCGACAAAGTCCCGGGGAATGAATTTAACTTTCTTAGATCCCGCAATAAAATTAATCCGAACGGAGGAGTAGGAAAAAAAACATAATTTCCACTGCCCTTCATATCAAGCAGGAGACAGAACAATCAAGGCCAAAAGGCACAAAGGGTCGTTTACAACTGGTAAGCCCAGTTGTTCCAGGAGTATGTTCAGTAACATAATGTATCAAAATCAAAGAAATGTTGCGAAGATTCTAAATAAATTGGGATAAATCAATCTGCCTAGTCTTACCTACTATATTGGGGTCAGCTTCCAGTCTAACCGGATTCAGCTGAGTACCAGTGTTTTACAAGGAGCGCCTTTCTATCTGACCTCCACAACCCAGTAACTGGGCAACACGATACCCCTAGGCAAGACTCGTGTCAGATCTCAAGCTTCTAACCAGAACTGTCATAGATACAACTGTCATAGATCTTCAAATGACAGCCGGGACTAACAGCTTAAAGTGCTTTCCAAAGCGGGAAAACTCGCTACGAATAGATGGACTCCCATCCACAGACACCGACCTCGGCAAGCATTGCTTAACCTTGAAAATCAACCCGTGCGGCTGTTATTATTAACTGGCTAACTATATTGGGACAAGGACCAGATAATGATGATATAAAAACTGTTATGTTACAATATTTTCAGAGGGCTTTCAAAAACTCATTAATGAACAGCAAAACTTTCAAAAAATCAAATTTTATGCGACTTCTGAAAAGTTTTTCTCTTAGATTGGGCAAGGTGACTTCTTTACAAAATACTCAGTAGCAATCGTGAGTTACAAATGATATATCACGCAAACGGCTAGAAGTGGGTGTACACGTCTTTTCTGCCACCCTCTTCGGGGAATACAGTCGCGTTATTATGTGCGTACGTTAAAGTAATGAGAAAATATTTTTCTCATAATCTGAGGGTACTCAACAACAAGCCAGCCAAGGAATCTCAAGACTAAAATGAAGGTACCTACAAGTAATAACAATTTTACTAAGAATTTTTCATATTGCGACTCTGTTTTTTTAACAGCACAATAGAAGTCGAGGTCTGAGTACTTTTATATACTCGTACTTATTAGTATATAGGGATATGAAGCAATGAAGAGCTTTTCTACCTTCTCTTCCATCGTCGGGCTATGAATTAGGTTTACCTACTGGTATGATCACTAAATGGTGGATCTTCATCTTTCACGCCCTAATTATTTCAACATCACAATCATTGTGCATATATTTAGATATTATTATTTATATGCCAGGCAATACAATTATATGCAGGAGAATACTAGGATGAAAACCTAATAAAGTTACTATTTACCAGTAAAAGTACCTAATATTTAAAGCAATCTTACACAAATACTAGGTAGATATTGATCTCCAAACTAGACAGGTTACGTCTTGGCGCTAGAGTTGATATTTATTTGGTGTGATAAATTTGGAACATTTCTTTTCTACGATTTTGCCGGTTTCTCCAGTTCCAGCACTCACTGGAACGCCCATACCGATTTGCTCCGACTTTCGGTACCTAGGGTCGCTTGTCGAAGGGGATGGCGAGGTAGACCGAGACATGACGCACCGGAACAACTCAGGATGGATAAAATCGCGATCGTCAGTGGAACGAATTGCAACCCACGGATGACTATGTTCCAGTGACGTCAAAGGGCAAAATCTACAAGACCGTTAGACCAGTAGTATTGTATGGATCAGAATGTTGGACAGTGAAAAATATGTGTGAAAAGACTGCATGGTGAGATAGCACCATTGCACACACTGTGTGAGGAGCGACATGCAAAAAAAGGGAGTCAGTGATATCGTGACGGGGCCCGGGGGACTGCAAGTTATGGAAGAAGAAAACTTGTTGCGCTAACCCCAAGTAACATGGGATAACGGCAGGCAGAAGAAGAAGAAGAATTATGGAACTTTCAGACTTTGTATTTCCTGTTAGCTATAGCCTAAAGGTCTTAAAACCGTATAGCCGTATGCCTGCCATGCAGCTTTCTCGACCGCGTCATCCACACTAATATTATAATTGCGGAAGCGTTTCTGTGTACATATTGTGATGAAACTTGGCACACTGGATTAAGACATGGGATACTTTTTATCCCTGTAGTAAGGTTTCTGGTGTTATAAAACACCTTTCACGCGGGAAAGCCACGAGAGATAGCTAGTTAGTTATCTATACGTAAGGGAGTGGGAGATTGTCATTTCCAACAAAAAATACAAGTTTTATCAAGAAATGCTAGTTACAGGAGCTTTGTCCACCCACATTTGATCATTATTTAAAATTGCATCCTGTCCATCATACTCCTTTGTAAACAAACAGTCCGATGTTATTTAGACACAGCAATAGAATACAGAAATAGTTTATTATTATTTTTGAGATTCCCGAACCTTTGAAAGGCGTACCAGATGCCAAAATCAACTCGCAGAGGCCTTTTTAGACATGCACAATGAAATGTGACACCAACCAGCAATTATCCCTCTACACTCGAGAGACTACACTCGAAGTTGTAGACGATTATGTCTACAACAAACGGTCCAGTTATGTAGGTCTAACTTCAAGAAAGGGGTCAAACGTCGAATCCGACTCGGCGGCGCATCGTTCGGGAAGTTGAGCGGTATCTTCTCATCTTCTCTTCTCTCTCCAACTTACCGCAGTGTATCAAGACGAAAGTTTATGCCCAGTGTGTGTTGCCTGTGATTACTTATAAAACCGAAACGTGGTCGCTCACAATGGGACTCATCAGAAGGCTTAAAGTTACCCTAAGGGCAATGGACAGGCCTATACTCGTACTCGGTGTTTTCTTGCATGATCGAATCAGAAATGAAGACATCTGCAAGAGAACCAGGGTTACCGACATAGCCCGTAGAATTGCTAAACTTAAGTGGCAGTGGGCAGGGCACATTGCTCACAGAACGGATGGTCGATGGGGCCGAAAAGTTCTGGAGTGGTGACCGCGTGGCGGCAGACGTGGCGTTGAAAGGTCTCCCTCTAGGTGGAGCGATGACCTGGTCAAGGCTGTGGAAATCCGGTGGATGCGAAACGCACAGGACCGATTGGTGTGGCGACGCTTGGTGGAGGCCTATGTTGTAACGTTACGTTTAGCTCAGAGGGAGCTAAACATAAGCCACGTTATTAAAATAAAAGAGTTATTAAAAATAAACTTAAAAAAAGATATAGGGTATAAAACTAAGGTCCGGCTTCGCACGACGTAGGCAGCTAACCAGGCAGCAGGTCAGGCAGGAAGACGTGGTATGCCCTGGGTAGGCAGATGAGCAGGCACCACGACGGATAAGCAGGCAATCGGATAGGTAGGCTTTAGAGTAGGCAGCAGGACGGATAGGCAGGCACACAGATAGATGGTCGAAGGCAGCTGTACTAATAGTCAGGCTGGTAGGTAGGCAGTAGCATAGGTGCAGGCACAGGCAGCAAGGGGTGTGGAGACCGGGCTGAGGCTTCATACGCCGATCAAACTAGCCCTTTAATATGAAGCGGAGACCGACGAGGTTAATGAACCAGTAAAATGCTCACATTTAAGTTCCACACTCAATAATTTATATTAATTGCAATCCAAAGATTTTATAACATTCTCAGGCCGTATATCTCACAGTTTAAAGGGTTTTCAGATACGATAGTACACTTGGTAGTATTAAGAAGTCAACCGACTTTCGGCGTTCAGTCCAGATTCAGAAACTAAAAAGCTGACACCCGTTCTTCCTCGTTCTGGCATCCCTTCTAAATTTTGAATTCTAATCTCAATTAAGAAATAAAACCAGACCGAATAAAAAACGGTTTTACAGAAAGGGACAGTCTGCCGCTGCCCTTACAATAATGTATAACTAGCTTAAGGAAGGTCTAGGTAGTCCATGGTACCTATGTTATCTCTATTTATTGTGTCTTGGTATTTTCCCTTTACTTGTGCTGAAAGACCTTGCTTTTAACCAAAATTGACAATTCTAGGTCAACTGGAAGTACCCTATAGGTTTTGGGTCGAAAACCTATATCCCAACCATAGTTCCCGTTGAACTAGAATCTCAAAATTTGGCAAAAAGTAAAGTCTTACAGCACAAATAAAGGAAGAATTCCAAAAAATTAAAACGGTTGAAAATTAAGGTAAATTTTGGTACAAGCTGTCGCGCAAAAAAAAGGCCCAAATTTGCCCATATCTTTTTATCGATTTTATTATGGTGGTATAATGTTTAGGTACTGAACCCTCGGCGCAAAAGTTTGACTCGCACTTGACCGGTTTTTGTTATTACTATCCACATAGTAATTTATTCTTTTATCCTCGCACTGGAACGCCTAGCAGTAATTATACCTAATCACACGGAATCGTACCTTAAAAAGTAACCTATGTGCTATTCCTGACTAAAATCTATCTCTTTGCCAAAGTTTCATACAGATCCGTTCAGCCGTTCTGTCGTGATTGAGTAACAAACACACACACATACATCCGTCCAAACTATCGCATTTATAACATCAGTAAAATTAGAAAGATAGGTTCGGGTTTCCTCACGGTGTTTTCCTTCACCGTTGTCAGTGATAGTAAGTACAAATTCATTGAAAAGGTCACATTAGTACTTGCCCGGATGTAACTTTACTCTATACCGGTAATGTTACCGTTAATCGGTAATCGGTAATACTGCGCTATCTGATTGGATTAAACGCTGTCTGCTATCATGTAGCTTAAGGCACAGTATCGGAACGGCCGCAGTGTTGACCAATCAATCGTTTGTCCGTCGCGCCGAGCTCCCGTTCTGCGTGGTCGCTTAGGTTTAGCTTTTTTGCCTGGCCGGAGGCTATATAGCTTAGTCTCCACAGGATCACCCGGTTAAGCAGTAGACGATAATTCTGATCATTCGAAAGGCCACATAAAAAACCTGCCGTTCTATAGCTAGATTGTTACTATTCATATAGTAACATCATCATTTAGCCGGTTTTTTGATTTTTTTGCTTGTATTTATATATATATTGTATATTGTTATCTGCCTAATAAAATGTCCTCTTTTATTCAATAATAGTTTATTACACCAACGTTTTTTATATTATATAAGCTTTTACCGCGGTTTTGCTTCACATTCCCGGGTTTCAGTAGTAGCTTAAGGCACTCAGCGATATTGTAGCTTTTTATCTGTGTAAGGAGTTTTCGTAGAGAGTATCCATTAAATCAAACAAATATACAATTTTATCTTTTCATTATGTCAGTTAAAGATTTATTATTTAATATCATATCCATACTATAATTTGTTGACTTTTAATTAACGTTAAAATGCATTGGACTGACATATTTGCTATTGAAATGTCACGTCGTCAATCCTAAACATTTGAGACTTTTGACCATCGCTATTTCGGTAGATATTTTGTCTAGTCTCCACGGTTATATTTTGCCGGTTGGTTGATTTACATACGGCCAACCCAAAAATAAATAGCTGGGACCATAGACGAGGTCGCAGGCTAAACCTAGTGTTCTAAAATTATTTAGGCACATATCGCCGTTTAAGGAACAAGACTATCTCGAAAGCCTCTCTTCATTTTAGGGAATGCATCTCTGATATTCGAATGGAGTGCCTCAAGGAACTATTCTTGGTATCATAAGAATTATGAATATTCTACAATTGAGACGATTTTTGGCTTTTATCTGCCTAACATAATATAAGCTTAGATTTACTGGAAAACTTTCAGTTAATTTGATGAAATAATTGTAGATAGTTATAAGGTCAGAGAGGTAATGACGGATGAAGTGCTAACGAATTTACTCAATCTCATATATGAGATATTCATATTATATATATAAGTGAGTTCTACACCACCTTTATACAAAACCACAGATCCAACAAATATAAAATAAGCTAGATTTTCTGAAAAGCTTTCTGCTAATTCGACGAAATAAAGTCATTAACATAAAGGTATGCGGACTATCCGGCTGAAGAGGAAAGGCGATACTGCACATTACCTTTTAGACAGTTGCGAAGAGCATTAATTAATACGTACTCGTTGCAAATGAAGGTATTTGCATGTCCGGGGATTTGTACAGATTCTACTACAGGAATCCTATTGTTCCCCGTGTTACGTTGCCTTGTACCAAGCTCTCTGCTTCGTTAGTTACTAAAATCGCCCCTTTTTTATCGCCATGCTCTCTTTTACGAGAATATTTTTTTAATTTGAACTTTTTATCAGTTAAATTGTATCGCAACTTGATTAGAAACTTTTGAATATTGAGAGAATTACTTCGAAAAGTTTGCTGTATCGGCTTCAGGATTGTGTATCATGTTCCGGTGAACTTCTAGCTTTTTATTTTTGCTTTGCGCCATCTTTATTGTGTTTACTTATTTTTCTTCGCAGCCGGTATCCAGAGTACTTAGGACTGATCAACCTTCAACGCGAATATGTGAGTGATTAGTTTTTGAGCGTCTCCGAGTGCGGCAATTACTGTAATAACGAATGTGTGTGAATTAATAATAAATAAATAAAATATTAATAATAATTATTTATTCATAAGCCAAAAGGAGAGAATTTACATTAAAAGGCTAACATTGATTTAGCTAAATATGTACTAGAAACGTGAAACTTCTGACATCTAGACTAGGACATGTCCTGCATCTTAGCCTGCCTTGCTGGTAAGCCCAGTATTTCTGAAAATTAATTTATTTCTTATGTATGTTTTTAATTTATATTTCTTTTCTAAGTAGTTAAATAAAATTGAATTATTCAAGCCAACCAAATTATAAACATCTATTAGAACAATGTACTTAAGTTAGTTAAGTGGGAACCTTCTTATAGTCGTATATATACACATAATATAGTTATTTAAGATTTAAAATCTAGCTCGCAAAATCTAAATTTTAAGTTAAATGAGCTTTAAACTGTATTAGACTTTAGACAATGCTGAAAATAATTCTCGTATCATAATTTTAAAATTTCTCTATACCTAGCGAACCTCTGTTCGTAGAATTAAGGGAAATTACGAACACTATGTGACCACAGTATTTTAAACCTTGCTCTATCCTTCCATTTTCAAATGAGATTATGTTCTAATTTAGCTTGTAAGCCGAGCGACTGCCCTCTAAAATATTGCAAGCTTATTAGAAAAGTTAAATTGTCTGGACTCACTGATAGTCGCAACACTTTTAAACCCGCATTTTTCTTAGAGCGGGTTGTCAACCTCGTATTTTGTTTTCTAACCCTCGTACACTCATTTAGAATCACTAATAACCTGACAATTAATTCTTACAAAAACTCTTGTATTGCTTAATAATAAAATTTAAAACATAAGAATTACAAGTAATTATGTAGATATTGCGATAATAAGGAATAAATATGACTTAATTTTGAGGCATAAAAAGTTTGTATTATGTTTTGTCTACATCGGTTGCTTCTCAGGGTCTGCCCGCGATCCCGGTAAATGTCACAAATATACTGTTTTTTTATGTACATGTCACATTAGCATAGTTAAAAAAAAAACTCATATTAAACTGTAAGAAGCTGACAGTGTGATCGTACCTCGTAATGAAAACCTTCAAGTCTCGTATTTATACGAGAAATCGCTTACGTTTGGCAACCCTGTCTTAGAGAGTCGTTAGTCAGCAGCTTTGTGTTCCACTTCCTTTATTCCTATTTGAAATATGCCATACAGTTTTGCATTATCTGCCTATTATGGGCTAATAGCCAATCCATTTCATATAACTACTTTTTTATATTTTCAAACTAAAGTGGACGCTTTTAAAAATGGAACGCTACGCTAGAGATTTCTAGGTAATTTATGGCTGCTACGTTTTAAGATTGCGCGATTTATTTATTGGCGTTATAAACAGATTTTGATCGATTTAAAAAGGAAATGTGAATATTTCGTTTGGATAATAAAGTTGGCTTTTTTTTGGGCAGATTATAATAAATGTCATAGTTTGTATGTGTTTTAGCGGCGGCGCACCGCAGACAGAGAGGCCTCAACGAACAATATTAGTTTATACAATGGTCATATAATAGGGGTTAATCACGAGCGTGGGTTATATATAGATAATAATAACACACGAGTGTTTTCATACCTAATTATATGCCGTTGCGTACACTACTTTATCTGCACTCATACAGATGAAATAAAACAAAAGTGGAAACGGAAAAAATAAGTGGAATGGCGGGCAATTTAGATTATCACTGCGTATGACAGCGCAGCGAGCGCATCCATAGCCAATGACACTACTTTTCAACATTAAGTCAATGAGAACAGTAATTTAAAAAGAAAAAGAGTGCTATAAAAATTAAAAAGTTATTTTATGATGCAGTTGTTTGAAAATAGAAGGAAAATGTTTTTTTTTATATTTACCTATCCACGAATATAAAGTACGAGTTTATCCAATATTTATTGAATTCATATTTAGAACATAACGTTGTGAATGTATATAAAGTGTCATTATGCACGCACACATGACATTATGATTTTACAGAGATTCTCAGGCAATGTCAGACAGAGTTCAGTCGCGACTGAACGCGACGGGCGTCTGTTCCGTCATTCACAAATATTTTACTGTTAATAATAATTTATAAAACCTGTGCCATATTTTTAAATAATACTATTCTTTTCTACCACTCTTTTATTTTTTCAAAAACAACAGAGGATTTTTTTTACAAAATTTTATTATTTTTTATAATTATATTTTGATGTATAACCCATAATTTACAGGGACACCTAAACGAAAATCTTAAGTTTTACGGAATACTCGGCACGCGGGTTTTTTCGATTTAGATTATTGGTTGTATTGTCGGCAATGGGTAGATTATAATGTAGACACACGACAGAGAGCGATGTACATTACTAGCATATGTACAGTTAGCAAGTCTGAAATGACATAAATATGCTTACGGTCATATTTTTTGTAATAAATCCAATATCCAAGAAAATAATTACTTGAAGTCCATACGTGAAAATGTACATTGTAGCTTTGTTTAAGGAAAGGCTTTAAAACTTGTCACCCTTCTAGTTCTCAACTCTTCTTCGTCGAACTTGACTCCTTTTTAAAATTTATGCTATGTCGAGTTTGGTGCCTCTTCACATGTTTATTTTTTTGGTGGGATCCTGATATATCTACCTAACTTGCCAAATTTAAAAAGCATTGTTATTGAACAATTCCATATATTGAGAAACGTTTTGCTTTACCCTCAAACACCGCTTCTATATCTTCAGGAAGACTACTTCAGGAGCGCATCCAATTTGATTTCACCTCGACCAATCGCGAGCAGCAAATTGAATATATCGTAGGATGAAAATAGCTTGTAATATTTTGTGTAGTTTTCAATACATGTGTTTCGTTCTGCCAGCATTCGTATTTTGAAAAAGAACCGCGCATCTAGACGCACCGCAGGAGCCGCACGCGCCGCAGTCGACGCATTTTATAAATCTTTATATGAAATCGTATGCAGCCTCGCGCACCTATCTGCGCCGCACGAGCCGCATTTCAGCAAAATGCTGTAGGTATACGGATTCCGCTAGCGTGTACGGATGACGTCATCAGATTCGGCGCGTTCGTTCGATGCTAGAGGCGAGTGCGGTGCGGGCGGCTAAATAAATTTAAAGTTAATAATAATAATAATTGATTCTATCGTCCATTCGGCAAAAATGCTTGTTATGGAGAAGAACGGACAAGAAACTCGATCTGCGGTTGATTTTGTAATTATTGGGGCAAATTGTTAATGTAAAGTAAAAAGAGGAATGGATCCATATAGAGCCCTGAGGAACGCCCATTGTCATTGAGACGTCATTCGTATCAGTATAGAAACTATTGATATACAAAAGTGGTATGATGCGTGCGGCGCGCTCGGCGCGGATTGCGCAGAGCGTTGAGAAAATGCGATGACTGCGGCGCGTGCGGTTCCTGCGGTGCGTCTATGTGCGCGTTCACCTTTATGGAGCTAAAGTAATCAGCCTTGGAGTGCGTGTGTTTGAAAAATATATAGGCACATTGGACGAAAAATGTACAAATTATGCATCTGTCTAGCTACCTGTATATAACACAGTTTTGTGAGAGTACGAAACAAAATAAAGATGAAACTTAGATTGTATTACTGTTGTAATACATGCCAATTTCTCTGCCAAGTTTCATTACGTATTTTAAAAATGTCGTTATAAATTCCCGAGTTCCATTGCATAGAGCAAATACGGACGACAAAACAACTAAATATTATTCGTGGTACCTTCCACATAAATTATGAGAAAAACAGACGAGAGACTAAGCAGCTTGCATTTCTCCTATTTTCTTGATAGAATATTAAATTTCTCTCGTATATTGACATAAGTTTTATGAGACATAGTGCTGTTTGCTCAAATATTTCTCCAATCCTATTACAGGACGTTGGACTTGAGAGCCGTTGAGGAACATTGCGCTGCAATCGTACAAATGTTCAATGATGTCGGAAATTTTTTGTTCGGAACAAACACTTGAAAGACATCCGCTTTGCGATCTTCTTATGTTTATATTCGTGTAGAACAAGATTGATTTTGAATTCCGAGTAAACTGACCATTTCATTCGGAATTTTAAATCTGTTCTGATTTGTCTATTGGAAATAAGTAAAGTTAAAAAAAGGTTTTTGGCGGGATTTTCTCGAGTGCAGTTCAGCGGCTGTTAATATTATTTGCAAATTGATTTATAGTGGATATTGTGATATAAAATTGGTGTAGTTTTGTGTCTCAACTGTCTACGCAATTGGACAATATGTAAAAACGTTAACAGAAGCGATCTCGGGATAGTGGAGCGGAGTATTTTATTGTAGTATTGACTACCTCTGCAAAGCTTACTGGGAAGGCTGACTCGATGCAATTTGCTGCCAAATGCTCCAAGAAACATTAGAATGTGTTGCATCCGCGTTCTAATGCATACTAAAGAATACAAATACTGATGACTAGGCAGCATGGTCTCAGCCTGTTCCGTTAGGAACAAACATAAAAAAAAAAAAAAAAAAAAACACATTGTCACATTTTTAAGATTTTTAATTTCATAGACTAAACTGACAATTGGGTGTTGCCATTTTATCGTTACATAAAAATATTGTCGTATCTTGAGTGATCGAAAGTTGATAGAAAATCGACGCAGATCGAAAATGGAACTATTTCACGACAAAAATAATACTTTTGTTAAGAAACTAGCGGCCCTTATTTAATTTTGACTCATTTATTTCAAACTTCAGTCTATCGATTGCATTTATTTTATTGTTGATTTCTTATTTAATACAATAAAAGTTTATATACTATTTGTATTGCGTTTACGTTTATATTCATAAAACATTTATTTTCACCAATTCCAAAAATTAAATTGTGGAGTCATTTCACATAGATTCGATGAATGACTTATTATTGAGCCTAACCTACAACATTTCGCCCCGCCATTGCAACATTAAAAAAAAAGATAATTGGCGGCTGTCAAATCAGTCTACGAAATTTAAAATCACAGTTTACATAATTAGTAGTAGACGCGCTTCGATCGACAATCTATTGAACACATAATTATGACAATTCTTACTTCATCTTGCGTAAACACCCCGACTCCAACAGTAAAAGGCCCATTACTTTTTAACGGCTGAACCGATTTTCATCAAACATAGTTAAGAACACTCTCCATAAAGTCACCTTGCAAAAAAAAACAATTCCGTTTAGGAGCTATTATGCCACAGGGATTAAACCGTCTCTCCCTCTTTTTCCATCAGGGGTTAAAAATAAATACTACTTGGATAGTAGTAGACTAATACCAGCCGCACGAGTCGATTGAAAGTTGCCTAGGTCGGTCCGTGGATGGATGACCTACCCCCCGTGCTTCCGAAAGCACGCTAAGCCGTTGGTCCACACTGCCATTAGTAGATCTTTGACGATCATACACAAAACAAACTCAGTTTGAAACACGCTAGCCTTCGTAGGCGCCAAAATCTGCGGCCTACCACCACGCCAGCCGGTGCAGACAGGCAGTCTCCAAGTAATACCTGTTGGAGATACGAGGGCCGTCCGGCCTACTGCTGAGCCTGTGCTGAACAGGCGGACGTGGGGGACGTCTGGCACGCGCTAACCAAGGACGGTACCCTTCCTACCTATATATACTGTGTGTAATAGTGTTTGGAACAGAACAGTGTGACCTCTCACCTTACCTTATTTACCCGTGACCTAGCTGTGGATCTTACATACTTAAATATATGTATTAACTTGTCCAGCTGTTTCACTTATCATCTACCTAACTACCTACCTATCAGTTAGCGGCCTGCGCATCCCACCCTGCTCAGCCCTAGCCACTACAGTGGCACGGACATCCGAGGAATCTCAATCAGCACTGACCATGTATTGTGGCCTTTAGTTAGTAAACACAGGATGGTCAAAGTTTGCTAAGAGGAAACAGGACGATGTGAGCGGGATATGCAATCTGTATATGCAATAGAAACTTGTGCAGGGAGGGGAAATTTGTTCCGGAAGCATACTCAACAAGCTGGAACTTTTAGTTGTTATCATCTTGTGAAGTGACGTTCATTATGTTTTAGCAACTTCCTAATTTCTAGCCTAGTGGGTACCCCTACGTACTTAGGTTTGTGTAGGCCATCTGGGGCTCTATGTAGTGACATTTTGTTGGCGATAAGGCAAGGAATTGACCATGTGATGTTGCGATACTTCGGTAGCGCATATTATTTCATGTTAGACTTTTTGACAATCTTGATCGCTAATAGAATAAATGATACTTGGCCTAGAGCCCGTATAATGCAATAAGCGATGAAAAATACCTTTCGACATTTCCTTGTCAAGATTGCTTACTCTCAGCGATTAAGTATAACTCCTTATAATCGCCTTAATACTATTAAATCATAGAATTACCTATAATAGCGCATAGTTATACCATCGTTAAGAATTGCAGTGGCAGCTAATATGCTTATTAATAAATCAAAGACTTTATACTGAAGCAGAAACCGCTTGAAGCTTCAAAACTGGAACTGTCAGAGCTTGACTTAAAAGCTTTTATTTTTTTCAATATGATATGTTAATTTTTTAATGCAACTTATAAGTTGAAGGTTTTTAACGAAAAGTAGATGATGTGTCTAGAAACGGAGACTATTAGAGAAGTTTTGAAGACAAATATGTTACACCACCGTCCCCAATAAATTGGGTTAAGGTACGCCAAATAATAAAAGAATGGTTATGACGTGGAAATACTTCATATAATATCATTTCTATAATATAATTTAATATTATGTTTCATTAACCTCGGTATTTTACTTGAATCCTTAAACATTTTTTCTCAAATAAGAAACAATTTTTTATCCATATATATATATATGGATAAAAATACTAACCAATTTTTCTTCTTCTCGATTTAGTCACCTTTCCAGCCAGTTATGCAACATTTTGTCCAGACCAAAATAGTTCCATTTTCAAATGCATTGTAACTAAGCTTGACCTCAAAACTATCGGGCTGTGTTTAATTTTATCACACATAATGCAGCCATGCAGGTCATCGCAGACGGGTTGAGACCCTGATTGACTCGAAGGCGGCCGGGGTCGACCGTACACGAGTATCGCCCGAAATACGACACAGGCAATGTCAAGTGCAAATAGAATCGTTCGATATTCAAACGTGAACTTGTGACTATCATGCCCATTTTTTTTTATTGATGACTGCCATTTCATATTTCGAAATTATGTGATTTTAAAATGATTCTAATTAAATTGAAGTAGCTTTTTAATTACAGTTGCGGCATTGCATTGTGTGAATTGCTGCATTCAGATAAAAGAATACATTAGGTATAATTAAAATCAGCTAATGTTTATTATATAATTTGTGATAGACCCTCTAGAGATTAAAATTGATCTATTAAGGAATACAGTAATTAAATCGGCTATCAATGTAAACCACCACAACACACAGAATATAAATGCACTACTAAATTCATAATGATAGTGGTTTTGTAATACCCCTACTGAAAACGTCTGGTTTTACCAATAGCGGCACACTGTAAGGATTTATAAGGAAATGTGGAATTTCATTTGATAAAATAAATGCAATGAATCTGTGCAGTTGTATTTAAATCAAAAAGAACGGTAACGTTTTACAAATAGGGTTCATATTCGTCTGCAACGTAGTGCTATTAAGTGAAATTCATAGACTCAAAATAAGAAGTTACACAATTCGAATGCGAGCTCATTTGTTCTAAAAGTCATCACTGCTTCACGAATACCGACACCGTTCGAATTTCAAAACTATGTGAGAACAACCCCATAGTGCCGCGACTTTATTTTTTGGGGCAGTGAGCGAAGGTGTAACTGATGAACTAATTTGAAATTCGGCCGATCGATATTTGGTCCCTAGCGATAGGGGAGGACCCCGTCACCATTAACAAACCCCTGCAAACTTACCCCTTACTCATAAAATGATAACTGTATTATAAATACTACTTACTGACCAGTTTTTTTTAAAATTCAAATGCACTCTATATAGGTAACCCTATTCTGGTTATTTATAAACAGACATCAAAATATTCAAAATAACGAATACTAGTGACGAACAAGAAAAAATAAAAAAGGTTTACATACATACAAACATTTTAGTAATCATTTTATATACGAATATTACCACACCGATACTTTGGCAATGGAATTATCCGTATTTTCACAGCCATGAGAACATGCAAATTTTTTAGGGGTTAACACATGTCTTTTATGGTTTTTTTTTGTTAGTATTTGAGTCTATACACTGACAAAATAACCACAGCTCTAAGCCAATTACTTTTTTTGTTAGTATTTGAGTCTACACACTGACAAAATAATCACAGCTCTAAGCCAATTACTATTTTTGTTAGTATTTGAGTCTACACACTGACAAAATAATCACAGCTCTAAGCCAATTAGTTTTTTTGTTAGTATTTGAGTCTACACACTGACAAAATAATCACAGGTCCAGGCCAATTAGTTTTTTTGTTAGTATTTAAGTCTACACACTGACAAAATAATCACAGCTCTAAGCTAATTGGTTTTTTTGTTAGTATTTGAGTCTACACACTGACAAAATAATCACAGCTCTAAGCTAATTGGTTTTTTTGTTAGTATTTGAGTCTACACACTGACAAAGTAATCACAGCTCTAAGCCAATTAGTTTTAATTTTATTATTGCCTAAAAAGAACCCTTGCACATTTTACCTTATATTTTTTGCAGAATTTTAGGAAATGCTTTAAATATTTTCGGGGATTAAACCCCTTGATTTTATCAACCTAACTGTATTTTTTATTTTCTGTACTTTTTATTTATTTATTTTATTACTACTGTTCCGAACCCATTTTATATGCCAGTATAACAATCAATATCCTATGGCTAGATATCCTAGAATCCAATTTGCTAGGTGCCTATTGCTAATCAGAGATATTGTATATCGAATATTCGATAGGTCAACTAAGCTAGGAATAGAACAAAGAATCAAATATTAGTTTAGGGGGTAACTGTCTCGTTGGGGTATCGGTCGGTAGCGCGACTGCTGCGGTTTTGTGTTAGACACTGTACCATTCCGGCAGCCTGCCCTATCAAGTCAACCCACACGTGCCGCGACACGCCAACGTTTTAAGTAATAATATAAGATAGCAAATCTGGTGTGTATTTACTCACGCTTGCACTGCCTTACCTCGCGGCATGTCACGGCGTCCTACGACGTGCCGTTGCATACTGCAGTGCGCTGCGGCATTCCGCCGCGGGATCCCTTTGCACGCTCTCCAATGCCGTGTCAAGAAATCCCTTTCGATGGAACGGAATCAATTTAAAACATTGGCATCTATGTCGTATTACTATTAGATAAGCTTGAATGTCCTTTGATATAATGTTCTATACCCGAGTGAGGTGTTATTGGGTTTTTCGATTTAAAACTTCTCAGTAGTCATGATTTGTGCCTGGTTAATTCACCACGTAAGATTTCGGTCACGCATAGCGATTTACTGGTTAAGGCTACGGGAATCCGATGGAAGCGAGACGCGAAGGACCGATCAATGGCGACGCTTGTCGGCCTATTTCCGTCAGTGGAAGTCTTTCGGCTGAAATGATAATGATGATATAGATCTCATACGTTTTGGACTTTTGGTACCTTTTATAGCTTATGCATACTGTCAGAGCTATAACACTCACAACGGATCTTTGTGTATCTGAATTGGCTGCAAGACCCTCCTCAGTAGCTATTTTTGTGTCAATGTTGAAGGTGAAGATAGCATTGTATAACTGCCTCTTTCACACGCTTACGTTTGCCGCATCGTCCTATCTCGCTTATACTCTATGCAGTATACTCGATGACAAATTGTTTCTTGCGCAATGGTTGGCAGAGCCAACTTCAGAGACACAAATATCCGCTGTCACTATTATACCCCCAATATAAATTGAAAAATAAAACTTTGTTTTGTTGGCTAAAGCAATACATCGTCCACTAACCGATTTGCCCTTGATCATCCTCTTGCACAAAGATAAATATAACAACAATGACAAGGAATGGGAAGATTCGCTCCAAGCCAATCACAGTCGACTCAATCAACCAATATGTTACCATTCAATGCAAGTATTACAACGTTCGTGCGGCGAGGCTGGAGTTGTAAAAAAACGGTATTTTTTCTAAGATGAAAAAAAAACGTTTAAAAAAACATGAAATAATAGTACATTATGGTACAAGTGTGTAATGTTGGTGATTACCGCTGAGGCGCCATTGAGACCCGAGCCGTCAGGTGAGGGTCTTAAGAGAGCCGAGGACGGTAATCATCAATACACACGTGTATCATACGACGTTTTTGAACACACTTGTAAAGAAAATAATACAAAAAAATCATTTCCAACAGTAAAAACGAGTTGTGAAATTTTTTTCGCAATGGCGGGCAAAATTAATCAGTTTTTCTATGCGCGCGCATCTAACAATAAAAAAATATTATTTTTAGTCTATGGTGATGTTTTTTTTATGGCTTTTTGCGGATTGCGTTTTAGCCAGCTTGCCACGTACAAAATGGGGAATTTCAAGTTTTCTTTATTACAAACAAAAACAAAAGATAAATTTATGTGAAAGTTTTATTTATTAAACACGTACAAGTTGAAATTATGTATTTAAATACGAAGTTGCATGAAATGTGTTGCATTTGTACTATTGAGCAAGATCTTTTTTGTATCGAAACTTTTTTAAGAACAAAGCAACTCAACCAATAAATAAAAAAAAAACTCTTTTCAACACACTTGCTCATAAAGTGGCTCTAATTTCACCTCAATTAGGCACATAATGACACCTGTTATCAAACTGTGACTTTTTCATTACTATTATTCACAAGTGAGATAAAGAGTTTTTTTTTTTAATTTATTGGTTGATTTGCTTTGTTCTTAAAAAAGTTTCGATAAAAAAAAGATCGTGCTTAATAGTACAAATGCAACACATTTCATGCAACTTCGTATTTAAATAGATAATTTCAACTTGTACGTGTTTAATAAATAAAACTTTCACTTAAATATAACTTTTGTTTTTGTCTGTAATTCCCCATTTTGTACGTGGCTAAAACGCTATTCGCGAAAAGCCAGAAAAAAAGATAATTCATTATTTTTAGTCTATGGCCGATCGCCATTGTTAGATGCGCGCGCATAGGAAAACTGATAAAATTTGCCCGCCATTGCGAAAAAAAATTCACAATTCGTTTTCACTGTTGGAAATGATTTTTTAGTATTATTTTCTTCACAAGTGTGTTGAAAAACGTCGTATGATACACGTGTGTATTGATGATTACCGTCCTCGGCTCTCTTAAGACCCTCACCTAACGGCTCGGGTCTCAATGGCGCCTCAGCGGTAATCACCAACATTACACACTTGTACCATAATGTACTATTATCTCACTTGTGAATAATAGTAATGAAAAAGTCACAGTTTGATAACAGGTGTCATCATGTGCCTAATTGCGGTGCAATTAGAGCCACTTTATGAGCAACTGTGTTGAAAAACAGTTTTTTTTCTGGAGTTGGTTTTTTTAAGAGTACGAAAATAAAAATATGGTAAGGCGGTTATCGTATATGAGTTGATATTACTTATTTTTAACCCCCGACGGAAAAAGAGGGGTGTTATAAGTTTGAGGTGTGTTGCTGTGTATCTGTGTATCTGTGTGTCTGTGTGTCTGTGTATCTGTGTATCTGTGTATCTGTGTATCTGTGTGTCTGTCTGTGGCATCATAGCACCTCAACGGATGAACCGATTTTGATTTAGTTTTTTTTGCTGGAAAGGTGATTGTGTCGAGAGTGTTCTTAGCTATGTTTAAAAAAAACGGTTCAGCCGTTCAAAAGTTATGGGCGTTTTACTGTTTGAATCGGGATGTTTTCGCAAGATAAATGTGTCGGGGGTTTTTTAAATTTTTAAATTTTACTTGTTGTTTAATAAGAAAATAACATTTGTTTTTTGTTAAATAGTACATAAAGGTTTTAAAATAATTGGCAACACCCACTGAAGTTTACCATTTACGGACGGGGATTTTGAAAAGATGTTTCTGATCGTAAAACATTAACTATTTTTTAAGTTCATAATAATAAGTACCTATTGATTTTAACATATTTTGACTTTCATTAAAAACAAAACAACCAAATTTTGTGTTTTATTCCTGAGTTTCACTTTCTGAAAAAACAAAACCAAATGTAGAAAAAAAACGACGGTGCCAAGTTTTTTATCATGTTTTTTTTCAAGATTGTGAAATAAAGCATTTTGTTTTTTTTTCAATTTACATCTCTAGGCGAGGCCTTAGGCGCTTGTCACATGGAGGTGCTCGAACGAATCAAAATCATTAATCCGTTTCGATTTCACTTTGATAGATTTGCCGACGTTTCGCTATATTGAGCGTGGGCTATTCTAATTATGAGAAAATCTTAAAATACTATTTAAGTTACTTATAATCTTCTATCTTCTTTCTAAAAATGAATCCCTATTGTGGGAATTATGGTCACGGCATCATGCATGCGTGAACGGCTGGACCGATTTTGCTCATTCTTTTTTTTGTTTTGTTTGTTATTGTTAGGAGAAGGTTCTTATCTTAAAATACTATTTAGGTTACTTATAATCTTCTATATATATATAATAATGAATCCCTATTTCCCTTGGTCACGGCATCACGCGTGAGCGGCTGGACCGATTTCGCTTATTCTTTTTTTGTTGTGTTTGTTATTGTTAGGAGAAGCCGAGAAGGTTCTTTAGAAAAAAATATTTAAGAATAAAAAAAATGGTACTATACCTACATAGGTACGGTAGGGTAGGTAAGGAAGGGTAGGAAGGGTAGAGTAGGTAGGGTAGATGAATGTTTGGTTTTTTATGGCAAAACAAAGTTTGCCGGGTCAGCTAGTACCTAAGTCATAAATAGAGCAGTGATGGCCCAGTGGTATCGGCCGCGACTTACAAGTTGTGGGTCATGGGTTCGAAGCAGGCAGGCGCTTTACTTTGTGTAAATTATTTCATCACCACTGCTCTCAAAACGGTGAAGGAAAACATCGTGAGGAAACCGGTATGTCTTAGAACCAAAAATTCGAAGACATGTGACATCCACCAACCCGCACTGGGCCTGCGTGGTGGATTGCGGCCCATTCCCTCTCACGGAGGCCTGTGTCCCAGCAGTGGGAACGTTAATAGCATGATAATCATTCATTATCTGAAAATACTAAGTGGCTGTTAAGGGTGTCAAAATAAGCTTGACACTCGCGAAATCTATTTGTGAAAGCTTTGTTGAATAAACTAATTATTTTCTACTTAGGGATCGGTGTTAGGTACCTAATTAAGTTAATTAAATTATGCTTGAGAATTTGTGGACTTCTTCCAAGTTTTAATACCGGAGAGTGTAAAGAGTGGGCGGTTTTTCAATTATGACCTTTGTATTTCAAAGTTTCAAAATGTTTTAGATGGACAAAACCAAGGTGTTGTTGAATGTCCATGTTACACCCACTCCTATCAAGGTCGGAGACTCTACACTCGAAATTGTGGGCGACTATGTCTACCTGGGACAAACGATCCAGTTGGGTAGGGAAGGTTGGAAAGAGGTCAACCGTCGAATTCGACTCGGCTGGGCAGCGTTCTGGAAGTTGCGCGGTATCTTCTCGTCTAACTTACCACAGTGTCTCAAGACGAAAGTCTATGACCAGTGTGTGTTGCCAGTGATGACATATGGCTCTGAGATGTGGTCGCTTACAATGGGCCTCATCAGAAAGCTTACTGTCTCCCAAAGGGCAATGGAGAGGCCTATGCTCGGAGTTTCCTTGCGTGATCGAATCAGAAATGTAGAGATCCGCAAGAGAACCAGGGTTACCGACATAGCGCGAAGAATTGTCAAACTATGTGGCAGTGGGCAGGGCACATTGCTCGCAGAACGGATGGCCGATGGGGCAGAAAGATTCTGGAGTGGCGACCGCGAACCGGAAGACGTTGCGTTGGGAAACCTCCCACCAGGTGGACAGATGACCTGGTGAAGGTTGCGGGAATCCGCTGGTTGCCAGACGCACGGGACCGGTCAATGTGGCGACGCTTGGGCTCCCCCAATGTCCATTTTAATAGAGATCAGAAGGTAATCGAAAAGATGATTCTCAGCTTTGTTAGGTATATCAAAGTAATGAACATGATGGAATGTGAACTTTTCTCGATTATGGAGAACTTAACTTCCATAGATTAGGTTCCTCTACTCCCCTCGTCTCAGTCGCCGAAAAAACAAAAAATCCCTCGATCCGAGGAAATATATACAACAAAAATATGACTTTCGATTTTGCTGAGGAAGACTGAGTCGACATTGAGTCAAGTGGAGGACATGACATTCGTAATGATATATTGAATTGTTATAAATACATACACGCGTCGGTGTAATGAGCACACCTACCATGGCTACCCACATTCAAACTTTTATTGTCATCTAAAAATACTTAAGTCGTTTTTAAGGAAGCAAATCTTGATAATTACCCACCTACTCGCGAAAACTATAGGTATGCAAATGATTATTGTTGGGGTATAAAAAAATGAATTAACCCGACTGCTTAAAAAGCGAACTAAAAAGACGTAAACAAGAAAAAAATTATGCTGTGCAGTCGGAGGAAACATATTCGCGAGCTGGCTGACCAAAACCAGATGTACATTTTAGATAGGTACATTTAAACATATAAGTGTTATATATTTGTAAAATCATCTCTTAAAACTTTATTTTGGTACCCCACACGATGGGATAGGAAGAAATAAAAAAAATTGGGCCCGCACAATATGGCGCCCAAGAGCCGCCATTTTTCTATTTTCCAATTTTAATGTAGCCAGTGACACTCACAAAATTAATACGAATCGATTGTCGTACGAATCATCAAAATCGACCGACGCGTTTGGCCTCTGGAACGCCACAAAGGAACAAACATACATACATACTACTGATAAATAAACACATTATCCTCCTTCGGCAGTCGGGTAAAAATATATCATCTAATTGCCATTTATCATACACATGTACATATGTCCCACAATACCTGCGAACGTTCTTTCTTATAAAGCTTTTTGGCTCAATGGGCCTACGCAGTAAGTCTCATCTTATCGTTACATTTATATTACAAAACATCTTAATAATTAGTCTGTCAACCAATCTTCATCTTAATAATTAGTCTCTTCACAAGGAAGGAGAATCGGTTACGTGCATACTATTTTGTGGTACCTATCTAATACTGGGATTCAATTGCATCACGTGTGATTGGTAAACGGCCCCAACGGGAAAGGGAAAAGGCTGTGCAGATTACTTTAATAATTAAACCCTGATTTCGAAATTAAGAGTTTGTAATTGAATATTTGTCATACATACTTTAGTCTGAAAACCCGTCAAACTTTGGAATGAAACTAGTGTATGGCACGTCCTTCTTTAAGGCCCTTACTCCGCTTTAGTGCCTCAAAACGGTTACTTTCTAAAGCATACTCCTTAGGGTACTATCAGACAGAGCGCGGTCACGCGGTCAAGCGTTCAAAAGGTCAGTTTTGCGTTCGTTGTGTTGTATTACGTTACATAGATATACCCACACAGGAGGCGTTTTGACCGCAGTCAATCAGAAAGTACGCGTTCGCGCGTTCATAGCTATTTCGGTGATCTAATCGGAAGGAAAATGGAGACTGAAAAGATAATTACTTTTTACGTGAAAGGCGTTTTTTATACGATGCGAGGGATTTCGATTTTATTACCTGAGGAAAAGTAGCAGAAGCATAGTTGGAAATTGCTAGAGAAATGGGGACTGAAAATTGTACCTAAGTCATATAATAGTTATTTATGTAACATATATTTGTAGTATTGCCATTCGTTGAGAAACTTCCAAATTCAATTTGTTGAGAAAATAGAAATATATCATCAATAATTTCAATCATTCGTCTTCCGATGATGAACTTTCGTCAAAAAACATGGTGTCAATAGTGGTGCCGCTTAGACCGTCCTACAGCGGGGTTCGTGAGCAACTGCCCGCTCGAACACAAAACTGACCTCTTGAACGCTTGACCGCGTTACCACTCTCTGATAGAACCCTTTGTAACGGCTAGCTTAAAAGATTGGCAAAAAATATTACTGATTCAAGCACATTATTTTTAAAGCATGATTTTTTCGTATGACTAATAATCTACTTTTGTTTTAAAAAATAATTAATAAACTATAATTGAATGTTAAATAAATATTTTAACACAAAAAATTGATGGTTAGAATTTCTTCTTAACCTACATAGGATATGTAATAAAATAAATTGCAAACAAAACTGTTCAAACGGAGGTCCAATATAGAAATTCTGGCACCGAGCGGGCGCACGGCCAGTACCGCGTTAACATTGGGCCAATTATACGCCTAAACCCATTTCTAAAACCGTTCGGTATATACTTGGCTTAAATCGTTCGCTAATTTATTCTCCTAATTGTTTTAACTCAAGTGTATCAAGTGGGTATACACTTTTATTTTACCAACCTACAAAGTCTCTCAAAGCAATTCGTCGGCTTGCCCTTATTAATCTTACGTTTAACAATGTACAAAAACATACGATCTTTAACCTTGTTTATAAGGAACTTTAATATGCTTTAAAAATACTTCGTTCAACAAGAAGAAAGGTTACTGCAATGCTCATCATCCTTTTAATATTCCCACCGTAATCCACCACACGGGCCCAGTGCGGGTTGGTAGATGTCACATGTCTTTGAATTGTTGGTTCTAGGACATGCCGGTTTACTTAAGATGTTTTCGTTCACCGTTTTGAGAGCAGTGGTGATGAAATAATTTACACAAAGTAAAGCACCTGCCTGGGTTGACACCCACGTCCTACAACTTGTGGCGGCCGTTACCACTAGGCCACCACTGATCTGCTCTGCAGTAATCTATGCTCCTTTTTTACTGCAGCTTTTATTTAACTTGCAATGTAAGTATGTATGTCAAATCTTGCAACTGAATTTTAAAGCAGTTATCCTCAACCGATTAAGATGAAATTTCGCATACACGTTTAGTTTGTATAACAATGCATGGTTAGCTAAGTGACGTCATTCTAAATCCAATATGGTGGATGGCCCAAGATGGCGCACTAGTTAATTTTGTGCACTGTCATGATATGGGTATGAAAGGGTTTGCTGAGACGAATACGGAAAAAGATTTTTTAATGAATAATTTTATTTGCCATTCAATAGTTTGTGGTGAATGGAAATCGTATTCATTTCGTTCCTCTCGGACAAAATATTTATCGTCCAGATCCTAAAGACTCTTCAGCTAAGAAAAGCTGACTTTTAATTCCTTTTTTAAGCGATGGCTGTATAAAAAGACAGATTGCAGCCGTATTGCAAATGGCGGCAAGGTAAGCCGGGCAACAGCCTCTGTCTAACTATTGTAAATGATTTTTGTATATTAATCAAAGATAATGAATGTATCTAGTTCTTCCTTCAAGATTCTCTCTTTAAATATTCTTCGGAGATGGGAAATACATCTATCATAAAGTTCTTTATGGTTCCTTTGGAAAAGTTCTTTCGGGGAAATATCGATAACTGTACCTACTTATTTGTATCGCCAAGCAGCAGTACCGTGTGTTCTCGGTAGAACTCGGGCTTTTCAAATTTCACAGAATCTGTCAGACAGGACTTCTAGATTTTGTGTTTATAATGTCTTGTAAACCGGCCTTGTGGTTGTGGACGTGCTGTACATAGACGGATAGCATCTTACTTTATTCAAACATAGCTTTTTCTCGTTGCGTGGATGTTGGAAAACAATACAGCGAACCAAAACGATTGCTCGCGTTTTGGTCTGTAAGTTTTATTTCTCTCTTTTTAGTTTTAGTACACCATCACTAAAAAGTGAGCAAATTCTATAAAGTCAAAGTCAAAATATATTTATTCAACTAGGCCAATAAGCGGCACTTTTGAACGTCAAACAAAAAATAAAACTTAAAATTTACAAGTAATAAAAGTTGATTCTACCGTGCATTCGGCAAAGTAGCTTGTTATTGAGAAGAATGCACAAGAAACTTCATACTTACTCTTTTAAAAAAAAATGGTGTTTTACAATATTTACATAAGTATATACTTTAAAAAAAATCATATATGTGGGGACGATAGCACTACACACTATACTATTATAGAAATATATTATATAAATGGCTGAATGAAAATAATTTCTATAATATTGAGATTTTTTTTGAACATAAATTTTTATGTTTGTAAATTCTAATTTGTAAGTTTGCATGCTTTAATTTTAAGCAAAACATGTATGATCTCATATGCTATAATAACACCTATGGAAATCATGTTTTACGCAAATACATTACTGTATCTTATCTTAAATTCATTAATTTGATAAATAGGAACATGGTTCTCACATACTTACAAATATTGCAAACATAGTAAAGTACCTAAAGGATTGACTACAAAATACCCATAATAACTCAATTTAGGTACACATTCGTGCTGTTTGTCTCTATATTCGGTTGTATGCTTCATATCTTGAAAACTGGTGAACCGATTTTTATGAAACTTGCACTATTTCACAAGCTGAGAGATAAAAATACAACAAAAAATAATGATCACGATCAGATAAGTAGTTTTGCAAAAATGCGTGGACACATACAAACATACATACACAAATGAAATTTGGCACACGTGTTTAGAAGCCCAGATAGAGTAACATTTATGTAAACATTGTGCAATTCCAAAAATATTACATACATACGTATCGAATTGATTACCTCTTTTTTTGAAGTCGGTAAAAAGAAGACTAAACAGTTACCTACATGGTGAACATTTTAGTACAGTGCAAACATTTTCTTAATATCCCTCGGCAAACTTCGTGTTTCGTCAGTCGTCGAATTTATATCAGTTGCCCTTTGCACTTGGTGCAGACCGGACGCTCTCAATCAACTTGGAAGTATATATAGTAGTTAACTGTTATAGTAGTAACATAATGTAATTTATTTTAAAAATGGGAGGAGAGTTGATATTTTTTTAGCTCTATATATTTCACACGGAAATCAAAACAAAACAACAATAAATTTCATAATCAAAATCATCGCGTTAAATACCCGTGATATATTGTTTTTCAATAAAGTAGGTACTTAGTTCTGAATTCAAATTATATTATACACCTATTAATTTTTATTTTTATTTTTTTTATTATTATATATCTAATAATTGATGGACATGGAAATTAGCATTCGTTTGTATTCGCAAACACGATGGTTCCCGAGGGGCACTAAGAAAATAGTTGTACTGTACAAACGTCGCGTCAGTACCTACATAACAGTCATTGCAACACAACAATTTATCCTTCCGACTAAATTTCAGTCACTGTGTCCAATTTTAACGGCGATTAGCCAAATAAGCAGAAGATACTCTTAGTGCACATAAGTGCATAGTCTATTTACTCTCATAATCCGTTGGGACGGTAATCAGTCACGACACAGGAGAGACCAGGACCAACGAATTTATGTGCTTTGCGAGGCACGGCAGGCTTATTCCGTATCTTGCAAAAGCAAAAGGATTGCGAGTTTTGTGCAATAATTGCTCTTCAATACTATTATATATTTTGAAATATGTGCATTTGACAAACAGTGAGTGATTAGCAAACGATTGTGTAGGACCTACCATACCTTCACTGCTGGTGATGAAATAATTTACACAAAGTAAAGAGCCTGCCTGGGTTCGAACCCACGACCTACGACACGTAAGTCGGGGCTGTTACCACTGCTCTCCCACTGTGACATCACTGCTCTCATCGCCTTCGCTGACATCGAATGACACTTTGTCGAATCGAATGAGCCTCTGGGAATCGAACTCAGGACCTTATGCTCTTTATTTGCTAGTTTAACGAGTTTTCATTTCCTACAATAATATTTATCTAGAAATACAACAACTGTATTAACAATATATCTGGAACAAACGGACCAGTTAGGTAGGGCTTCGAGAAAGAGGTCAACCGTCGAATCCGAATCGGTTGGGCAGGCGTTCGGGAAGTTGCGCGGCATCTACTCGTTCAACTTACCACAGTGTCTAAAGACGAAAGTCTATGACCAGTGTGTGTTGCCACCTAGATCGTGCTAGCTAGCGTAGTGATGCGTGGTAGATCCAAATGCGCCTCATCAGAAAGCTTACAGTCACCCAAAGGGCAATGGAGAGAGCTATGCTCGGAGTTTCCTTGCGTGATCGAACCGGAAATGAAGACATCCGCAAGAGAACCAAGGTTACCGACATAGCCCGAAGAGTTGCCAAAGTGGGCAGGGCACATTGCACGCAGAACGGATGGCTGTAGGGCCAAAAAATCTGGACGCAGCGTTGGAAGGTCTACCTCTAGATGGAGCGACGACCGGGTCAATACCGCGGGAGTCCGGTTGATGCGAAACGCACAGGACCGATCAGTGTGGCGACGCTTGGGGGAGGCCTCTGTCCAGCAGTGGACATCTTTCGGCTGAAATGATAATTATTAATAATACAAAAATTATTGATTAAACCAATCGTATACTTAAAGTCTATTTGAGATAGAATCTAACGAATTAATGTTGCATTCGATATTTCCGACATTCCATTTTATCGAAGCAAACGTACATTAATATTTCACCAAACTGACATGAACCTTTTTGGGAACGGTATCATCTGACTAGCCTTTATCCCAATTATTGTTGGGGTCGGCTTGCAGTCTTACCGGGATCTGAGTACCAGTGTTTTACATGGAGCGACTGCCTATCCGACCTCCACAACCCAGTAACTGGGTAACACGATACCTTTTGGCAAGACTGGTGTCAGATCTCAGGCTTCTGACTGCCCGTAACGACTATCAAAGATCTTCAAATGACAACCGGGACCAACTGCTTAACGTGCTCCGAGGCACGGAGGAAACTCGGTATGTTGAAATGGTCTGCCATCCACGGACCGACCTCGTCAAACGTTGCTTAACCTTGAAGATCGACCCGTGCGGCTGTTATTATTTAGCCACGAGCTCCTCTCCTCACGAGCTTTTTGGGAACGAAATATAAAAAATACATATGCAGTGGATTGTCGATGGGTCACCAATAATATGTTTTATTTGAGATGGGTTTGCTGTTGACTCTAGTCTAAGTCATAGGTGACAGAGACAGAGTCGACGATGGAGTGAGCTTACCCAGAAGGAGCCTGTTTACTCTAACTTTAAGAGATTAATATGCTTCATACAACTCACATGATAATTAAAGTTACCAATTAAACGTTCAATTCCATGTTGATCAGAATTATAGTTGAAGTCTGAAAGCACTGGTAATTATCTAGGTAGGATTTTAATTTTTATTTGAAAAGGAAAATTAAAACAAAAATTGCCCAAGTATTTCATTTTTAAACATTATTTTTACCTTATCATCATAGCATTGCCATCCAAATCAAACGTGTATGCAAAATTTTATCTTAATCAGTTTATGATAACTGCTTCAAAATTCAGTTGCAAGATTGATACTGTGAGGGGATAGCTTAGGAAGATCAAATAATAAGAAAAAATTACTTTTAACATGTTTTAACATTCATCCACTGACCTCTATCATACAAATACGCTGGACTAAACATACTATATGAAATGACAGTTGATTTTTGTGCTGATACAAAAGCGCCCCGCTCGAGCGTATTAGGAACTAAAATTGACACATTTAGAGATAGGTTAATACCGAAATTTCTCAAAATTAGGGAATACTAATATATTTGCCTGGAAATATTAAAATATTGTAACTAATATATCAGTATTAGTGATATTTTTAAATTACACTAATATGACGACGGGAGCGAGGGCGTAGCGACATCATGGACATCTTCTTCTCTAGGTGTAGGTTCCATGATGTAGGGGTACTCGGGTAAACCAGTAAAACTTATGTTGAAGCACAAATCACAGTGGTGTTTATTCGGTGATATTTTACAGTCAAAGAACAAAGGCTCGTATTGTACGATGAACCGATAATCCCGGTCTTATGATCTCAACAATCTGGCGTTCACTGCCGACCGATTTTATCCACGCATAGCGTCACCTTTTTAAGTGCCCTCCCGCGGCGTTCATCGAACAAACCGAACAACCAATCAGAGTAAAGTTTTACAGGTTGACAAACATTATGAAATAAATTGAACAAACTAATAAGAGTGAAGTTAACAGGTTGACAACATTATGAAATCTATGAGGTGTAATGTTGTCATCTGGAATCGCTTGTGACGACACGGCCAAAGCTGACATTCACACGTCCCTGTGTGTATCTGTAACAAATTTCTCATTTAAAGCAACCTCTTGCTCGGCCTAACCTGACCACAAGGTAAACAAATAAAATTTTGAAAGATACCTCACAAGTAAACATAATCAGAATAAACTTCAGTTACTGAAAAATACGCAAACAGACAACACAACACTAATATGACCTGATTACTGGGCAGCGTGGTCTCATCGAGACCCAAACAGTGGCCAACTGACTCAAATAGGAGTCAGCAGACCCAAACAGTGGTCAACAGACCCAAACAGCGGCCAACTGACTCAAATAGGAGTCAGCAGACCCAAACAGTGGTCAACAGACCCAAACAGCGGCCAACTGACTCAAATAGGAGTCAGCAGACCCAAACAGTGGTCAACAGACCCAAACAGTGGCCAACTGACCCAAATAGGGGTCAGCACACCCAAACAGTGGTCAACAGACCCAAACAGTGGTCAAAAGACCCAAATAGTGGTCAGCAGACCCAAATAGTGGTCAAAGACCCAAATAGTGGTCAGCAGACCCAAGCAGTGGTCAGCAGACCCAAATAGTGGTCAAAGACCCAAATAGTGGTCAGCAGACCCAAGCAGTGGTCAAAAGATCCAAACCCTACGTCTAGTCGCGCATTGCGCCCTGAACGACTCATAAAATCGCAGTTACAGACGACTAGATGTACAGTTTGTAAAGGAAAGGGTAGGTGGTTACCTAGTCATTTTAGTGTGTGTTATACGCAAATAATAGCAGAAGTGTTTTCACTTTCATTGTCTGTAGTTTCTATTTCAACATTCAGTTTAGATGGTACTTCACATTGAGGCATCTTTCTAAGGCATCGTGGGCATACTTATAAGTTCTTTTACTGGTCAATGATTTGAAAGTGTAACGATCGTCTTCTAGTTCATCAGTTATTTGAAACGATATTTCGGGTCTAATTTTGTTTGGTTTAGCTCTTCATTTTGAATAAGAACCATGTCACCGATGAATTTGACTAATTTAGCCTTGTTACTGTCGAAACGAGATTTATCGTAATGTGAACTTCGTTCGATTTTGTGGACTGCGAGCTCTCTCATTTCAGAAATATCTACTTCAACTTCAGTATCGTCGGCAGATAAAAGATTTAGTAGTCTTGCTACGCGACCGATCATAAGTTCTAAGGGGCTCGCCTTTATCACTCTATTTACAGTGAAATTTAACGCTAGTTGTACCTCGTCAAGAGCTTCCTGCCACGACCTATGCGATGTTCCTACTGCAGTTATCATGCTCTTTAGTGTGCTCATCACGCTTTCTACTTGACCGTTTGCTCGGCTATAACCTGTCGCGATTAAATGTAGGTGAATGCTATGCGAACTACAGTATTCTTTAAATTCTTTACAAGCAAAGCAACGGCCTTGGTCTAGCAGACCGTTACGCGTGAGGTGTACCAAAGAGAGCGACACTAGATTTAAGCGCCTCAACGACACTAGCGGTCTCGATACGAATCGTATGATAAAGAAGCACAAATTTTGTGAATGCGTCTATCAAAACTATCACGTATTCCTTTTGATCGTTTTACCACTTAATTTTCCCGTAATATTGGCATGTACTGTATGCCAGGGAACAGTAATTTTGGTTATAGGGTGGAGCTCTGCTTGAATACGTCCGGAATGAGATATTGAAACCTTGTACGTAATGCAATTGTCTACGAATTTACGTATGTACTTAGCCATACAGTCAAACCAGTAATGTTCATATACCTTCTCTAATGTTTTATCCGCGCCAAGATGCATTATCGACTCATGTACGCGATTTTATAACGGACCATCGAAACGCACGCGGTACTATCGGCAGGCAACTTTGTATTTTACGATGCAATACACCCGATCGCAGTTCATACGTCTTAGCATCGTCGGCAGCGAGTTGATTTTCTTTGAGCTTTACTACAATACTTTGAATTTCGTCATCGAGCAACTGTTCAGCCAATAGCCAATTTTTTTTGACAGAGTTTTAAGATCAATTCGTTTTTTTTTTGTTCTATCTTCACGACGATCTAAAACTTGATAACAAAAATTTTAAAAACATGCATAGCTGTACACATACAGTTTGAAGTGCTTCCCACACATTATTCATTGGAAAAGGTTCGATCGACAAGTTCAATTAACCAATCTGTTTCTATTTGCTAAGATAAATTTTATAGACTGTGTTTACTCGACTCATAAATCTCTCAGTGGTCAATTCTGGTCTGTTAACCAACACAGACCAGAATCGTACCAACATTATTTTTAATTTACACTGAAATCTGCACACTATAGACCAGAGTCGCCCTAACGACAACAAAATCAGTTATCACATTTGCCATTGCCACTACACATGAGGCACTATGTGTACCAATGACCCCTTGAGACCCATCGACTCGTATTACTAGCTTCAAGCTAATAGAAACTTAATCAGTACTTGCTTTATACTAAGTATGTCTTAAACTGAGAAATAAGCATCGCTTCACGAGAGAACATTCGACTTCATTGTCGAATATGGAAGCGACTCACCGAGTTCTCCAGTGCTCTTGACCACACAGAGGTTAATTTGACGTTCGGCTACCGCCTGTGAACTGCTGATCGCAACTGGCGAACCGCTGACCATAGCCCGCGAACCGCAAAGGCGCCGCAGCATCTGTCTTGATCTCTCAGATGTTAAAGTGACCTTCACATTCAGTATGCGAACCGCTAACCCACTGCTGGCTCCAGTGTGATGCAACTTGTTATCTGAAAACTGAAAAATACTACGAAAGTATATGTCCACTAGGCTACCATAACCATACACAGCTTAGATGGATAATAACCGGTTCAGATTAAATTGCAAAATGCGAACGAGAGTGCGGTGCCCTTGTCCAAAACATGACCACACATTAGTATGCCCCAAAGTACACTGCACCTGCTCTATAAAGAATCCAATGAATACTACTGACAATGCTTATGCCACACTAGGAATTTTGCCCGTATCACAAGCAAACTCAAGGAGTTACCCGTCTCTACAATTGAATATGGTTTTATGTCTTAACACCATTGAACTAAGGATCAATTTTCTTTGACAATGAAATCGTTCCATTTTGTTGCGCCATGGCGCAATTTTTAAGCTAGCCCAGTAAAATGCGTTCGAGTTACTGGGTGAACGTAAATAATTTCGCTGAATTACTCATGTCTAACTCACATACACAAACATCCGGAATCGGAGCAATTATCTGTATGCCATACAAACATTTTCTCCATCCGGGAATTGAACCCGAAACACGCAACACAGCAGCCGATCGCTAAACCACTGCGCCATCCATGTTTTCTAATTAACTTGGAATTGTCGTGACCCGCTACTAGGCCCAAATTATTTAAAATTTGTCATTTGGAATGATCATAATTTTCAGAACGAAGTGTTAGGTTGTTACTATATCGCTTTAACAAACAAACAAAAAATATCCCTTATCAGGCACTACGTAGAACGTATAATTCATACCAATGATGTTAACATGTAAGGGGACCCACTTACCGAAATCTAAGAGGACCCACTTACCGAGTGTGGGCCTATGTCAGCAATATAAACAATAATGGCCCTTAACTAGCACAACATAAAGACTTTAATTTAACCAATGGTAGTTAACATGAGAATGTGACGTCATTAACGTAAACAAAACAAGAATTTTGAATAGTGAACTCTCTTGTACCGGTTCATATCAAAATGAAAACGACTCACCAGATAAATATCATATCCAAAGACACATCTAATCGCTCATCCTTGACCTGGCCAGCTGCTGTGTCCTTGTTAGCCTCCTTGCTGCTCCATTATCTGCGACAGGTACTTATTTCGCAGAGACGAAGCCGCAGATGCAAACGCAGAGACGCGAAGCCCTTCAGCGCCTTACTTATTGTCAAAACAAGCTGGCATACTTCTAAGATTAGACAGGCATACTTTAACTGCATTCCCGCTAAAACAATTCGACGGTGGCACAATATATTCGGTCATTGAAATCCACGGTATTTGCTGAGTTCTTTGTGCATGAATTTGTTGCATTTTTAAACGAAACACCACTGATTCTAATTATCACTTTCATCACATGTTTGCATTTGAAAAAGTAACTGGCACAGATTGTCACGCACATAACATTGTTTTTGCGTCGTACCAGTATAGGATACTTGAGAAAGCCGTAATTCAGCGCTCTTTTTCCATGGGATGTTTTGCTAGGCAAATGTTCACCGTAGAGCTCGATGAATGTGAATTGAATTCTGGTAGGACCAGACTAAAGCTGGCGTCACCGTTGTTCCGACTTGGTCCTTGCATGGCATTTATCTTGCGCATGGCTATTTGTTGCTTCAGAAGCAGTCGCCAATACATATCGGAAGTAGGTACCCGAGTTTATCCCATTTCTGATGACGACGGGAGCGAGGGCGTAGCGACATCATGGACATCTTCTTCTCTAGGTGTAGGTTCCATGATGTTACAGTCAAAGAACAAAGGCTCGTATTGTACGATGAACCGATAATCCCGGTCTTATGATCTCAACAATCTGGCGTTCACTGCCGACCGATTTTATCCACGCATAGCGTCACCTTTTTAAGTGCCCTCCCGCGGCGTTCATCGAACAAACCGAACAACCAATCAGAGTAAAGTTTTACAGGTTGACAAACATTATGAAATAAATTGAACAAACTAATAAGAGTGAAGTTAACAGGTTGACAACATTATGAAATCTATGAGGTGTAATGTTGTCATCTGGAATCGCTTGTGACGACAAATATAAAAATAGTAGACTTGGCAAGGCGTATCAGACATCTACTGTATTGACTTCTCGTAGTATGTTGGAACTAAATATCTCGTATTAGTATTGGTGATGAATGTTATATGAATGCCTAATAATCAGTAATAATATGTTCAAAAGCAATGTGTAATACTAAATTCTGGAATCATCATCATGTTCATCCACAGCCTGACTTCGCCAACCGCTGAGCACAGGCCTCACTCTTGTACCAATCACCACGTTTCTCAGCATTGAGTTAAATATACTACGTACTAGAGGAGACTCCTCAACTCAATTGTTTGTAACACGCATTAGAGCACACGTACCCCAACTCACTTAGTCTGTGGCAAGCGCTCAAAGATTACTATTATATACTGCAAGCGCTCGCTGCAACGTTACACGTTTGAGTACTTAGTTATGTTTCTTATAAAATGCCTTCGTGTGTATTGAGATACTGTTCAAACAACTCGAGAAATATAAATAAAAGTCAAGGTATGAGTTTTCAACAGTAAGTTGAAAACACGCTTAATTTAATTATATTTTATCAATTTATTGTATCTCGTGACGTTGCGTCACCGCGGAGGCGGGAGGGCGGCCATGTTTGTGTAAATTTCTAAGAGTAAGAAAAAGTTTATCTGCGCGCATTGATTGTCTATCTGTGAGAACATAAGCCCCCCCTCCCCTCACCTCTGCTTACCTCGCTGTCATAGAATTACCTACGCGCAATCTTTTGTTTGAAATAGCTTCTATTCTTCTTTCTCGTAGTACATTTAACTCAATGTTCCTGAGCCTAGAATTAATTCTGGAATAATATCATGATAATTATAATTTCACTAGCTGTCCCACGCGGCTTCGCTCCCGTCAACTGGCTACCTACCTACCCATCAACCCTACCTACTCTACATACATGATTGTTGTGTAATTAAACCGTTTACGCAGCGCACGCAACGGAAGCTCTCAAAAAGGAATAATTTTGCCCGTTTTTGCAACATTTTTCATTTATGCTCTGCTCCTGTTGGTCGTAGCGTGATGTTATATAGCCTATAACCTTCCTCAATAAATGGACTATCCAACACAAAAAGAATTTTTCAATTCCAACCAGTAGTTTCTGAGATTAGCGCGTTCAAACAAACAAACAAACAAACAAACAAACAAACAAACTCTTCAGCTTTATAATATTATATTAGTATAGATTAACAAATGTTTTGAAGACAACAATTTATTATCTGCATCTGAAACAGAGTTGAAAACTGATATAAGTCTTCACCGTGCTGGAATGCGATGTCACTATTATTTGCACTTTAACACTACAGAGACAGGATCTCAGTGATGAGAGCGAGAAATACGACCGTTGTAAATGATTATCCATCTCATATATTATTATTATTGTGTAAATGATGTTTCCTTTACGAATCCGATGAGCGCCAACCGAGTGAATCTGAACGATTGTAAGTATTAATCTAACTAGTGTACTTGTGCGAGGAGATACTTGCTCAAATATACTAGTTTTAAGGATAAGTTGTTAGCCTATACCCATATTTAAATCTCACTGATCTGACAGTAATGCGCTATAACTTTAATAGCACCACTAGTTTATAGCTTGCAATCTGAATTAAAATATTTTTCAGTTAACCTTTACAGCAATTATTCTATTACTTAAAAATGAATCATAATAAAAATAACTGAGATGTTTATTTCTCTTACGTATTTAAAATTATTCTCACAATCGATAAAGCCCATAAAAGTATTTTTAACGAAAGCTGTGTCCCATCTCTAATATTAGTTCCATGTACTCTCACGTTAAGTCACGTTGCTATCAGCGCCAAAATGGCGAATATCAAATGTCTTCATTTTGTCATCGATAGTATGAAGTCCAGCGTACTTGTATGATAGAGGTCAGTGCATTCATCCCTAAGGCGGCTTTTACAGAACTGCCAAGCAAAGCTAACCAAAAGCAACTTCAATTATTTTCCTAGCGTTCTGATTTCAAACACCTTCCAAAACTAAATATTTTTCTGTTGCCAGTCTTATAACAAGCAAGCAGGTTACCTCTAAATAGGTGAGGAGTCCTCACAGTACCAATACCATTTTGTTATCATTCCCAAAATACATAAAAGCTGGAAAGGGTTACTAGCGTACAACTGGGTGCTGCGATAGACGCGAAGTATCTTTGCTTATCTCGTCATATAAAACGCTATTTTCGTTCTTAGATGTCGTTTGGTAGTCTGTGTATTTATTTGGTAGATGCTTAGCTATTCGCAATGTTAACAAAGCTTCATGGATTTACCCACTGCTGGGATATTTAGGTCTCCTCTATGTTAGAGGGAGTGGGTCATTTTAGAATCCACTGATCTAGAAAAACGTGTCATAGGATACATAGACCACCTGAGCCGCACTTAAATTAAATCAAATCAAAATCAAATCATTTATTTCTTTGCAAACATGGGTGATTGATCCATAGATGTTCATTTTGTTTTTAATAATAAAGTCCTCCATATTCTACCGTCGCATGAGCATGCAAATAATATTTAATTCTAAAATTGGATCAAATAAAAAAAAATACAATACGAAAAAAGAGAAATTTCAAATTATAAGAAATTATAAATCACAAATTTAGTTAAATGCATGTTATGTATAAATGTCGGACTGATTACGCTAGTGAAAATTATCACTATGATGTCTAAACAAAATAATAAGTATGTCAATCAGGATACTTGGTAGCAGCTATAACAATAATAAAATAAGTCAAATAGTCAACCGTCAATTTTGTAATAACATTTTCAACACACTTGTTCATAAAGTGGATCTAATTTCATCGCAAGTAGGCACATAATGACACCTGTAATCAAATTGTGACTTTTTATAGTATATTTTTTTTATTTATTGGTTGAGTTGCTTTGTTCTTAAAAAAGTTTTCTTCCAACTATGCTTTAATTTCATCACAATCACACTAAAAACTCAGTACAAAGCGAGTCTTTAATGCTCTAGAGCAATAAAAATGTATGAAATTTCATTATTGCACAGTTTATTTTTTAATCGCACCAAAAGGTGCCAATCTCAATGGATTAGCTCTATTCAGCCAGCCGATGTCAAAACTTTTTTTTTACTTACGTATTATTCGTTTCTATCCTACTTGTTCCAAATTTTAAAAATGATTGCTGCTAACTCTGATTTAAAAATGAAAGAAATTTAAAAAAGTGATTTGGCGGGCACATTGTTAATTTTGCTTGACAATATTTTTAGAAACGATAAAGTGTGATACTATCTGATTTTGAGTGCTTCGGCTTCGAAATAAAAAACATGAAGTGTCGTGGTAAATGAAACACATCCACTCTGGATAACGTCTCTATTTATTGTGTGTCACATCGAATCATCTTACATCATATACTATACTATAAGGTATGGTTACACACACATGCTTAATACTACTAATGATATCTTACATACACTACACCTACGGGGGTAAGAGAAAAAAAAAAAATATTGAGCTCTTAATTTTTTTTTTTTTTTACCATAGGTTATTACAACTACAACTTAACTATGATACAATTTAGTTCTGTCCTTATGAATTAATTCGATTTTATTTTGTTTTAGAATTTTGACATTAGGTCCCATATCCTCTAACACAATATAAGGGCCTTCATAAATATTATCCAATTTCTTTGTTCCTTCGCTTTTGACTAAAACTAAATCGTCTTTCTTATAACTAACTGGATTACATTTCTTATCATATGCTAATTTTCTATTTTCCTTACTAGTTTCTAAATTATGTTTAGCTTCTTTTAGCGCTATCTGTAGCCTATACCTTAAATCTAAAGAGTAGTCACTAGGGTTATATAATGGATCTATTCTATTACAATTCTTAATATTATTAGGAATATTACACTGCCTACCGAAAATTAGTTCGAAGGGCGTGTACTTCGTCTCTGAGTGGACGGTATTATTATAACTAAAACACCAGAACGGTATCCAGTGTGACCAGTCATAGCCGTTATTGCCTGAATAAGTCCTTAGAAAAGCACCTAAATGCTTATGAGCATTTTCGAGTGAACCGATTGATTGATGGTGGTATGCCGTGGATATTAATTTTTCTATTTTTAATAATTTGCATACTTCAACCATAGTGCTTGAAATAAACTCTGAACCTCTATCAGTAGCTATAACTTTAGGTATACCGAAACGTAAAACAAAATTTTGTATAATGGATTTTGCTACAGTTATGGCTTCTTTATTTTTTATTGGATATGCTTCAATAAACTTAGTTAGTTCACATTGAATCGTTACAAGGTAACAATTTTCATTCTCGTCTTTATCTAAAGGGCCTACCAGGTCTAAAAATATTTTTTCAAAACCTGATGACGCAGTCGTTGTTATCGTCATCGGCTGTTTTGTGTACCTACTATACTTTGTCTTTTGACATGTGGAACACTTTTTTACATAATCAAGAACATCTTTATCGATACCTGGCCAGAAATATCGTCTCTTGATGTTGTTAGTCATTCTGCGCACACCAGCATGTCCACTGGTGGGCAGTAAATGAAAGTCATTTAAAATATATTGTTTTTCATTATCATTTTCTATTCTTTGTATTCCTCTTAGAATGCATACTCTTGGACCGGTCCAATCTTTTAATGTTTGTATTTCACTACACAAACCTTTTATGAACTCTTCATTTTCATTATTTTTAACTATGCATAGTTCTTTTACTTTTATATTATTGCTAAACTTCTCTAACTTAGTCACAAATTCGGCTCGCGAGAAATGTGCCCTATAGTTGAGGTTTACACATAACAACATTTTACTAGGGATGTAAGCGAGACACTCGTCTTCAGCACTAATCAAATTATCTCTTCTATATTTATCCACTTTATCTTTCTCTAACAAAATTATCTCCACGACATCACTCGGCTTCCTCAGTAACTCCACGACTCTAAGCTGATCAGACCCTTCGTCGGTGGGTTTACTAATTGGCGGTGATACATTTTTACTTTCCTCATCTATTCTCCTTTTCTGTGCTCTAGTCATTACATTTACTTCTGAAATTTTCTCATTCATACTCTTTAATTCACTGGAAGTCACATTTATTCTGGATAATGCATCCGCGACTACATTATCCTTTCCTTGCACATACACTATTTTAAAATCATACTCCTCAAGAACTAAACGAAACTTCAACAGCCTGCTGAGGGATCTTTCATGCTAAATAAATAAATAAGTGGTTTATGATCCGTCATTATAGTGAAATGCCTACCGAACAAATACGGCCTAAAATATTTTATTGCCCAGACTATAGCAGTAAGTTCTTTTTGTATTGTGGGGTAATTTAATTCTGCCTTATTTAATGGTCTACTAGTATATGCTACAGGTCTTAGGTCATTGTTACACAAAACTGCACCAATAGCTACACCTGATGCGTCAGTCTGTATTATAAATTCGTTTGATTCTGAGAAATCTGGGTACTGAAGTATGGGTGGGCTTATTAACTTTTGTTTTAAGATCTCGAAAGAGTGTTGACATTCTGCTGTCCAATTGAAAACTACATTCTTTCTGCACAATTGGTTTAAAGGTAATGTTATCTCAGCAAACGATGGTACAAATTTACGATAATAATTGCAGAAGGCTACTAATCGTTTCACTTCTTCTACATTTTTAGGTACAGGGTAATTTTGTAAAACTATTGTTTTTTCTGGATCTGGTAATACTCCATCAGCAGAAACTAAATGTCCAAGATACAATATTTCCTTTTTTAAAAATTGGCATTTGTCCGGATTTAGTTTTAAGTTTACTTTTCTTAGCCTTTCGAGTACATCTATTAAATTTTTATTATGAGAATTTAGATTGCGCCCAAAAATTATTAAATCGTCGAGATAAATAAAACATTTATCATATGTCAGACCAGACATAGCTATAGACATTACTCTACTAAAATTACTACAGGACGTTTTAAGTCCCATAGGAAGACGCTTTAATTGATACTGACCCGTGCTAGTAGAAAAAGCAGTATATTTACGACTGTCAGGGCATAAACTAACTTGATAATAACCTTGATTTAAATCTAAATGAGTGAAATACATTGATCCTGAAAGTGAGTCTAAGATATCGGTGATGTTTGGTAGTGGGAACTTATCATCGACTATTGCATCATTGAGTTTTCTATAGTCCACTACTAAACGCCACTTTTTACAGCCTTCAGACTTTTTGGGCACGAGTAACACAGGACTATTCCACTCGCTTGTGGACTCTTCTATTATATCGTCCTTAATCATTTGTTTTATTTGACTATCAATCTCTGGCTTCATTGATTGAGGCAATCTGTAAGGTTTAACATAGGTAGGACTAACGTTAGGTTTTAATGTAATGGATTGCTCGTAAACGTTGGTGGTGGCTAGCTTATCTCCTGGCAGAAAAAACACATCTGAATATTTTGTACAAATTTTTTCGAGAGAACTCTTTTCTTCAGAGTTCAGATGTTTTAGTTTTATCATCGAAAGTAAAGTTTCAGCCCTATTAGCATTGGCGTTAGTCTTATCAAAAGAAAAAATATTGAACTCGCTTAAAAATTTTACTTCCGGTTTAAATTTTTCTAATCTTACTTCTTTATCTCTTATATTAAGTATTCTGATCGGTATCCTACGATTTTTAGGTCTAACTATAGATCCTGCTAAAAATATATCTGTATCTATTTCTTTTGAATAAACAACACAATCATCTTCCGCATCAATATCTAATTCTATGAGATGAGTCGATTCACTTCGGGCCGGTAATATAAGACAATTATTATTAGTAAACGTTAAATCAAGTCTAGGTGAGATTGGTAAATATATTTGTTTACCTGCATTATTAACAACTAACACGTTGGTAGACAAATCGATATTACAACCGTAAGTAGATAGAAAATCTAAGCCTAAAATACCAGTCGCCTTGAATGGTAAATTTTGGAAGACGTAAAATTTATGAAAAAACGTGTCATTATTTTCTGTAACAAGTTTCAAGGTTACATAACCTAAAGAGTTAATTTGCCCTCCTATGCCGTTTATAGTAGTGTTATTATAACATATACGCATCGAATCGGGTAATTCACTTTTCCTAATAATAGATATTGACGCACCCGTATCTACCAAAAAAGACAATTTTCGGTTATTACAATAAAATGACACAAATTGACATCTTCCCTTACAAGCCAATATATAATTATTAAAATCGAAAAAACTGGTTTCTTTTCAAATTTTGGGCATTAACATTTTCATCAGAATTTTGAGCAATAGCCTCTTCCGCCGATGCTTGGGCGGGTTGCGTTGCAAAAACATTATTACGGCTGAAATTATTTCCTCGCCTATTACCACGATGGTAATATCGGCCATTGTTATAATTCGCCTGTGAGAAGTTTCTAGCGCGGTTAGAATTCTGAAATGATCTTCCGTAACCACGGCGGTTATAATTATTAAAATATCCGTAATTGCGGCCACGTTGACCTTGACCCCTCGGTCCTGAAAAAGATGTGAACTTACCTCGACCTCTTCTCGAAAACTGCAAGACGTCTAGTTTAGAGGACGTAGAAGATGTTGATAAATCCTCGTCCTTAGCACCTTGTATTGCGTCCTTGAGATTATTATAGTTGCGAGCGGCCACGATGGTGCTCAGCCTTGAATTTTTCAATCCATCTGAAAATTTCTTAATGGCCGTTTTCTCATTTAATGGCTTTAGAATCGCGAACTTTGACGAATCTCCGTCTGCCTGTGAAATGGTTAAATCGGTAAAAAGTTGTTCTATTTCAGAACCATACTCGTCGATTGACCTAAAACCTTGGTTCATATTTTGGAGGCGGGACTGAATAGCGGTAAAAGATTTTGTAGTTAATAAATGTTTCCTTAAATCCTGAATTAAGTTAGAAACGGTGTCATAACTATTCGATAAACGTAGCTTAGCGTTCTCCGATAGGCGGCCTTTAATTACGAATTTTATTAAAAGAAGTTTGCCCGAATCTTCTAACATATCCGCATACATTTCCACTGCATCTATCAATCGTTTCGTGGTGTCCTCCCTACCATCCATAAGGGGAATTAAATTACACGCCGTTCGAATGTCAAATTCCATTTTAACAATTTTTATTTCACTAGGTGGGGAAGTACACAATTGACTTATCTTTAAAAATACGCTCTTAATATTATCATAGGTGGCGGACAATTGCGCCACTAACTCTGGTTTTAAATCATGCGATAACTTTGAATATAATAATTGCGCTTCACCAAATAAATTCTTAGCCTCTTTCAGCCTATTTATCGCAATAGAACCTGTAAATCTAGCTTGTCCTTTCTTTATCAAAAATTTACGAATGTCCACCAAATCTTCATATATTCTATTAAAATCATCATCCATAATCTAAAAATAATACATAATGGAATGTAATGACATCATCCTATCAACTACTTGTCTTCAATACGATTCTTCGAACTGTCTTACAAACAAAGAAAGTAATGCGATATATGCCAGATAGTGCGCGGGGTATCGGGTTCGGTGAGTCGCCGTGCACGATTTATGAGCTGTTACATAGTACTTACAATAAAACATTATATTACTTACTCACTTGCATAACTCGCTAATGCATTTTACACGCATTTTCTTATATAAGACATAAAAATATAATAATTATATGCCTGTATAAACGTTAGACATCACTTTATAGTTCCGTTGTTCACGATAGCTTATGTTTTGCCAGTCTCACATGTTGTAATCACTAGAAAGTACGCGGTACTTTTATTTTTGGAAGTGTTAAGGTTTTTTTTTTTTTTCACTTACACGTGTTTTTCGGCGTCTTCATCACGGGGAGCACGTTTCTTGAAGTACCTTTGAGGTCTGCCTGCGATGTATAGACCTGCGGTTCATCTGCCTCTCCATCCATTTGACATGCGTCTTCTTGTAATAATAACAGATAGCATAGCATGCCGCTGACAGCAGGACGATTGCGATCAGAGTGAGAAGAATATTCGTCGTGCTGATGCTGGAGTAGCTCTGCTCGGTTGTCGCACCATTTTGCCCATTTCCAGCAGCCGTCTGCGCGATGATTGTTTCCTCTTTCGTTTGAGTAGATTGACACATTATTTAAAACACACAACCACTAATTTCGTAATAATGTCCGAATTTATAATGTCCAAATTTCACACGTGATGTGACCTTTAATGGCAGGGTCGCCATGAAGTGTCGTGGTAAATGAAACACATCCACTCTGGATAACGTCTCTATTTATTGTGTGTCACATCGAATCATCTTACATCATATACTATACTATAAGGTATGGTTACACACACATGCTTAATACTACTAATGATATCTTACATACACTACAAACATTCTAAATGAAGCCGACAGTGTTATAGAAAATCTTTTAATTTCAATAATTAAACTTCTATTGTAACTGTTTGATATAAGTTTCTTTTATCTACTATTCCTATAGGTAATAGTTGAAAGAAAAGCAGATTTTGCACCTCGCCTTAAGTAATTTATATTGCCCTCGTGCCTGTTAGATTAGAGCCCTCGCTAACGCTCGGGCTCTAAATCAGGCACTCGGTACAATAATAAATTACCTTGTGCTCGATGCAATAATCTACTATTAGATACAAAAAAGATCGTGCTCAATAGTACAAATGCAACACATTAATATAACAATTTACATTTATATATTAATTGATAATTTTAACTTGTACTTGTTTAATAAATAAAACTTTCACTCAAATATAACTTTTGTTTTTGTCTGTAATAAAGAAAACTTGATATTCCTAATTTTGTACGTGGCTCATTCGCTATCCGCGTAAACCCAAAAAAAACTCATTCTTTTTAGTCTATGGCCGATCGCCATTTTTAGATGCGCGCGCATAGGAAAACTGATTAATTTTGCCCGCTATTGCGAAAACATTTTCACAACTCGTTTTCACTGTTGGAAATGATTTTTTTGTATTATTTTCTTCACAAGTGTGTTGAAAAACATCGTACGATACACGTGTGTATTGATGATTACCGTCCTCGGTTCTCTTAAGACCCTCACCTAACGGCTCGGGTCTCAATGGCGCCGCAGCGGTAATCACCAACATTACACACTTGTACCATAATGTCATCACTCGCTCATAGACTCCCATTTAGCCCGTTGTACGTGCAGGCTTCCTCTCTGTGAGAGGGAATGGGTCGTAATCCACGGGCTCAGTGCAGGTAGGTGGATGTCACATGTCTTCGAATTTTTGATTCTAAGACATGCCGGTTTCCTCACGAAGTTTTCCTTCACCGTTTTGAGAGCCGTGGTGATGACATAATTTACACAAAGTAAAGCGCCTGCCTGGGTTCGAACCCACGACATGCAACTTGTAAGTCACGGCCGTTACTTCTGGGCCACCACTGCTTAAAGTGACATATTATCAGCGATAACGATGGAAATAAATCCAAAATGCCCTGGCTTGGGGAAAATGTTTTATGGGATATTCCAACTGGATTTTTTCAATAGCCGCTCCTAATGGAATAAACAAAACATTAATTGGTCCAACTTTGGGATCTTACTCAATATTTAGCAGTCGCGTTTGGAAATATCTATATCTATACTTCTATACTAATATTATAAAGAGGTAAAGTTTGTGAGTTTGTGACGTTGTAAGAGGTAATCTCTGGATCTACTGAACCGATTTTGAAAATTCTTGCACCGGTAGAAAGCTACATTATTCCTGAGTGTCATAGGCTATAAAATATTTTCAAAATAAATAGAGATCCTTATGAAAATTGCAATAATGTAACCCAAGGGTAGCAAAATGTTGTCTGTAAAATACATTATTTGGCGTGCGCTGAGAAAACTATTGATGATAGATACAAATTAGTAGGTAGGGTAGGTAGGATAGGCAGAGTAGGCAGGGTAGGCAAGATAGGCAGGGTAGGCAGGAAAGGCAGGGTAGGCAGGGTAGGCCGGGTAGGCAGGGTAGGCAGGATAGGCAGGGTAGGCAGGAAAGGCAATGTAGGCAAGATAGGCAGGGTAGGCAGGAAAGGCAGGGTAGGCAGGAAAGGCAGGGTAGGCAGGGTAGGCAGGGTAGGCAGGGTAGGCAGGGTAGGCAGGGTAGGCAGGGTAGGCAGGGTAGGCAGGATAGGCAGGATAGGCAGGGTAGGCAGGAAAGGCAGGGTAGGCAGGATAGGTAGGGTAAGCAGGTTAGGCTGGGTAGGCAGGGTAAGCAGAGTAGGCAGGGTAGGCAGGGTAGGCAAGATATGCAGGGTAGGCAGGAAAGGCAGGGTAGGCAGGATAGGCAGGGTAGGCAGGAAAGGCAGGGTAGGCAGGGTAGGCTGGGTAGGCAGGGTAGGCATGGTAAGCAGAGTAGGCAGGGTAGGCAGGAAAGGCAGGGTCGGCAGGGTAGGCAGGGTAGGCAGGGTAGGCAGGGTAGGCAGGGTAGACAGGGTAGGCAGGGTAGGCATGGTAGGCAGGGTAGGCAGGGTAGGCAGGGTAGGCATAGTAGGCAGGATAGGCAGGATAGGCAGGATAGGCAGGATAGGCAGGGTAGGCAGGGTAGGCAGGAAAGGCAGGGTAGGCAGGGTAGGCAGGAAAGTCAGGAAAGTCAGGGTAGGCAGGGTAGCCAGGGTAGGGGCAGGGTAGGCAGGGTAGGTAGGGTAGGCAGGGTAGGCTGGGTAGGCTGGGTAGGCTGGGTAGGCAGGGTAGGCAGGGTAGCCAGGGGTAGGCAGGATAGACAGGGTAGGAAGGGTAGGCAGGGTAGGTAGGGTAGGCATGGTAGGCAGGTTAGGCAGGTTAGGCAGGGTAGGCAGGGTAGGCAGGGCAGGCAGGGTTGGCAGGGTAGCCAGGGTAGGCAGGGAAGGCAGGGTAGGGGCAGGGCAGGCAGGGTAGGCAGGGTAGGCATGGTAGGCAGGATAGGCAAGGTAGGCAGGGTAGGCAGGGTAGCCAGGGTAGGTAGGCAGTTGACGGGAGCGAAGCCCCGAGGGTCAGCTAGTATTTTATAATAATGTTTTAGCTTACTGGGCATTGATATCCAAACCAAACGTGAATGCAAAATTTCAGCTCAATTGGTTGGGGATAAATGTTTTTAAATTCAGTTGCAAGATTTAACCCACACATAATAACAAACTAACTAAGAAGAAGACAAAACAAGTTAAATAAAAGTTTGTTAAAAAGGAAACTAAATAGCTGAATGGCGAGCTAGTTAAACCTAATAAAATAATTCATTAAAATCTGTTTATGAAACAACATTTTTTCGTATTCCTTATTAGATACCCATATCATGGCAGTGCACAAAAAATAACAAGTCCGCCATCTTGAACCGTCCGCCATACTAGTTTTAGAATGACTTCACTTAGCTAACCATGCATTGTCATCCAAACTAAACGTGTATGCAAAATTTCATCTTAATCGGTGGAGGATAACTGCTTTAAAATTCAGTTGCAAGATTTGACCCGAACACACTTACATACATACATTTCAATAGTTTTTTATCATATTGCCTAATCTTATTGGGCATTCTTCAAATTGTGCGGGCTTTGTGAATAATGCCGTAGAAGTAATTTATTATACACTATGAGTGTCATTCAAATGTCAGCATTTCACCGAAATACTTGGGTAAACATTTCAGCTCTGTTTCATGGAGTGGGGTACTTATTCTGTTGCATTTATTTCAATTAATGCAACAGAATATGCCTGAAAATATTTGTTACATAAGTTAATTAGGTCATATGATGGTTGTGAATATTTAAATTTGTTTCTTAACTTGCAATTAAAATCTACTACCTGTACAATACATTCTGTAAGTACAAATAAAACAAATTATTATAAAAAACCCGACTGCTAAAAAATAATTAACTAAAAAGAGAATAACAAGTACTCGGTATAATTTATTTAATTTTGTGAAGTAATCTATAATGCAACATAATAATTGTGACATATTTATTCAAGGAAATAATGAAATATGTGCATTATAAAAAACTTTTTAACAAAAAATCAAACCGACTTCCAGAACAAAAAACTACAAAGCAAAAAATAACTTTCTTTTCCGAAGTCGGTGTCTTTTGTATCCATTTTTTTCAGTTTTTCGACACCGACTTCGGAAAAGAAAGTTATTTTTTGCTTTGTAGTTTTTTGTTCTGGAAGTCGGTTTGATTTTTTGTTAAAAAGTTTTTTATTTCTTTCTTTTTAGTTTTGGTAGGTGTCTCCAATTAACATGATAATCATTTGTGGTCAAAGTACACCTCATGACGATTCCAATAAGCCCAAGCACGACTAGGATACATTGTTTTTTTTTCAGAGTTCCAGTGCCTACCTACCGGCTTCATCATCAGAACAGTTCAATGATACCATTTTCATCAGTCCCATTAATTTATAAGTATTTGCTTCATCGTAGTCGGTTTTACCAGATAGGTACGGGTAGATATTTTATACCCGTGACATACTTAGCATTTAGGAGTTCAAGTGGCCATCTGTGGTCTTCTTCATCAGTTCCACTTCACCAAATTATACTTTCTGTGTGCAAGTGATTGCATTGTTGATGAAAATACCAAAATCACTATATGTTTGCCTATAATATTTCAGGAGTTCCCTCGATTGCTCTAGGATCCCATCATCAGATCCTAACCTGATGACTATGGGACCAACTAGGTAGTATACCCTTCAAAACAAAAGAAGATTTTTTGAAATCGGTCCAGGCGTCTTTGAGTAATCGGGGAACATATATAAAAAAAAAAAAAAAAGATTCCGACGAATTGAGAACCTCCTCCTTTTTTTGAAGTCGGTTAAAAATAGACGTTAAAATATTATTATGAGGCGCTGCCAACGATGACAAACTAAGTTTTGGTAGGTTTTCTATAATTTGTTTGTCCACGCCTGCAGCACTACATCTAATACCTTTAAACGAGGAAATTCTTGTATATATATACACCGTGAAATTTAATTGGTTGTTTTCCCGCGGCAGAACGACTTGCCTTAAGGAGTACTTTCGAAGCATAGAGTTAAAGTAAAAAAATAACGATGTTTTTGTTTTAAAATAATTTAAAAAATATTCATCAACTCGAAAAAGTGAGTTACAATAGTAACTTGTAGGTACTAGGTACTACTCGCGTCACCACCGGCAAAGAAAAGCGATGCACAAGATAATGTTCAAACCAAAATAAACTCTCGCACGTAGTGATACGTCATAAAATAGTTTGCAAGGAACAATACCACCGCTAAGCCGACAAAGCAAATACCGATTTATTAAATGTTTAAAGTAAAATAAGCTCTCGCGTGTAGTAATACGGCATAAACTAGCCCGCGCGCAACATTATCAAACGGAGCCGCCTTCGAACCTAATCCTTTTGACAGTGATCCTGACCTACTTAGCACCCGGGTCAACGCCCCGCTGTCGTTCGGCCGTAGATATCGGGAGGTATTACTATTGGTTCGTGATCGCTTTCGAGTTAAGTTTTTCACAATGTTAAATATGCCAGTTTTTGTTTCTAATATTTTACATAACTACGAAACGATTGTATTACATAGAAAAAACCATTTCGCTGCGGGAAAACAACCATTTAAATTTCACGGTGTATAATCTGAATCTCGGCAACGGCTCCAACGATTTTCATGAAATTTAGTATGCAGGGGGTTTCGGGGGCGATAAATCGATCTAGCTAGGTTTCAGTTTTTAGAATACGTCGTTTTCTTTATTTTCACGGTCGCCCAGGTACTAATATTTACTTGTCCTGCTGTGCATAATCATTTAGCTCACTAGTTTCTATTCCAAACACGTCACAACAAGGATCAGCTTGCAGGTCGTTTACCTGCATAAACACTCTGGCTGTAAACAAACAGTTTACAGTTTCAGTAAACAAGCCTTCGTGACGTGAAACCAACTTAAATATAACATATAAGGGTTGAATGAACACAAGATACTGTTGTCAACAAGGTTTTGAAACTGGGCTTAAATTGGACTTATAGTTATAATATAAGTCTGAAATCGTGGTGGTTAATCCTCGTGCTTTCTCTAAATAAAAAAGCAAGCAAAAAATATATATATATGTAAATATATATATACAGGGTGTCCCAGAAATCGACGTCAAGCCGTAAATGGGTGATAGACCGAGTTATAACAGTTCTCAGAAAAATACGAAAAAAAATCTGACTCTGAAAAATATGACTCTCTCCGTCTCTATCGAATTAGAAACGGAGTTTAGCAAAGCTTTAGGTAAGCTAAAGTCATTTTAAGGAAGTATGGACATTTTGGGTAAAAACCGATACAATTTACAAAAAAAAAATTGACCAATTATTGAAAACGTAATCTAGCAAGTGTTACACCATTTTTGAATCCTTATTAAATGCGCCAATTTTTCATGTTACTTGCCAAACTAGCGTAGTACATTTTTTTTCAGTACAGTCAGTTAAATTTGGGCGAAACAGTAAATTTGAATAATTTGGTTTTGAAAAAGTTTAATTTTCTTCTAAGTAGGAGGAGTTGGCTTTAAATTTTAGGCAAAAATCTACACAAGCATTATTCAAGATTACATAATAATAAAAAAAAAATGATAAATTATGGGATTTGTAGCAATTGGAGTTAAAGAACCATTACAGGGATTGATTTTTTTAGTAAATTTTTAAAGTGAACATAATTTTTTAAAAACATGAGATAGATTTTTTTTCGTATTTTTCTGAGAACTGTTATAACTTGGTCTATCACCCATTTACGGCTTGACGTCGATTTCTGGGACACCCTGTATAATTCAACTAAACCACTTTTGAATTGAAAATATGAATCTAGTTGCACGTTCGCAAGCGTCAGTAGGTCTCTATGGAGAAGAACTTGCAAGAAACTCCACGGACACTCTTTTCCATCAGTTTTAATTACAATTATGTGGTTACATCATTCTTGTTGGAATAATACACGTGTGAGAACGATGTAAAAAGACGTGCACGTAAAACCGTCTGAAGTAAAACAAACAATTCAAAAATGAAATAAGTACGTTATTAAAAGCAGACCGAAGTTTTGACCAATTCCAACTGATGGCGCCTGGTCACGAACATGACGCATGAATTGGCACCACTCAGCTCAAACATCATGAAGGGAACCGAATGATCTGACACATGTGCCACCATCAGAGAGATATTGACACAATTCTAACTGCCAGGGCACACATAAGTCAACAAACTACACATATGTACAGTAAATGGTAGATTTACAGTTGGTGCATAGTATTCATGCTGTGCAGTTATATAATACTAAAAGAAATTGATTTTATACAATACAAATATATTAAATACAGTCTTCTTTGCCCTGCAATAGGCCAGTAATAGGCTGGTATTATTAATATATGACACTACTGAAAGTTTTAGGGCTTAAACATGAGAGACATTCTAACAGAGATCTTCATAATCTTGTCGTCTCAACGTTGCATTTATTTTTACATAGTTTGCATGAGCAATGGTGGCCCAGTGGCAAAGGCCGCGACTTACAGGTCGTGGGTTCAAACCCACGCAGGTGCTTTACTTAGTGTTAATTATTTTATCACCACTGCTTTCAAAACTGTGAAGGAAAACATCGTGAGGAAACTGGCATGTCTTAGAACCAAAAATTCGATGACATGTGAGATTCATCAACCCGCACTGAGCCCGCTTGGTGTCTTAACGCCTATTGCCTCTCACAGAGAAGAGGCCTGCTCTCGCAACGGACTAAATGTGAGCCTTAAGTGCGGCAAAGGGGGTCCATCTATCCTATCCTACATAGTTCAGTAAGGCCGTCATAAAGCCTTGAAAGTATCTTATTCACCAACTTTTAAGTGCAGATAAAAGACCAACATGTACCTATGAGATGGACATGCACCACCGAAATTCCTAGTGGTCATTCACTCGCTTTTGTCTAAACACCGTATTTAAATTAAATTCGTATTTAGAATGAATCTGTTAGTAACGAACATCATCAATCGATCAAAACGATAGCGATCAAACGCTTTATGTCATAAAAGTCGAAATTACCTGCAGTGTAGGTATGGCAGGTCCTACACTATAGTTTGCTAAGCGCTCGCTGTTTGTCAAATGCACTTATATAAAAAAAAACCGGCAATAACTCTAAAACTTTTGTATTGAATATACGCAAAAATCGCTATCGTTTTGCTCTTGCAAAAGATACGTAATAAGCCTGCGGTTCAAGATAAAGATTTGCTTTGAATGCAAACCAAGACGATAGTCGTCGGCACAGAGATAAATTATAGTCAGGAATAGCACATATGATACTTTTTATCCCGGGAATATGATCCCTCGGGATAAAATTCGACTTTCATGCGGGCGAAGCCGCTGGCAGAAGCTAGTATGTAGATAATATCAAAATTAAATTGTGAATAGTCCGTTGCGATAATGTGTTTAGTGTGGCAAACGACGTGTTACGTGGGTTGTGAGATCGGATATTCATGGAAAATGCTGGTATTTAAGAGCAAAAAAAAAAAGTTAATATTAAGCGCTATTCCACTCTGTTGACACTGACTGAATCTAAATGTTGCTGTGCCCGACATCACACTTCAGACTAATATTATAAAGGCGAAGTCTGTGAGTTTGTTCGTATGTTTGGTACTTCTTAGCGCTCAAAGGGCTGAACGGATCTGGATGAAATTTGGCACAGAGATACATTGTACTCAGGAATAGCACAAAGGATAATTTTTATCCCGGGAATTTCACGAGGGGTGAAGCCGCTGGCAGAAGCTAGTGGTCCATAATTGTTTCTGTAACTTATATTTACCACCTATATATACATTATGGTTGCAATAAATTTCATTTGAATTTGACTGAAAGCCGATCCCAAAACAGTTGGCCAAAGAATAGGCAGATTTTATTGTGAATAGTTTGTTATCTACTAAATACATGCTACAGAACCTGCCTTATGAAAAGAGCTATTTTCAATTTTCAGCTAATAAAGTAACAAAACAATTTAAGTGGGTAACATAACTCTGAGGAATATTTAGCATCGAATAAAGGGACCAGTCATAAATATAGGCAATAAAGCCGCGAGAGAACGTCAGGGGCCGAAATAAGTTATCACATATGTTTCTGTAAAGATATATTTAGAACGTGCGATTGATTTTGGCGTTACGTAACGGGGCAGTCTTTTATTTTTGGAAATAGGTATTTACTTACAGTACAAATGTCCCTCGGCTGACTTCGTTTTTCGTCAGTGGTCGGATTTCTATCATTTGCCCTATATTGCTCTCAATCAACTTGGAAGTATATACAGTTATACACTAATGTTATAATTTTAATAAAAAAGAGAAAATGATGCTGTGCAGTCGGAGGATCAGGTGGTCAGCCTGCTCGCGAATATGTATCCTCCGACTACACAGCATGATTTTCTACTTGTTTACATCTTTTTAGTTCGCAGTCGGGTTTTTGATTTTTAAATTAACTTTTTTTATTTACATCTTTTTAGTTACCTATTTTTTTTAAGAATCGCATTTAAACATATAAGTGGTATATATTTTTGTAATCATCTTTAAAAATCCTTCATTTTGATACCCCACTCGATGGGTTTTGAAGAAAAAAAAATTGAGTCGCCCCCAATATGGCGCACAAAAGCCGCCATTTTTGTTTATTTTTAACGTCACTTACCTAAGAACACTTAGGCGGTCAAGCCCTATCTAACGATGTATTAATTATAAAAATCCATCTAGCGGTTTGCAAGATATGAGGTAATAAAGAATATTACATACATACAAACATACAAGATACGCGCGAAAAACATAACCCTTTCCTTGCAGCCGGGTAAAAATGGAAGGAAAGCTGCTATTTTGACAGCTCTATATATTTCACTCGGAAATCAAACAAAACAACAATAAAGTAGTTCTGAATTCAAATTATTATACACGATAAATCTAATAATTGATGGACATTAAAATTAGCATTCGTCTGTATTCGGAAATTCGATGTTTCCCGAGGGACATTAAGAAAATAGTTGTACTGTACTGACCGTTTGAGTTGTGTATTTGGAGTTCATAACGTGTCAAACCCTACAATAATGCCAAATTTTGACAGGATTTGAGAGTAAAGTAGATTCAGACAAATACTCAACATCAAATACTCAATTCAGAAATCAGGGGTATTTGTAAATTAATCTTACAAATGTAGTTTAATGTCTTTTGTTAGTTATTGTTTTGAAAGGATATTAAGATTTTTCATTTAACACACCCATCTATCCCTCATTGTTTTGTTATTGTAACTGAGGTAGGGCTATTCCGAATATCTTAGGGCATCTATTGGCATGCAGTTTGTCCAAATGTGAGATTTTCGTCCGTACATAATGGACAACGAGACATTCTATGACACAGATATCATTATAGGTACCTCCTATCTATCAAATTGTTGAAATAGTAATTTCGGTATCATCAATGTCCTTAACTCAGTTCTGAATGCCGTCCGCTTGTTTGTCCCTCGAATGCCACTATTCAAATTATAGGAATTTGAATAGTGGCAGTCGAAGGCAGGTACTGTATAAATTGTGTAATGTATCCAGGCATACCTAACTGTTCAACAAAGGAATGCAATCAACTTAGCTTTGCAGAATATTTTGGTACTGATTGCAGACATCTATGAAATCAGATGGTCACTGGAAATAAAGGCAGACAGAAGCGACAATGCGACAATGTTGCGACGATTTTTTATATAGAACTTCAATTGGTAGTTTTTTTTTTCCTGTTTTGGCTTCGCACGGTTTGTGCATTCAGCCAATGTCACGTCAGGTAGTTTTATTATTAATTAAAGGTAGGGCAAGCAAATTTAAAACGATATATATTAAATTTAAAGGAATTTAGGAAAGGATAGATACATAGGATCAGTATATTTTAATGGTAATGGTATAATAAGTAAATAATGAGCAAATTACAACGACGAAAATTACAGCTTAATATTATTCAAGGTGTTGAAAGAGACTAAACATTTATACACAGGAAAGCTATTTGTACAAAGTAAAGAAAGTATTGAGGTAGGAAAAGGAATACAAAGGGACAAGAGGTTACAGAGAAAGGAAGAACGGTCGTGAAAAGGACAGGCGAAAAATCAAAAAGACGTCTGTGCACGAGCAATTGGGGTTGTCGATGATATGAAGTTTGGCAAGGTGGGCTGGAGAGCAAACATAGCCTAGTCTCAACCGTATTAAAATGGAGGTCTCCACCTTTCCAAATTTTGGCCTGCCAAACCACGGTGTTTCTGGAATCTCGGGTTGGATAAAAGAAAAATAACGGCCCTTGTTTTGTAGAGTTCATTTAGAATAATTTATATGCTATTTACTGTAGCCACAAATCCTACTGTAGCCACAAATCCTACTGTAGCCACAAATCAGCACTATCGTTGTAATAAAATATTTACACTATTATACAAGTTTCGTCAGTAAACTTTTCCGAATCACTTAGTTGCCAAAGCGTATAGATTCGTTTATTCATACAATGTTAATTACAAAACTATCGATCGACCAAATCTTAGATGTTTGCCCTTTTTGAATAGTTAATTAGATCTAGGCGGCTCCAACATAGGCATTAATTATTGACACTAATTAGATCTGGAGACCGTTTGATATTTATTCATGTTGTGTGTTTACCGACCGTAATATATTTGGTAGGTATTGTTGTTACTGGCAATTGCTTCGTTGTATTTGCATTTGATTATGAAGGACGAAATCAATATTAAATTTAGGTGCCTAGTATTGTTATCATAATAAAAAAAAACAAGTTTATCAGTATGAAATTCGATCTGTGTCGAGCGAGGTGGGCGTTAGTGTGCATTTACTATAGTAATTTCAGAAGTAACAGTTATTTGGAACAGTTATTTTTTAATTTGAATTTACTCGGGTGGAGCATTCAGCCAGTGTCAAATTTGGAACAGATGTGAATAGTGTTTGTTTTTTAACCTATGTGCTATTCCTTACTATAATTTATATCTGTGCCATATTGTATCCAGATCCGTCCAGCCGTTTGAGCGTAAAGAAACAACAAAAAAACAAAGACATTTTGCCACACTTGAAAATTTTCGACTTTTTAATATTAGTAGTCATAAACAATAACGTCATAATCAACTGATCCAGACATTTATTCTCGCATAAATCACCAAAATGTATGGATCAGCTGTTTTTTTGTTGATTTTTTATAAGTCATAGAATCAAAGTTGTTGTTTATGATGTTAGTAAAACAGCCCTGCAATGTTGTTAGTGTTTTAGCAATAATATAAGTGAGAAGTAAGACAACATTGCACTATCAATTGTTTGAAGTTTTATAAAATATTGACAGTACAGTCTGTTCAATAAAACTTGTGCGTTCTGTGTATGCTGGCACTTGCACAAAGTTGCTGTTACAATTTACGTCACAGTTTCAGAGGATTGTAGATACTTGTTTGATCGAGGCAAACACGTTGAGAAGTACTCCAGAACGAAGGTACATTTTGCGAGAGATAAAATCAAGCTCAGAGCCTCCAACTCCTACGCGAGGATACTTTTTCTGAACAGTCTGTACGAGTAGTTGTTTACAAAAAGTTCTCGATGTCAAATGTATTGTTGGGAAAAAACGTTCCACAGTACTAAACGGTTTAAAAATTTTTGAACACCTGTTCCTGGAACGGAAAAGTTGAACAATGACCATTGTTAGTTCGTTTGTGCAAAGCTTTTACACTCGTAAAAGCTCTCTACGTCTAAGTTCTACGTTAAAAACTGCATATGAATTTTAAACATAGGAAGTTTTATAGAATGGGGTTCGTACTCGAAATCTAGTACAATCGTTTTAAACAAGTATTTTACAGATATACTGTGTACTACTAGCTACCGCCTGCGGCTCCACCCGCGTGGTATTAGTTTTTCAATATCTGTATAAGTAATAGCCTATTTATTATTGCCTAAACAACAGCTGAGACCACGAAGTCACCGGCTTTTGGCCGTACCTTCTGCACGTACGGTATCCCGAGCTAACTCGCCTATAGTTCGGGCGCTCACAATGCTAAATGCCCTTCTGATATCAGCACCGGAATGTGACCTGTTTGCTGGTAGATGGATAGATGTGTGTCGTGAATGTTTAAGTTTTTGTGAGAAGATGGATGAAAGTTAGATCAGTGAATAATTGTATAATTATGTATTCTTTGTATTTTTTTTTTTGTTTTTACTTTTGTTACTTTTTCTGTTATTAATTCTTATTTTTTTTTTGGATTTTCTTTTATGTTTTTTTTGTTATATCGTGTTTCGTTTTAATTATTTTTTATTTGTATATAGTAATATTTAATTTTGCCTAATTCTTATGTGTTTCGTTAGTGTTTTTTTTCTTCTTTTTTTTTTGTATAACGCCTTAGGTTAGGTGACCTGTAAAGTTATACATCTACACTTAAATAAATAAATAAATTATTCTGATGTATAAGTATATTTCTGTGTAGATTCATCAAAATCCGTTCAGTAATTTTTGCGTGAAGTAGTAACAAACATCAATCCAATCATCCATCCTCACAAACTTTCACGTATATATAGATAGGATGTAGGTAGGAGAAACGCTCATGCATACTTCGCCACCACGGGGAGATAGCGCAGTTATGTGGGACTCCAACCCACTGAGACCCCACGGTGTCATCCCGTGCCGCTTATGGCGGGAACACGGGCACGCGTTAGCACTCACCGCGAACCTCCCGCGTCTGACCGTCACCGGACCTTTCTCTGGGGAGAACCCCCCATCACCGGCGCACCAGAACACACTGTACGCCGTGACCACCCCAGGGACCAAACCAGAACATGGGTGCCAGGCGACTCCGTGTTTGGTATCCTTGGTACCCTTGTGACGGGTTAAGGTCAATGGCCCCGCCACCTATCATTTTTCGGAGAGCGCTAGCTGATATATCCTTTCACCACGATGGTAAACTCAAACCCTAAAGTCATTTCATCCACTCGATTCTACGTTGACTCAACCTCCCTTAATAAAATCAATAGTCATAGCTTGTTAATTATTGTTCCTTCGATGCAAGTTTTTGTTTTGTTGTTTGGTCGACTGGAACTTTGCTTGAATAACATAAAAATATTGCTGTTCAACTCTTGCATTTTACCTTCGTTAAAGTAAACTCCTTTGTTTTTAAAATAAAGAAAATCAAAACGTGTTGTCACTTCGGATCCGTTCGAGTTCCGGTCACTTCACTAGGCCATGAATACTATTAGATCTAAAGCTACATCTAATATCTGTCTACTGTATTGAACCAGCTTAAGACCTACATAGCCAATTAGGCTTCCATGTTAGATTTACCTATTCTCGGCGATGTACTACTAGTATGGTAGCTAGGTACCTATAGGTACGCTGAAACCAACACCTGACACATGTAGAAGTCAGAGTCTCTGGACAAGTGACAATCTGAAAAAGTAACAAATAAAATTTCATAAAAGCCCCCGACACATTTTTATTTCATGCTACATAACTTATCTAGTAGTAGACACGCTTCTATCAACAATCTATTGAACACGTTATAATGACACGATATCTTACGAAAATACCCGATTCAAAAACGCACATAACTTTTGAACGTAACTTTAGAACGACTGAACAGATTTTCATCAATCATAGCTAAGAACTCTCACGATAAAATCACCAATCAAACAAAAAAAAAACGAAATCAAAATCGGTTCATCCGTTTAAGAGCTATGATGCTGCAGACATACACAAACACACACACACGTCGAACTAATAACACCACTCTTTTTCCAATCGAGCAAGAAACTCAACGGACAGTCTTTTCACTCTGTTAAAAATAAGTACAATTACAACGTTTGCTTAGTAGAGTTAGATAGATGTGCACTAGAGTATAATTATTTAGCCAGCTATAAATAATAAATGGTAGTTTGTGATTACTGTGGAATCGGTGTATGTAGACCATACTCAAAACGAGAAAACACATCTTTCTAGGGTTCCGTACCCAAACGGTCCAAGCGGAACCCTGTTGCTGCCACTCACTTGTCCCTTCTGTCCGTTTGTCTGTGACTTTTCCCTTGAACTTGAAATTTGGTGACAATGTGTATAATTACGTGAAAAAATCCAATATATCGATATATCAGATGAATATACCTACTACATTTGGTAAGGGTCCCTAAATCTGCGAAATCCAACACGCACTTGGTCGTTTTTTCCATTATACCCAATATGTGCAGTGAAAGTACCCATGAGTACTTTATTACAATACACTGCCGTAAACTGAACGTATTTTGTATAAAATTGATCAAAACTGGTTTAATATTCGAAACAGTCGCGAAAACATAGCCTTTTATCTACTTTTAAAACTAAAATAAAAACGAATATTTTGTATGTGTAAATACAGGCAGTTCATAACAAATGATAACGGATATGTGTACTTTAATAATAAATGAAAATCAGAAATAAATATTCAGCTCTCTCTTTAATTATATTAATAAAATGAAAACCATCATAAATATAGTTCTGCATTTAAAATAAACACCCGCTCAGTAAACATTGATATCGGCAACCAGCTGGCTTTTTGTAGTATTTGTTCAGTTCAGTCACGGGCACCCAAAGCGAAGAAAGAAAATTTGGTTCAAATAAATTGCACTAGATGGCGTGATAAGATTCGATTTGTTATTGAGATTTGTGATATATTAAGATTTTCTAGAGACGATCAAAAAAATGTATGTTCTTGTTTAAATTTGATTTGTAACACATTTTGTTACAATAAAACTGTAAAAACGTGTAAAAAATACTATAATACAAATCTTCGCTATATTTAAAAGAAAAGTATTAACGAATCGAGAAAACCCTTTTAATTGCAAGTCACTGCTATCATCATCATTCGGAACGGAACCGAACGCGATCGATGTTCTTAGAAAAGAATCAGTTTAATCAGACGAAAAACGCTTGTTACTTCGGCACGGTTTCTTTGTACGGGATGAGGCATCTGTATGCTACTATTATATTATCTGTGGTTCAGTTGAGTTAGAGTAACACTGATATAAATATTGTATTAAAAAGTAAAAAAAAATGCCAGGCAGATGTAAAATTTTCCTTCAGACATAAACCTACCTTAAATTCCTGAAAAATAAACCCTGCAGGGGTTATTTTTGCGTGAAGAATTTTAGGAGATTTCAGATTAAATGCTCGTTCTTAGTTCCATTACACATATCTTTGTGATAAGTATATTTATGCTCCTACCACGGAAAGCTGATCTTTTTATCGGTCGATATCTGTTTTCCACTTACTAAATTAATCTAAAAATATTTGCAAAATCGAGCACTCGTCAAAAAAAATACCAGTCATATTTTTCCTGCAGTGTTTTTCATTTATAAATATCATAGTATCGAACAATGAATTATTTTAATAATTCTCGGAAAAGTGAAATCTAGATTCCCATTGTGCTCTTTCGCTGAAATGCGACGAGGTTCAAGGTTACTGTGTCAATAGTGCTGACCTTCTGTCTGGGCAAATAATCCTGTACAACATAGATTTTGCGAATGCATGTACTATGTAGTCAGAGCCTTTGACAAGCTTTAATAAAAAGTTGGGAGAGGCAGCCTGTGACGGTTCAATTTCATGTTCTCTTTTCAAAACGTTCCTTCCATGCACGAGTTTCAAGCGGCGCATTGCAACACTTTTAATATTGAGAGCCGTCAGAGACTGCAGGTAGGTAGTTCGTCAAAGGCTTTGTTAAAGTGACGTCATCACTGCATCGATGTGCTGATTTTATTTTCGAAGGGTACTTTGTGTTGGTTCGGCGTGAGCGGGTCAGGATGCTTTGTTAAACGGCGAATAATGGGAAGTTCGCCGTCCGAGTCAACCCTCCCTTTTGCTTCGCCGTAGTCGGGTAAAAACTGACAGGGTCCGCTAGGGCCGATGCCTGTCTGGGTCGCGGATAAATTTGAAGAGAGTTACCGCGAGATTTACCTGGCACAAGCAACTGAATGGACTCAGAGCGGGAGAAGTCATTGGCTGATACAGAAAAACAAAAAAAAATGCTTTGCTTACCGTGGTTTAATGAATATTCGGTTGCAGTTTTTGGACAGGAGATGTTAATAGAGAGGTGGGTGTTGTTATATTTGTTGTTGGTTTTGTTGATTAATATTTTGGTGCATGAAATTGTTAAATTAAATCAAGATGGTAAAAGCTTGATGAGCTTACTATCTAGCGTAATAAAATAATGTATTGGACAGCTTTCTCATTTGGTTTTGTCAGTGTTGTACAGTCTGGCTAACCTGTAAGCGACATTATAGATACCTCTATTTTGTTTTCTGCTGAAAACCTTTAAAAGCTTATTGGGGACAAGTCACCAGATAGTGATCTGCACATGATCCCGTGACCTCATCTTTCTCGTGACATCTCCGGCTCCCCTCTCAAGGGCGTCGCCAGCCGATGGACCAGGGGGGGACAAGTTGTTATACGGAGGATGGGCAAAAGTATGAATTTTAAATACGGTACATTCAAAAGCATAATTATGAAGCTTTAAACTGGTAGTACAAGTCTTATCCCTACGTCGATTGTTATAAGAACGGCATAAAGTCCAATGGGTAACGTTCCACGAGCTCAATTATCGGGAGTTTTGGGTAAACTTCTCGACCACTTAATTATGTAAATCTTATAAGTTTTCATTAATAAGTTTTCTGTGCACATTCATCATGGCCATACCATTGAGGCGATTTTCCCCCATAGTACTTCTTAACCAGGTTTTTAGTCTCCTGAGACTGCTTAACGATTGATTTTGGTAGACCGACCAACATTTTCAACGCTTTTAGTATTCTTTTAGGACATCAACAAATGGCTAGACTTGTTGGGTTGGGTTTATGTTGACTTAGGACTTTGATTTCTTTCCATTTGGCTACTTATTTTTTTATTTCTGAGGGGGGGGGGGACTGCCCCTAACTGCCCACTTGACCCCTCTGTGGAACGCCTGTGAGAAGCAACATAACACCCACTTAAGATTTTACAAGTAAAATTCAGTTCCTCTAAAGCAAAAACTTCGCTGTCTTGTATTCCTCACAAACAATTCAATATTCCATTCAATAACTAGACGTCTTAAGCCTTCTATTATTCACAAAACAACAGTTCATTGATCGAGCGGCGCTGGCGTGAATGGATGGCGGATTATGACCTTATCGATAGTAATGCAGGTCAGTTCAGCCGGTCAGCCACCACCGCAGACACTGTTTGTGTTTCTGACAATGTCAGGGATGAATTGGTTATTAGTTTGAATACGTATGAATGAAAAGCATAATGTATTATGTGTTTTAAACAAATCTACATAGTCTAAAATAAGTAAAATTCAAAAATTTTAATAGCCCTTCTTACATTTTTATTTCATGATACATAATTTATCTAGTAGACGACACGCTTCGATCGGCATTGTATTGAACACGTAATTAAAATAAAAAAAATGTTAATAAAACCAAAACACCCGACTGCAAAGATCTAAACAAGAAATAAATCATGCTGTGCAGTCGGAAGATATTTATAGTTTTGGTCAGCCAGCTCGCGAATATGTATCCTCCGACTGCACAGCAAGACTTTCTTCTTGTTTACATATTTGCAGTCGAGTTTTTTGATTTTATTAACTTTTTTTATTTATTTATACCAGCGATAGCTGGATAAGGTATTTGAACAATAAAAAACAGCTACTTCTCTAGTTCATTATAAAAGCAATTTGCTTTGACAATTAAGAAAAACAAAAGAACCGTTCCGTAATTTCGTCCGTAATTTTTTCCGTAAAATGATCAAGCAATTAGACATTAAAAACAACTTTACAGCCTGAACGAGTAAGAAAAATAGTAGCTACAAAAGATATAATTTTCTAGGTAAGTACTATATTAGATTTCTTAGAGACTAATTTCCCTCTGGAAAGGTCATCTCATCCAGTTCAGCCCCAGAAATAGCCCTGCGGCCCTGTAGCTCTGCTCACGCCCTCTGTTAGTGCTCTGAGCTCAGCTAGCTTTGTGCTCTTGACTCGCTTAAATAACTATCACTTTGAGCGGCACTTACAGTCTAGAATAGGTTCTGACCAGATTATATTATATTGTAAACTAATTTTCTGAAGAGGTAAAGAAACTTGTTTGTAGGAGTTTATCTCTTCTGGCGTTGCACAGAGTGGGTTCGGGAGTGGTTTTAGTGAGGTATAATCCCCCGGGTTTTCCCCAAAAGTCCGGGTGCCTTTTGGAGTTTTTATAGGTTAACATAGACAAAAAAGGAGGTTATCTCTTGAAGTACCCATCTGATTACGAAAATTCATTCAGTAATAGAAATCTGCACTTTCTTAGAGTGCTGATTTGCCGGCTTTACAGTAGCCTAAACTACTGTAATTCTGGAAAATGCTTGAATACATGAGCAAAGCCGGGTGTGCGTGTGTGTTTTTTAATTTAGCCTACGCCGTCCCATTGCAGGGCAAACAAAGGCTTCCACCAAATCCTTCCAGGCACTCTTTCAATATCGCTGCACATGCTGAGATAGGAGCCTTTTTGGTCTCGCATGGGGTTATTATTTATTATTATTCTTTATTATTGCTTTTTTGTGTTTTTGCTTATCTCGTTTCTCCTGTGCGGGTCACAAATAATATGTTTTCTATCTTTCTTTCATGAACCATGTCTATTTAGCCCTTGCGGTAGACGTCTAGGTCATCTCACCACCACCTCCTATAAGCCAACCTTGGCGATGCTGTCCATCCTTAGGCACATACTTTTTGCAGACTATCTACCTGCTCAGTGGTCACTGCGAATACGACAGTCGTCATTCGCCCATCTCATTTTATATAGCCTTTTTAACTATATCTAAGTTAAAAAAATATATAATTGAAATATACCGCTGAAATATTTATCAGACGTTTTCTGATGAGTGACATGCCGCTCGCCATGAGTGGTTACCACCGCCGCAGAAATATTTATCTTCTGGAGGCATTGCAAATGCGTTGTCATGCCAATTTTCAATGAAGTGGGTAGAATTACACCCATAATATAGGAACCCAGTAAATGCATTTAGCAGGAATAGATAGTGACGATACTAAACAATTTTAAATTATAAAATATACGACAAGCTAGAAATCCAATTTGAAAAATCCGTTATAGAATCTCTGTAAAAGTGGGAGGAAAGTGGAATCTCTACAACTAACTCGATCTTTAAAGGTCATGCATTATATTAAAATATAATCCTACTCCCTCGATGTTAGATTTAGTTAGCTATAACTTTTATAGATAACGTGCAAAGGTCAAACTCTAATTATCTTTGTGCATCGCTTCAAGCATTTTTATATTTATTTTTACATGAAAAATTGTTCAGATGGAAAGAACAATGCCCACTTTTCATACCTTGCTTGACCTATCACTTGATTCGTTTTACAGGTCGCGTCTGCCTACAACTAGTGTTGTATAAAATCAATTATTGTTTATAATAACACAATAACTTATCATCTTTTCATTTAAAGGCCAGGGAAAAATGCTATTATGTAAATAAGTTTTTGTGGTTATAACAGCTGTCAGATAAATGTTTGACAGCTGTTATAACCTTAAAAAACTATACGATACTTAATAATTTAAATCAAATTGTTTCATATTCGTTGAGAGAGTTACAATCAATCAGTAATAAATACCTCTTTAACGTAATATCATCATCAAATCGGCGCGCGGTCTCAAACAGCAGTTATATTCTCGCAATATCCCGCCGATGCCGAGTTTTAAAGACTTCACGTGTGATGTTATGCCATCCTTGTTTTCTACACATCACACACAAATCTAAACTCACATGCAGCAAAATGTAAAGCAACAGAGTGGTCGCTTTAAGGATTACTCTAACACGGAGTTAGAGAGTTCTAAACGAAAAGAGCTGCCTACCTACATATTTTTGGTGAGGGCAGGGTAATTAAATAAAAATCTGGCTTTGATTTATTATTATATTTCTTTCCTTGTCTTCTCGTACAAACACTTAATCTAAAAATGCCGCTGGAGCCACAATGTTGTTTCCATGGCTGGCCCATTATTTATATGTTTAGGTACCACACCAACGTCATAACATCAAACAAATGACAGCCTGTCATTCACTAAACGTTATCGTTACCGCATAAAAAGTTCGTTTTACGACCTGTCAACTCTACACTTATTTTTCTTTCCACTCCTTAACATAAAACCATGAAAAATCTTAACTAGTTATAAAATAATAAGTAAAATAAAAATAAAGTAGCAATTGGTTATTTAGATCATTTATTAACCACATGACGAACGAACTAGATTTTCGTATTCTGTGAAACGAAACGTGTGTAATACACGTTCCGTTTCCAAAACTCTATTGACTAATGAGATACATATTAATATTGCTTTTTTTCCTGGCCTTATTTGAAAATTCAACTAAGCGATACGAAATGAGCAAAAAAAAATCATTTTTTTAAGATATTTTACATCACTAGACGCGTTAGAAAATTTTCAGGTCAATACTGGACATGATTCTTTTCAAACTACGCACTACTTCCACTTCTTTATTTTTATTTGTGCCAAGGGCTTTTAAATAAAGTATGTTTTTATAAGTGGAACACTCATTTGTTTCTCACTCCATTTGAGACACCACATTCTCTTTTGAGGTACTACGAGTATTATAATACACGTTTTTTCTTCTTTTAAGTATTTTTATTCGATTTGCTGTCCTTTATTGTCAAGGTCTGGAAATATTCTCCTGCTGCTTATATTATATTTACGGCACACTTGCAACTTGGCATTTCTATTTCTCCTTATTTAATAGGAACTTGCAACAACTAGGGATGTAGCGGAGGTCTGACAATATTCTCCAGCAGCTTACTATTTACGGCAAACTTGCAACGTGGCAATTCTATTTCTCCTTATTTAATAGGAACTTGCAACAACTAGAGATGTAACGAAGGTCTGACAATATTCTCTAGCAGCTTACTATTACAGCAAACTTGCACCTTGGGATTTTTATTTCACCTTAATTATTCGGAACTTGCAACAACTGGGATGTAACGTGGGGACATTTAGTGGAGGTTGACCTCAAGGAGCAAACTATTTTGCCCATAAACATTTTTTTAATGGCAAGACAATAGCAAGCTCACATTCGATTCGGAATAAAAAATCATCTACCTACATACAGGTAGATGATTTTTGAAAATTAATAAATTTTCGAACTTTTCCAATATTGCCGCTCGCAAAAATTGCTAAAGTTAAAAACAATTTACTGAAAACTCTAAATACGGAACTCTTTTGTTGAATTGTACCATTCAACAGTACACTGAACGCTCACTGACTGCCTTGTTCCATGCACTGAGCATACCATAGCCGCTTTGTATGACTGTTCACCAAAGTTTTTTTTTCTTGTTTATATTGGTGGCCTAGTGGTTATGACTTCCCCTCTCGTGCTTTAGGTCGTGAGTCCGAATCCGGGCAAGTACCAATGTGACTTTTTCAATTCATATGTACTTTCTAAGTTTATCTTGGACATAGCTGCTAACGGTAAAGGAAAACATCGTAGGGAACCTGGACTTATAGTGAGATTGTTATAAGATTGTGCTCCATTGGTGTAATTGCTGCAAGGCGTTCTAGTGCGAGGATAAACTAATAAATAAATTATAAATGCGAAAGTTTGGATGTTTGTTACATAATCACGACAGAACGGCTGAACAGATCTAGATGACAAAAAAGACAAAGATATTTTATTTCAACTAGGCCACCAAGCGGCACTTATGAACGTTAATACATTAAAATTTAAAAGGAATAAAAATTGATTCTACCGTGCATTCGGAAAGTAGCTTGTTATGGAGAAGAACGCACAAGAAACTCCATTTAGGTACAAAGTACATACATTAATAAATATTGATGAAATTTGGCACAGAAATGGAGTATAGTCTTTTTAATTCCCGGAATAGTTCCCACGGGATAATTTTCGACATTCACGCGACGCGGGCGAAGTCGATGGCAGAAGCTATGAATAGTAAATAATATAATAGTATAGTGGAAAGCTAAATATTTTTGGATGTGAATGTACTCATTGTTCGACTGTATATTAAATAATATACTAAGTTGAATGCTCACTGTCTGCCTGGTTTCATGAACTGAACATACCATACCCATGTTCGCCTAGAGGACGCCAATGGAAAATCCAATTATAAATATCTACCCATTGATGAAAGTATTCACATTGTGTGGTGTGTGGAATTATTAAGTTATTATACTCTTATTAAATACTAGCATCTCACTAAGTATGGGTTGAACATGTATAATATATAGCATATGTCTATCTGGAATAAAGTATCTTTCAAATGTTGAAAGTATTTTTCAAATACTTAGATGCAGCGGTTTCCAGGTAATACTTGCATCCTTGCTTCTCCTTCTTTGTACTCCGTGGCAAATAAAGAGATTGAGTTTGTATTCTTTGTACAAAATGTAGTGTGTCACTGTTTGTATTTCCCTAATAAATGAATATCTGAATAAAGCGTTTGAAGTTGAATATTCATCAAACTCTACTTTAGTAACTGAACTTAATGCATCTAAGTAATGTCGCTATGTCTTCTCGTCTGTTCCAAATATAAATCTTTTCCAATCTCGCTGGCACGCCTTTCTGGTCCAGGCTAGCTAATCCTTTGCACAAATACTTATCTAGATTTGAAACGAATATTGCTGGCTGCTTAGAAAGTGGACTGCCCAAAAATATTTTCGCCGGGACATGATGATAAGTATCTTTTAAAAATAATATTTAGGTTTTTTATTTCGTTTCTAGCCTTAACGTGTCGTGTCACTCAGTAACTGGATTGTGTAGGGCCAGATAGGCAGTCGCCAAACACAGTCATCATCATCATCAATATGTCAGGTGAAAGACGCCCACTGCTGGGCATAGGCATCCCCCAAGCTTCGCCACTAGAATCGGCCATGTGCGTCTCGTATCCACTCATCCTTAACCTAACACAGGAATTCAGTTGCAACCAGATACAAAAACATACACAAACTGTTTTAAAGCCCTAACTAATCAACTTCTTCTTCTTCTTCTTCATCGTGTCGATGATTCCATTTTCAGATTTTAAATTAGATGTTGTGCTTCGACCAGAACTCAGCCACGTCGACAGCCCTAGCGTTGGCCTCGCACAGGTCCTTCATGGTGCAGGTGTTTGTGCACAGAGAGCAGGACAACAGATGGGGCATCGTTTGTGGTTTAGTTCCACAGTCACATTGTGGCTGATCGGAGTACCCCCATCTGACCAGGTTGTACCTACAGCGGCCCACTTGGCTTCGCAGCCTATTTAGGGATTTCCAGGTATGCCAAGGCAGTTTATGCCCAGCTGGGAGCTTTTCTGCAGGATCCATATAGTCAGTTGGAGGGGGGTATTTGAGGAGCCACAATTTCCTACGCGCTTCGCCAGGGCTGTTGTCGTATATCATCAACTAATAAGTTTATTATCCTCAAAATACGTTAGCAATGCGCTGGTTAATCGAAAGGTCAGACCTTGCAATTAACTGATAGTTGACGTAACTTCGAAGCGCGGTTCATTCACAGTAACGAAAGGCTTTCATGAATTCGTGATCCGCATCGCTTCCACCTGATTTAAATGTATAGATAATATGGAGTTCATTGGTCCTTGACATATAACTCCGTGTAATAAACCAAGTATAGTTTTTCCATTACCCAATTATATTCAGGATTACGACTTATTCCGATTCGGGATGACTTTTTACCCGACTGCCGAAGAAGGGTAATGTGTTTATCAGTCTATGTATGTATGTAAGTATGTATGTTTGTTCCTATGTGGCGTTCTAGAGACCAAACGCGTTGGCAGATTTTGATGATTCTTACGTCAATCGGTTTGTCTTAACCCTGCGAGTGTCACTGGCTATATTAAAATTGAAAAAAAGAAAACTGGCGGATTTTGTGCGCCATATTGTGGGGGACAAATTTTTTTTTCTTCTAAACCCATCGTGTGGGGTATCAAAATAAAGGATTTTAAGAGGCGATTTCAAAAATATATAACACTTTTATGTTAAAAAGTACCTAAATATTAAAAAAAAATAACTAAAAAGTTATAATTAAAAAAGTTAATTCAAAAAATCAAAATACCCGACTGCTTAAAAAGCAAACTAAAAAGACTTAAACAAGTAGAAAACCATGTTGTGCAGTCGGAGGAAAAGTCTGTTTTTTACCTTTCCCCGATTAGTGAATTAACGATTTGAAGTTGAGTATTTATCAAACTTTTTCAACAAATACATTCATAATATTCGTGCAGATTTGTGAGAGAGATGACAAATATATGTATTTAATTCAATATATGTGATACGTTGGACAGAAATCACGAGTACCTTAGCTTAAGCAGAGTTTGAGCTAGAGCTCAGACTTGGTCGACGGGTTTAAATCCCGCTTTTGTAAGCGTGGGACAATAGACAGCTTTGGTTTGCTCTAAACGTATCACAAAAGGTTTGAATAAATGTACTAAAATTGTATATTTATTTATTTTTATTCACAATACATCTCTTTATCGCCTACGATATACCGGCCCAGATTTTTATGCTTTCGCATAGGCCGGACTGTTCGAATGATCACGGCTATGAAGCAATCTAGTGAATCAAAGTAGAATCAACCACAGTGCTCCTACGGTTTCTTTTAAATGTGACAGTTTACAATGGATTAAAAAGCTCGGAGGAGCTCGTGGCTAAATAATAACAGCCGCACGGGTCGATCTTAAGGTTAAGCAACGCTTGACGAGGTCGGGCCGTGGATGGGTGACCATTTCAACATACCGGGTTGCCTCCGTGCCTCGGAAAGCACGTTAAGCCGTTGGTCCCGGCTGTCATTTGAAGATCTTTGACAGTCGTTACGAGTAGTCAGAAGCTTGAGATCTGACACCAGTCTAGCCAAGGGGTACCGTATTACTCAGTTACTGGGTTGTGGAGGTCAGATAGACAGTCGCTCCATGTAAAATACTGGTACTCAGCTGAATCCGGTTAGACTGGAAGCCGACCCTAACATAGTTGGGAAAAGGCTAGGCAGATGATGAGTTTACAATGGATTAAAAAAACAGCATTTTGGTTTCGGCTAGCTGTTTTGGCCGCGTGTTAGTCGATAATTTCTCAAAGGACCGTACAAACGGAATAAATAGTATTTATTGTCCTAATCTAGGAATTTGCCTAAGCCGTGTGCCAAATTTCATCTAAAGTTCAGCCGTTATGGCGAGATTGATTAACAAACAGACTTCTCATATTTATAACAATTAGTTGGAAGGATTGGCTTAATAAATCAAAGTTTCAACGGTACGCCTTACATTCTGTCCAACAATGTGATGCTTATATCTGTTGCCTCATATTCTGCATTAAATGTGAACGAAAATTCATAAAAACAGAACTTTACGCGCCATCATACAGTATCGTCATTGTACGACTAATCTGGTACTCAAAATAATAATAATGATTGAAAAGTTTCAATAGACGCAATCACCAACACGCAGATTTTTATTCAGTTTCATAAGAACGTTCATTTGTTTTTACCAATCCAATTTGGTTGATCGTCTTTGTCAATCTATACCCGCCCGTAATGACAAAAAAATCTCCAAATGACAACCGGAACCAAATGTTAACGTCTTCTTCAAGGCACGGAGGGATCTAGATAATTATGTAAGGGACGGTGACCCATCAATGGAACAAGCTCAGCAAGCGTAAAGCAAGAAGCTTGATGTTCTAATGTAACCAAGAGCCCATCTATGTACTATCGGCCAAAGCTATATCTGATCACCGTAAGGACTATTTCTGCTTGCAGGGCTGGCCCGCTAAATTAACGTCCACTTACACTCATCACTCAATAGCATCGCAACATTGGGTGACTGTTTCTCTAGTTCCTGTCAGCCCCTTATTTTTGTAATTAAATAAGACGGCAATAAAACAAATAAGTCATTTGGCCATGGAGGCAGCGGCATCACAATACTTCGGAGGCAGCGATGTGGGGGGCGTTCTATACTAGGCACAACACTTTCTCTTCTTCCTTTGTTGTCTAACATCACCAATCGAACCACACGAGCTAATCCCACGGCTAATGCCTGCGCGGGGCTCGTTCGCCGCTAGACGACATCCAACGTCTCAATCTATTATATATTAGTCTATGATCCAACGAACGCGCGCACGTACTACTTCACGTAGGCTCACAAAGTAAGGCTTTGTGGGAGCGCTGCGCGAGTGTGGGTGTGGGAGCAGGACAGAACACTGAACGATTTTGTGTTTTTGCGGGTGTAATACCCACACTTTCTGTTTTGTCAATCGTGTGCCGTATATGCATCTCTTCGGTGTTTCTGATACCTGCATTCCTTTTATTCAAAACATAATAATATTTATAGTTTATTCGTAGTTTATTTTAAATATCTTACTGTATTTTTTTTGTGTTTTTGTACCTATTTTTACATGCAGTACAGACCTTGGTATCCGTACGTCACGTCCTAGGCGACCACTGAAAAACAGCGCCGTGTTGTGGGTCCCCCACGGCACAGCATTATGCTGAGTGGAAGCCTTCTTGCCACAATCACGACATGCATCTGCTTTTATTTACACTCGCATTTTTTTATGTCTTTTATTTTACTTTTCTATACTAATATTATAAAGAGGTAAAGTTTGGGAGTTTGTGAGTTTGTGAGTTTGTGAGTTTGTGAGTTTGTGAGTTTGTGAGTTTGTGAGTTTGTGAGTTTGTGAGTTTGTGAGTTTGTGAGTTTGTGAGTTTGTGAGTTTGTGAGTTTGTGAGTTTGTGAGTTTGTGAGTTTGTGAGTTTGTGAGTTTGTGAGTTTGTGAGTTTGTGAGTTTGTGAGTTTGTGAGTTTGTGAGTTTGTGAGTTTGTGAGTTTGTGAGTTTGTGAGTTTGTGAGTTTGTGAGTTTGTGAGTTTGTGAGTTTGTGACGTTGTAAGGGGTAATCTCTGGATCTACTGAACCGATTTTGAAAATTCTTGCACCGGTAGAAAGCTACATTATTCCTGAGTGTCATAGGCTATAAAATATTTTCAAAAAAAATAGAGATCCTTATGAAAATTGCAATAATGTAACCCAAGGTAGCAAAATGTTGTCAGTAAAATACATTATTTGGCGTGCGCTGAGAAAACTATTTGATGATAGATACAAATTAGTAGGTAGGGTAGGTAGGATAGGCAGGTTAGGCAGAGTAGGCAGAGTAGGCAGGGTAGGCAGAGTAGGTAGGGTAGGCAGGATAAGCAGAGTAGGCAGGGTAAGAAGAGTAGGCAGGGTAGGCAGGGTAGGCATGGTAAGCAGAGTAGGCAGGATAGCAGAGACTCTTAAGTAGCTTATTTATAAATGAGAATGACGTCTAAAAGGCTAGTCGTTTTTTTTGTTTAAAAATATATGATTAGTCTATTGTATATATTTTAAAATATATACATTAGACTATTCAGACTATTTTTGTGACAATTTGATCTAAAAAGAATTTGTTTTTTTTTCGTATAACATAGTGTAATTAGTTAGTAAAGTTATGTCTATCAGTGACAAAAAACCAACAATCACACTGCAAAACTGCCAGGCGTATTTTAAAGAAATTTTCACCATTTCAAAGTACTGATTCAATCAATTATCTACATTTTGATCTAAGTCTTTTTTTTAAGTCAGAATATTAAGAAAAGTACAAAAAAATACTGAGTTTTGGGCCGCGCGGGTGGTAAACCAGTGCACGTTTTGTTCCCTTAAGGGCACACATACCCTTTAGTGCAGTAAAACGATAACTTTCTAAAACATATTCCTTAGTAACGGCTAGGTTAAAAGGTTGGAAACAAAAAAAAAAATTATTGATTCATGTCATAATTTTGAACACAAGGTTTTTCGTTTAACTAATGCTTAACAAAAAATAATTAACAAGACGAACAATTAAAATATCGTGTTGTTAATTATTTTTTTAAAGCAAAACTATTAGTTACACGAAAAAACCTTGTGTTCAAAATGATATACATGAATCAATAATAAATATATATTTTTTTCAAATCTTTTTACCTTGCCGTTACTGAGGAGTATGCTTTAGAAAGTTACCGTTTTACGGCACTAAAGCGTATGTAGGCCCTTAAGGTCATTGGCGACTATCGTCGTCTTAAACGTAACTGGTGCAATGTTAGTGCACTATAAGTAGATATTCGTCTGCTTAACCCTTCGTGGATAATGGCCGTTATGTAATAAAACTTCGATAAAAATATCAATCCGTCAATCTCAATAACGTGGTAAAAAGGCATCACTGAGAATTCTATTAATAAAGAACCTAGAACCGATGTTAGCGATATAATATTAATGATACTTATAAATCTCACTAATAATTCATCCAACAGGTGCTCACATTATTACACCGACGAATTAAATAATGAACATCTAACTCTTTCTAATATTTTTTTAATAACTACTTTTACAATAATACAAAACGATAAATTAATCGTTAGTTCTCTTCGTTAACTACTGAAAAGCAATATTATTTTTGGTACTTTAATTCATTTATTACTTTGTACCTGTTTCTAGCGTTGAACAATAAAATAATAATTTCACTAAACCAACATTGTAGGTGCTTGAACCGATTGCAAAGTTGAAATAAAATCTAGAATTAAATCGAGAACATTCTAGCAAATGAAAGAAAAGTTAATAAGTTTTCATTATAAATTTGTTCGCATTTTTATTACATTAATAATAAGTTTATATACGGCAAGATTTTCATTTACTAAAGGCCGATTTCTGAATTGAGTATCTGGAGTTAGGAAGTGTTACATTAGAAGATTACCGGCCCTATAATTTCATTATTCAATCACATCGACATCAATTTTAATTGAACTGAAACTAGGACATAAATCAATCAATAAATTACTATACTGTCCCACATTTAATCCCTTATAAATTATGCAACCAAGAAGCCACAATAAGACTGAAAAATATAAGTTACCGTTATTATTAATTCCCTTTCAAATACCGGTCTTTGATGGCGGAGTCAAAGGTCAACAAGAAATATAAAATAAAAAAAAAAAACTCCGACACATTTTTATTTCATGCTACATAATTTATCTAGTAGTAGACACGCTTCGATCGACAATCTATTGAATACAATACTCGTATATGTTGCGAAAACACCCCGATTCAAACAGTAAAATGCCTATAACTTGGAACGGCTGAACCGATTTTCATTAAACATAGCTAAGAACACTCTCGTTAAAGAAACCTTTCAACCTTTCGTTCTCCCGTTTAGCAGCTATGAAGCCACAGACAAATACACAAACACACAGGTACACACGTTAATAACACCCCTCTTTTCCCGTCGGGAATTAAAAAGTATGATTGAAAAAGGATTAATAAGAGTGAGTAATATTCCATGACTTTAATATCTGGATGGAATCTGTTGAAAAATGAGTATAAATTACTTGATTGAAGATTTTAACGCAATGCATCCATTAGGCCTGTCCCCTCGCTATCCGGTTTCCCGAGTTATGATAATAAATAATACCTACCTGTCTGTTACTGTCCCATTTCAGGAAAAAGGCAGCCTCTTCTCATACAGAGTAGCTTTGATCACCGCGCTTGCTCAATGAGGATTGGTGATTTCAGACTTTAGCGGACCCCTCGCGGTTTCGCCCGCGTAGTTCCCGTTCCCGTGGGAATACAGGGATAAAAAGTATAGTGTAGCTTCACAATGGTGAATATTTGAAATCGTATGTATTATTCGTTACATACAGAAATACAAATCTTTCCTCTTTATAATATTAGTATAGACATAGATAAGTCCAGGTTTCCTCTCGTTGTTTTCCAACACCGTTGTTAGTGATGTTGTTATTAGGGACAAACTTAGAGAATACATATGAATTGAAAAAGTCATATTGGTACTGCCTAGCTTTGAAGGTAGTCCTTTGAGATCGACAGGCGATGTCTTAGACACTGGGTCACCACGACATATTGGCAAGTTTTTGGCGTAGTGGGGTCAGTTCATGCATACCCGAACTGTCCAACCACCACATAGAGCGAACTGAATGTGGACGCGACGCAAGTGAACAGGGCGTCCTTGTGTCAACTGACCACCAATCGCGCGCTCGGAAATGTGGAAAACGTACCCCGCGTCCCGCTTGGTAACCAAAAAGTGATCAGGCGGTCCTTATGTCAACTGACCACCAGTCGCGCGTTCATAAAGGTGCTTAACGTACCCCGCGTCCCGCTTGGTAACCAAAAAGTGATCAGGCGGTCCTTATGTCAACTGACCACCAATCGCGCGTTCATAAAGGTGCTAAACGTACCCCGCGTCCCGCTTGGTAACCAAAAAGTGATCAGACGGTCCTTATCTCAACTGACCACCAATCGCGCGTTCGGAAAGGTGCTAAACGTACCCCGCGTCCCGCTTGGTAACCAAAAAGTGATCAGGCGGTCCTTATGTCAACTGACCACCAATCGCGCGTTCGGAAAGGAGCTAAACGTACCCCGCGTCCCGCTTGGTAACCAAAAAGTGATCAGGCGGTCCTTATGTCAACTGACCACCAATCGCGCGTTCATAAAGGTGCTAAACGTACCCCGCGTCCCGCTTGGTAACCAAAAAGTGATCAGACGGTCCTTATCTCAACTGACCACCAATCGCGCGTTCGGAAAGGTGCTAAACGTACCCCGCGTCCCGCTTGGTAACCAAAAAGTGATCAGGCGGTCCTTATGTCAACTGACCACCAATCGCGCGTTCGGAAAGGAGCTAAACGTACCCCGCGTCCCGCTTGGTAACCAAAAAGTGATCAGGCGGTCCTTATGTCAACTGACCACCAATCGCGCGTTCATAAAGGTGCTAAACGTACCCCGCGTCCCGCTTGGTAACCAAAAAGTGATCAGGCGGTCCTTATCTCAACTGACCACCAATCGCGCGTTCGGAAAGGTGCTAAACGTACCCCGCGTCCCGCTTGGTAACCAAAAAGTGATCAGGCGGTCCTTATGTCAACTGACCACCAATCGCGCGTTCATAAAGGTGCTAAACGTACCCCGCGTCCCGCTTGGTAACCAAAAAGTGATCAGGCGGTCCTTATCTCAACTGACCACCAATAGCGCGTTCGAAAAGGTGCTAAACGTACCCCGCGTCCCGCTTGGTAACCAAAAAGTGATCAGGCGGTCCTTATGTCAACTGACCACCACTCGCACGCTCGGAAATGTGGAAAACATACCCCGCGTCCCGCTTGGTAACCACAGAGCCCAAAAAGCGACTTGTGTGCATGTAACGACTCTTGCCAATTTACGTGCCGACAACTATATAGCCTTGCATTATTATTCGACGGGTAGTCCTTCCAAATTCCGCTTGAGATATTTTGGGATTATGGTTTTCAAGCCGGATTTGTGGTTTTATTTCAACATAGTATCGCAATACGGTCACATTGACAGGATATACCGGCCGTAATTTGGTTAGGTAGAGATTAATATTTAAAAGAAAACACATTTTTGTTAACTGTAAAACTATGTAGGTACCCACAGTTGTTATATCTCACGACGTGACGGCAGGTTGGTCTTAGTCCTGTGTGTAGTTGGACATGCACATTTTTTCTGTGTGCGTAAGTTCGGGACCGTTCAGTATCGCTTACGCACACAGGAAAAATGTGCATGTGCATCATACACACACAACTAAGACCAACCCTCCGTCGTGAGATAGAACAAGTTGAACTTACTTATCCGATTGTGTTTCGAAGTATGGTGTTTCTTGTGCGTTCTTCTCCATAACAAGCTACTTGCCGAATGCACGGTAGAATCATTTTTTATTATTTTTAAATTTTAATGTATTAACGTTCAAAAGTGCCGCTTGGTGGTTTTATTTAAAATAAAATATTTGTCTTTGATTCCGAAAATTCTTTTATTACTAGAACGCTTACATGTTGTCGCTGAGTTAGTAGTAGCAATAAAAGAAAAACTCATTTTTGTTAATTTTGAAAGTAGGTATTTTTTTCAAACCTTTTAATCTAGCCGTTACTAAGGAGTATGCTTTAGAAAGTAACCGTTTTACGGCACTAAAGCGGCGTAATAATAGTAGATTGTTGCATCGAGCGCAAAATGAGTTATTAATGCACGAATATTATGTTGGCACGAGGGCACTAAATTAACACGAGTGCATTAATTACTCACTTTAGCGAGGAGCGTAATCTACTTTTCTTTCAACTACCCATCTACCTACCGTGATAAAATATACCTACTCAAAATAAAAACTCAAGTTAATGAAAAATATTTATCCCGCGACTTTTGCGAAAAATGGTCATTAACAATTTTATTTGCAGCTTTATTTATACTTTCTGGAGTTGAATTCATATCGCTATCACTGTCTAGTTTTACAAAGGTACAAAATGCGCGCCATTTGTTTTTGTTTTTGATCAGATCTATTTTATTAAGCCGATTTTTATTTTCAGCCAGTATCCTTTTGGTCTAATGCAATGATATTGAAATAAACAGATATGTTATGAGCGCGCGCATTGTGAAGACTCGAATAGGTCACAATTGTGACCTTTAGTCTTTAGTTCATGTCACGCATGGCGAAGGGCGATAGGCTTTGTTGAAACAAAAACAAAATAAAATAATGCAGAAATTGTACCAATTATGATACCAAAGTACATAAAACAGAAGGGATCGCATACCATATGTAAGTACGCAATACGCCTCAATCAATTTTTTTTTTTTTCCCTAATGTTCTGATATTTGGGCTCTAGAAAAATATAACAACATTGGTGGTCAGAATAATGTTTGTTTACATTCACACGCAAGTGACAAACACTAGCTGTCTCTTTTTTTCTTGTTGGTTTTATCAAGCCATCCCTTTCGACTTGTAGTGAAATGTCAGATGAATGAAAAGTGTGTATGTGTGCTGCCGCTGCTGCGCGGAACACTTTTTTCAATTGTTTTGTGAGTGTATAACGTATCTGTTTATTTGAATATCATTGGTCTAATGTATACATTTTATATTAAACTTAATGGGAGACATTAAATCTCTGTTGTAAAACTTAGTGCATTAATGAAAACCTGTGCAACAATGAGATTTCATATAATATTTCTGCACTGTTTTGGTTCTAAGCAAAAAATACGTCCTTTGTGATCGGTTTTGTAGTGATTAATGATAAAATTACTATTTAGTAGTTGTTTCTTTCATAAGGGCCTTAAAATTTGTATAAAGTTACGCGCATAAACTTACAAGCAACAATGACCCTTATCTCTCTACAATTTCTTTACAAGCACCCACAATCCATTAACCGAGAAGTTAAAATAGATTTACACAAAATCTATAACCATAATGAGAGTATATTATTCACGATGATCGTCTATTGTTTCTTGCCATCAGATCAACCACGGGTTTTGAAGGTTATCCGCGAAATACCCGGATATGGGCACACCCGGTTGCATAATAATAATTGCGTGTTTTGTGACTCAGTGTACCGTGATGGAGGTCATTGTTGAACGCTATGCATGCATCTGCCTCTGAATAGCTGACATTTAGCCGTCATTATTTGATAGCTATTTTGATACAGCGTTGATGAGAGTGCTTCCACGTGTACACCCACGGTTGGTACATTCGGCGAACGGGATTTATGTGTATATGTGCACAGGTAGCTTATCAAAATTTATTTTTAGAATAACTGAAACAATCTATATTGACTTTGAGTCTTTCAGTTCATTTTGATTTGTTACAAGCTTCTGCCCGCGGCTTTGCCCACGCTATGCCTATATCACACCTCCGCTGCGAAACAACAACTGCGAAACCGCTGCGTGAGTTACTGTGCAACAGTACTTCACTTACGCGAAACTCTAATAGCGAAACAGAGCGAAACCTAAAACTAAAACAGTTGAGAAATAAGAATCGAAAGAAAATGTCGTCGCTTTCGGAGTCAGAGGAGGAACTAATCTTACTGTGGTCAACTACTTTAAAACGTTTTTTTATTTTTTTTATTTTATGTGTTATTTTTGTAGTCAGGGTCATTTAGTAAGTACAAAACAGGTCTATTTCTCACTGCTTGTATAAGTTTTTCAGTAAATTCCAAATCCATTGTTCCTATTTCGCTCATAAAAATTGTCGATTGCTACAGACGCGTCCGAGATACACGCGGAACCGCTCCAAAATGGCGGACAACGGGCGGAGATGTAGACGGCGCCTAAGCAAATGAGCGAAATCATGTTAGAAAGAGACAACATCATAGTCAGTTTTGTACGTTAGAGCAGGGAATTTCGCTATTGTTTCGCCGCCCAACAACCCACAGCGAAACTATGGCGGTTTTGCCCTTTGAGTTTCGCAGCGGAGGTGTGCTACAGGCATTAAGTGTTTTATTTCGGATAAAAACTACCTCAATACCAAATTTCACCTAAATCGGTCCAGCGTTTTAAACGTGAAAACAGAGTAACAGAGGGGCGGAGGTGTTCCCATTTGTAATTATTACTAGCTTCTGCCAGTGGCTTCGCCCGCGTGAAAAGTGTTTTATCATCCCAAGGGAACATTATATCGGGATAAATAGTAGCCTATGTGCTATTCGAGACTATAATCTAAATCTATGACAAATTTCATCCAGATCCGTTCAGCCGTTTTGGCGTGATTGCGTAACAAACATACATCCATCCATCCGAAATTTCGCATTTATAATATTAGTATAATATTAGTATGTAGTTGCCTGTTATGTGCAAAGATGATCATGTCTTGATTGTCCATGTCTCTTTGCTGACCTCAGTCTTTCTTTGTTATATCTGAGTGAATAAAAAGCTGTATTTCGGGTCCTGTGCCAATTGGTGCATTTCACAATTTTTTTGGCATATTTTTTGGTGTCTTTATGAACTTATCTCTTGAAAGTCATGACAAAACGAGTAGAAAGATTTTGACCAATAGCCTTTATATACAATTATAATTTCAATTATTATATACACAGGCTATTGATTGACACAGCACTTATTGCATGATATTCATTTGGAAGATGATGAACGTGAAAAAAGGATAACATATCTTTATTTTTCAGTTTATGGAACATCTTTTAAATTGGTTCAATATTGGAGGAGGAAATAGGCGAGAGGCAAACCTTGAATTATGAATTTTTACTTAGGACATTCAGTTGGATGTCTGCGACCGAATTTCCTCGTAAAAGGCTGGTGGTGATGATGATGATAGATCCCATTAACACATTGCTACGAAGTTCAATTACCAGGACAACATGTTTACGTACAAGTAACGTTTATACAACCGGTGACGAGAGCTCCAGTGATTGAGTTTCTACGGATCTTAAATACGTGTAATTGTCTCTGACAGTAGGTGCCTTTATAAGGGTCGTGTTTCCCGTAATAGGGATTAAGCTGAAGGTAATTCGAAACAGTTGCAAACTACATAATTGTGTAGTAATGCGACTCGACAATTTCCTGTCTGTAATTGCCTGAAACTACTAATAAGACATGGCCATTTAAGTTTCTCTTCACTTTAATCTGAAATGTCTCAGTACGAGATCTCACCGCAAACATCTGTAGTAATTTTGATTTTGATGGAACTAACTTTTAACTAACTTTTATGAAGCAATCAATCGATTCTACTTTAAGTATCATTAATAAAATACCTGCACATTTTAGCAGTGGAATTTTAGGCTTTCTAGACAAGCTATCTGATACACATCATCTGTCCAGCCTTCTCCAAATTCTCCTAACAATTACGGTTTTCTATCGGTTAAATTTGGGGGAGTGTGCGATGGAACTGCACAATTTGATTCCGCCTAGCCCTTTCCATCATCGGACTACAAGACGTACGGCAATGCGCCATCGGTACATGGTGGATAACCCACCCATACGCACAAAGCGTTTTTTAAATGCTTTCATTGTGCGTACAGCTAAGGAGTGGCATTCCCGGCCCAGTGTCTTTGTTTCCTGATAACTACAACCTAGGGGTCTTCAAGTCAAGAGTGAATAGGTTATTTTTAGGCAAGCGTGCTTCACCTTCGACCATCACTTAACATCAGACGAGATAGTGGTCAAACGCGAGCATATAACAAATTAAAAAAAAACATAAAATTATTTTGGGCCAGGCTTCCGGTTGCATCTGATACCAGTATTTTGCATGGAGCTACTGTAAATCTGACCGCGCTGGTCAGATTCTGGGTTCTATCTAACCTAGTTACTGGGTAACACGACTGCTAATTGGTATAGGCACAGGTGAATTCATATTTCCAATACCGAGAGTATTTTCTTTAGTGTGTGCGTTATAACTTTTTAAGCAGTGGTGTTAAAGATTTGGCTTTTTGCCTATGTCTACCATATCATTCGACTGCAATACGGCTGAATTAATTAATTGATTATTACCCACCTGTATGTGCATCTAATGCATTATTATTCGGCATCAAATCTTATAATTACCTTTAATTTTGCAATATTGCTACATAAGTGAAAAGGAGATGTTTGATTTTGGGCCATCACTATGTACACTACATAGAAAAATATAAAAAAATAAGGGAATGCCATAAAAATACTAACAAATTAATATGAAGAAGGGTACAGGCGTACAAAATTGATAATTTGAAAAGCTTTTAATATGATAACCCTATTTTTAGGGTAGCCATGACAGTTGTGTTTGACAAGACGTTTCAAGACGTCTTTGAGTCTTTCTTTGCTTTGGCTTTGAATTGACAAAATGAATTTATTCGTATACTGCTGATCTGATCCACCATCTATACTTATATTATAAAAGGGAAAGTTTTTTATTATATATACTTAAAACTACTGAACTGATTTCAAAAATTCTTTCACCGTTGGGAAACTACACTATCCCCGGTTGACATAGGCTACTTTTTATCCCTGTATTCCCACAGGAACGGGAACTACGCGAGTTAAACCTCGAGGCGTCCGCTAGTGTATAATGTTGCGTTGCTCTGCTTGACAAAGTTAATTTGAGCTTACATTGAAACGAAGTAAAGTGTATGAAAGAAGCGATTTTACATATACTCGTAGTGTACATAGTGCTGGTCCAGGCCCCATACATTTAGAAACATCTCCTTTTTAGAGTAAACAATGTAATTAATGACAAAAGTTGGTCCACATAGGTACCTAACCATTTCACTACAGTACATAGCAATGATCACACATAGTATACCTATGTACTTTACCTGGAAAGTACCCAGTAATAATACCCAAACAATAACTAATCATAGCTTTGTTTATTTCTATCCTTGAAACGTTTTTCTTTGTTATACTCCGTAAAAGATTCTGTTATTTTCTCTAGAAGATGAAAACATTGTTTACTGTTTTCACAAGACGCGGTTGTTTTAGAAATGAAATATAACATGATATTGTCCATGATCTCTAGACAAGTGACATTCTGTAAACGAAACCGCCGCGATAGCGGTTGCAAAATTGACAATAATATATGGGATCGGGGAGCGCTATCAAAATGACACGTGACTATACAAAGTGTCAATATGGATCGTGAAGCGCTAGCTATCGATATGACACGTGACTAAATAAAGTGCCGAAAATCTATGCGATCGTGAAGCGCTATCAAAATGACACGTGACTATACAAAGTATCAAAAATATATGGTATCGTGAAGCCCTATTGAAATGTCACGTGACTATACAAAGTTTCAAAAATATATGGGATCGAAAAGCGCTATCGATATGTCACGTGACTAAACAACGTGCCAAAAATATATGGGATCGAGAAGCGCTATCGAAATGTCACGTGACTATAAAAAGTGCCAAAAATATATGGGATCGTGAAGCGCTTTTAAAATATACGTCGTGGCTATACAAAATGTCAAAAATCTATGGGATCGAGAAGCGCTATCGTAATGACACGTGACTATACAGAGTGTCAAAAATATATGGGATCGTGAAGCGTTATCGAAATACCCTTACCAGAGGCTCCAGAAAAGTGTCATTCGATGTCATGTAAGCGATGGCGATGGTCGAAATTCCATAATGTAGGTAAGCTATTGATCACGTGATCTTTCGATAGTGTTTGACATTCCTATACATTTATGACATTTTTATAATCGCTATCGCAACGCTTTCGATGATAGAATGTCACTTATTAGAGGCGTGAATGCGACAGTAGAAATGTCAAAATATAAGGCATTGATTACGTGATATTTTGATATCGCTTGTGAATCCCATAATTTTTTTCTTTTTTGACAATCGCTATCGCCACGCTTTCGATGTCACTCGACTAGGGCGTTAGGGCCTCTTTTGGTATTTCGGCCATCAGAGTCGCTGACTTCGAATGTCTAGAGTCTCTGGTATAGGTTCCTACATTGTCCTATGTCGTTTGTTTCCAAAACCCATCACTAGAAGCGTGTTTAGTTATATCTGCCTTTTCCCGACTATGTTGGGGTCGGCTTCCAGTCTAACCGGATTCAACTGATTACCAGTGTGTAACATGGAACAACGGCCTATGTGAGCGTGTTTATTTATATATGTATTAAAATTCAAAAATTTTAAATGATTTCATTATCAAATTTTGCAACCTCTATTTGAATCATTACGAAGTTGAAATTCGTATGCAACCCGTACTTATCTAGGACCATTTTACAAGCTTTTTATTAACTTGCAATGTATGTTCTTAAATGGTTCTTGAATTTTAAAGGCTCAATCGCAGAATACTAGATTCTCAAAATACGAGATTATTATCCTCAACCAATTAAGATGAAATTTTGCAAACACTTTTTTATGGATAACATTGCAAGGTAAGCTAAAATCTTGTTTGAAACATATATTTATATTGGAAAAAGTTATTATTACAAATGGTCACTTAAATTAAGAACAACGCTAGTCGGAAGTTAGTGGCGATGGACTGAAATTATCTCGAATTATAATATCAAGGACCTTCGGGATCAGACGTCTGTTGTCATTATAATATCCAATTCCGATGCCATAGTCTCGTCATCAGTATCAAATTTCAGTTCCAATGCATACAACAGCCACCATATTACCAAAGTCGATTTCAGTGTAAACTAGATTCATCAGGCGAAATACAAATTTGTCTGTTGAGACGAAGTTCGCCGAAACAGTCCGAAGTATCGTCTTGTCCGCCGGCGATTGTTTGCGCACCTCCACTTGTGGACTACCTGGTTTCTGTAACTAACTTTTAATACAGTTTGCCTTCAAAATTATGCTTTCGCAGAAATATAGGGTGACAATCTCCTTTGTACTGACTCTTATATTAAAAGATAAAAAGTGGGTTGCAGCAGTTGTTGTTCAGACAGTACCTATACCTCTTCCTTGTCGTATACTCCTGATGGAGTGGTGGTATAAATCGTCTGGTAGGTTGGTTGCGGCTTTTGCGAGATTTCTCTATCTTTCTCCATTTGTGGCACTGGATGTAGATTCAATAAGGGAACACTTAGTAGAAGATATAATGATGGAGGTGGGCTATGCTAGGAGTTTCCTTGCGTGATCGAATCAGAAATGTAGAGATCCGCAGAGAACTTGGTTTATGGACATAGCCAGAAGAATTGTCAAACATAAGTGGCAGTGGGCAGGGCACATGGCTCGCAGAACAGATGGTCGATGGAGACGAAAAGTTCTGGAGTGGCGACCGCGAAGCGCATGACGATACGTTGGAAGGCTTCCCACCAGGTGGAAAAATGACTTGGTGCAGGTGGCCTGAATCCACTGGATGGGAGGCCGGTCAATGTGGCGACGATTGGCCCATATCCAGCAGTGGAAGTCTTTTGGCTGTTATGATGATGATGATGATGAAAATGTGGTCTGTCGATATTGTGGGTGATCGGACTCGAGAATGTTGGCCTTTTACTCTTCCTTATACCACTAAATGCTCCAATGAAACTTCGTTGCGGATGATATGTTTATAAATCTTAAGGACTCGTACTTTTACAATCAATGTAAATCTTGTTTTGACCTATAACTACTGAGGAAGAATTTTTCATTTGTAATTCCGATGAACATTGTCATTGTAACTTCAGTTACAATCTGTTAAAAAGCCTCTAATTTTCCTACATAACAAGTTATTATACGTTGATGGTTGCCGATATATGAGATTGCGACTTGAATTTAAAGTACGAGCACCAGAGGCCCTAGACAAGTGTCATTCGATGACAGCGATGGCGATTGTAGAAATGCCAAAATGTTAGGGATTGGTGACGTGACATTTCGATAGCGCTTGTCAATCCCACAATTACATTTTTGACATGTTCCCAATCGCTATAACGAGACCTTCGTTGATACTGTGAGGACTCTTCGCCTATTTAAAGGCCAACTCCTTGCCTATTCGCGTTTTGGAAGGTGTTTGAAATAGGAACGCTTGTCAAATGTAGAAGATGTTTTTGTTTAGCCTTTGGTTGTGGCTTTTTGGGTACAAGCCGCCTGAAGACAGGCGCATTGTTGATTCAATATAATATTTTAAATTAATTTCTGCTTATGATTTATAGCTCTCTGAGTCACCCCCTCAATACTGCCACATAACTAAAGCTTCAGGCTTGCTGATAGATTTTAGTTAATAACTTTAAAAGTGACCCTAGACAAGTGACCTTCTATCATCAAAAGCGTGGCGATAGCGATTGTCAAAAAGGCAAAATTGTATGGGATTGACAAGCGATATCGAAAACGCACCTGATCAATCCCTTACATTTCGACTATCGCTTTCGCTGACATCGAATGCCACTTGTGCCGAGCCTAAGGTAGCTATACGTACTTATATGTGTAAGAGAGCTGCCCTATATGAATTGTGTATTACGAGTGGTATGGTTACCACCGTAGTGAATTAGAACACAAACTGCCGCCAGCAGTCGGAGCCACTAAAGTAAGCTTCACTTCTTATGCACTTTGCAACATAAAGTGCATCCTGGCCTATCTCTCAGAAACCTAGCATTTTTATGGAAGAGCAATTATGAAAGACTAGTTTTATGAGAGAGGGTATAGTCTACTGTGCAGGTTGGTGGATGTCGCATGTCATCGAATTTTTGGTTCATGGACATGGCGGTTTTCTCACGATGTTATACTTCATTGTTTTGAGAGTAGTGCTGATGAAATAATTTACACAAAGTAAAGCGCCTGCCTGAATTCGAATCCCACAACCTACGACACGTAAGCCGCGGCCGTTACCATTCACTTTTATTTTTATCTATAGTCCTAATCCCAATGAATATGCAATACCAATACCCTTGGTATATCGAAGAGAAATATCAAACGTTAGGTGTCTAGAGGCAACAAGTACTTCATTTTTTTTAAACATATTTTAATAAAATAATGCACTGTCACAAGAAACAAACGTGTATGTAAAATTTTATCTCAATCTAACACCGGGAAAAGGGTCAAAATTTACTTGCAGGTTTTGATTACAGACATCGTGACAGGTTAGACTGAGCTTGTAAAATAGTCGTTGCGTACTAGATGCCTCTCTCCAATACAGTCCTAGATTGTCTGCGATGAAATGGAAATTTAATGGACGGAATATCAAAAGAACTGTAGCAAAGAAACTATAATACTTTGTGACTAACGTTCTTTGACGTCCCTTTCAACAGTATATATGAACAAACAGTACGGAAACTACCTAGAAACGCTAGAAGCGGCAGACTCACACAAACATGCGCATCGACGAGACCTCTAAGCGGCTCGCACTACTGACAGCACTGCGGACGCTGCTTAAGGGTCTCGTCGGTGCGCATGTTTGTGTGAGTGTGCCGTTTCAAGCGTTTGTAGGTAGTTTATATACTGTTTGTCCATATTTATACTGTGTCCCTGTACATATATAACGACCGACTCACAAGCTACCTATAAAGATAACTAATATAATCAGTGCTCGGTTCAACTCGGTTCTTTACGGACAAACTAACACACAAAGGTTTTACATAGATACCTGTAATAATGTTTGGATGCAAGGGGTACTATGGGCCAAAGCTACATCTGATCACTTTGAAAACAAAATCCCTGACACAAGATGACTACAGCTGCGTCCGCTCTTTTTGCGTCGACCATAGCCAAATGACTTATATGATTTTTTTGCCGTCTTTTTTTAATTACAAAAACAAGAGGCTGACAGGTACTAGAGAAACAGTCACCCGATGCTGCGATGCTATTGGTGGATTAGTATGTCGTCGTTAATATTTAGCGGGCGAGCCCTGCAAGCTAAAATAGTCCTTACGGTGATCAGATATAGCTTTGGCCGACAGTACCTAACAAAAATGTAAATGCTTTATGTAGGCCTCCAAAATTGCATTTTCACGAAAAATTTACGTATGTGCCAAATTACAGCTTAATCGGACACCGGGCAATTTGACTTGCATGTTTTAAATACACAGACTCCGGTACGGGAGAAACTAAACTAGTGAAAGCTTGTAACAAACAATGTTTAGATGATACAGATATTTAAAAAAATAAGTTGGGCTCCAAATATATTCACGTCACTCTAAGTGACTTGTCACACTGGATGCGTACTGCGTCGTGCGGTCCGAACATTTCTTGCGAGAAATTGACTTGCGATAGAAAATGACCGGACCGCAGGGCGCAGAACGCATCCATAGTAACAAGTCTCTAAACACAACAATAATAACGGTTCCAAAATACTAAAAACAATGTGACGTTTTATTCCACGCCGATTTCTTTACGTAGAATACTTAGCTCAGGTTCATTTTTTATCTATAAATTTGAGCGTTTGCGTACTACTTAGGATACGAAACCGAGAAATTACAGTCCGAAGAGAACGCCACAACGTTATTACATCTACATTCAAACTAAAGCTGGATTGAATGCGCAACAACATAACTACTACATACTTCGGATCGCAATTTCTCAGATTCGCATAGAATCCGCTGCGTAAACGCTTTGGAGCTTTGGAACTAATTATGAACTCCCTGTCAATAGAAGCCTGGAGCTTTGGTACTCAAACAGTTCAATAGCTCAAAGAACGCCTAGGAACTCATAGATGTCGAACAAGCGAGCTTTATTATGAAGTACCTATAGATTGACATCGAATACGAGGAAGCTCACGCTCTTTTGTTATACTAAGCTCAAGTACCTGTGGCTTGTGAGAGGAAACCTACAGAATGTTAGAAGGGATCAATATTGTAACCGCAAATTTAATTCCTTTGAACATTTGTTGTATTTTCTATGTTTATTTTCTGTGTTTGATCCTTTACTTTACGAGGCATAAACAAATGTTTCTTTATGTTATGAGTATTTATGTGTACCTGAGTAAAAGATTTTGTTCTCATTTTTAGTTTGTACCTGGGCGACCGAGCTCAGTTCGGCTGAAAATAGGGAAAACGACGTTTTCTAAAAATGAAACCTAGCTAGATCGATTTTTTGGCCCCGAAACCCCACGCATACTAAATTCAAGATTCGCATTATATACATACAAGAATTGCTCGTTTAAAGGTATTAGATGAGAACCGTTTTTTGCGAATGCGTAACTGAAGTCCGAACCAAAGCGAAAATTGAAAAATGCAGCATCAAATATTGACGAAACATTTCCATATTTTTCGCCATAGCATCTACTTGCTTTATACTTTTTGCGACAGCTCGGTGCCGCTATAACAGGTTAAAACTCAGTCATGGGGTAACTTGGGACAGGAATTTGCGCTTCGTAAATGAAAAATTCTCAATGCTGAGAGTTTTTTCGACAGAAATTCGATTAGTCTGCCGGGATAACGTGCACTTTATTTATTTTTCTGATTTGAATGTTATTGCCAATGTTTTTCTAGGAGAGAATATATCTAGAGTTCCTTTTGCCGCTATACTGATACTCGTATTTAGTTGAGGTGAGAACGACCTTTATGTTTTAGTTGAGGTGAGAACGACCTTTATGTTTGACACAATCTATCTATCGCGCATCGTTAGTTTACTTCTTATTTTATTTAACCGACTTCCCAAAAAGGAGGAGGTTCTATGTTCGACTTCAAGATTGTTTTTTTTTTTTTTGTTCACCGATTACTCCGTCAATTGTGGACCGATTTTGAAAATTCTTTTTTTGTTTGAAAAAGTATGTTCCGAAATTGGTCCCATTTTGATTTGGTGAAGATCTGATGGAAAACTTCGGAGATATACAACATAACTTTTCAATAAATAACGGCAAATCTCTCGGGATTGCTGCAATCGCATGTCTGTTTCTTGTTTATAACATTTCATAACATAACATCACGCCAGTTCGCTCTTAAGAGGTACGCAGATGTCTCATTTCACCGGTTATGTTCGAGTTTCATGAAATCTATTCTGCCGAAAAAGTTCGTACGTACAACTAAAAAGTGAAAAATAAAAAAACTTTTTGCAAAAAAATACTACCGACTCCAAATACAAAACTACAAAGTGAAAAATAACTTAATTTTTTGAAGTCGGTGTCCATAACGCAAAAAAATGGTACCTACGAAAGACACCGACTTCAAAAAATTAAGTTATTTTTCACTTTGTAGTTTTGTATTTGGAAGTCAGTAGTATTTTTTTGCAAAAAGTTTTTTTTATACTCGCAGTCACCCACACTCATGCTCCAAACTTTCCCAACTCATGTTTCACATGCCTTCGCATCACATGCCATGAAAGTTTACTTGAGTCTAGTATTTCAGACCAGTAAGCCAGGCATAATGCGCAGCCAAGCCGTTGAACTTGTCTACGTCAGCCCTTTTTACATATAATAAATCTGTAGAAAAGTCTTTTTTGTACATGGAAAATATTTCCAAAATATATAGCCAGGGTATTATAGGATAACAAACAGAACACATTTACAGCATTTTTGTAATTTCTGTCTGTTTATCTGTTTAGTGGTGCACGCATAATGTAAAATGTACGAAACCAATGTTTCTTTTATAGAAAAGAAATATGGGGCGTAACTTGAAGTATTACTTAGTTTTTCTTTCATCGCTTTCGGTTTAATCATTAAAAGTTAGGTGATTTTAAAGTGTTCAAGAAGTAAAATATCAGAACAAACGCAATTCCGATACTCGGACATTTAAACTCCATATTCGATAGATGGCGTTGTGCATTTGACGTCATTTTCTGAATGGCGGTGTTAAGATTCGCCGCGGCAGAATGCCACTAGAAAAAAAAATGCTATGTAGGTAGGGTGTAGGGTAGGTAGCAAAGCAAGTAGCGTAAGCAGGTGGATAAGTAGGGTAGGCAGTTGACGGAGCGAAGCCGCGGGCACAGCTAATATGAAATAAGTTGAGAGTTTAAGAATTTTTCAAACCTTTTCAAAGCAAGCCTCCGTTTTACGCGACTTGCTCGGCGATATTACAGGGTGAAGTTTCGGTTTTGGTGGAGGCGCCAGATTTTAAGTGACGTCATAAGTAGACTAGTCAATAACTAGGGCTAAATGGAGCTAAGTGTCAACTTAGTGGGACATATTCTAGAGAGATATTATATAATGTGTAGTTACTTTGACGTGGACCTAAAAGCAAGCTTGTTGCTTATTTTTTATTATATTAAAATTTTGTTTATCACCTTTGCCGCTGGCAACTAGGACGCTGATGCTTGTGACCTAACTAATTTAGTCGAAGATGAATTTGTATCGACCTTTATTTTTTTTTAAGAATTGGAAAAAGGATTACCTTAAGGTGTGGCTGAACTTTGATACTTATCCACATTCTTCGACTAAATATAACAATGTCCTAATTAATCAGATTATGTTCAGTAATTGTATTCAAATGGTGCAACGTGAATTGAAAGCCACCTTCACGAGTTGGCCGTTGTGGCATTTTTATTTTCTTTATTTCACATCTTACATCATACTAATATTATAAAGAGGAAAGATTTATATTTTTGTATGTAACGAATAAACTTAAAAACTACTGGACTTAATTTAATAGTACATTATGGTACAAGTGTGTAATGTTGGTGATTACCGCTGAGGCGCCATTGAGACCCGAGGACGGTAATCATCAATACACACGTGTATCATACGACGTTTTTCAACACACATGTGAAGAAAATAATACAAAAAAATCATTTCCAACAGTGAAAACGAGTTGTGAAATTTTTTTCGCAATGGCGGGCAAAATTAATCAGTTTTCCTATGCGCGCACATCTAACAATGGCGATCGGCCATAGACTAAAAATAATGAGTTATCTTTTTTTGGCTTTTCGCGGATAGCGTTTTAGCCACGTACGAAATGGGGAGTTTCAAGTTTTCTTTATTACAGACAAAAACAAAAGTTATATTTAAGTGAAAGTTTTATTTATTAAACACGTCCAAGTTGAAATTATCTATTTAAATACGAAGTTGCATGAAATGTGTTGCATTTGTACTATTGAGCACGATCTTTTTTGTATCGAAACTTTTTTAAGAACAAAGCAACTCAACCAATAAATTAAAAAATATACTCTGTATCTCACTTGTGAATAATAGTAATGAAAGAGTCACAGTTTGATAACAAGTGTCATTATGTGCCTAATTGCAAGTGTGTTGAAAAAATTCTTACACCATTGGCAAGCTACACTATTCCTGGGTGACATAGGCTACTTTTTATCCCTGTATTCCCACGGAAACGGGAACTAGGCGGGTGTAAACCGCGAGGCGTCCGCTAGTTTTTAATAAAATTCCATTTTGTTTTCGAATATAAGATAAAAAATTGAGTATACAATCTACACTATTACAAAGCACTCTTCTCTTGTCTGCCACTGAACCAATCAATGCAATTACTCTTGCAGCCGTTAGTAGATAATTAATCTAATCCTCTTTTTTCTAACGCTCGACCGACTGTAATTCATTTATCCCCGTTGGCCTGCATTGTAAAAAGTGCAAATTGTTCAAGTTCTTCGTAGACGTACCACTTTCCTCTTAAGCGCAGTTCAACTAGTTGGAGAAGGTCAAGGGTGTCTTAGTCACTACAGAGGTTTATGGACCACTTAAGGCTCATTTGCACGAAGTTCAATCAGCTTATTTTAAAGAGAAGTGAGATATGTTTCATTCCTTTTCACAGAAGGCTTGTGTCCCACAAAGGGGACATTAAAGGCTGGTTTTAAGGTATTTGCGTATTGAGCAGACAATGGAGTGATGTTGTATAGATTATCAGTAAAGTAGGTACACTTACTTTACTAAATAGTACTCTATTTTTGCTGGCACCAATCATAGGGTTATCTTGTAATTTAAGACAATCTCGTACATCATAATGTGGGTTAAATTTAATGCTAGTCGCAAAAGCGTGTTACCCGTCTCATACTTTCCTACCATGTACTTACTGTAACCCTATCTGCAGAAGGAAAAGTTAGTTCTAGATGCATTCTGAAACTTATGCGAGTTGAGAATCGGTTTGAAACTGTAGAACTCTTCTATTGTTTTACTGCAATTTAGATTTGATTGAGGCGTGTTAATATAAACATATTATTTGATTAAATGCCTATTTATAAAGTCCGCCATGCTTTTTCATTTTGTTTAAAACTTAAAAACTTAGAAACAAGTATGATACTTATTACCGTAAGCGATGCGATTGTATTCGTAACGAAATACCTTCGTAAAACACAATAAAATTCCTAACAAGTAAATACACAGATGACCATTCGAAGTAAGTTATCTAGTAAGTACTACGTTTACAAAATTAGGTGTGGGGGTGATATGTATACGGCTGTTTCCTATGAGGAGAACTAAACGCGTAAAGTTTACACAAATCTGTTATTTTACCTGAAGGTTCCTCAAAAGATCAAGTTACATGGGGTGATTCTGAGAGTGGCAATTTGTGACTACATTTTTTAGCTTAGGTCTTAAATATTTAACCTTTTTTTATATATCGCTGCACATACTGAGGTGGCAGTAAAGTTACGAAAGAGTGGAATTGTACCCTTGCAATGACTGATATGTTCACTCTTTCTACGAGTACCCATACACTCTTTCAATAATAATAAAGAATCCCTACAAAATAACGTAGAAAAGAAAGCAGTCAGACATTTGATCAAATTTGTAGATCGCTCCAAAACTAAACTCGATAATATCGATATGACAGTGGCACAGATCTAGTACAGATATATTTCTATAGATAAGTATATATAGCATACTCGGTCACACTGGCACAAAAGTTGGCATAGAAAAAAGTATATCTATCTCTTTTTGCTTATGACGTTATCTGTTAGTGCGAAAGTGAATATTGAAATTGCGTCTTAAATACGTTCTGTCCAGGTAATACAATGTCTCCGGTTTTTCGTTTATCTCGTGTGCCTCCTGTGCGGTGCGGGTCACAAATAAATCAATTTTCTTTCTTTCAACTCTAACGTGAACCTTCTCTTTGTTACAGAGCAACTACACGAAATTTCTCAAAAACTTGCATACAGAGCAGATTGCGAAGCTTCATGCTAAGAACCAGCATGAATGCGACCTGCTTGAAGATCTGCGCACCTACACCATCAAGCGCTCGGCCATCGAGAAGTCTTACTCTGAGGTACGTATTGACATTTTGGAGGATTTTATTGCTGGAGGCGTGTGAACGGGTCGGGTAAGTTAGCAGGTAAGTGAAGGCGCAGATAGCACCAAGATATGATGGGACTTGATTTAACAGTTTAATAATAATTAACATTTATAAATTTTCAAGTAATTCAGACTCATATCGATCACAAATACAATACTAATTGTGTATCACTGTTTGTGAAGGGTAGTTCAAAAATTCTTCGGAACAAAATTTGTAAAAATAGCAAACAAAACTTTGGTGGCTTCTCATTCCTTTGCTTTCCAACGTTTTATTAATCAAAAAATACAGGATTTATCTACTTAACCAGCTCTAAACAACGATACCCCACTCGAAGGGGTAAGTCAAACATTTGTATTCAGTCAACGCCCCCCCCCCTTTAGCTGTTTGGGAGCACTTTTGAAAATATTTATTTTTTGATAATTTGTATGGGTCAACAAAATGCAGCAAAAGGCAGTGATTGTCACTTTTTCAATAGAAAAATATATGATACCTTTAAAATATCTGATATGAGCTGTTTTACAACGAATTAGCAGATTCTTCATTCAAATTATAATATAGAATGTGCTAAGTAATCGCAGAGAAGTGTCGAGCGTTTTATGGCTCTTATATATTAGGTCGTTTTGACCGATTCGGTTGCAGGCCGTATTCGGTCATCAACTAGTGTAAAAGGGTTTCCGGTTAGGCGTATTCGACCACAGCCCGTATTCGGTCAACAACTAATGTAAACCGGTTTCAGTTCGGCTTACTAGGGTCGCCGAATCCGGTAAGAATAGCATCGCCGTATTCGGTGACCGACTTAATGAAAACAGTCCAATTCGGTTAACTGATCCGGTTTGACCGAAAGCGGTCAGCGTATACAGTGGCCGACCTTATGAAAACGCACCAAACAAGGGTATAGTCTGGACATTTATCGTATCCGCTCCAGAAAATCTTTTATAAAAGAGTTTAAGTAGTTCTTATGCCTTCTTTCAAGGCCTACATATAGCTCATCTGCTATTTCGACTCATGTTGTGTTAGTTTTTGCCCATAGCTAAAGGCATGTGGCAGGTTTGACTAGCCCAGTTCCATTTAAGCTTGGTAGCTGTGTGGCCTATATCTCGAAAATAGATTTCGGAACGCAGTTTGTTATTCAAGTAGTAGGTACTCTATTGCATAATACATAAATTAAACCTTTTTCCCCATGGGGTAGGCGGAAACTACAGAACGCCAAGCTCCGATTCTTACTTATTTATTTATTGAACTAGGCACACACCATCGACTCATTTACAAATTCAAACTAGAAAATAACATTCAGAAAAGATTCTGTGTAAACAAGTCACTTACAGGCATGCACATCATTTTCATGGTAAGTCGCATAAATTAAAATAATAATTTACAACAAACACAGATATTAAAATAAAATAAAATAATGTCAAAATAAAATCAAAACAAAATAAAATAATTATTTAAAAATTTATTATTTTTATTAAATTTGTATTCAATATATTTACAGAAATTATGTAAAATGTCAAGTTCCGTTATAGTACATTATGATACAAATGCGGTAAGTTGAAAATTACAGCCGAGGCGATATTGCCAGCCCGAGCCGTAGGCGATGGCTACAAGAAAGCAGAGGCTGTAATTATCAAAGCGCACGTATGTCATACGACGTTTTATAACATATTTGCGAGTAAATAACTTAAACTCGGACTTTCTTAAACGAATAAATCTTACTTACTTACGTACTTCAAGAATTTTAACTTGTTCACAACTTAGCGATGCGCTCGCATCAGCGCTTTTTTTATGGCAAAGGCACAAAAACAACCAGTATTACTAATAAAGTAAATTATTATTTTTGTGTGTTGTTACAGATTAGTTAAATTAAGGAATTAAATGTTTATTTATTATATTTTATCTCCCAAAGTTAATTTTATTCATAAAATGTTGATCACTTTTCTGACATAAAAACTCTTTGCTAAGATTTAAAAAATTACCGTTCGTTTTAGACGAAGCATCTTGATAAACCGTGCGTTTAACCTTATTAAAAATAGTCTCGTGCGTTTTACTTTACAATAACGCACAATGACGTAATGAGATACATTACGATATTGAAATTAGTGAAATAAGAGACCATTTACGAGCAAATGTGCTATAAATAACATTACATCATAACAAAAGTAACATTAAAATCACATTTTTCATAGTACGATTACAATATAATATTGCTAATTACTTACATTATTTAAATCACAGACACATATACATTAATTCAAATTACATTATCAAATTATATTACTAATACCACTACTTACAAACTTCTTTGTTTCGTTTTTGTTCATACATCTGGTCATACACGCACGCATTTGGAACATGAGCAGGAACCAACGACATGCTCATGAAGATGAGTCTAAACGCGACACCCATGTGCAGGTTGTGTGGGGAAAATACGGAACGCATGGAGCAACTTCTGTGCACATGCGAATCACTGGCTGGTAAGCGAACGAGTCTCCTAGGGGTTCGATATCCAAAACCAGAAGAATATAGGCTCATATCTCCGGCTATAGGCTAGTCTCGTTGTAAAACTCATGAAGAGAGTTTTCAACAAGATTGGGGAGGCATAGGTTATCTAGGGGACCACAATAGATCACAATGGGTCGAGGTGTCCGAGTTATATCTCGGCCCCTCCACAAGATAAGATAACTTCTTTGTTTAGTTTTCGTTCATACATCTGGTCATACACGCACGCCGGCCGGTTGTTAGTACCTACTACGTCCTGATATTTCTGAAGAACATCACCAATAAGATCTGTGTATGTCTAGAGTCTAGGGCATCAGCTCCCGGGCGACAGAGATGATGCCCTAGATGTCACTGTCGCCTTACCGTAAGCTCTTAGAGCAAGGTTATTGCGGAAGTGCGTAAGAGCCAGATGTATATGACTGTACATATACATCTGTCCCAAACGCACAGTGGAAATGACCATGCTCTAAGATCTAATGGTAGCCCCCTAGCTATATAAAAATCTTGCATATTACTTCGGTTTTGTTTTGATACAACAGGGGGTGACCGGTCTTAGAGTAAGGTTATTTTGAGTATGTGTAAGGGACAGATGTATAAAAGTCATATACATTTGTCCCTTACACACACTCAAAATAACCTTACTCTAAGAGCTCATGGTCAGCCCTCTGTTCATTCTATCAATTGAATTTGAGTTTTATTATGCTTACATAAAATAAAACAAATTTTATTGGTTTTCTATTGTGACGTCATTATTTCTTAAACATATTATATACTATCCTAACGTATATTTTAATGTGTATGTAAGTTTGTTCTATACGTTTTCACACATTAGCGGAGGAAGGGATCTGGATGCAACTTGGCATACGGATAGATCAGAACCTGGATTAGGATATTATGACACTTTTCATCCCGGTGCCATCCCGGCCCATTCACAAGAGGGGAACCTAGTTCTCCTTATGGCTGTATTTAGGGTATCTTCTTTATTTAGGTACTTACCGTTAACCGGACACCAAAACAGTATCCAGACTGCCACTGAGAATCTTCTTTTGGAAAAACCCAATAACACTTTACTGAACCCAGAACCGTACCCAGCTCCGAGAGAACGCAGTTAGTCATATGAAATTACCTAACAGTGATGGAATTTTCCGAGTAAAATATTGAATTCCTCTCCGCTCTTCCTACTTTTACAGCGTAGCAAATTTAAAATATAAAACCCGATAAAATTCTCTCCCGTAACTACAAAGGCACCTTATAGAGCAAAAATGAATTTTATTGAACATATTTTATTGAATACCGAACACTTTTAGAATGATCATAGAAAATAAAATGTTAATACCAGCCTCTTTGTGCAGAGCAAAAGTCTATTCTCACACAGAAAATGTGCTCACGTTTGCTCAACCAGGTTTCAGGCTGGCTAAAGTAGCGTCATCTTTTATGGGGTACTGTATAAAATGTTACAACAAAATACTGCCCCACATTCTAGAAATGAATGAGGCAAAATTCAAACCTTGTATAAAACGTACACTCAGGCAGGCATATTACAGGTTGGGGGATTTCATCACTGATAAAAATGCTTGACCCAACGCTAGTCCAGCTCCACAGCCACTAGGGCACAAAAACAAGTGATAAGCAGACAAGTTCTGAAGTATTGTTGGACCTGCTGAAGACTGTATGAATATATTTGTGTTGTATAAACTCAATTTATTTTTGGATTATATAACTGCACAGCATATATGTGAGTACTATGTACCAACTGTAAATCTACCATTTACTGTACCTATGTATCGTTAGTTGACTTCAGTGTGCCCTGGCAGTTGAGTGTGTCATGCTCTCTCTAATGTCTCTCTGATGGTGGCACATGTGTTGGATCATTCGGTTCCCTTCACGATGGTTGAGCTGAGTGGTGCCGATCCATGTGTCATGTTCGTGAACGGGCGCCATCAGTTGGGATTGCTCATATCTTAGCTGCCTCCGCCTGTTTTTAATTAACTATTTATTGTATTTTTAATTGTTTGTTTTACTCTAGACGCTTTTAAGTGCGTTTTTTTTACATCGTTCTCACATATATGTATTTACCAAACAAGATTTTACTAACCAAATACTTCTAAAATACTTTCTTTTTTAAAGAGTACCGTGGAGTTTCTTGCCCGTTCTTCTCCATAACAAGCTACATTTCCGAATGGACGGTATAAGCAATTATTTGATTCTCAAATCAATTGATAGGATTGATTCTCAATTGACTTTCAAAAGTGCCTAATTGAATAGAGAAATTTTGATTTGCTCAAGACGGATTGACGATTTCAGACTCCAAGTAGTCTCACGATATTTGCCTTACCGATTTCATTGAAGTCTCAGTGTTAAACTTAGAAAGTACGTAGGTACATGAATTGAAGAAGTCACAAGACAAATAAAGGTGTCACAAGATGATGATAGCAGTTGACAAAGAATCCAAATCGTATCCAACACATTTAATCACATACTGTTTAAAATGCGCAATGCGTATTCACGAGACGATATTATGTTCAGTGAACCCTCCACATCATGACCAATATTGGGTACACACAATAGTCTCCGGGCTGTCTAACTTGCCGATCGATTCGGTAGACTCCTTATCGTGATGACTTAAGTTAAGTAAGCTATCAATTAGTCCAATCAAGATGGAATGACTGTTTAATTCAAGTTTAATCCACAGACCGGCTGTTTATCATAGCACATACTATTGGATCATGTAAGAACTCGTGTTAATCGAGAAGGTACGAGTATTTACCGAACAAATTAAGAGTTACAAACAGAACCGATTTAAAAACACCATAATCAAAATAATTTCGAAATTAACTCTGTATATTACTCAGTAAACACAAACGATTCATTGATCAAGGTACATGTTAAAATTAATGTCCTTGACGTTGGTATAAAATAGTGGACGGCAAACGTACGCGTGTCACGCGATGGTGTGGACGTAGCTTTATATCTCCGACGATAATGGCTGATACAAAAGGACATTCAGACGGATAATATTACACTACACGTTCATGCATAAATGTTAGCAGGTTTATCTACTACTATGTATTCCACGTCGAAGCTGACAGTCAAAGAAAATTTATATAATTACCATGTTTGATTATCGGGTGATTTCAGAGCACCACTGGCCCAGTGGTAATCGCCGCGACAAGTTGTAGGTTGTGGGGTCGAACCCAGGCAGGCGCTTTATATTATTACTAGCTTCTGCCAGCGGCTTCGCCCGCGTGTATTATACATATAAACCTTCCTCTTGAATCACTCTATCCATTAAAAAAACCGCATCAAAATCTGTTGCGTAGTTTTAAAGATCTAAGCATACATAGGGACAGACAGCGGGAAGCTACTTTGTTTTAGAAGTATTCCCGTTTGAGCACCTATTTTTAGAGCACCTATGCTTTGAGCACCAAAGGTATTGCCATTTGAGCACCAATCAATATAATAGCTTGGTGCTCAAAGGCGACCAATAAATAATATATGACTTTATTCCCCATTGAGCACTCTACGGTGCGGTAGCTTCTAGTGATGGATAGCTTCTAGTGTATAATACCTATATTATATAGATAAAATCAGCAGTTTTATTGCATAATGTTATAATTTCATAAATACCTACATAATTATCATCATAACCATAAAAGTTTACTTAGTAATTTATTGTTAACTAGCTTTTGCCAGCTGCTTCGTCCACGTGGGTGTCGGGAAGACACAAAATCTTAACAAATTATACAACTCTAAGCTATTATATTGATTGGTGCTCAAATGGGCATACCTTTGGTGCTCTAAGCATAGGTGCACTAAAAATAGGTGCTCAAACGGGGATACTTCCTGTTTTATACTATGCAAGGATAAGGATATTATTTAATTTCCTTTTCTCTCAAAACGGTGAAGGAAAACATCGTGCGCAAAACGGCGTGTTAACCAAACATTCGAAAACATGTGACATCCACCAACCTGCACTGGGCCCGCGTGGATTACGGCCCATTTCCTCTCACAGGGAGGAGACCTGCACGTACAACCGACCAAATGGGAGACTAAGTGCGGAAAAGGCGTCCATCTATCCTATATATATTCTATATGTAGAAGGGATGACTAGCATATTCCTGTTTCTTTGCTTCCGCGCCCTATTCCATAGGAGACGTGCATTTATCGATTTATTCTCGTTGGATCCCAGTTTTTAATCAGGGAGGAGCTCGTGGCTAAATAATAACAGCCGCATGGGTCGATCTTCAAGGTTAAGCAACGCTTGACGAGGTCGGTCCGTGGATGGGTGACCATTTCAACACACCGAGTTTCCCCCGTGCCTCGGAAAGCACGTTAAGCCGTTGGTCCCGGCTGTCATTTGAAGATCTTTGACAGTCGTTACGGATAGTCAGAAGCCTAAGATCTGACACCAGTCTTGCCAAGAGGTATCGTGTTACCCAGTTACTGGGTTGTGGAGGTCAGATAGGCAGTCACTCCATGTAAAACACTGGTACTCAGCTGAATCCGGTAAGACTGGAAGCCGGCCCCAACAATAATTGGTGTCTAATATATCATAGTGCAAAAAGTTTACCTGACGCCTCCCTAGATGGCGTTAGGATCGAAATAGATCACGCTATCGTTTTGTTACCGAGCAAACCATATATAGTTTTAGATTATTTTTGTACGGTGCTGGTAAAATAAATTGTCCTGATAGAAACAGTGCGTGCGTTTTTATTGGGTGTTTTCGCCTTCGGACCTTGGAAACCTATTCATGGTCCTTCGAACCGGATGGGCGTGATGGTGTTTTTTGGTAGTCATCGGTGGTGGTGGTGATTATCACCCCGCAACGTCAGTACTGGGCAGTGGATTGCTGTCCAGAGCATCCCTACAGCGAGGCGTCAGCGGTGACGTCATCGAAGCAGAGGATCCGGCTGGTTGCCGGAGGAGTGACGTTGCGTGGAGGAGCCAGGCAGAGGAGTTCGCGGAGCAGCCACCAGGGGACGTCGCAAGTGCGGCGTGTGAGACGTCGAGTATCAGTGTCAGTGAGTGTATTGTGGAGAAATCGTGAGTACATTTTCGACCTTATTAATAAGAAGAACTTAACTTCAACAATTCAAGAAAGTGCATTGAAATTTGAACCTTAAATTCATTAGATAATTAACTTAGTCTTTGATAATATTAGTTTGGACTTGTATTCATTTTATGCAAAAAGTGGTTCAGACGGGGAACCTATGCCCGATTTTACTCAGAAATACAAGTTTAAAACACTTGTAAAATTTTAATCGTTATCTGGGACTTAGAAAAATATCGAAGTGCTTCAAAGAAACTTAGAACCTTATTTTGTGGTGTTATTGAATGTGTTTACTGGACAATAAGTTTATTTATAGTGTTATCTAGTTGCATGAAATTTGTGTATTTTATATTTGTGTCATAATCGACTTGTATTTTAAATAAAAAATGGAGTCGCTTAACGACATTCAAGAAGACATTAACGCTAAAATGCACAAAGCAAAAACTAACTTAAAAAAATGTCCTAAAGAGCGCCTAACTGTTAGTTATATAGAAACTAGGATTGAAAACTTAGAACAGCAATGGCAAGCTAGTTATTCTACAAAACACATGTAAAAATAATTAGTGAAGTAAAGAAGTCTGATTTGTCTAGTTCAAATTATCATAAGAATGGCTTATATGATGAGGTCGAAGAGTTTTATATACAGTTTAAAAGCGAGCTGAAAGAAATATTAAACAATATGAAAATGTCTAGTGAAAAGTGTAATGTTAGTCCAGGAGCTAGCTCTAGTACAGGATTTAGAAACTTTAAGTTACCTGAGGTTAAGATACCTGTGTTCTCTGGAAATTATAGTGAGTGGCAGACGTTTAGGGATTTATTTGTAGGGTTAATACATAATAATAAAACTCTAGACGATGCGCAGAAATTATATTACCTTAAAGGATACTTAACTGGAGATGCAGAGCACCTATTAAGAAACATTAATGTAACATCGGATAATTATACGGCTAGTTGGGCAAAATTAGAGACAATGTACAACAATAAAAGATTTTTAGCGAATGGCATTTTAAAACGTTTGTTTAATCAAAAGAGTTTAACAGTAGAATCAGCCACTGAAATAAAAAGATTACTTAGCACCACATCTGATTGTTTGGGTTCAATAAAAAATTTAGGGATAGATGTTACTTCTTGGGACATCGTGATAATACACGTTATTAGTGCCAAATTGGATAAGGACACCAGGAAAGCCTGGGAATTAAAAGTAGCTTCGGATGCAACGGATGATTTGCCTACTTTTACTCAATTTGCGGACTTTTTAACTGGCCGTTTTCGAGGTCTAGAAAATTTGGAAAATAAACCTCATGTTCAAAAGAGTTCGCAGTCGTTCCATGTGGTAGGGAAAGAAAAAACGGCGTTATCTTGTCCTTTTTGTTCTGCCGCTCATAAGGTAACTGCCTGTAAAGGTTTTGCTAAAGAAAGTAACGATACTCGACGTGATTTCGTACAGAAAAACGGGCTATGTTTCATTTGTATGGGTAGTAACCACTCTGCCAGATTTTGTAGAAACACCGTCAAATGCCATGTATGTAAAAGACGCCACCATACTTTACTCCACCCAAGCGGTGGTTCTGGGTCTGTTGGTGAGGACACTGGTGTTGTTCAGAAGGAATCAGCGTCAGCTGCTAATAGGAATAGTACCTCAATGGAGGAAACTCAAAAGACCGCTGTTCAAGCGGAGGGATCTACTAAACCAATAGTTTCATGCCTTTCGACAGGAAATTGTAAGGATACGGTTTTAATACCTACGGCTTTAGTAAAGGCCAAGTCAAAGGATGGAACATATCGTGTGGTTCGTGCATTAGTAGATCAAGGATCACAGGGATCCTTTATCACTGAGTCAATGGCTCAATATTTAGGGTTAAAGAAAACTTTAACAAAACACCGGGTTACAGGTGTAGGTGGTAATAAAACAGTTATGTCTAATTCTTCAGTAGTTCTTGATATATGTTCTCGAGTGAATCCAGATTACAGCGTTCAAGTAAATGCTTACGTTTTGAAGTCCATCACATCCCTTCTCCCAGTTGTAACAGCAACCAGGGTAGAATGGGTAAGGTTGGTTGAAGATGATTTGGCAGATCCTGAGTATCACAAGCCTAACAAAATTGATGTTTTGTTAGGTGCTGAGATATTCAGCCAAATTATCCAAGATGGAATCAAAAAGAGTACCAGTGGATCGCTCGTAGCACAACAAACAGAATTCGGATGGATTCTTTCGGGTGTTGTCGGTACAGAAAATTCCTCCGATATCAATTCATATCCTTGTATCACTGTCATGCATTCCAATGTTCAGGCTGATGACTTCTTACGTAAATTCTGGGAGCTAGAAGCGGAGCCATTAGGAACGGAAAAAATACTTAGTAAAGAAGAAGCGGAATGTGAGAATATTTTTACGAATACCACAAAACGAGACGAAACCGGACGTTACATTGTAAGGTTGCCGTTCCGGGATGGTAACCAAAGTTGTCAGGATGGTAAATCTAGGTTCATATCTGAAAAAAGGTTAAAGAGTTTAGAATATAAACTTTCAAAGAATTCCAAATTAAAGGCGGATTACACTGCGGTGATGCAGGAGTATATAGAACTTAACCATATGGTAAAGGTATCTTCAGAAGAAAAGAATAAAGGGTTGTACTTACCTCATCACGCAATACTCCGGGAAGATAGGCTGACAACTAAGGTGCGCGTGGTATTTGACGCTTCCTGCAAGGGAATAAATGGGGTATCATTAAACGATGATTTGATGGTTGGACCGACACTGCAAGCAGAATTACGACATACGGTTATGCGTTGGAGAACACATCCAATTTGTATAGGTGCTGATATAATTAAAATGTATAGACAAATTCTTGTCAATAGAAATGATACAATGTTTCAGAGGGTTCTTTGGAGGGATAGTACTGAAAACGAAATTGAAGAATATGAGTTAGTGACGGTTACATTTGGTACTTCATCGGCGCCCTTTCTAGCAGTGCGTTCTTTACATCAGGTTGCCCTTGATGAAGGGAAGGATCATCCATTAGCAGCAAAAATCATTCTTAATGATTTTTATATGGACGATTTAATGACAGGGGCTGAAAGTGTAGAGGAAGGATATAAAATTCATACAGAAATAAAAAATATTCTAGCTAAAGGGGGATTCCCATTACAAAAATGGATAAGTAACAGCGAAGAATTATTACATAAGATAACAGAAAACAAAAAGGGTAAGGCTGAGGAAGTAAAAATAAAAATAGATAATATTACAAAAATACTTGGACTTACCTGGGATCCTCGCGCTGATGTTTTTCAGTACTCTGTAGAACTGCCTGTCCCGACGGAACCTGTAAGTAAAAGGAAAATTATATCGGATATTTCTAGGCTTTTCGACCCGTTAGGCTGGTTGTCACCTAGTATCATTTTAGCAAAAATTTTGATACAAAAGCTATGGTTAGCAGGTATAGGTTGGGACGAAGAAGTGCCCAGAAATTTATTTAAAGAATGGGTTACTTACCGTAAGGATTTATCTTCTTTAGTGAATGTTAAAATCCCACGTTGGCTTAACACTAAATCCAGCAACGTAAAGACGGAGCTGCACGGTTTTTCGGATGCCTCAAAAATGGCCTACGCTGCAGTGGTATACGTCAGAGTTATAGATGCAGAGGGTAACGTAAAGGTTGCGTTAGTTACCTCGAAAACCAAATTGTCTCCCATCAAACAGGTGTCAATACCTAGGCTAGAACTATGTGGAGCCGTCCTATTAGCTAAGTTGATGGTGGACGTGGCTAAAACTTTGAAAGTAAATGTATCAGATGTGCATGCTTGGACGGATTCCGAAGTTGTTCTCGCATGGCTTAGTAGTCATCCAAGCCGTTGGAAAACGTTTGTGGCTAATCGCGTTGCAGAAATCTTAAACACATTGGATACACAATATTGGTCATACGTTCCATCCAAACAAAATCCAGCGGATTGTGCCTCTCGCGGCGTGGCTCCAGGGGAACTCGGCAATACGTCTATATGGTTCAATGGACCCGAGTTCTTAAGGCAATTAGTAATAGAATATAAAAAACCTAAGCACTTGATTACTAAATTGGAGGAAGTGAAAGTCCATTCGGGTGTCCTTGACATTTCCTTTTGGGACAGATTTTCATCGCTTTCAAGGATGATCAGGGTAGTAGCCTACTGTAGGAAGTTCTTGCGCTTAAGAATCAATTGCGCTAACATGGAAAGAAATAAACAGTTGTCTACGACAGACCTCGAGGAGGCAATGGAAGTTTGTATTAGAAAAGCTCAAGAAGAAGAATTACAAGAAGAAATACAAGAACTTAAGAAGACGGGATATTTAGATAAGAAGGGAAGAAAGTATAAATCATTAAACTTATTTTTAGACTCAAAGGGAGTAATTAGAGTGGGAGGTAGATTAGAGATGTCTCAGTTGAGTTATGATCGCAAACATCAAATACTAATACCTAGAGATTCCTTCCTCACGAAGCTTCTCGTAAGCGAGGCGCATCAAAAAACGATGCATGGGGGACCTCAAGCTATGATCGCTTACTTGAGATCTCGGTATTGGGTTGTAGGGATTAAACCTTTAGCAAAGGCCTATTTTAGAAAATGCGTTACTTGCATTAGATATGCAAATAAAACTAGAAGCCAGCTACCATCTCCTCGTGTTACACCAAATAAAGCTTTTCTGTACAGTGGCGTAGATTACGCTGGCCCGATTAACGTCAGAGTGTCTAAAGGACGTGGCAATAAGTCGTACAAGGGGTACATAGCGCTTTTCATCTGTCTGTCTACGAGGGCGATTCATATCGAAGCAGTTAGTGACATGACGTCGAAAGGTTTCTTGGCCGCTTTTAAGAGATTCGTGGCGAGGCGTGGGCATTGTGCAGAACTGCACAGTGATAACGGCACAAATTTTGTTGGCGCTGCGCGTGAGCTGCAGGAATTATTTAATAAAGAAAAATCTAAATTCATTCCCGAATTAGTTGAGTGCTTGGCAAATAATGGTACAAAGTGGAACTTTATTCCTCCTCATGCTCCAAACTTTGGCGGTCTATGGGAGGCAGGAATAAAGTCTACCAAATACCATCTCAGAAGAGTTATAGGGAACTCTACATTAACGTTCGAGGAACTAACGACGGTATTGGCACAAATTGAGGCGTGCCTCAATTCGAGACCGCTTTCCTGTGTAGATCAAAATGAGTTAACGGTGTTAACTCCAGGACATTTTCTGGTTGGGGAACCACTCGTCCTAGTACCTGATTTGAATTTCGAAAGGGCTAACATTTCCAGTCTCAGACGGTGGCAACTTACCCAAACAATGTTACAGGACTATTGGCGGCGGTGGTCACAAGATTATTTAAATCAATTTTTACAACGCCATAAGTGGACTCACACAAATCCAGAACCAGCCATTGGTGGCATAGTTCTGATAAAAGAAGATGATTTACCTCCTGGTAAGTGGTTGCTGGGGAAGATCGAGTTAAAACATCCTGGGCCCGACGGAATCACTCGAGTCGTTACTGTTAAAACTAAAAATGCCCTCATAAAGAGACCTATTACGAAATTGGCTATTCTTCCTATAGCAAATTAAACTTTGTGTTTGTAAGATATAATTTAAGAATATGTATAGTTCATAATAGGATGCATCTAAGTTTGTAAGAATTACAAAATTGTTTTTTTTTTTTTGTCTTTTCTATAGTATGTTACTATTATATTAAAATGTTGTATCTGTACACCCCATATTATAAGACATGTTGCATGGTGGGCGGTTTAGATTAAGAGAAGGACATTCTTCAATATGTCCTTGGTGGGCGGTATGTCTAATATATCATAGTGCAAAAAGTTTACCTGACGCCTCCCTAGATGGCGTTAGGATCGAAATAGATCACGCTATCGTTTTGTTACCGAGCAAACCATATATAGTTTTAAATTATTTTTGTACGGTGCTGGTAAAATAAATTGTCCTGATAGAAACAGTGCGTGCGTTTTTATTGGGTGTTTTCGCCTTCGGACCTTGGAAACCTATTCAATTGGGATAAAGGCTAGGCAGATGATGGATCCCAGTTTTTAATCCCATTTTAATATTTTTGGCGTTGGTTATCCGGGATAAAAGTTACATACAACGGATCTTTGTGTCTCTGAATTGGCTGCAAGACCCTGCGTAGTAGCTAATTTTAATCGACTTCCCAAAAAGGAGGAGGTTCTATGTTCGACTTCAAGATTGTTTTTTTTTTTTTTTTGTTTATGTTCACCGATTACTCAGTAAATTGTGGACCGATTTTGAAAATTATTTTTTTGTTTGAAAAAGTATGTTCCGAAATTGGTCCCATTTTAATTTGGTGAAGATCTGATAAAGAACTTCGGAGATATACAACAGAACTCTTCAATAAATAACGGCAAATCTCTCGGGATTGCTGCAATCGCATGTCTGTTTGTTGTTTATAACATTTCATAACATAACATCACGCCAGTTCGCTCTTAAGGGGTAAGCAGACCTCTCATTTCACCGGTTATCTTCAAGTTTCATGAAATCTATTCTGGTGAAATAGTTCCCTTACTAACTTGCCTATTAGGTACGTACAACTAAAAAGTGAAAAATAAAAAACTTTTTGCAAAAAAATACTACCGACTTCCAAATACAAAACTACAAAGTGAAATATAACTTAATTTTTTGAAGTCGGCGTCTTTCGTGTACCATTTTTTTGCGTTATGGACACCGACTTCAAAAAATTAAGTTATTTTTCACTTTGTAGTTTTGTATTTGGAAGTCGGTAGTATTTTTTTGCAAAAAGTTTTTTTTTGTATCAATGTTGAAAGTCAAGATAGCATTGTATATCTGTCTCTTTCAGTCGCTTACGTTTGTCACATCATCCTATCTCTGTTACTCTGTGCAGTATATTCGATAACAAACCGTTTCTTGCGCAATGGTTGACAGAGCCAACTTCAGAGACATAAAGATGTGCTGTGAATATTATACAGTAGTTTTACAAACGTAAACAAACAATTGCGCCTGTCGTATGATTGAAAAGGCAGCGTAGGCAGGCGAATGCAGGAAATGCAGGGCGGCAGCTCTACTTCAACATCCCGTCATGAAATGGAAAAACAAATTGCAAAATAAACGTGCTCGGTCCGTCGTTCCGCCAACTTTTAAACACACTTCAACGTATAGTTTTGTAATTTAATTAAATTTTCAACCGGTAATTGAATCCATATTTCGGCAATGGAATTCAATTAAACTCAAACGTGTTTTCGTATCCGTCTCTAAAAATAGAATTCGTTGTGTTCCTGTATTGGTAAAATTAGTTGGTAGTATCGAATATTGAAACAACGTTGCGCAAATTGTTCAAATTGTTGGACAGTTAATTAATAAATTTTTAATTCTCATTGTTGTTTTTCGTTTTTTTTAATTTAAACAATCGCGTGATTTGTTTGGGATCTCACGAAGGTAACGGCTAAGTACTTAGCAACAGGAAAACGTTTAAGCTAGTCGGGTGTTTCAATATTTTTGAATTAGGAAGTTGAGTACTCGTATTTATCAAATTTTATTTGAGGTTGTAAAGTTGGCTTTAAAGTACCGTTTCAGATTCTGAACAGCGCGTGCTCCTAGCAATCTATCCATAGAGACTCTTACTCATACTTTTCTTATTGATAAGCTCTCATTTGACTAGATACTCGCTTAGGATAAGTTCTCTACTTGAATATATATATGCATGTGATCTTTGCGAATGGATTTAAGTAAAAAAAACTTTTTTGCAAAAAAAAAATAACTTTATGTTTTGAAGTCGGTGTCCATAACGCAAAATTGGTACCTACGAAAGACACCGACTTCAAAACATAAAGTTATTTTTCACTTTGTAGTTTTGTATTTGGAAGTCGGTAGTATTTTTTTGCAAAAAAGTTTTTTTATTTTTCACCTTTAGTTGTACCTACCTAATAGGGAAGTCAGTAAGGTAACTATAACACCAGAATAGATTTCATGAAACTTGAACATAACCGGTCTAATGAGAGATCTGGGTACCCCTTAAGAGCGTACTGGCGTGATTTTATGTTATGAAATGGTATAAACAATAAACAGACATGCGATCGCAGCAATCCCGAGAGATTTGCCGTTATTTATTGAAGAGTTCTGTTGTATAGTTCTTCATCAGATCTTCACCAAATTAAAATGGGACCAATTTCGAAACATACTTTTTAATACAAAAAAAAAAATCAAAATCGGTCCAGAATTGACGGAGATATCGGTGAGAATACACAAAAAGAAAAAAAAAAACATAATGTCGAACCTGGAACCTCCTTTTTGGGAAGTCGGTTAAAAATCAAAAATTTAAAGATCCTCACGATGTAATCCTTTATCGTTATCAGTGATGTCCAAGATAAACTTACTCGTAGAAAGTATAAATGAATTCGCGACCAAAGTAACGAAAATATTATGAACACAGCTAGAGAGCAAAGGAAAACTCTCACTAATCCTGAAAAAAAGAATTATGTAGTCCTATTTGCATTTGTAAGTCGACTACGGAAAGAGTTGAAGCGATTGAAGTCTATCCGTATTTCGTACAACGACGTGACGAGAATGAAATATTACAAGAGTTGACTTATCGATTTACGGCTACAAATGGATCTGCTTTTCATATCAATTTGGGACGTTATGGACATTTTATTTTCGCCTTTAGAATTTAATGTTAGAAGCGTTTTACAGTTGCATCTACTTGTATTATAAGACTAGCTGCAGCCCGTGGCTCCACCCGCGTAGAATTACTTCTGCTATCTTTATAAGTATAGTCTATATGTTATTCTGATGTTTAAGCTTTTTGCTTTTATACGATGAACGCAACGAATAGGAATTTCTGCAGTGTCGTGGGTGCGTTTACAAACATTTAAAGCCACATACACAACAGCCTGATCCGTAACTATCTCTAGGCTTTACAAATATTTGTTCCGTGGGTGTATCGAACCCGTCGCACGCAGCGTAGCAGCCTATCGCCTAGTTACTGCGCCAACTGTAAAGTTTCAACACTTTGCATCAGGTTCAATTTTTTTTTAAATGAAAATTACAAAAATCATCCATCTGTCCACAAAAACTTTCGCTTTTATAACAGTAAGTAGAATTATGGAGTCTCGGTGGAAATTTCTTATATCATGATTTGCTTCGACGTCAACGTGCTAAAAGGATTTAAAATTATTACTTCGTTAAAATTTTCTGAACGCGAAACTATGCTTGCTTGTATTTAACTATAAATATACTTAGTTACTTTTTATCAGTACATTTAAAAAAAAGTTAACATCGTAATATTACAACAACACACCTTTTCTCCCGGACGGGCCAAGCAGAGGTATACCTACAGGACACCAGCATTAGATTTCCGATAGTTTTCCGGTCGTAGTTTCCTAGCTAGTTCCGTCCGATACTAAACACGGTATACCGATAGTTATACGTACATGTGGGTAGTATGATTCTGTAATGGTCATTTATGCTTTACTCAAGTGATCTCACACAGTTCGAATTGGTCACTTTATACCTTACTCAAGTGATCACACACAGTTCGTAATAGTTACTTTATACCTTACTCAAGTGATCACACACAGTTCGTAATGATCACTTTATACCTTACTCAAGAGATCACACACGTTTGTATTGGCCACTTTATACCTTACTCAAGTGATTTATTTATTTAATACTTCATGCACACGTATTAAACTAGCGTAGAGGCGGACTTAATGCCTTAGGCATTTTCTACCCGTCAACCTTTGGGTGATGCAGAGACAACTAGTGGTATGTGCAATATTGACAGTTAAGCGAGTCAGGTTTATGTAAAAATATATATCTATACCAATATTATAAAGAGGAAAGACTTTTTTGTTTGTTTGTACCGAATAGGCTCCAAAACTACTGGACCGATTTCAAAAATTCTTTCACCGTTGGGAAGCTACTCTATCCCCGGGTGACATAGGCTTTTTATCCCTGTATTCCCACGGGAACGGGAACTACGCGAGTGAAACCGCGAGGCGTCCTCTAGTAAACTATAAATGCAATACAATTATACCATATATACTCAAAATAATAAACTAAATATATTGATATACTTAAACATAAGTAATAAAAGATTAATAATTGAAAAGATTAGCACTGTGACGACGTGTGATACTACTGCCAACTTCTTGCGAATAGTTATCACACACAGTTTGTAATGTTCACTTTATACCTTACTCAAGTGATCACATACTGTTCGTAATGGTCACATTATACATTAATCAAGTGATTAAACACAGTTCGTAATGGTCACTTTATACCTTACTCAAGTGATCACACACAGTTCGAGAGCGAACTCATTTCAGTTGACCCGGTGTCTGTGTGTATGTAATCAAAACTTCCAAGTTAAATTTGAACCACTTCCCAATGTTCGATTGAGCTGAAAGTTGGGGCAAAATGGCTTTGCCAAATGTACACCCGTGTCTTATTAAAAAACTTCTCTGCATACGTAGAAATAACCTAAAAATAATTATAGGGATAATAACGGGTCACACCCTCCTTAACAAACAACTTTTCAACATAGGCGCCACAGACAGCCCACTTTGCAGGGGCTGTTTTAACGCCGAGGAACCAGCTGCCCACGTAATCCTGGATTGCGAGACCGCGGCATCTCAACGCGAAGAAATCTTCAACAGTGTGGTAGCTCCATGAAGCCTGTTAAGCCCCCAGGAAGCTTTTGTGCTTTTGGACGGAGCTAAGCTGGCTATGTTAGCCAGTGCCCCCACGAACAACGGACCGAACGGGTGTCTAAGTGGGAAAACGGGAGTCCCTACTACTACAACAACATTTTTATGTTTAAGAAATATATAAAAAAAAAAAAATATAAATATATATTTATATATATATTTTTTAAATGTTCTTCAAAAAGGCCAGGTGCGCAGTACTCATTACCGGATGTGTGTGTGTATGACTAGATGCATGAATGTGAGTGAAGCAAAATAAGTATGTAAGGATCGTAGCAGGTGGCGTTCTGTAGTTTCTGCCTACCCCCATGGGAAAAAGGCGTGAGTTTATGTATGTATGTATGAAATATATAAATACAAATCTTCGCGGATTCACATATCTATAGAGGTAGAGTTTCTAAGTGATGTTTACTGGTTACTAGTTACTGTTAGTCTATTTTATCCCACCGCAGGACAAAGGCAACATCACTCATACAGCTATTTCGGTCCAAAGCTACTTTGGACCATTGAAGAAGTGTTTAGACATAACACATGATACATTTACAATACATGTTATGGGTCTTGTTAATTGATTAAAAATAACATTATATTATGTATTTATTTTTTCAACATAAACTAAATTACGCCGGTAATACCTAGTTGACTACTCTGAGAAGAAAAACCGAAACAAACTCTGAGGTCAGTTTCTTCTAAAGTTGTCAATGCCAATGGTTAGATTTTACATCATCTTAGACTATTAGTTTAAGTAAAATATTAACTAGTCGCACGGCTGTTATTTCAGCAGTATACCGTGCGATCAGTTAATATTTTACTTAACCTATTTTTTATTTATAGAATAGAATAGAATAGAATATACTTTATTGTACACCAAAAAGAGAAATTACACATATATTTTACAGCAACTTAATACTATGGGTACAAAGGCGGTCTTATCGCTGACAGCGATATCTACCAGACAACCTTTGGGTGGCCTAAAGAACTAAACATAAAACAGGGGTAGCCTATGGTGTACTGCTACATATTTTTTTATTTTTTTTATTTATACATAATCATTATATAGCTATATAAATTACTATACACAAAGTTACAAATATACATACATACATAATATTACATGCAACAAAATTACAAAGTACGGGTGAACAATGAAAGAAGAAATTAGATAGAAACAGGAAAATATTAAAGAGAAAGGAAATGGTTCTTAACAAGGTTTTATGTTTTATTTATGTTGTCATACTTACATGCAAGCAGCAAAATTATAAGGTTTTTTATACTAATCTATTTCTATACTAATATTATAAATAGGAAAGATTTGTATTTTTGTATGTAACGAATAAACTTAAAAACTACTGGCCCGATTTCAAAAATTCTTTCACCGTTAACCGGAAGCTAAACTATCCTCGGGTGACGTAAGCTACTTTTTATCCCTGTATTCCCATGGGAACGGGAATTACGCGGGTGAAACCGCGAGGCGTCCGCTAGTCCAACATAATTTGCAAAAAGAAATATAAAGTCACGATTTTATTGTCGTTAAAAGTTCAAGATATTATCAGCTCATTGAATTCATATTGTGACAAACTTTGAAAGGTGAAAGTAGCCTCATAAAATGTTTTCTGTGTCTTAGGGTAAGTGCATTTTTGTTAAACCTTATTTAAAAGAAAGATCTTTTAAAATAAAAATACTTCACTTTAGAGGACTTGATGATCGCCACTGACGATGCATTTAATGTGGCTCAACACATGGCCAAAACATTCAAAGAGTTCCATCTACTCGACAAAGAAGTGGAAGAATGGCCAGATCATAGGAGAACCGTGTGCTATATCTGAAGTGGTATTTTGAGGCAAGCATATCACTGAAGTAATAGACTGATGACTGATGTTTAGTTTGAGCTTGATAACATTCTGTTTTATTTTCTTTTTTGCTAGCTGTGTTGTGTTGTTCACACTCTTTCTTTCCAATCTATTTTTAGAAGTGATGACTTCTAATTGGCTGTCAGTCTCACGTACTATTTGTTATTCTGTTTGTTTTAGCCGTAAGTCGTCCATAATTGATAAATAAGTGACATTTATTCACATTGAGTAACATTTACTCGAGAGTATTTATGAAGTTGACCTTAAATGCAAAATATTTACGTAGATGATGAGAGAGAGAGAGAGATAAAGATTGTCATAATTCGAAAATGTTTAGGATTAACGTTGGTCCATGTGACATTTTGGTATCGATGTATCGCATTTCGCACTATTTCGACTATTTTATTACTGCTAATAGAATATAATTTTCTCTAGGCCGAGTACCTTGAGAAATCATTAGCTTAAATATAAATATAAAAAATAGCACTTAACGACTGAAACATATTATAAGTTTTAACAACAATTACTTTGTATATAACGAGAATGCAATAAGAAAAACTCACGCCCTGAAATTCTGGAACGCCAATAACATAGGTTCAAAGAGCAAACATTTTATAATCCTGGCGGCTTACTTTCGCGTGGCAACATGCAACTTTGTATACTTTTCCGATTCGCTGCATCCCAGTTGTCAAGCGTCTTATCGATTTTATTTTTCTTTTTTAAATGCCTGGGCCTTAGTCATTTTGATGAATGTAAGTGTGTTCGGACCAAATTTTTAAACTGAATTTTAAAGCAGTTATCCTCCACCGATTAAGATGAAATTTTGCATACACGTTTAGTTTGGACGACAATGCATGGTTAACAAGATGGCGGACTAGTTATTTTTTGTGCACTGCCATGATCTGGGTATCAAATGTAAGGGTTTGCTGGGAAGAATACGAAAAACGGTGGTTTTAAAAAAATATTTTTCTTTAATGAATTATAAATATTTATTTTTGCTGTCGTGATATGTTGATTAAGGACCGTGCATCAAGCGACTTAAAGATAATCTAGCTAGACTATGGATTTTTCACAATTATACTTCCTAATAGTTAATTATGAGACTCTTTGATGTAGTAAGCCTGTTTTGTAATGCAAGACCACGGTCATTGGTAAATAAATCGGAATCGCAGCGACAAAATATTCATGCTCGCGCAATGTGCACTGAGCACAAGTTTTGGCTGTTTAAGGCGTTGTCCACAACTGATCTTCGCGTGGTCATGTGATCACAAAACCTGGGTGTCCTTATAGAACGCGAATACGCTACTACCGCGCAAATTAACGACGCGAATGATCGCGGATCCAGGTACGCAGGACGAAGAAAACACTCAGTTTTTACTTTCAGGAAACGAGAATCATTTGACTACATATGCAACATATTCAGAAACAATTACAACCGCATGGTTACGAACTACAAAAGACTCCCCTGACGACGCGACGCGATTATCACTTGTATTCAATTAGTACACCTATTTGACATCAATATGTTGCGCATTCGTAAGAACTTAGTTCGCGCGAATAGACAGTACACCTATTCGACATTAGGGAGCCTGCTTGCTCGCGGATTCGTACGCCTAAAATTCGCGCGAACTTGCGATGATCGCGTATTCGCATTGTATTAGGACAACGCCTTAAAGTATTGTCACGCGACGTCAATTTCAATGAGTAAAGGATGACATTCACTGTCGCTTGGTTTATGAAAAGCTATAACAGTGCCGTCTCTAGCAATGGCCGCCGTTTCGGTGGCCACTGCTACATATTATATACTTTTGAAGATCTTCGTTAATTGGTAGTTTGTTGCATATTTGGTAAGTAATAAGTACTGCGTACAAACTTCTGTATTCCGTACCTTTGATTCGAGTGGCATAATCGTTAGTTCATTTAGGATTAAAATTTTGTACAATAGTTAAATGGGAACGCAATTACTCCGTGTTGTTGTGTTGACTTCATTTGTTTGATGCTCTTTAGATATTTAACTTGCGTTTCTAGAAAAACCAACACTTGGCCTATTTCCCGTAACGGTGTGATGAATTGTTGAAGATATTGGCTTCTAATAAGAACACGAAAGGTTGTACCTACATGGTGTTGTTAGGTACATTTTTAGTTGCGCAAAAATACTCGTAGGTATAGATTGGAGTAACATTAGCTCTGTACTACATATTTTTAGGATTCTATGCATTAGAACTTAATCTATGTAGACATTTTGAGAAATCTTGCTGTATGAGTGTAAGTTATATTTAAGATAAGATTTTTTATGCTTTCCCACATAAACAATGCATTTTTAAGATAATAAATATGATGCAGATTAGTGCATCTTCTGTTGGTGTAAGGATGTTTGAAATCAGATGTGAAGTTTTGGAGATTACTTCCTACATCAAAAATTACAAGCTTTTCCCTTGAATAATATTAGTATAGATTGGTGATGTTCTTTTTATCCAAGGATCCGTCAAATTTCAACTGGATTTTCACTAGATATCGTCATAAAAAAAGGAACATGCACCTTTACCAAAGCCTAAAAAACTTTTACAAAAACTGAAGGATTATTTTACTCTATGAAAAAAGCTGGAACAAAAAATAAACGTGCATTTCAAGGTTACCCGTGGTCCCCGCAAATATTGCGCGTTGCATTTTCGGTCGACCAAAATATTTCCAACAAGAACCATGTTATTGCGCCTAGATGCATTTCGTCCGTCAAAATCTGCGGTAACCGGTTTGCGTGCAATACCACTGGCTGGTTCACACATTAGATTATATCGGTGGACGGTAGACCTACATAAACATGTATATGTAACCAGGACCGGATTGACCATGTCGGGGCCCTTAGGCAATGCAAATCTCGGGGCCGGAAAAGTTAACTTAACTTTTCCATGATCACAACTTCATCTACAGATCCGTCATCGTGACGCCTTTTTCTTCTTCTACACCCTGATTTTCATTACTGTATTCGGTATCAGTATTCTCTTTTGCCTTCGTCTTTTAATCGTCAATAATTATCGCTTAATCTAATAGCGAATTTAAAAGATTGACCGCAGTTCGAACTCAATTTTCGTAAAGATATACTGACACCATTGGTTCGATCCAGTATGGCAGCCAAATATTGTCATCACGGCATGTTTTTCGAGCTTCGTGAATCGCTTGCACTGTCTGAGCCTCATCGTCAGCAATAGACTGCAAAGCTTTCTGGAAACTTCATCATCATCATCATATCATTATCAGCTGAAAAACGTCCACTGCTGGACATAGGCCTACCCCAAGCGTCATCACATTAACCGGTCCCGAGCGACCCGCATCCATCAGATCCCCCAGGTCATCGGTCCACACAGCGACCACACAGCCCCTAGACGCCTCATAACAGGCGAGCGATGTCTGTCAACACATATGACTAAAAAGATCATATACAGGCAATACAGCTCGCCACTCGACAATTTCGAATTAGTAGCGACCACTTCTGTGAGCCGTAAACACTTCCGCGTCAGTCAATAAAAAATTGATGAATAAATATTATAATGGCCTCTTGTACAATACGTTGGTATGGTAACAACAGCCAGACTTCAAATATCCGGAAAAATGGCATAACATTTCATTGATAACCTAATAGTTACATAAAAACATAATTAGATTTATTTTCTGATATTATTTATCGGAGTTCATATTATACTGGTCACGTTTGTAGGTGAAAACGCCCACCGCATGTATGCGTCTCTTTCTTTTTAAAGTATTTTTTTCGCTATCTCTTCTCCTCTATAATTTCGTAAACACAACTAGTGATGCACCATATCCTATGACCAAATCTGTTATCGATAGAACTAGAAACCTTACAAATAAAGACATTAAATTGAATAGTTTGTTTATTGTGAAACGATTTTTTGATTACGTTTTTTTACTAATATTTAATATTTAAGAACCAACAACCGAAAAAAGTATGTTACCTTTAGAATTTTGATATTTTTTTTAGTTTTAACATTTTATGTTATTACTAAAATTTTAAAACGCCGTATAATTAATAATAAAAAAGGTAATATTAAAAAAAATATAAGTTCAAATATTATTTATCTAAAAATATCGATACCTGTCTGATTTTATTTAAACCTGTCCCATCCTTAATGAGACATATGACCTTGGTAAAGGACCAATCAGGGCGCAGTCGTCCCGTTCCTCATACCTCAGCTAGTTGACAGAATTGTTTTGATGTATTAGATCAAGCATTAGGCGTCTAGTGGCTATGTGGTCGATGGGTCCACATGATGGGAGGCCGTCTAACGCAAAGTCTTCCGGTTCGCGAACGCCACTACAGAACATTTCTGCGCCATCGGCCAACCGTTCTGCGAGCAATGTGCCCTGGCCACTGCCACTTAAGTTTTGCAATTCTTCGGGCTATCTCGGTAACACTGGTTCTCTTGCGGATCTCTACATTTCTGATTCGATCACGCAAGGAAACTCATACTGTAAGCTGGAAACTTATAAGAGTTTATTATGTCTTAATCTGTTAGATCTGTTAATGGTTTAACCTCACCATGTCGATGCGTACTTCTTATGTTTATATGGATGCAGCTGCAACATCCAATTCCGTATACCTTAAATCCTGTTCTATTTCATCTGTTAGATTTGTTATTGGTTTAAACTCACCATGTCAATAAATACTTCAAGTGCCAATGTGCATGCAGTTGCCACATCAAATTTAGTATGTCTTAACCTCCTGTTCCATTTCATCAGTTACATTTGTTATTGGTTTAAACTCACCATGTCAATAAATACTTCAAGTGCCAATGTGCATGCAGTTGCCACATCAAATTTAGTATGTCTTAACCTCCTGTTCCATTTCATCAGTTACATTTGTTATTGGTTTAAACTCACCATGTCAATAAATACTTCAAGTGCCAATGTGCATGCAGTTGCCACATCAAATTTAGTATGTCTTTACCTCCTGTTCCATTTCATCAGTTACATTTGTTATTGGTTTAAACTCACCATGTCAATAAATACTTCAAGTGCCAATGTGCATGCAGTTGCCACATCACATTTAGTATGTCTTAACCTCCTGTTCCATTTCATCAGTTACATTTGTTATTGGTTTAAACTCACCATGTCAATAAATACTTCAAGTGCCAATGTGCATGCAGTTGCCACATCAAATTTAGTATGTCTTAACCTCCTGTTCCATTTCATCAGTACATACTATACATTTGTTATTGGTTTAAACTCACCATGTCAATAAATACTTCAAGTGCCAATGTGCATGCAGTTGCCACATCAAATTTAGTATGTCTTAACCTCCTGTTCCATTTCATCAGTTACATTTGTTATTGGTTTAAACTCACCATGTCAATAAATACTTCAAGTGCCAATGTGCATGCAGTTGCCACATCAAATTTAGTATGTCTTAACCTCCTGTTCCATTTCATCAGTTACATTTGTTATTGGTTTAAACTCACCATGTCAATAAATACTTCAAGTGCCAATGTGCATGCAGTTGCCACATCAAATTTAGTATGTCTTAACCTCCTGTTCCATTTCATCAGTTACATTTGTTATTGGTTTAAACTCACCATGTCAATAAATATTTCAAGTGCCAATGTGCATGCAGTTGCCACATCAAATTTAGTATGTCTTAACCTCCTGTTCCATTTCATCAGTTACATTTGTTATTGGTTTAAACTCACCATGTCAATAAATACTTCAAGTGCCAATGTGCATGCAGTTGCCACATCAAATTTAGTATGTCTTAACCTCCTGTTCCATTTCATCAGTTACATTTGTTATTGGTTTAAACTCACCATGTCAATAAATACTTCAAGTGCCAATGTGCATGCAGTTGCCACATCAAATTTAGCATGTCTTAACCTCCTGTTCCATTTCATCAGTTACATTTGTTATTGGTTTAAACTCACCATGTCAATAAATACTTCAAGTGCCAATGTGCATGCAGTTGCCACATCAAATTTAGTATGTCTTAACCTCCTGTTCCATTTCATCAGTTACATTTGTTATTGATTTAACGGTGACCATGACGATACTATGTGTGTGCAGCTGTCACATCATATTCTTATTTTCGTGTGAAAATATAGTCACCTCTGGTGTCAGAGTTAATTAAGCCGCCTCTAGAAACCCCACAGGCCTCTGACTTGGCTATTTCAGACTTAAATTTAATATTTAGGTCCAGATTTACATCCAATTAAGACAGTATTCTACCTATAAATACTATACACGTGATGATAGAGAGCCATTAAAACAAGCGAATGAAAATGTTCTTGTTAATGGAACCGACGTAGATTCATCGTAATATTTTGATGCATGTTTATGTATCCCAATATGAACTAAACACTTTGCGGAACATTTTGCGGTGTGCCGCGCCAGTAACTTCATTACAACCGGGTAGGACGATGTGGACAGGGACTCTCGTCGATAACTGGGCAATATACGGACTTTATACGCCATAGGAAGCACTTAAAATTAAGAACTAGCTTCGGCAATTCGCCATGCCCTGTTTATAGGGGGTTTATTGAAAACTGTAGAATTTCTTCAATGTTTATAAATGTAGGCGTTAATTTTCTGATAAATATTTTAAAACTAGGATTTAAAACCAGCCGTTTTTTTTTTAAAACGTGAAATTTTTCTTTACTTTATTTGTCACACCTTAATCGGCAATCGGGTTATTGGGTACTTATAGTTCTCGGCAAACTTCTTGGCCGCCCTGAAGTTGGTTACAAAGGCTGCGCATTAGTAAATCAAACACCCGACTGCTTAAGAAGTGAACTAAAAAACGTTAACGAGAAGTAAATCATGCTGTGCAGTCGGAGGATACATATTCGTGAGCTGGCCGACCAAAACCAGATGTATCCTCCAACTGCTTACTGCGACAATTATTTTGATACCCCACACAATGGGCACCACGGTACTCTACAAAAAATTGGGCCCCCACAATATGGCGCACAAAAGCCACCATTTTTCGATTTTCCAATTTTAATGTAGCCAGTGACACTCGCTAGGTTAAAACGAATTGATTGACGTATGAATCATCAAAAGTCTCTAGAACGCCACATAAGAACAAACATACTTACATACACTGATAAACACATTACCATCCTTCGGCAGTCGGGTAAAAACAGCACAACGCTGTGACGTGCGCTTCGGCAAGCCTCTTTAGGGCGGCCAAGAAGTTTGGCGAGAACTCTTAACGAGATTCCTCTGTGCCTCTGAAAGCACGCTAAGCCGTAGGTCGCGGATGTCATTTGTAGATGCTTGGCACTATGGATAGGGGAAGAACTGACAATCAGTACTAACAAGGGCAATAGGGTAGTTGACAAAAGATATCTATTTAGGCCGTCAATTAGATAACCTAGAAATATTGTACACGTATTTTTTCTTTTGCCGCGTAAACAAAATATTACGACGATACAGTGCGTTGAAATATCGTGTAACGTCACTGTGTGCTATACTTTATACTGACAAAGTGACGTCACAAGCTCCCACTACTGAACTTTGATGCGCTTTATCTTTGTCAATTTTAAATTACTTTCAAAGCAAAAAATACGGGTCCAATATTATTTGATAATCTCACTGACGGACTAATTCGAATTATTATTTTTCTGTCCAGGCAATATCCTTATTGTGTTGACCACCACGGTTAGACTGGTAGCCGACCTGTTGGGCGAAGCGTAGGCAGAAGGATGAATTGGCTCATACTTTTTCCTACATTTTTAATCCGCGACGGAAGGGGGTCATAGCTCGTAAACGGATGAACCGATTTTGATTTAGTTTTTTGTATAATAGGTGACTTTATCAAGAGTATTCTTAGCTTTGTGTGATAAAATCGGTTTAGCAGTTCAAAAGTCATGGGCGTTTTACTGTTTGAATCGAAGTGTTTCCGCAAGATATCGTGACATAAATTACGTGTTCGATAGATTGTCGATCGAGTTGTGTCTACTACTCGTACTAGATAAATTATGTAGTTTAAAAATGATCATAAATCAATGTGCGGAGTTTTTAAATTTAAAAAAAATATTTGTTAAGTTTTAACTATTAAATAGGATACATAATTTTAAAATAAGTACCTTAATAATAATAATAAACGTAAAGAAGAATGGAAACGCCGGGAGGGGACGCCCTAGAAAGACATACATAGACCTTATAGGTGATGTTCTTCAAAAAGGCCAGGTGCGCAGTACTCATAACCGGCGAGTCTGTATGACTAGATGCCTGAATGTGAGTGAAGCGTTCTGTAGTTTCTGCCTACCCCCATGGGAAAAAGGCGTGAGTTTATGTATGTATGTAATAAAGATGTTTCCTTGATACTTTTAAGACATACAAAAACAGGTTCTAACAATACCTATAGTTACCTACTTCTTAGGATCACGATTAACCTAGTTTTAAAACTGCATCTTACTTGCAGAGAGAAATATAAACTAGACTTAATACCGTCGGTATTAACGGGATTTTTACTGTTATTACAAAGCTTTCTGGAATATTCTGAAACCAGCTTGTGATAGAATCTTGAGGGAACAGTACTGCACTGGGAGTCTGGGACAGATATCATGTTGTTGATAGTTGTGGATTTAAATATCTTGAGGATTGTGCTCTTTGGGATATTTTGTAATATCGTGTCTGAGTGTAAAAAGTAGTTTTAACTTAAGGCTCTCCCAGATAGGCGCAATGTGAAAATACGATGATTGTCATTGTTAAAAACTTTTTGCAAAAAAATACTACCGACTTCCAAATACAAAACTACAAAGTGCAAAATAACTTAATTTTTTGAAGTCGGTGTCTTTCGTAGGTACCATTTTTTTGCGTTATGGACACCGACTTCAAAAAATTAAGTTATTTTGCACTTTGTAGTTTTGTATTTGGAAGTCGGTAGTATTTTTTTGCAAAAAGTTTTTTTATTTTCACTTTTTAGTTGTACGTACCTAATAGGCAAGTTACTAAGGGAACTATTTCGCCAGAATAGATTTCATGAAACTTGAACATAACCGGTGAAATGAGAGATCTGCTTACCCCTTAAGAGCGAACTGGTGTGATGTTATGTTATGTAATGTTATAAACAACAAACAGACATGCGATTGCAGCAATCCCGAGAGATTTGCCGTTATTTATTGAAGAGTTCTGTTTTATATCTCCAAAGTTCTTCATCAGATCTTCACCAAATTAAAATGGTACCAATTTCGGAACATACGTTTTCAAATAAAAAAAGAATTTTCAAAATCGGTCCACAATTGACGGAGTAATCGGTGAACATACACAAAAAAAAAAAAAAAACAAACATGTAGTCGAACATAGAACCTCCTCCTTTTTGGGAAGTCGGTTAAAAAGATAAAGCATCGTTGTCGTAACAATTTTTGCGCCTGTCTGCTGGGGCGGTCGCAGACATACCAACTTCACCGACAGGTTCACGAGTCAATACTTATTTTGTTCCACGGTAAGCAGTTTTCCTTAAGGCTTGTTTGAGCTACAAAAGCATTATTTAAGGATAAGGGCTATTTTGTAAGAAACTTTTTAAGAAGTAACGTTCTAAAGCGTAATTTTCAGGTAAGATATGAATGGATTGTTCGCAGTCGTTCTGTGTAAAATACTGTAGGTATTTGGCTACCAATTTAAAAGATATTGCATAAACTGAAAAACAAAAATAAATATATACTGTGCCCCTATGTTTTACTTTTTAATGATGCATCTTTGGGCGCAATAGAGTCTTCAAAAAATGTTCAAAATTGCGCTGTCAATAGTGTACAAATTTGACAACTATAAATGAACAAAGAAAACATAGAAGCACAACATATATCTTTTTTATTCAATTTATGGAATATCTTTTAAATTTCTCCAATACAGTAGGAGGAAAAAGGCGAGAGCCAAACCTCGAATTATGACATTTCACTTAGGATATTCAATCGGAGCTATCTGCCCGCATTTCTTCTTAAAGCTCTTTGTGAAGGTCGTCTAGGAAAGCATGGTTGTAGCCATAAATACATTTCTGTTGTCTATATTTATATCAATCAGTCTGCCTAGCCTTTTACAACTATGCTTGTGTCTGCTTCAATCTAACCGAAATTAGCTAAATACCTACATTATTTTTCATCGAATGATCGCGACCGCTCCATTCATATCTTACCTACAAATTGCGCCTAAGAACGTTACATCTTAAAAAGTTGCTGACAAAATAGCCTTAATCCTTAAACATAGCTTTTGTAGCTCAAATAACCCATAAGGAAAACTGCTTACCGCAGAACAAAACAAGCAATGACTCGTTAACCTGATAATGAGGTCTACCTTCAACCACGGTCTACCAGCATTACAGTTGAAAATTATGATTACGTAAAAAATACACACTTTCTTTATAATATTAGTAGAAGAACACAAATTAAACTCCAACGAGTCAATCCAAACATTGACAAGACAAAACTTTAAAAACATAAAATAAAGCGCTATCTTTGTTGACTGAATAAAAACCTCTAAAGGTCAAGAATTTACAAAGATTATGTAAGTCGCCTATGTAAAAACCTAGTTTTCTTAAAAATACCTTTATATCGTTAACTTGACTTTTATTTTGTAAGAAGACTAGATTATTCCCGTGGTTTCGATTCAGCGGCTTATCGCTCTGGAACAGTGTATTTTTAAACATAAAGGAAAAAGAGAGATATTATAAGTTTGACGTGTGTAACTGTGTGTTTTTGTATTTGTCTTTGGTATATGCTCCTAAACTTATGAACCGATTTTGATTTCGTTATTTTTTTTAAATGTTACTTTATCGAGAGTGTTCTCTGTGTTTGGTGAAAATCGGTGCAAAAGTACAAAAGTTATGGGAGCTTTACTGTTTAAATCGGGGTGTTTTCGATAGATATCGTGTCATATTTACGTGTTCAATATATTGTCAATCGAAGCATGTCTACTGCTAGATGAAAGCATGAAAGAAAAATGAGTAAGGGGTATTTTTTTATTTTACTTGTTCTGGGTTGACAAGTAGCCTGTGGCACTCAAAGATAGTTTATTTTCTATCAATTATAGAACTTAAATTAATAATCGGATCGTATTATATACTTTATTTCCATAACAATAATAATATCTGCCTGCTTCGGCAAGACTCTTCTCATACAGAGAAGGCATGAATATTATACAGCACACTTACTCAATTCGCGTTGGTAGGCTTGTCTCAGACTTATTAATAAGTCCCTAGTTTCCTCTTTATGTCTTCTTTCACCAATCAAAACCAAAATTTCTTTATTCAATTAGGCCATTAAGTGGCACATTTGACCGTCAAAAAAATAAATTTTAAGGTAATAATAATTGATCCTACCGTCCATTCGGAAATGTAGCTTGTTATGGAAAAGAAACTCCACAATTACTCTTTTAAAAAAAAATGTTTTGCAAATATTTGGTTACATTATTCTTGTTGGGAAAACACATATATTTGAGAACGATGTAAAAAGACGTGCACGTAAAAGAGTCTAGGCAATTAAAAATAGGCCGAGGCAGCAAAGTTATGACCAATCCCAACTGATGGCGCCTGTTCACGAACATGACACATGGATCGGCACCAATCAGCTCAACCATCATGAAGGGAACCGAATGATCCAACACGTGTGCCACCATCAGAGAGTCACTAGAGTGAGCATGACACACAATCAACTGCCAGGGCACACTGAAGTCAGCGACCGACACTTAGGTACAGTAACTGGTAGATTTACAGTTGGAACATAGTACTCAAATATGTGCTGTGCAGTTATATAATACTAAAATAAATTGAGTTTATACAACACAAATATATTCATACAGTCTTCAGCAGGTCCAACAATACTTCAAAACTTTTCTGCTTATCACTTGTTTTTGTGCCCTGGCTGTGGAGCAGCACTAGCAATGTTAGTGATGTCTAAGATAAAATTGAAAGTACTTACATCATTTTGAAATTAAGCTCATATCGGTACCTGCCTTAATATATAGAAAAAGAGATTGCATGTAGCAGAAATGAAATTGTTGAGATGGATGTGCGGAGTGACGAGAATGGATAAAGTGGGCAATGACTATATTAGAGGAAGTTTGAAAGTGGCACCAGTGACAGAAAAGTTTAAAGGATTCCGTTTGTCCTGGTATGATCATGTGATGAGGAGCGATGAAACGCATGTTAAAAGAGTTATGAATATAAATATGGATGGATGGAGAGGGACGGCAAACAACCATGGATGGGCTGTGTGAGTGAGTGAGATGAAAGAAAAGGGAGCCAGTGGTCGAAAACGTGTTGCGCCGACCCCAAGTAACATGGGACAAGGGCAGGAAGATGACGATCGTTAATTACCTAGATATGAACCGAAGCGGAGGTACTATTTATTTGCGGTTTGCGCAATATACGGTTAATATAACTTATGTAAGGTTTAATGTAATCTCTCAAACGGGTAAATACGCAGCGCTAACAGAACCGCGGCAAAGCTTTTCAATTTAATCTAATTTCATCTATTGTAAAATGTAGTACCCGATTTCCTCAGAAGAGTCCTCCGCTATCTAATTGGGTTCTACCCAATCCCTAATACCGACAGATGCCGTGGAGTATCTGTCTACAATCAGCTTACAAAAACGTTGAACACTTTTATACCTTGACCAGTCAACGCACGGTGCCTAGGTTGGAAGCGAGTAGTAAAGTCTAGATGGTCTTCCTACTTATATTATTTCAACAAGTTTTTGGAAAAAATATTGCGATTTTTTACTATCGTCATCATATCAGCCGACATACGTCCACTGCTGACATAGGCCTCCCCCAGGCTTCGTCAGTAAAATAATGATTAAATTTTACTGTAATCCGTTCAAAATGATTATTATTATCTAGCTCAATTAGATTTTTAATTATTCTCCTTTAATCGGCGACAAAAAGAAAAATTGCGGGCGCTGCGGCGCGTGTAGGTACTAGCCGGAGGCGTTGACGCCGTTGTACGCCGTAGTATAGTGAACTTTAGGAAATCAGCTGATAGATATCGCTTTTGATTTTTGTTTACGTTGCTGTTTTTGTGACAAAAGGGAATCAAAGTAAAAGTAAAGAAAAAAAATATAATCCTATGAAATATTCCAACACTAGGGTGCAGAATCATGTACTGCATCAATGGTATTTTTTTCGCGTCGGTGTCAGACGTTGAATTTGTGGTTGACGGTTCATTTTCATAATACTATCATTTTTATGCACATTTTCCAGATTTCTTGATAGCAAAACAAAGTTATTATATTTCTAGGTTAGTCCGTTATTATATTTTATTTGTGTAAAAATACTGTCATCTGTCTCTTATCTATATCCTGTTGGCTGTTAGCGACACGTTTCATGTGAGTTACAGTAAAATATTAATTAAAACAAGCAAATTGTAACAATTATTAGCCTACATCATCTATAGAGCACTAAACAAAGAAAACAAAATAATTAAAAAGGTAAAAAGCTTTTTACATAGACCAGAGAGCCTAGATGTTTACAGCTAAATGAAAACTGCGATGGACATTACCTGCTCTTTCTCTTTAACATTTTTTGTAATAGATAGGTAATCAAATAAAACATGAATATCTATGTACTATTAAGCTATTGCATAGCTTCTATCGCGGGCCTTGAGCGTGGAGACCGAATCCAGAAATTCCGTAACGAAAATAACCTAACACCCCCACTCCGACCGGCACAGCGGTGATACTTTGACTTTGGGAGTCGCGACAGGCTCGACGGGAACACGGACTCCTCTCACCGCTAGATGGTGTTGTAAAATATGTTTGATAAGAAAAAAAAACAAAGGAAAAAAAAATACTGCATAAATAAAATAAATAATTATAATTGCATAAGTTGAAAAAAAATACTATGCAATAGCTTTACCGCGGCAGTCCCCGAGTGCCACACGTCTTTTTTGTTTTTTTATGTTAATTACACAATCATAAATAGGTAGTAAGGCGAAGAATTACTTTTCTACATCGTACGCCGATATTGGTAACAAGAGATTTGTTAGAATTATTTGGCCTAAGAATGAGCTAGCCCCTTATCCGTGCCCTTATGTTACCCAAAGTTTTCCAGTTTTGAAGTCAATCTCTTGTTACTCTTTGAGCGAGTTCATTGAATAAAACAATAAATTACTTTCTTCTTCTTAGGCCCAGTTTCTTGATGCGTAATTAACTTAACCAATGGTTTAATACGCAAGGGAGTAGGGACCGATCAGTGTGACGACGCTTGGGACAGGCATATGTCCAGCAGTGGACATCTTTTGGCTGAAATGATGATAATGATGATGAATGGTTAAATATACTAACCAAAATAATTCAAATTTCAGAAAATGCGTGTTTTCATCGTACTTAAATGTCAAAAGATAAGTTTACAATCTAAAGTATAATCTATATAAATATATATATATAAAAATGAATGCCTATTTCCCTTGGTCACGGCATCACGCGTGAACGGCTGGACCGATTTCACTAATTCTTTTTGTGTTGTGTTTGTTATTGTTAGGAGAAGGTTCTTATGAAAAAAAAATAAGAATAAACCTTACCTACATAGGTAGGGTTAGGGTAGGTAAGGTAGGGTAGAGTAGGTAGGGTAGGGTAGGTAGGGTAGGATAGGTAGGGTAGGTAGGGTAGGGTAGGGTAGGTAGGGTAGGGTAGGTAGGGTAGATGAATGTTTGGTGTTTTCATGGCAAAACACAGTTTGCCGGGTCAGATAGTTTGACATAAACTTAACATTAAATTCACAATTCAGAAATGGGTGTGACAGAAATACACACGCTCCTTGAATACGAGAATAAGTAGCCTCTCTGCTTATTCTATTCACGAATATCAACTTTAACAAGAGTTATGTTAAATATTTGGAGGCCTTAATAAGTTGGTTTTAACTAATTTAATGAGGCTAGCTACACTACCACGCGGCACTTGTTCTGAATTGGAGTAATATTATTAATATTATTCACTTTATTAAACGCGACGAAACTATTCAGACGAAACATCTCAAAGTGCACCTCACTAACATCAGAGGTCTGCACTCAAATCTCATTGCAGTCCATCATCACCTAGAGACTGATAAGCCGGCTCTCTTTTTTCTTTCGGAGACGCAGATCAGATGTCCGTCAGACGTATCGTACCTAACATACCCAGGGTATACCCTGGAGCACAATTTTAAGCAACGCGCGGGTGTATGCATGTACGCCCGAGACGACATCTGTTATCGGCGTCTCCGAAACCTTGAGGACTCTAGGTTCTCTGTGCTGTGGGCTTTGGTGGACATGGGCCTTAATAAAATTGTTTACGCCTGTGTCTACCGCTCGCACAGTGGGGATCAGGAGACAACCAGGCTCACTGAATACCTTAGTGAGGCGGCTGATACGGCACAGCAGCGGTACCCTTCTGCCCAATTGGTGTTGCTGGGGGACTTCAATGCCCACCACGAGGAGTGGCTTTTCCCGTACCAGCGCACTGATCATGCTGGGCGGGAGACGAAAAAGCTTGCGCTTGCGTTAAATCTCGCCCAGCTGGTCCAGGGGGCAACGAGGGTGCCGGATGTTGATTCGCACACAGCCAATTGCTTGGACCTTCTGCTGACTACAGATCCAGACCGCTACTCGGTGTCGGTATCTTCACCTTTGGGTAGTTCCGACCATTGTCTGGTGAAGTCTGTATCCGTCCACTCCCCACCCGATCCCAGCCCAAGAGGCGCTCGGCGGGTTTGGCGGTACAAGTCAGCAGATTGGGATGGGATGCGTTCTTTTTTCGCATCGTATCCTTGGCAGCCTACTTGCTTCTCTTTGGTTGATCCTTCGTCGTGTGCGGACGCCGTGTCGGATGTGTTGCGTCAGGGAATGGAGTAGTTCATTCCGTTCTCTGACGTTGCAATGTCTAGCGCTGACCGGCCATGGTTTGGCGCCGAATGCAAGCGCGCCAACACGCTCAAACATGAGGCGTACCAAGCATGGGTCGACGCTCGGAAACGCAAAGCGGGCGACGTGGGTCAGCGCAAGAGAGCCTACAATAGGGCTGCCAAGTCCTGCAAGAAGGTGATGCGAAGATCTCGGTTTGACCACATAAGCCGTATTGGGACCAAACTTGCTTCCTACCCAGCGGGTAGTAAAGCGTTTTGGTCCCTGGCTAAGTCGGTTGAATCGAACTTCTGCCGTCCCTCACTACCACCACTGCTGAAGCCCGACGGGTCACTGGCCCACTCTGCTGAGGAGAAAGCAAACTTGTTTGCCTCTCTTTTTGCGGAATCTTCGCGTCTGGATTCTGGTGACGCGCGGCCCACTCCTTCTCCTGATTATTGCGAGACGAGTATGTCGGACATTCGCATACATCAAAAGGACGTTCGTAGGGTGCTGCGCAATCTTGACGTGAACAAAGCTAGTGGCCCCGACGGAATTCCATCAATTGTTCTCAGAACCTGTGCGCCTGAATTGTCTCCGATCCTGACACGCCTGTTTCGCCTTTCATATGAGACGGAAAAAGTGCCGAATGCCTGGAAGCAAGCTAACGTTCAGCCTGTGCCCAAGAAGGGCAGTCGGGCTGACCCGGCCAACTACAGACCCATTTCAATAACGTCCATCCTCTGCAAGAGTATGGAACGAGTGCTTAATTCCAAGCTCCTGGCATACCTAGAAGCTAACGACATCCTCAGTGACCGCCAATATGGCTTCCGCCAAAATCGGTCAACTGGGGATCTTCTAGCGTATGCCATTCACATCTGGAGTGAGGCCATAGAGAGACACGGGGAAGCGCTTGCCGTCTCCCTCGACATCTCGAAGGCTTTTGACAGGGTCTGGCATAAAAGCCTTATTGGTAAGCTTCCTTCATTCGGTTTGCCCAGTGGTCTGTTCGATTGGATTTCAAACTTCCTGAGGGGCCGGTCCATTCGAGTGGTTATTGATGGCCACTCGTCTGAACTACTGGATATTAATGCCGAGGTCCCACAGGGGTCGGTACTCTCAGCAACGTTGTTCTTGCTGCACATAAATGATCTGCTAAAACCCGGCACCTTTGGGTATGCAGACGACAGCACTGTAGCTGAGAGATACGTGTCCGACGCGCGCGCTACTGGACCTCAGATCCAGTCTCTCCGGGAGGCCATGGTTGGGCGCTTGAATCTGTCCTTGGAGGCAGTCTCCGAATGGGGCGATGCCAATCTGGTCAAGTTCAATGCCGCTAAGACCCAGGCGTGTCTTTTTTCCGCTAAAAGGAGCCAATTCCACCTGGCTCCTTCTTTCAGAGGTGTGACCGTGCTGATAACTGACCATCTTGAGATTCTTGGCATCACGTTGACATCGACGCTCAATTTTGGTCCATTCATTGAGGCAAAAGCTCAGCTGGCTGCCAAAAAATTGGGGATCCTCGCGAAGGTGAGACGGTACTTCACGCCAGAACAGCTGCTGAACTTATATCAAGCGCAAGTTCGATCATGCATGGAATACTGCTCTCATCTCTGGGACGGATCTGCCAAGTACCAGCTGGATGCACTTGATGCGATCGAAAGACGGGCTAAGAGGCTCATCGACAATGAAGTATTGGCCGAATCTAGGCTCCTGAACCTCGAACTTCGGCGCCGAGTTGCCAGTCTGTCGGTTTTTTATAGGTTGCATTTCGGGGAGTGTGCGTTGGAATTGCATGAACTAATTCCTCCTAGCCCGTTCCATCATCGGACTACAAGACGTACGGCGTTGCGTCATCGGTACATGGTGGACATCCCACCCATACGCACCAAACGTTTTGGGAATTCTTTTATTATGCGTACAGCAAAGGAGTGGAATTCCCTGCCGGAGTCTGTATTTCCTGATAGCTACAATCTGGGAGTCTTTAAGTCAAGAGTGAATAGGTTTCTTCTAGGCAAGCGTGCTTCATCGTCGACCACATCATCGCTTACCATCAGGTGAGATAGTGGTCAAACGCAAGCCTATCAACAATAAAAATAAAATAAAAAAAAAACTTTAATGTGTCGTAATTTTAGAGTCGGTATTACATTAATGTTGTAAAGGAGTGGAATTCCCTGCCGGAGTCTGTATTCCCTGATAGCTACAACCTGGAAGTCTTTAAGACTGAATAGGTTTCTGCCAGGCAAGCGTGCTTCATCGTTGACGTCATCGTTTACCATCAGGTGAGATAGTGGTCAAGCGCAAACCAACTATTAGTAAAGAAAAACATTACAATTATATATTACTGTCCCACTGAAGGGCAAATGCCTCGTCTCATACAGAGAAGACCCGAGCATCAATCAACACAGTTGCTCAAGATGGGTTGGCGATTTTAAAACTTATTTTATCTACTTCGGTTTCGTTATATTCGAATTATAAAATTGACAGCGGTTTCATTATGATACCCATAACGACATCGGGTTGCATTATGCGAATCGTCATAAATTCTAAAACACAAGCAAAGACATTCTGAACATACAGTCAGGTACCTATAATATTACTTCGAAATCGAGACAATGTAAATGATGTTTTTAAAAATGGAACAAGTTTAGAACAAAATAATCGTATACTATTTGGCTATTGCGGCTACAAGATATTTGCCTTATACCTAATAAAGACAAAAAAAATAAATAAAGAGTGGACGCGGGTAAAATTTCTGACTGAAATTTTATTTCAAATTTTATTAAAAATGTCTTCAACATCAAGTGAAAAGTGTGAAAATACTCCACCAGATATAACAAATAGAGCAGTTGCGGCTACAAATAATTTACTACCAGAAAAATCAAGACATGTAAGAGAAATGAAATAACTTAAACACACTTGCTGAAAAACTTATTTGTCTATATCTGTGTTTTATTCCTTCCTTCGTAGATAAAATCTTGTATGCAACTGTACGTTATTGGTCTTTTAATAACTCGTGCCCACCTATTTCGGTACGCGCTACGCTTGTACCGAAAAATGGCACTCGTATTAAAAGACCGTCCATAACGTAACAGTTGCATAAATAGCTATTTCAACACGCTTGCTCATAAAGTGGCTCTAATTTCACCGCAATTAGGCACATAATGACACCTGTTATCATACTGTGACTTTTTCATTACTATTATTCACAATTGAGATAAAGTGTTTTTTTTAATTTATTGGTTGAGTTGCATTGTTCTTAAAAAAGTTTCGATTATAAAAAGATCGTGCTCAATAGTACAAATGCAACACATTTCATGCAACTTCGTATTTAAATAGATAATTTCAACTTGTACGTGTTTAATAAATAAAACTTTCACTCAAATATAATTTTTGTTTTTATCTGTAATAAAGAAAACTTGAAATTCCCCATTTTGTACGTGGCTAAAATACTATCACCGAAAAACTAAAAAAAATATTAATTCTTTTTATTCTATGGCCCATCGCCATTGTTAGATGCGCGCGCATAGGAAAACTGATTAACTTTGCCCGCCATTGCGAAAAAAAAATCACAACTCGTTTTCACTGTTGGAAATGATTTTTTAGTATTATTTTCTTCACAAGTATGTTGAAAAACGTCGTATGATACACGTGTGTATTGATGATTACCATCCTCGGCTCTTTTAAGACCCTCACCTAACGGATCGGGTCTCAATGGCGCCTCAGCGGTAATCACCAACATTACACACTTATACCATAATGTACTATTAACTTTTACCAGGTTTCGCTTCGATGTTTTCTTTCACCGATTTCCAAGATAAACTTAGAAAGTACAAAGGAATTGTAAAATCATTAAAATTTAAGTAAAATATAATAAAGCAAACAGTTCTTTAATGTGCCCACTGCTGGGAAACAGGCCTCCTCTCTGCGAGAGGGAATGTGCCGTAATCCACCACGCGGGACTAGTGCAGGTTGGTGGATGTCACATGTCTTCGATTTTTTGGTTCTAGGACATACTCGTACCGGTTTCCACACGATGTTTTCCTTCTCCGTTTTGAGAGCAGTGGTGATGAAATAATTTACACAAAGTAAAGCGCCTGCCTGGGTTCGAACTCACGACCTACAACTTGTAAGGCGCGGCCGCTACCACTGGGCCACCACTGCTCACGAAGTAAACAATACTTACTACATTATCACTTAAGGCGCTACCCCGAGCAAAACGCCGCGCTAGCCGTTTTTCGTGCAGTTTTTAGAAGCTATCTACTCGTTAATTAAAATGAAATATCAACTAATAAAAATACATTAAATTTCTACATATTATTGATTCCAAAATAGTAGATTTCTTTTTTTTTTTATGTAGTAATGTTTCACCAATCTCCTTCCAACAAAAACATAAAAATGAGAAATAATGATTGATAGCATGCATCTCCTCGTAAAGTGTTCATTAATATTTTTTTGTACTAACACTAATAGATAGACAATTTGATAACGAACATTTTGGTAGATTTATTTTTTTCAAAAGACCAATATTCGATTTTATAAAGATTTTATTCTAAAATCTGGGCGTAATCACTACTGTAATTCATGCGCCGACAGTGCCGCTAGGACAATAGGAATGCTCATATCTCATGTTGATTTTTTGGTTAGGGTACGGCCTTAAAATGTTACCTAGTAATACCTACTGCCTACCAATGGTGAAATTATTAACCGAAAGAATAAGTAGCGGACACATTAGAAGGCATATTTTTAGAGTGCTCTCAAAAATGTTTCTCTGTGCCTCTGTCTCAACATTATATAACTATATTATTATGCCTGCCCTTATCCCATGTTACTTAGGGTCGGTTCAACATGTTTTCTTCTTCCCTACCGTCCTGTCCCCCGTCAGGCTATCACTGACTCTCTTCTCTTTCATATCACTACTCACACAGTCCATTTATCTTTTCTTTGGCTGCCCACTCCCTCTCCATCTATCCACATTTATATTCAAAGCTCTTTTTAACCACCGACGGAAAAAGAGGGGTGTTATAAGTTTGATGAGTGTTGCTGTGTATCTGTGTGTCTGTCTGTGGCATCATAGTGCCTCAACGGATGAACCGATTTTGATTTAGTTTTTTTTTGTTTGAAAGGTGATTGTGTCGAGAGAGTTCTTAACTATGTTTGAATAAAATCGGTTCAGCCGTTCAAAATTTATGGGCGTTTTACTGTTTGAATCGGGATGTTTTCGCAAGATAATGATGTGTCGGGGGGTATTTTAAATTTTGAAATTTTACTTGTAGTAACATACGTTTCATCCCTCATCACATGACCATACTAGGACAAACGGTTTCCTTTCAACTTTTCTGTCACTGGCGCCACTTTCAAACTTCCTCCTCTAACTAACCTCTAATATACTCATTTCTTACTTTATCCATTTTCGTCACTCCGCACATCCATCTCAAGATTCGTGATCTCTGCTACATGCAATCTCTTTTCATCCATCTTTTTCACAGCCCAATATTCTGATCCATACAGTACGTCTAATCAAATTGTCACCTTTTTTAACTTTATAAATATACCTAGAAAATATAATTGGCACCAATCTTTCACCAATTTTTGTCAGCCGTTCTGCCCGCGTGATTCTCGGGAACGACTTGCCTGTGGATGAAAAGTATCCTATCAGGTGAGACAGTGGTCAAGCGCGAGCCTACTTCAAATTTAAAACAAGTAAAATTTCAAAATTTTAAAAAACCCCCCGACGCGTTTATCTTGCGAAAACATTCCGATTCAATCAGTAAAACGCCCATAACTTTTGAACGGCTGAACCGATTTTATTCAAAGATAGCTAAGAACACTCGGAACAATCAAAATCGGTTCATCCGTTGAGGCGCTATGATGCCACAGACAGACACACAGATACACAGCAACACACGTCATACTTATAACACCCCTCTTTTTCCGTCGGGGGTTAAAAAACCTTTTCTGGGCATGATCTGCCTGTGTGCCAAACACCCAAAATCTCTCAGCCTTAGTGACATGATTAACAAACATCCAACTTTCACATTTACTATAGTATTAGAAACAATAGTATAGTATTAGTAGTAGAAAAGGAGGATAATTATCTTTATTTTGTGTTTTATTTAATTCGAAGTAGGATCGCGCTTGACCACTATCTCACCTGATGATAAGCGATGAGGTCGAGGGTGAAGCACGCTTGCCTAGAAAAAACCTATTCAATCTTGACTTAAAGACCCCTAGATTGTAGCTATAGGGAAACATTGACTTCGGCTGGGATTGCACTCCTTAGCTGTACGCATAATAAAGGTATACCCAAATTTTTAAGTGGGTATGGGTGGCGCATCGCCGTACGTCTGGTAATCCGATGATGAAACGGGCTAGACGAAATTAGATCACATAATACCATCGCACACTCCCCAAAATGTAGCCGATGAAAAACCGACAAGCTGGCAACTCTGCGACGATGTTCAAGGCTCTGGAGCTTTGTCGATGAGCTTCTTGCTCGTATTGGTGAGTAATAATTAAACGGGGCTCTTCTAGTCAAAGTGAAATTATATCTGCGATAGCGATTATAATTCCCATCAGGCTCTAGACAAGTGTCATTTGACGTCAGCGAAATACCAAATAACAAAATGTAAGGTATCGATCACGTATCGTTTTGATAGCGTTTGATATTCCAATACATTTTTGACGATTTTTAATCGCCATCGCCACGTTTTCGATGGTAGGATGTGACTTCTCTAGGGCTTTAGACATTTCTAAACCGCTTGTCAAACATATTTTTGATTTTTTGGCAATCGCTAAAATCACAATAGCACTGATAGATCGTAATCTAGATCTGTGGTTACTCTAACACAAAGTCACAAATGAGTTTCTAATATTAGACTTTCTATAAAGGTCTGTAAATAGCTTCTCTAATGTATGCAAGGGTCGTACTCAGACCGCAGGTATGTGTGAGGAACTGAGGACCGCATTTATATAAACATCGCCCACGCACGTGTAGTCGTGTAACCACGTCGCAAATTTGTTCAGACCGGTACATCACAATGAACAATATGACAATACGACCTACGCTATTTTAGATAGATTTTGGTGAAAATGAAATTATTTTAGCGCGCAAAAATGTTGAGTGATGACATTGACAACTAGTAGAGACGTTCCTATCTATGCATCCAGAGACAAAAAAGGAATTAGTTTAAAAAAAATTTTTTTCTTTTAACTCCGAATATAGTGCAAATGTGAATCAATAAGCATACCTATTTTTCATAAGTTAAACGGCGAGGAATGTTTGCACCGTCTCGTTACATAATTATCAGGTTTCTATTGTTGCTGATAGGATGTTGGTTTTTCTAGTCATCACCTCTTTTTAGAAATCTTTCAACAGTCAAAATTATTGGCTACACAACATTCACTGTCCAAAAATTGCGAGCACCAATTTCGTAGAGCGATTCGAATAAGTGTGTTTGTGTTTCTATGCAAAAGGCGAACGTGCCGCCACCGTATTGGACTTCTTAAACAAAATAGGTTCACTAGTATTTCAGTTGAAACATGACGATATTTTCTAAAACTTTATTCCCGAAGGATTCCGATGGTAGACGATTCGAAAATTTTAAATTACATGATCGAAGGTTTGAATTTGATACAATCTATGTACGAACTATTTTCTGTTATTATTAACTTAAACAGGAAATAGGCCGGTATTGAGGTTCTATTATTAAACTAGATTTTTTTGTTTCAATGTTAAATTTTTCTCCATTTATTTTTTTCTGCTGGGAGATCGGCGAGTGGCTACGATCAAATTACATTTGATCGCTTGCTACGATTTATTGGTTTTTAAGTTACTTTTACCACGTTGCAGTTTATTGGGTTCAGACGGTTTTAGCACTACGTCGCCACGGGTGTTTTAAGTCATGTGTGTCATAATAAAGGTAACTAAACATTACTTACCAGAATTTATGATTAAAATATTTCGCAAAGTACACTATAGGCCAGGGATGGCGAACCTTTAGTAGAAATCGTGCCATTAAATTACATATTTTATTAATGTGTCAATGAACGCCAAAGAATTTTGCCTTTGTGACAAACAATAAAACTATATGGCTATTAATTAATCAATTCTTTATTTACAACCAGAAATTCTTACAGCAATCATAAGTACCTACTTATTTACAGTTTTATAATTAAGTATTTAAATAAAAGTTGGAGTTGGTGTCATTTCTGTTGTATTACCCAGATGCAAAATAAACTCATTTTGGCGTGCCCAAAATATTTTGTCGTGTGCCACCACAGGCACGCGTGCCATAGGTTCGCCGTCCCTGCTACAGGCGTTAGCTGTCAGTACACTGTCAGCGATAACTACTGTCAAATTCCAAAATGTTTGGGATTGACCACGCATTTTGGTAGCGCATGTCAATTTTATATATTTTAATAATAGAACTCGCAGATACAATGTCACTTTCTACGCCCTCAAAACTTTACAAAAAGGTATCAAGAAGTGTGTTTTAAAACATTCACTTACTTAGTTATTAGGTTCCTACCAAGAAATAATTATCCGAATCCGAGACCCTGACCTTCAAAAAATAATAAGTCTTTATCATATTCTCCTGTTTGTTCTATCCAAGTGGAAGAAAACATCCGGCTTTTTACACCGTAATTGGAAAGCTTAAAGCAGGTTTAATTTTCTTTTGCTACATTAATAAATAAAGTGATGCACTTAAGAGGCAGTGCTAGATGGAATATCACGGCACTTCAAGGATACATGCAAAGTAGGTTTTAATAGAATTTTTCAGTTAAAACTTTGCATTATTTATAAAGGCAGGAAGAAGTAACCTTCGACGACTAATGGAGGTAGATAACACGATTTTTCTTATGCACGTTCCGGTACTGGCTTTTAATAGGTACCTACTTTGTTTGTGGTAAAAGTTATTTTAAAGGAGAAAAGAATTGACTTGATTGAGTGGGTAATTAGAGATGAGAAGTCAGTGGCTTCTGTGAAAAAGAGAATTAATCTTTAGCGATTTTATGGGATATACGGCTGTTTTGATTTTAATGATTCTCGGTCTCAACTAGTAACTTACACTTTACATATGGGTTAGAATAGTTAAAGCGACTTTGATAAGAACAAATCCATTTTATGTAGCAAAGTCACCTTCATCGTCCTGCCCTTATGCCAAAAAGCCTTATTGCTGAAATTACGTGCATTAATTGGCAGCACTGAGGCGTCACGTTCAGGTACATTAAGTGGCAGCACTGAAGCGTTAAGTCCAAGTACATTAAGTGGCAGCACTGAGGCATTAAATCCAAGTACATTAAGTGCACTGACCTCTATTATACAAGTACGCTGGACTAAACATACTATATGAAATGACAGTTGATTTTTGTGCTGATTCAAAGCGCCCCGCTCGAGCGTATCAGGAACTAAAATTGACACATTTAGAGATAGGATACTACCAATATTTATAAAAATTAGGTAATACTAATATATTTCACTGGAAATATTAAATATATCAGTATTAGTGATATTTTAAATTACACTAATATCAAAATAGTAGACTTGGCAAGGCGTATCACTCATCTACTGTATTGACTTCTCGTAGTATGTTGGAACTAAATATCTCATATTTGTATTGGTGATGAATATTATATGAATGCCTAATAATCAGTTTTATTTATAATATTTTCAATAGCAATGTGTAATACTAAATTCTGGAATCATTATCATGATCATCCACGGCCCGACTTTGCCCACTGCTGAGCACAGGCCTCTCTCTTGTACCAATCACTACGTTCCTGAACCTGGAATTAATTCTGGAACAATATCATGATAATTATAATTTTATTAACAAATGTTTTAAAGTCAAACAATTTATTATCTGCATCTGAAACAGAGCTGAAAACTGATTTCAGCGGGGGTTGGGTCATCTCGATAACTTATTTTTATTACTTTATTAAATATATATATTTATTTAGGTATGTATCATATAATATTTAGATCAGATTTAAACAATGCACCTGCCATGTTATCTCTTCACCACCCTTGGTTGACTGGTAGAGAATGCCTAAGGCATTAAGTCCGCCATTGTCCCTTTGTGTATGAAGTTTAAATAAATAAATATAAGTCTTCACCTTGCTGGAATGCGATGTCACTCTTATTTGCACCTTAACACTACAGAGACAAGATCTCAGCGATGAGAGTGAGAAATACGTCCGTTGTAAATGATTATCCATCTCATTTATTATTATTATTATATAAATGATGTTCCCTTCACGAATCCGATGGGCGTACAACTAGTGTACTTGAGCGAGGAGATACTTGCTCAAATGTGATAGTTTTTAGGATAAGTTGTTAGCCTAACTCCATATTTAAATCTCACTGATCTGTCAGTAATGCGCTATAACTTTACTAGCACGCTATCCACTAGTTTATAGCTTGCAATCTGACTGAAAATATTTTTTAGTAACCTTTACAGCAATTATTCTGTTACTTAAAAATTAATCATAATAAAAATAACTGTTTTTTTTTCTCTTACGTATTAAATTATTCTCTCGATCGATAAAACCCATAAAAGTATTTCACCGAAAGCTGTGTCCCATCTCTAATATTAGTTCCATGCGACTCTCACGTTAATTCACGTTGCTATCAGCGCCAAAATGGCGATAATCAAATGGCTTCATTTTGTCATCGTTAATATGAAGTCCAGTGTACAATGTATGATAGAGGTCAGTGATTAAGTGGCAGCACTGAGGTTTCAGGTCCAGATACATTAAGTGGCAGCACTGAGGCGTCAGGTCCAGATACATTAAGTGGCAGCACTGAGGCATCAGGTCCAGATACATTAAGTGGCAGCACTGAAACGTCAGGTCCAGGCAGCTGCCAAAGCGCTTTTGTCCACAGACATTAGTTAAATTGGCGTTAATTTATTTATTTATTTAAACTTCATGTACAATAGTGGTACATAGGCGGACATAATGCCACAAGGCATCCTCTACCAGTCAACCTTTCGGTTAAAAAGGACTACGTTGTGAACGGGTACAAAATAATATTCAAACAAATTGTATACGAAAATGTATATACTTACATATATATTAATAATACACATATACAAATAAAATAGACTAATAAATACCAATAAAAAAAAAAACGAGAAACCTAATAATAATTATACCAACTAGACTTCTGACTCTAGATGAAAGCTATTTAGTCTGACTGAAATAGTGGTCACGAACTTTTCTTTTAAAAGTGAATTTGCTTTCAGCCTTTTTAATGCTAAAGGGTAGCGTCAATGTCATGTTAATGTCATGTTGATGTTATAGTTTACGTTTTTCAGTTGACGACCTCTTTCCAAAGTGGCACCAACTGATGGCGATAATCATTTTCAGAAAATCCTCATCTATTTACACACATCAACACGGTCTAGGGATATTTTATACTCAATTAAATAACTCGAAAAGTACTGGCCGCATTGGAATATTTTATACACCGATTTGTTTGTAATTTATCTCAGACTAATTCCAAATTCAAATTTTTGAAAATTCTTTTGTTTCGGTGGCATAAAAATGTCTTGATGTGTAGGAGAGGGAATTTTCATTTGTGCGAAATTTAGAAAACAATACGAATTACGTTTAGTTACAGTTTTTTTTCTTTTTTAAACGAAAGATAAAGTTATAATTGAGGTATTGTAGCCATGCAACGCCAACATTTGACGAGGGCGGAGATGTTACGAGCTGTGGGAATGCTGGAAGCTGGGTCTGTTCAGCGTAATGTTGCTGAGGCCATAGGGACCCACCAAAATGTAATTTCAAGATTGTGGACACGCTATGGACATGATTGTGGACAGGTGAAGTAGCGGAGAGGCACCGGGGGCCAAGTCGCATCACTACCCCCAGACAAGACCGATTTTTGCAAATTACTCCGCGAGCTCAACCAAATGCAACGGCGACTCAATTGGTCCAAAGGCTGCGAGTGGAACACCAAGTGCTTGTGAGTGACCAAACTGTAAGAAGGCGACTGCGTGAAAGCAATCTACGCTCTCGTAGACCACTCCGGGTCCCACCTTTACGGAGAGGCAATCGTGGACGACGATTAGAATGGGTTCGGAACCACGTGGACTGGGGCCGTGAGCAATGGTCCAATGTGCTGTTCACTGATGAATCCAGGTTCGGCTTCCATCCAGATTCACGAAGGACGCGTGTTTGGCGAGTTCCTGGACGATGGAGCCGTCTTCAGAACCCTCAGGAAGTTCACCCATACCAAGGAGGAACAATTATGGTTTGGGCAGGAATTCGTCTTGGAGGACGGACGGATCTCGTTTGGGTGCGGGGCAATATGACGGCAGAACGATACGTTCAACAGGTGCTGGGGCCCGTAATCTTGCCCCACAGAACACAAATGGGGCAAGATTTCCTGCTCATGCACGACAATGCCCGGGCACAATCGGCGAGAACGGTAGCAGCTTGGTTATATACACACAATGTTAGGGCCTTAGACTGGCCTGCTCAATCGCCAGATCTAAATCCCATTGAGCATGCGTGGGATATGCTGCAAAGAAGAGCTCTGAAGGAAATTCCTGAAAATCTGGCTACAGAAGATCAACTTTTTGCTCACCTCAGAAGGACATGGGACAATATTCCGCAGCAAGACATTGACAACCTTGTTCTGAGCATACCGAATCGTTGCCGATGTGTTATGAACATCATGGGCGCTTTGTCAGACTACTAACTTCAAGTTTATAAATACAAATTAAATGATTTTCTATTTTTTTCAGTTTTTACTCATAAAGTAAAAGTTAATTCATATACGGTTTCCGTCTATGCTTCATTTTTTTTCCATAAAATCCTGAAATTTTAATCGAAGTACCTTAACCATTATTAAAAAATGGTAGAATATTAAATAACGTATCTTTTAAATATGTACATGCCATATAAATAAGTAACACATTGATAGTAATTCGCTTTTTTAAAAATATCCCTAGACCGTGTTGATGTGTTTATTTGAAATCGGCGCGGCATGTTTTTTATCTTGTCTGCCTCGTTTTGTATAAATGTAATAGAATAAAAAAACCGCCCAAGTGCGATTCGGACTCGCGCACGAAGGGTTCCCTACCATTATTGAAAAAAACGGCAAAGAAATCACGTTTGTTGTATGGGAGCCCCACTTAAATATATATTTTATTCTGTTTTTAGTATTATTTATTATAGCGGCTACAGAAATACATCAGCGGTGAAAATTTCAACTGTCTAGCTATCACAGTTCATGAGATACAGCCTGGTGTCAGATAGACAGATGGACAGTGGAGTCTTAGTAATAGGGTCTCGTTTTTACCCTTTGGGTACGGAAACCTAAAACGTTGAAGCTACCTATTGAAATAATAACAAAAGCTCTCTTAATTTGCATACGTCCAAAAAGTACTAACTTTCAAATTATACGGTATGGCTTGCATTGGCTGGTGCCATTGAATTGGGAGCTTAATTGGTGATCCGAAGCACAAAGGACCCTCCGAATTCAGGTCATTTTGCAGCACAATGTGTGCTGCGTCGTTGCAACGAATCTTCGGTATAGAATCGTATACTAGCCGTCAAGAGAAAAAGTGGCGCAACTGACCTTTTTTAAATATTCGGAACGAGGAATTTGGCATTTTTTTGAATTTTTTTTTTTTTTTAAGGCTCTGCTAGTACTTTTACCCGACTAAAGCGAAACCAAAAGGAAGGATCATGATTTTAGCAGCCTATGTATGCATGTATTTACGTATGTTTCTCCGTAGCGCATAAACTATTCATCTGGTCTTGATGAATAAGGTATCAATCAATTATTTATTAAGAAAGGCTAAATAAAGGGAACTATATAACGCTTATATGTTTAAAGTTGTAAAATCATGGTGTGCAGTCGGAGGATACATCTGGTATTGGTCAGCCAGCTCGCAAATATGTATCCTCCGACTGCATAGAATGATTTTCTTCTTTTTAGTTCGCTTTCTAAACAGTCGGATTTTATGATTTTTTTAAAAACTTTTTCTTTTATAACATATTATTATTTTATTGTTTACATTTAAACATATAAGCGTTATATATTTTTGAAATCACCTCTTACAACCCTTTATTTTGATACCCCACACGAAGAGAATAAAAGAAAAAAAATTGGTTCCTCACAATATGGCGCCCAAAAGCCGCTATTTTGCTATTTTCCAATACGACAGCGATAACCATGAGGATCTGTCGTCTGTACTGTTTTTCCTAAAATTTTACGAATTCAAAGTGTCTCTAGAAAGTGACATTGATTGTCAAAATGACAATATTTATTTCAATTCAGAATGCCACTTTGTCCTAGGCTCTCATGCGTAAATTCTTGATAATCTATTTCAAAAACATTACAACTAAGAATTCGATTTCGAACAGAGTGCGGTCACTTATTTACAAAACAATCCTACATATTAAACTTCTCCGTTAGTTCAAATAGCTATATCAAAGAGAGATTACATAATTAACTCCGGAAATCAAGCATTCCATGAGGACAAGTTGGCTTGGCTCGTACATTATTTGAAATGCTGCATTATTGCTCCAGACTGTTGTGGTCTGTTCTCCAGAATCCTAAGATTCCTGCATTTAACGCTTCATAATATTCATTGTAGACACGGCAAGTACATTTCGTGAACCGTGAAAGAGAAATGCAGTTTGAAAAGAGAAAACGCTTACGTAAATAAGGCTGGAAAGTTACGAAACGATATTTTAAAGTTTCTTATTCTAATATATTTATTTGTGACACACAAGTAAATGTTTTGGTACATGGTGTTACTTATAAAAAAATGTTTCTCTACATTTTGCCTTGCTGGGTACAAGTTTTCACAAATTGTACATTATGTACAATTTAAATTACCTACTGCTTATTAAAAAAAGTTACGTAACTTATTAGTACATTGTGTATTAAGGGCGGTAAGTAAGGAATTACGATCGAGGCTCTAGTAGAAGCCCGAAGTCGAAGACTGAGGGCTTTCTGAGTCGAGGTTCGTAATTCCCGTACCGCCCGTGATACTCGTACATACAATGTTTTCCATCACATTTGCGAGAAAGAATTATGAATTATAGCTTTAAAACACAAGTCAGCACAACTGTTATTAAGATATACGTAAACTTTTTTTTAAGCGGTTGGCGAATTTTTGCCCACACCACAGATTATATAGTGTTTCGTTCAGAAACTAAGGGCAAATGTAAACAGCCATGACGGAGTGTAAAAAGAATTAAATAATTTCGACGTTTTCATACTATAACTATTAAAATCAAATCTTACAACTGAATTTTAAAGCAGTTATCCTCCACTGATTAAGATTAAATTTTGCATACCAGTTTAGTTTGGATGACAATGCATCTAAATCCAATATGGTGGACGGCCCAAGATGGTGGACTAGTTATTTTTTGTTACTGGTTATATGGGTACCAAATGAAAGCGTTTGCTGAGAAGAATACGAAAAATGGATGTATAAAAAAGAATATGAATATATTATTTTTACTTTACAAGCACCAGCAGCAGCAGTTTGTTTATTTAACTTGCAATGTATGTATGTATGTAGGTGTGTTCGGGTCAAACCTTGCAACTGAATTTTAAAGCAGGTATCCTCAACCGATTAATATGAAATTTTGCATACACGTTTAGTTTGGATGGCAATGCATGGTAAGCTAAGTGACGTCATTCTAAATCCAAAACGGCGGAGGGCCAAGATGGCGGACTAGTTATTTTAAAGGGTTTGCTGAGAAGAATACAAAAAAAGCTTGTAAAAAAGAACCCGAATACGGTTTTTACCCGACTGTCGAAGGAGGGTAATGTGTGTTTATCAGTCTATGTATGTATATATGTTTGTTCCTATGTGGCGTTGCAGTGTTGACCAAACGCGTAGGCTGATTTTGATTATTTTTAAGTCAATCGATTCGTCTAAACCCTGCAAGTGTCACTGGCTAGAAAAGAAAAATAGTACAGACCACAGATCCTCATGGGTAGCATAATCTAAATATCAAACATGGAAATTCGGAATCTCTAGTTTTCTAGTTTCCACCTAAATCTCTACTTGCCTCCAGGCCCAGAATAATGGATAAGAATAACGCCAAACCAAAACAATAGCATGAGATAGTTACTAACGTTGCATGTCCAACTTAGCCCCAGACTGGCATGTAAGCTAATATCTCTCTAATAAATCTATTGTTCTGTAGGACTAAATGTACATTATAATAACTGAAGGATCTTTTGTCCTGCCACGTTGCATTTGCAACATATTATATTGTACAGAACAATACGATCTCTTTACTCGACTGACGGCCATTGAAAATATAATTTGAAACTTTGTTCTGCTATTTTTCCGACTTCAAAATAGGAGGTAATAATCAATTCGACAAGTATGTATGTAATATTGTTGGAATTGCACAATATATTCACATATGTTACCCTAATTGGACTTCTATACGTTTGTGCAAATTTTCTTAAGTGTATGTTTGTTTATATGTATGTATGTTTGTCCACACATTTCTCCGAAACTGCTTATCGGAGAAATAAAAAGAAGTATAAAGAGAAATAAAATCTCTCTTTGTTACTTCTTTTTATCGTTTTTCGACACCGACTTCCGAAACGATAGTTATTTTGCACTTTTTAGTGTTTTGCTTTTGAAGTCGGTTTATTTTTTTGTGAAAAAGGTTTTTATAATGTCGGTGAAGCGCGGGTTCTCGAATCGTTTGCATCACAATTACTATGACTTAAATAATAATTTAAAAGTTTGCTCTGTACGCTGTATTTTTACTGGTCAAGCGCGGATAACGAATGGATTGTCTCACAATTTGTGTCACAATTCCACGTATGAATATTTAAAAGATCAGTTCTATTTTTTTTAATCAACATGGTTTGTTTTTTTTAACTATTCCACGTTTTATTTTAATTCACTGTTCAATTGTTTTCAGTCACTTGTGTCGCTTTTAATTAATAGTGAATACAACTTCGAGAAAATAATTTGGCCGTTGATTCCAGCTGTCAAGTGGTGGATCTTTAACAGTTGTGATGGGTAGGCCCAAAGTCTTACAGGCAGTCTTACTAACGGCCATCGTATTATCCAACTAACAGGGCTGTGGAAGGCAGGCAATGAGCGACTCCTAGTGAAACACTGATATTCAGCAGTATGAAATAATAACTGAAACCGACCCAAAACAAAAAACGTTATTTCTATAATTCTAGGCAGATGTTAAGCTCTTAATTGAGCGTGATACTGAAAGCTTATTATGAACTCATTGAGGTTAAAACAATTTGCAAGCGATCTCATTTGATTTTTTTAATCTTCGCGGATTTACACTTTGACACCGTTCGAATTTTGAAACGCAAATAACTTACATTACAACAATTTTTTTAATTACCTTCGGCAAGCTTCATGTTTCGTCAGTCGTCTGATTTCAAAACAGTTGTCCTTTGCACTTGATGCAGACCGGACGCTCTCTTATACGATAAATCTAATAATTGATGGACATGGAAATTAGCATTCATTTGTATTCGGAAATGCGATGATTGCCGAGGGACATTAAGAAAATAATTGTACTGTACAAATATGTAGAATAAATAAAAACAAAAGAATGACATGAAAGGCTTGAAAAAACATAAAACTTCATAGTTTCAACGAAAGCATTTTCCACATAAAATCAATTGATAATAAAAAGTCTTGTACCTGTCTAAAACTGTCGAGAGTCTTCGGGTTCCGATTAATAATTTATAGGTTAAGGTAAACACCGTTGTGAGTTAAGCTTAGGAATAAACTGGCAACACTGGCGTCTGTTATAAATCTCTTAGAGTAATAGAAATGTTCGAGTCTTGTCTCGGCGGCGGAAAAAGTGTAGGCGCCATTTTCTTGACTTTTTACAATCTCGAGATTTGTATCTGCAAATAAAACAACGGATTGGATTGTGAGAGGCTTGTTCTAGAATCGGTTCAGAATTCTACTTTAATAAGAATGGTTGTGAATATTTTTTGTTTGCTTTCTATATCATTAAGCAACCATTTCAATTAGAGATTTGATAGCTGATTTGAGTTTATTAAACTTTGCACCTGCTTTATCTCTTCACCACCCTTAGTTGACTGGTAGAGAATGCCTAAGGCGTTGAGTCCGCCTTTGTATATTTGCGAATGAAGTCTAAATATATAACTAAAGTTATTAAATAAGTCCAATATGATCTTTTAATAAGAGAAAATTGAGACAGAACTGTTTCAGTTCAAGAATGTTCATTAAGTCACAACTTGCAAAATAAGGAACTAAATAATATGTCTATACTAATATTATAAAGAGTGATCTACTAAACCGATTTTGAAAATTCTTTCACCAATAGAAAGCTATATTATTCCTGAGTGTCATAGGCTATAATAGATTCTCAAAAAAAATTAGAGATCCTTATGAAAATTGCAATAATGTAACCCAAGGTAGCAAAATGTTGCCTATAAAATTCACTCTTTGGCGTGCGCTGAGAAAACTATTGATGATAGATAAAAAATAGTAGGTAGGTAGGATGGGTAGGGTAGGCAGGGAAGGCAGGCAAGGCAGGCAGAGCAGGCAGGGTAGGTAGGTAGCCAGTTGACGGGAGCGAAGCCCCGGGGGTCAGTTAGTCAATTAGTATTAATATTATTAATTTGTGACTGGTTTCTGAGATGACAATTAAGAGTTAAGAACGTCCAACTCCTATTTGTATCACCCTTGTTTTCAGGTCTATGACGAGTTTGGCCAACACTATTTAGCCCGTAGCATCGAATAACCCGAAGCTAGCATTGGCGTATTTTACAAATCAGCCGTTTATTGGACAATCTAATTTCGGGCAAGGGCGTTGGTGTGAAAACCATCGGCTAACGTGTATTACAGTTATGCTGTTAGCTCGTGTCAAATGAACGTTATTTTAACATCATTTTAGCGCGATTTCTGTAAACAAATTTTGGCTTGAACGTTGCAAAATGCCCGGTAATAGATTGGCGGTTTTATTTTTCCGTTACAAAATTGGTCTAGACGTGGGAAAACAATACCATTTCATGTTTAGACGTTTGATTGGACCGTTATTTTTAAACAATAAAGGAAAAATACGGCTTCAGAAAAACTAGCGGACGCCTCGCAATTTCACTCGCGTAGTTCCCGTTCCCGTGGGAATACAGGGATAAAAGTAGCCTATGTCATCCGGGGATAGTGTAGCTTCCCAACGGTGAAATTTTTGAATTCGGTCCATTAGTTTTTAAGTTTATTCCTTACATACAAAAATACAAATCTTTCCTCTTTATAATTAAATATTAGTATAGTAGTATAGTAAATCCTGTAAGTGAAAGGAATTTTAGAAAAAATCAAACGCACGGTATTGGACACGTAATAATTCGATAGCTCATATCAATTTTAAATCTCTGTTTTTGTAAATTTGTTTCTTATTTAATAATTTTCTTTCTTTGAGGTGCAAAAGTCTTTCATTCCAACATTTTACAGACAGATGCTTCATACTACTTGAGTGCCGACATAAATTATTTACTGTACCGTTCAGCGTTGCTCTTTCAACTACCTACAAGCATCAGTTCCGTGAATCCAGTCTCGCTTGAAGTGTACTCTGTAAAGTTTCTTGACCTTGACCTTGACTCGCGTTCAAACATCAAGGTTAAGTAATTACTTGCTTAAAAATTCAGATAAATTCTATTAATTTTTTTCTATTACAACCAACTTGATTTTGCGGTTTGGTACGAAACCCTAAATGTGCGAACATGGCACGAACTTGGCCAGATTTTTATGACTAATTAATCATTGAAAACAATTATTAAAAGTAAAATCTCAAAAAATAAACGTTTAGATAGCACTGCGGCTATTTGTAGGTATACTAGATTCTCCCGCAGCTTCGTCCTCGCGTAGTTCTACAGAAAGCGGGGGGTTTCCTGGATAAAAGTAAACAGTACAGCTTTTAATCAGTGTAAGAATTTTGGTTATTGTAGGTATAAGTACTTCGAAAGATTACTTTTTACACATACAAATAGCCTCTTTACAACATTAATAGGATACTATACTGAAAATTAGTTTTTTGCTCGTCAGGTAGATAATAATAAAATTTCAAAATTTAAAAAACCCCCGACTCATTTATCTTGCGAAAACATCACGATTTAATCAGTAAAACGCGCATAACTTTTGAACGGCTGAACCGATTTTATTCAAACATAGCTAAGAACACTCTCGATACAATCACTTTTCAAAAAAAAAAATCTAAATCAAAATCGGTTCATCCGTTGAGGCGCTATGATGCCACAGACAGACACACAGATAAACAGATACACAGATACACATATAGACAGCAACACACCTCAAACTTATAACACCTCTCTTTTTCCGTCGGAGGTGAAAAAATATTGGTCGTCGATCGTATTGTTTCTTTTGACACGTAAACATAAAGTTACACGCCGCTCGTACACTTTATACTGCCTTAGTGACGTCACAACCCCCTCCTGAACTTTGATGCGCTTTAACTTTGTATTTTTTTATTGATTTGGTAAAGCAAAAAATACGTGTCCAATGTTATTTGATAATCTCACTGATGGACTAAATAAAATAATTATTTTTCTACCCATGAAATATCCCTGTTAAAACAAACAGAGACATTTGAGACAGATTACTTGTGATATAATTTTCAATTTCAAACATTTCTTGTGACTACAGAAATGTTAGGATTACAGCACTTACTGACAACATATCTTCATGTTTACTTGAAGTAAATCCCCATCGGACTGTATATAATCCTAAGAGCATAATCCTGAAGTGTGGTCCTAAGGAAAATTTCTATGAAATAGCTGATCATCCGCATTAGTGATGAAGGAGTTAGTTCGGTACGGTTGGCGTAATGGTTGAGCGATCGTCTGCTGCGCTGCGTGTCGCGGTTTCGATGCCCGCTCGGAACAAATATTTGTATGGCCTACAATTAGTTGATCCGGATATGGGTGGCTTGAGTATGTGAGGATAAATTTTTGTAAACGCACCCACGATACAGGCAGAAATTCGTACCGCAGGGGAAGGTTCTTTTTTTAAACAAACAAAACAGTTTTACCTTGGATTTCACTTAAAACATTCTCTGACTAAGACTGAATTTTTTGTAGCTAACCGAACTCTGTGGTGTTGGTTGGGCTCCATATTGCTTATTCTATTGCATATGTGAGGCCTACAAAGTGTTGAATTGACCACTACGACATTAAAAGGAAATGTTTTTGCGTTTAGTGGCTTTTCGAGTAATCAAAAGTCAGTTGTTCTTTTCCTAAAAACAGTACTGATTGGTATTAAAAATGTTTTATGTATTAATTAGGTACCAATTGAGTTTGAGTTATATAGTATACCCGTTGCCTGACATTGCACCTCCAATAGTACGAAGAGATGTCGCATGCACTCTTGAGTTAAAATACCAGGAATCCGAAGCCCGAAATCCTCTCTATGATCACACTACAACCCTGGGTAGACTTAAGAGTCGGAAGAGTTTTCTTCGATGCACACGGGCCATCCAAGACACACCGCCTATAGTGAGAAGCAGGTTGTGGAGACAAGCTCACCTTCCACCACTCGACTTTTTGAAACCCCAGGAACAACTGCCACCTGGTGTGAACTGCAGTGGCCTATATATGGAAAGCACTCAATCGTTTGCGCACCCAAGTAGGCCGCTGCAAACACAATTTGGCAAAATGGGGTATTATAGACCCGTCTGATATCCAGTGAGTACCTCGTGAGTGCGGTGCCCCTTTGCAAGATATGGCACACGTGCTGGAGTGTCCCAAGTGCCCATACACCTGCACTTTGAAAGACTTTATGCTCGCCACTGACGCCGCAATCTGGGTGGCCACCTACTGGGCCCAACATTTATAAAGAGTTTCCCATCGACTCGAAAAAAAGAAGAAGAAGGTACCAATTTCCTTGCTAATTGCATTTTATTTATCTGCAAAAGAAGTTAGCAAACACTCAAAAGTTTTAGGACACTCTCCTTAGAATGGTTGTCTGTAGCTACAAACCTATACTGTACCGCTAGCAAAAAACCATCCTGTATCTGGTAGATAAAAAAGTAAACTTTATGTCCATCTCGACGTCTACAGGTGTGTCAAATTTTAATGGAACTTCAGCTAGTTTTATATGTCACCATAACAGTTACACAATGATAAAAAAGCTCACTAAACGGTGCATTAACAAACCGAACTCATCATCGTTGTTCAAAGCTACATTATTTCGTGAATTGCCGTCACAATAGTGAGGTATTTGCGTGCAATTTGACGGCAATTAGCACAATCACCCGGGGCATTCATCGTCAGGTGCACTGATCCGGACAGTTCTCGGAACTACGATGCTCCCGTTCATTGCCGTATCTCTCTCGATTGTTATTTAATTTGATCGTCTGATTGTTATATCTAATTGGTAGATCTCCGATCACCATCATCATCATCTTTCTGCCCTTGTCCCATGTTACTAGGGTTCGGTGCAACACGTTTTTTTTTCGACACTGTCCTGACAAACGTCACTATGTAACTGACATCTTATTCTTTCATATCACTCCTCACACAGATCTCCGATACATACCGGTTAAACGGGGTAACATTGAGATCTGGGGTAACTTTGATGATAACTTAATTTTTTTAGGTTTTTAAAGCTAACTCCGTGAAAACGGAACGCACCTCAAGTATCTTTTTAAAATTTGCAACACTGACATGTCAGCCATGTTATGCATCAACATCAGCGCAAGAATAAGTTAAATTGTTGCAGAACAAATATTTTGAATTGTACAGTGTGAATTAGCGTTCATAGACTCGTTTTTTTATTCTCTCCGAAACTATGGCACTAAAAAATTTTGTATTAGGGATTTTTTTTTATGTAGTCGCCAACACTGCATTTTATTCATATCTTTCAAAATATAATTGAAATAGTTATGTCAATTTCAATTTCAAAATTAATCAATTTAACCTCGTTTTACGGTACCAAAATATAACAATCTTAATACAACATATTTTAACATGTTTCAGATTAATAATAAGCACACTAGGGCCGGTATTCCAGATGCTGATGCACAATCAGTTGTGCAATGGACTGGCAATGGACAGTTGTCATTGGTTGGCTTGTTTTTTCTTACATTAACGTGCTCAAGTCCAAGATACTGGACGCCCCTAACGTTACCGAACTCTTTTAGCACAAAATCAGTGGTATTGAGTAGTGTTAGCATGTACTTGGTACGTACTCGTATTTGCTAACTTGGACTTTCATTTACCTTCTCACCACACATTTTGTGTAGAAAGAATTCATTACCGTCTGCGGCGTCAGGGCTCTTGGTTTATTTAGTACACATTTATGTCAAGTTGAAGAATCATATGCCAAACTCGAGAGTTTTTATTGGTTGGCAGATGAATGGTAGGTGTGGCCAATTTTGAGTTTGTGTCGTGTATGAGCATCTGGCATTCGGAACTAAATGCCTACTTATTGCTTAGTTATTAGCAAGCCTGAAAGTGCACACTAATAATCATAGTAGATTCTATATCCAATTTCTAAAAGTAACGAATTCACTTGTTGATATTTCTCTAAAGTTGAGCTCAAACTTGACATAATTTTAAACTTTTTTCCACTAGTTTTACTACTCGGTGATACAAAAGTTCTGACAGCACGTGACACTTTAATCTTGGTTCCGCTGAGTCCTTTTTTAGCCGGGCCTGAAATTATTAGGGTCAGTTCACATCGGGACACGATGCTACAAAACACTTTATCTTCTACACAAAAAGTGCATATTTACCTAATAGACAGAATTCGAATACACCCCGCGGCAAACAAAGTTTAAATTTCGAATTTATTCGTATTCTGTCAATGATTCCATGACAGAATACGAATAAATTCGAAATATATTATTGTTATTAAATGAAGTTCTATGTTGCATCCACAGGCATAAATTTAACTAGATAACGCAAATCCCCTCCATGTGTATGAAAACCAAGCGTGCCACTTTTTTTCACACACAATTCTTAAACAAATTTGCAATAAAAGAACACATTTCCAAGCCCTACAAGGCCAACTTTTTATAAACAGTCTTTACAGCTCAATATGGCATAACAAAGCATTTTTCTAGATTTCGGTGGATTTTTGGTGCCGATAACGGTAAATGAAAAGCTCAAATTACGATCATTGAGCGTAATTTTACTCCGACACGCGAAGTACATAGAACCACGTCTTCTAATTACATTTATACTTGTGGTTGTAACGCTATCATAATAAGTATTAAGTTTTTTGATTACAAGCTTTTTGAACTAAAAAGTACTAAATGTAATTTCACTTGTCATTACACATCCAATGAGCCCAAATACGATCTTGTCTTGTTGAGGAGTTGCTATGACCACCTTACGACACTGTTATGAGACCAGCTCCACAGTTCAATATTATTGAAATATTTCTAAAGTTACATAAGTAGGCCAAGTTTCAGCATAATCAGATGCCAGGAAGTGCTTGAACAATCGATTACTAGTTGTCACTTGTCAGACATACGAAAGCAAGGTCGTAAAATGTTCACGCAACGTCGGGTCTCGATGTGCGATAACCTTTACACTGTCCCTGTCAAATTTATCCAACATGGCGGCCTGAAGAACAAAGCATAAAATAAACTCCGCTCCTCGTAAAACGGTACGTAATAAGTTTACCAAATCGGGATTGCTTGCAAGATAGACACTCGTAGTGTTCTTGCAATTTCAGAGCAATCTTTGGTAAACCGACGATTGGACATGAATTAGTGATAACACGATCAAGTGAAGCAATCGCTTCAATACGGTTTCAGAGGTAGACGGTCGGAATTTTAACACTTACAGTAAACAGTCCCTCCCTGTTTAATTCACTGCCAATATCAATTATTGACATTGGCAATGAAGTCTTAATTGCTTTTGCACCTCGTATTTCTGAAGGTCGTGGTTTCAAACCTCGTACTCTGGTAGACAAATTACTTTGTGTAATTTATTTCATCATCACTTCTAAGGAGAAGGGTAACTCAAGAGGACATGCCGTCTTGTGCCTATTTATATGAGTTGGGAAAAGATTTGCTGGATGTGACAGGCTGCGTCTATGCCACACTGTCATTTGGGGTTTTGATACAATTTTAAACCATCATATTTGTAGCACTTTTTATACTTTATATTATATTAAATTATATATTTTTTATATTATCTATTTTACATATTTTTCATTTTATAAGTTAAGCACACATTTTCACTTTATGACATTATTTTAAGTATGTATTGTATTTACCCACGTCCGTGTGTCACTAGCGGGGTGCCAACTGAAAATCAGCGCTTGGTGTCTGACGCCCAGCAAATGCTGAGTTGGTAACCCTTTCGGTATGAGCACGCCCGGCGAAATTATTCTTAAATCTTGTTTGTACTTTTTTTTACTGTTCTTCTCTGTTACTTTGTAATTTTTGTTGTCGTGTTGTATCTATGTCGAATAAATGTTTTATATTCTATTCTATTCTATTCCTGGAAATAAATATAAATCGAAGACATGTCATATCTACCAATCCACACAGAGACGAGTCCTATAACCCAGCAGTGACAACATAAACTGATGGTGCTCTAATTTCTATAATTGAGAAAAAAATATGCGGTCCTTTTAAAAAATTGTCAGCTAGTTGGCAAAAACTAACTGGCCAGAACTATTCTAAAGGTTCAATAATACTAGAACAGCGCAACAGAATATGCCACACAACAGAAGTGGGTGTATTAAAAAAAAACTTTTATACAAAACATTACAACCGACTTCCAAATAAAAACAGTACAAAGTGAAAAATAACTTCAATTTCTGCATAACAAACTAATTTTCTTTTTAGGGTTCCGTACCTAAAGGGTAAAATCGGGACCTTATTACTAAGACTCCGCGGTCCGTCTGTCTGTCTGTCCGTCTGTCACCAGGCTGTATCACATGAACCGTGATAGCTAGACAGCTGTTGAAAATTTGACAGATGATGTATTTCTGTTGCCGCTATAACAACAAATACTAAAAACATTATAAAATAAATATTTAAGTTGGGGCTCCCATACCACAAAAGTGATTATTTTGCCGGTTTTTGCGATAATGGTACGGAACCCTTCCACACCGTACCCCTTTAAAGCATACCTGTGTGATGTAAACAATAAACAGACAAACGATTGCAGCTATCCCGAGTGATTTGCCATCATTTATTGAAGAGTTCTGATGTATATGCCCGAAGTTCTTTATAAGATCTTGATTAAATTGAAATGGGACCACATGACATGCACCAGCTTTTAGATAAAAAATAATCATCAAAAGTCGAATCACCTATTAATAAATTCTGAGACAACAAACATAAAAAATACAGTCGAATAGATAACCTCCTCCTTTTTGGGCAGTCGGTTAAAAATAAACGTATTTCAACTGCATCCATGTGGAATTACACTATTTTCTCAATAGTGAGAAAATAGTGTAATTCCACATGGAGCCGGCCGGTTTGCGGTTGACACACAAAAAAAATCTTCAAACTTTGCAACATTCTAATTTGATAACTGTCAGAATCCGCAGCTGTCTGCATGACGTGAGCTTTTATCCAATCAGCCTTCGATGATGGAATGTCAGTTTCATACTAGTTTGATCCTCCATATGCGAGTTTTACCTTTCATAGTCCGTTGGTGCAAGCCAGTCAAACTTCATTTGAATTTTTCACATCTGAATGAGAACGTTTGCGCCCTATGAATTTCAAAGACAAAGACAAAGATATTTTATTTCAACTAGGCCACCAAGCGGCACTTTTGAACGTTAATACATAAAAAATTAAAAGGAATAAAAATTGATTCTATCGTGCATTCGGAAAGTAGCTTGTTATGGAGAAGAACGCACAAGAAACTCCATACTTACTCTTTTAAAAAAATATGTTTTTTTACAATATTTAGGTACATAAGTACATACATTAATAAATTCATATGTGTGAGGACAATGCACCCAGAATCACTACATACTATACTACGTACAGGTACAAAGTATTAAAAGTACCTACACATGTACCGTGCAGTTACACAATAGGTACTAGAAAAACACGAGCATCCGAAGCAGTTAAGTTAAGACCAATCCCAACTGACGGCGCCCGTTCACGAACATGACGCATGAATCGGCACCACCCAGCTCAACAATCATGAAGGGAACCGAATGATCCAAAACACGCGCCACCATCAGAGAGACATTTGAGAGAGCATGACACACTCAACTGCCAGGGCACACATAAGTCAAAGAACGACACAAAGGTACAGCAAATGGTAGATCTACAGTTGGGTACATAGTACTCACACTCGTGCTGCGCATTTATACAATACTAAAATAAATTGAGTGTATATAATACAAATATATTCATACAGTCTTCAGCGGGTCCAACAATACTTTAAAAACAATAATGTTCTGCATATCACTTGTTTTTGCGCCCTAGTGTTTGTAGAGCAAGACTAGCATTGAGCCAAGCATTTTTATCAGTGATGTAATCCCCCAACTTATAATATGCCTGCCCTGCATAGTGTGCGAATTGAATGGATAGGCATTGAAAAAAAACAAATACGAATGCATCAAAGCTTCAATTGAAAGAGCGCAACGAGCTAATTTATTTAATTGATCGTGTGGATTAATATTTATACTCGTATACATTGGATAAAGATATCGTGGCTAAATAATAACAAACACATGGAGTTTTAAGATCTTGGTTAAGCAACTCTCGCATGGGGTCAGTCAAAGTACGTTAAGCTGTTAGTCCCGTCTCTTGTTTGAAGATTCTTGTCTGTCGTTACGGGTAGCTAAAGCCAGAAAATTTGACTACCAATCTTGCCACAGGGTATCGTGATAGGTACTCAGTTACTGGATTGTGATATTCAGCTGCATTGGGTTAGACTGGAAGCCGACCCCAACATAGTAGGGATAGTGTTTTATATGCCAATTTTTCTTATTTTTTTTGACTTCGGCAATTCATCCAATTACTTCTCCCGTGTTACTTCAGTTGCTTGGCCAGGGCCGCGGCCAAAACTCTTTCAAAGTTATCCGCGACCCAGACAGGCTTCGGCCTTATCGGACCCCTTCAGTTTCTGCTGACAACTCTTAAGAGGCGCGCGTGGAACATTACGCGCCGTCGACTCGGGCCTGGTCCTTATCGGACGGCGAGCTACCCATTACCCGCCGTCCGCAAGCCCGCGCCTGCGGGAGTCGCATGGTCCAGCGGACGTCCAGGGCATCTCCTTCGGTGACTAGTGGCGTGAAGGCGCGTTCCGCCTACTCCTTCGCGAGCATCACTGCTTCGCAGAAGGAGGAGACAGCTTCCGCACAGCTTTCGCTGTTCGTGGCATCTCTATTGACAGCTTTTTTTCGGAAAACAGCTACTCTTTAATTTTGTTCGCGCTTTTGTAGGTAGTTCAAATGAATTTAAATATCACTAATGCCTATGTTTTTGTAATTATTATTCAAAGCCTATACCTATATAATTTTGCTTTGTTCATATGTGTGTCCGGAAACTAGTAATCCATTATTCAAACATTTCCTGGTATTCGATTAAAATATTTTTTCTTAGTTATGTAACTTTGCAATCAATGCAATATGGTATCTAGTACTAAGGCGGTACAGACAGAAGGTAAACTTATTCAAACAAATATTATAGCACAAAAATAATATTTAAATTTTGTAGTTTTAGTCGATGAAAAGCTTATTGAAAAAAATCTTTTAATTTTTGTAATTACGAACAAAAAGGAATATAGCGATATTAATATGATATTTTTATTAATATTCGTCGTAATAATTGTCATCTGCAAAAAATATAAGCAATATTGGTTTTTTTAACCTTGTATTTCGAACTTCGTGCTTAGCGGTTCCTCTCGCGGTACTAGGATATTATGACAATCAACTAGTACCCAGATAATCTGCTGGGTTCATTACTAGTCCTAAAAGCGGTTAAGATAAGATGCAGCCGGCGGATAACCGGTGATGTGCGGTTAGGTGTGGGGAACAAAGGAGTGCGCCGGACTGCCTGATGGATAGATTGATTGGTCTTGATAGTACCCCTTGTTGTAGTGTAAAGAGCATGCAGTCAATTTGGGGCACGGATAATCTATGTGGGTGATTATACAGAGTGACTTTTAATTCATTGGCTATTTTGATGGGATCGGAAGGTGTTATGAATATAAACAAGTTTAACTATGGGATTAACGCTGATAATTATGTAAAAAAAAAACAACTGTGCAGTATGTCGAGTTATTTGAACATAGATGTACCCACTGCAGCACAACAGCTGATTATTTTTAATATTTCATAGTTAAGCCCATAAGGTCTCTGCCAGATAACTAAAAGAAAACCTATATACAAAGGGGATAGGGAAAAGGGCTCATTGTGCATCAACAAAATCGTCCACATCGATGTCAACGGGAAACGTGCCCAGTACGCTGGCAGCATTGCCACGTTGGATGGCAATGCTGATTCTCTGGCCAAAGAAAAGGCCAGCCCTCTGGTCACGTGAAGAGTCGACGAGCTTTTTGCTACTAATAGTATAAGTAAATCGTAATGGGATCAGCAGTATTAGAGATTATTTTCTAACTATACAAACAATGTGGGTCTTTATAATATTAGTTAAGATGTCATTGCAATGATATTGTTTTAATCAAAAAATATTTCTCAATGAAACTGATATTCTAAAGGAAAATTACTTTTTCACCTATTTTATGTTGACTTACTCGTAACATCAAAGAAAGAAAACAAACTTAGTAATAAGTATTCCCATTTTTAACCGACTTCCCAAAAAGGAGGAGGTTCTATATTTGACATTATGTATGTTTTTTTTTTGTGTATGTTCACCGATATCTCCGTCAATTGTGAACCGATTTTGAAACCTTTTTTTGTTTGAAAAAGTATGTTGTCCCATTTTAATTTGGTGAAGATCTGATGAAGTACTTCGGAGATATACAACAGAACTCTTAAATAAATAACGGCAAATCTCTCGGGATTGCTGCAAATACATGTCTGTTTATTGTTTATACCATTTCATAACATAACATCACGCCAGTACGCTCTTAAGGGGTACGCAGATTTCTCATTTCACCGGTTATGTTCAAGTTTCATGAAATCTATTCTGGCATAACGCAAAAAAATGGTACCTACGAAAGACACCGACTTCAAAAATTAAAGTTATTTTTCACGTTGTAGTTTTGTATTTGGAAGTCGGTAGTATATTTTTGCAAAAAAGTTTTTTTCTAACAAGAAATTCTGTTTAAATTGAAACATTCGTTTTTAAAGAGCGTCGAAACGGAATGTTGAAAATTTCTTCTTGCCAAATTTTCGCACATATTCGATATTGTTGATACATTTCGCGAGCGTGTTTCAATAATTACAATTTGAACATTATAACGACGAACGAGATGTAAACAGTGATTTGGAAACGTGGGTTGTCGAATTCGCGAAATGCTAATGCTACTCGGATTATATTACTCTAAGTTTTAATATGCTTAGTATAATAATCTGTCGTAGCAGCAGTGAATTACTTCTGAAACTGTTCATTGGATCATATTATTGTATTTTGGTTCTTTCTTTTTCTTAACTTTTTCAAACTTGCTTGTAGTCTATTATAGGTTCACTTTAGCTATGATACCATAACAGAAGCAATATGTAAAAATAAAGCTTTATTGATAGGTATTTACGAAAACTCACACACCAGTGTGTAAGTTAAAAACTGGCCAAGTTCAAGTCGGACTCGTGCACGAATCGTTCCGTACCATTATCGCAAAAACGACGTTTGTTGTATGGGAGCCCCACTTAAATATTTATTTTATTCTGTTTTTAGTATTTTTTGTTGTAGCGGCAAAATAAATACATCAACAGTGAAAAGCTTAGTAATAGGGTTTTTATCCTTTGGGTATGGAACCCTAAAATATTATTTCATCATTCATTATCATCACCATTTGAACCAAGAGAGGTCCACTACTGGACAAAAGTCGCCTCGTAACATCTCCATTTTGACCGGTCTTTTTCGCATTCAGTGGATCCCCGGGGCCTTTTCTTCACTTTGCCGGGTTTTTTTTTTATCTGGGCTTTTTCTTATCCGTGTTTTCTGGCTTTAGTCTAACCGGATCCAGCAGAGTCTTATTCGTAATGAACAAAAGAAAAAATCAATACAAAAGTAAAACTGTTTCCTCATACCACTTAGATATTTCTATATTTAAAACGCGCACGGAAAGGAGCCCGATCTAAGCCAGAAACAATACACCTACTTCCCATATTTTCCCCGCTCTACTTATAGACCTATACTTGTACTGAAGGTTGTGTTCATTAGTATAAAGGGACTGTGGAAGGAAGGGATTCTGTTACTTTGCATTTCACGTTTCAAGTTCTTTTATAGAAGAAGTTATGGTAAATGAAATTTTATTCCCCTTCCTGTTGCAAAAGGAGGTTTCTGTACTCTCAAGCGGGATTCGGTCGATTTTAATCCAATAAAATAAAAACTTAAGTCTTAGATAAGCTTAGAAAATTATTAGTTATGTTTTAAAATATCCAGTTCTATAAACATAATTACCAAGACACCAAGTAATCGGTGAAGGACCGATAGTATTCGATCAAAAAAAGTTTTGTTTACAGTGATCTCTTAGTGCTAGCGTTTAGATTTGATTTGCCCTTAAATCAAATTTAAACGCTAGCTCTAAGAGAACACTCGATCCATCGATTCCACCGCTTTAGTGCCATAAAACGGTTACTTTCTAAAACATATTCCTTAGTAACGGCTAGGTTAAAACATAAATCAAAATCAAAATATCTTTTTTTATTTCACATAGGCCTACATGTTCACTTATGAAACGTCGACAAAAGGTGCACGGTTCGGGTTGGTCGTTTCCTATGGAGAAGAACCGGCAAGATACTCCATGGTTACTCTTTTAAAAATGGTTTGGTTTTACAATATTTCCATGTTACAGCATTAGTACTTAGATATGGGGGGACAACGTAGGCCCGACTTATGACAATAAGTCGTAAGAAACTAAAAAAATAAAATAAAAAGATTATATATTTTATAAAAAGTTAACAAATGTTAACTAGCATCTAGAAGGCCTACAATGTTCACACATTCACAAAACAATCGGTAAAAGAATCTATACAAAGGTAAAAAATAATAAAAATAAGTATAACAAGACTAAATTTAACATGTGGCACAAATTTTGTTATCAGTGCTGTAACTATTCTTATCAAAGGGCTACAAAGATGATTGAAAACCATTGTAAAAAGTCTAATTAAAAGAAGGACAGAAAAAATGAGATTCAGAATAGTTAGAGACATCCACATATTTGTGCCGTTTACAAGTTACCAGGGAAGCTGCATGCGCAGAAGGAGCTAAGGCCAAATATTTTTATCTTCAACGTAGTCCTTGATTTTATAATATGCTTTTTTAATAAGGATACGTTTGATGTAGTTTTTTGAACCTTCCATCGGTCAGTTCTATAACTGACTTTGGCAACATGTTATAAAAGCGTATACTGTTTATAAGAAAAGACTTGCTAGTTTTCGTTAATCTGAATTTGGGTATTACAATTTCGTGCTTACTGCGTGTATTTAAATTATGGAAGTCGCTTCTAGTTTTGAAAAGCCCCCGATTTTTACGGACATACAAAATACATTCCAAAATATAAAGTGAAGGTAGAGTCAGTATATCGATCTCTTTAAATTTTTCTCTGAGGGACTCGCGAGGACCCATTTTATAGATTGCGCGGATTGCCCTCTTTTGTAGGATGAAAATTGAGTCAACGTCTGCTGCTGATCCCCACAGCAGAATGCCATAAGACATAATACTGTGGAAATAAGCATAGTATACTAACCTAGCTGTAGCTACATCGGTTAGCTGCCTTATTTTCCTTACTGCATATGCAGCCGAACTTAACCTACCCGAAAGAGTTCTAATGTGCGCGCCCCACTGCAATTTTGAATCGATAGTAATCCCCAAGAATACAGTTTCCGTTATAACTTCAAGATTTTTGCCGTCAAGATTTAAGTTTAGGTCATGTTGTGGTACATTTGGTAAAGAGAACTTTAGACATCTTGTTTTTTTCGCATTCAGTAAAAGATTGTTAGCTGCGAACCATTTTGAGAGAACAATTAGACTTTCGTTGACATTTAAGAAATCCGTACCTTGCCTATCTATTTTAAAAATTAGCGAAGTATCATCAGCAAATAGAATTATATCCGATAATTTGGCCATCATAAAAGGGAGATCATTAATGTAAACAAGAAAAAGGAAATGGCCGAGAATTGAACCTTGGGGCACGCCCATCTTGACTAGAGACCCGGGGGACGTCGCCCCATTAACATTTACTTTTTGCTGTCTGTTTGTTAAATAGGAAAGCACGAGATCAGCAGATTTTCCACGAATTCCGTAGTGGTGTAATTTACAGATCAGTGTGTTGTGGTCGACGCAGTCGAAAGCTTTTGAGAGATCACAGAAAATGCCAATGGCATCCTGGGACCTCTCCCAAGCCTCCAAGATGTGGCTGATGAGTTTTACTCCCGCGTCCGTTGTCGACCTACCTTTCGTGAAACCAAACTGTTGACTATGCAGGATCCCATTTGAATTGAAGTGAGACAACATCTGTTCCAGCATGATTTTTTCATAGATTTTACTCAATGCTGGAAGCACGGATATAGGTCTATAATTAGAAGGATCACTCTTACAGCCTGATTTGAAAATTGGTACTACTTTACTGTGTTTCATTAAGTCAGGAAAAGTGCCGCTGTCCAAACATTGATTAAATATGCCTGTTAGGACAGGAGCAATTGAGTTAATAATATCTCCAAGAACCCTAACGGATATCCCCCACATGTCTTCAGTATTCTTTATATTGAGACTTTTGAACGCGTTTTTAATTGTATCAATACATATTGGTTTACATTTAAAGATTGGTATGTCTTTAGTAAAGTTTTCTTTAAGAAGAGCTTCAGCTAATTTAGATGAGGAAGGAAGAGACTTCGTAACCTCTAACGGAATGTCGGTAAAGAAATTTTCTAATGTCTCAGCGACTTCTTGCCTATCAGAAATGGTTTGATTAGTTATTTTCAAAGACAACTCATTCTGATCGCGTTGTTGTGTCGTTGATGATATATATATATTTCTTAGTAACGGCTAGGTTAAAACATATTCCTTAGTAACGACTAGGTTAAAACATATTCCTTAGTAACGGCTAGTTTAAAAGGTTTCAAAAAAGATATATTTATAACTGCTTCATGTACATTATTTGTGAAACATGATTGTTTCATGTTCATAAATTCGCTTAAAAAAATATATTAAGATATTTTCAGTACTTTTGGCTTCTTCTCTTATCTTGGATATGACTGACAACGGTGAAGGAAAATATCGTGACGAAATCTGAAATTATAGTGTATAAGGACGAAATCGCCATCCCGCTTTGAGCAAACGTGGCGATTAATGACCTTGCGTAAGAAGAGGCCTTTACCCTGTAGGGCGTCATTATTAGGCTGGTATTATTATTTCTCATTTCTTTTGTTAATTTGCAAGTCGTGAAAAGTATCAATGCATCGCTTAGTTTGGCATTTTTTTCCGTGTTTCTTTCTTTCTTTGTTCTATTCAGCGTGCAACACGGCGCCCTCTCCCCTCGCTATTGTCTAAGAGTACTTCGCAAACCAGAGGATTTTGCTTTCAAACGCCAATGCTTGAGATTTTAATACTAAAATACTGCCTATTGAAGTTTTTTTTTTCTTTAGTTTGATTCTCGAGTCAGAATTAAGTGTTTAGATTTGTGTGCCGGTTATAAAATAAAAACAAGCTCCTATTTTATTTAATGCGACTTCCTAGCTGATTAAAAAAATGGTTTACATTGGAAAAGTTACCTCCGTATTACTTTTCTGTAAATACTGTCCAAAATTATTTATGGAGCTCTAATTCCCTTCTTTTGCATTGTAAAGCTAAAAAAAAAAGATTCACACCAACATTTTAACGGTTAGACCGTTAAATGTTGGTGTGAATTTTTTTTTTTGCAACATGGTAATAATATTGTTTGATAACTACATTGTTCAGTGATTTATTTTATTGGGTGCAGACTTGATCGAATATTAGCATACATTAGCCTCTGTCCACTTCCTCTCGCTTGCTTCTTAGGCAGTAATTTGTGAGACAGATAAGCCTCTGCCTTCCCCTTAGAATAATCTTAGCGTGAAGATCGTTAGCGAGATACAGCACATACGATCAATATATAGTTATGTTTATAAACCACATTTGCTGAACGGATGAATACTCGACAGCTGCATACAATCTATAAATCTTCCCTTCTTCTGTATGTCGTAGCGCCCGTAGCATGCCTACGCCGTAGCAAGTTTGTGGCGTAGCGCGTAGCAAGCATCATGGAGACATGCGGTAGTAATTTGTCGCCGCGTAGCATAATTATGGCTGGATTGTTTATAAGAAGTTACGTTTAATTATATTTTGCTATAATTATCTATTAGGAATTCAGAGTATCAAATAAAATACCTGGGTGACCGAGCTCTGAAAAGTTCCGGGTGAAAATAGAGAATACGACGTTTTCTAGAAAGGAAACATATGAGGTCGATTTATCGCCCCCCGAAACCCCCTGCATACTACATTTCATGAAAATCGTTTGCCGTTACCGAGAATCATATCAATTATATATATAATAATTTCTCATTTAAATGTATTAGATAAATAATAAGAAATGTTTTATTTTGGACCAAACATTTGTACTGATATCTTCTACTATACTTTATTAACATGCCAAACTGCAGTTACAAAGTGTTGACAGTTTGTCGGCAGGATCAGCGCTCGTCTTAAGAACATTTGGTATCAACTTATATAAACATCTAAGTAAGTAGATACTACAACTATAAATAGACGGAAAGATTGTTATCATTACAGCAGCGCAAGCTGCCGTCGGCACACACACCGGCGACAGCTCGCGCCACGCATGCCGTTTCAGAATACAATGCAACAAGATGCTTAATGACATTGTCGCAACACGCGACAACAATTAACAACTGGATATTATCAATTACTGCCGCATGTCGCGACAATGTCATTAAGAAGTTCAGTTTTTAATTAAATTTTTACTGTTCGCTCACTAATTCCACCACTATCTTTTCTCAGGCAGTCGATATTATTAAGAAGTTAAAATCAATAACACAGGCCTACCTCATCCTACCTAGATACTTGGTTAGTTGTTACAATATACAAAAGTTCGGCAATCTTATAAAAATATAACTTTTGCAGTGGGTTGAAGAATTGAGAGGTAGAAGAACTGGCAATACTGACAAGCAATGTGATAAATGATAAAACTTTAAAAGTTATATTCCTTTTTTAATTTCGCTTTCCTGTCGAATTTAGTTATTTTAGAAGTTTTCGATAGAGACGTGATACGAATGTAAGACATTGATAAATGATTTATTATTTTGTGCTTGAGAACCCTATTTTATTTGCCAAAGTTCGATAAAATAGTTCACTTGTGGAAATAGGCTTCTTTAATTGCATACTGTTTCGCTAGATTCTGTACACTGCTACCTGACTTCGAACACTGGTGAGCATGCGCTTAGGATATTCTTGTGCCAACCGTATCCTGTATTCTAAGCGCAATGGCAACAAAGCATCCGTTTCATATCATCCAGACTAATATTATAAATGCGAAAGTAACTCTGTCTGTCTTTCTGTTATCTTTTCACGCTTAAACCGCTAAACCGATTTCGATCAAATGTTGTTTAGAGATAGATTGAGACCCTGGGAAGGACATAGGATAGTTTTATCTTGGAAATCATCCTTTAGGGGTGGACAGGAGTGTACATGTTTGTATGGTGATCTTAATTTCTCAAGTAAGGCGGCCCAAACACTTATAATATTATGGCGCGATATAATATAAATTGGCTATTCAAAGTACTAATGCTACGCATACGAAGTCGCGGGCAACAGCTAGTACATTGTAAGCTACATTTGTTATGCTTCGACGTTCCCTCAAAGCTGAGGATCTAAACCACGTACTATGCGGTGACCGTCAGGATGACTGGACCAAACGAGATATGTCCTTGAGACCATGTGCACTGTTTACTACCTATTTGCTACTATTTACTACCTCTTGTGAAATATTTGCTTCCTCTGCGTTAAGAAATATATTAAAGAAATAAAATAGTCAGCCATTCTGACGTCAGGTTGGCTGACCACTTCCAAGTTCTCATAGTTTTAGAGTTGTTTTAACCGCGTTGTTAATGTAAATATTTACTACCTATTTGCTACCTTAACATATATATTTTACACAACTGTAAGAAGCTCCATTAAAAAGTTATGAAAGCTCCTATAAATTAACGTTAAATTTAGAAAGTGCCTGCAAAACCCTTATTAGCAGTCTTGCGAAAATAAGACATGGCGTTATTAATTTACGTACAGGCGTTTTAATGTCTTTAATTAATAACTTTCCGTGTGTATGTACACGGACATGTAAAATATCTCCACCATCGACCTTATAAATTAAACTACTGAGACTAAAATTTTTAGTCACCACTCTCCTGTGTATTTGGAATCCTGTCAAAAATAGAAAATCAACAAGATATTCGAAATTATTGAATTTGGATGATGAAGGAACAAACACTTTAACTAATGCCAAATTATATTCAATATTTTTCAATGAAATTATAGTTGGTAGATCGTATAAATATATTTCTTCTTCAGAATTGAGTTCAAAAGCAATCAAATCGTTTAGTTTATATTCAAACGTCTTGATACCTGTGCATCCAGTATGACGACAACTAGACTTGTTATTTTCAGGGCCAATCCTGGAATTGGCAGATTCTGATAACGATTTTATGTTATAGTACAAAGGCAAAAATGCACATTTACGCTTAATATTAGTATTTGTGCAAGATTCGATTCTATAGCCGCACTATATATTACATCGTTTAGTATTTTTTAATAAATATGCGCTACATTACATTCGCAAAAAATCCTGTCGTCAGATATATTTTCTGTATTGAAATACTGCTTCAAAATACTCAACTTCTCTTACTTCAAGATTCTTCTGCATGTTCTATATAGTTATCCACTTTTACATTCTTCGTCTCCGTTTTATTCTTTGGTTTCTTTTTCACCTTCTTTTAAGTTAGTGATAGCAACTTTTAACTCATCAGATAAGAATTCTAAATGCTTCATGAAAAACTCATCTACACGGTATGTCACTTTTACTGATGATTCTATATAAATGCCTTTTCACGTTTTTGAAATAGCTTTCCACATTCGACGATGTGGGATTAGATATGCTTGAATTATATACATTTTTCATATTATTGGACCACAACGGAAGTTGACTTACTAGTCGCATTAAAGTGTTCAAAAAGTCTGGGCAATAATACAAGTCATCATGACCATCGTTAACGTCTCCTTCCGTTAAGGTAATAATCAACTGTTTGAAGTCTATTGAATTATAGAACCATAAAGGACTTTTTAGAGCAGATACTTCTTCCCGAACGCTTTCAAACTTAACTGCCAGACTTTGGAAAGAAGAGTAGTTCAATGATTTCAAGCTTATATTTTGTTATTATCTTCGATTTCAATTTCGGAATCCACAGTCCGTGAAAAATACCCTAATTTTTGCTTCTTCATATCATGTATTGTTACCTTTACTGTCTACATCATCATATTTATTTATAGATAATGTGATTATATCTATGAAAATTGGTTTCAATTTGTATAAAGTGTCTGCTATAACTGAAGCAATGCGACGATTATGACAAATTGAAACAAATTTTCATAGATATGAAAATGATGACGTAGTCTGGCGATTACTCCACTGTATGACGGTGTACGTTCAAAATAAAAAAATATATAAATTTTTCTCATCATTATCTAGCCCTGTATGGAAACAAAAAAGTAGAAAAATACAATATTTGAAAGTTATGAGCGTCGAAAGTTCCATATTTCAAAACTAATTTTAACGCATATTTTGGCGGAAATAAATACCATAAGAAGAAGGAAAATTGCAAAACCGCCTCCATACAGGGATAGATTAGTAATTCAACAATAAAAATAATTTTATTTTGAAAATATACATTTAGTAGTTTTTTCATGATACCTAGACTCCCATAGGTCTTTTCATAAAATTTCGCGCGCTCGTTTTCGTCCTAAATCATCATCCATTTCGCTACAAATTTGCAAAATTGCTAATTCGTACGAAAACTAGCTTCTTGCTGCTCATCACAGCACCAATCTCTTTCGCACGTGTTGTCGGATGGGACAGCATGCATTTTAAACTCGCGCACAAATTAGTTCGTGCCGTTGACTAGGGGAATCATGTAATGATATTTATTTTGAATCATGTAACTAAATCAACGTAATTAAATAATTTCGAATATCTTGTTGTTTTTCTATTTTTGACAGCCTTCCAAATACACAGGAGAGTGGTGACTAAAAATTTTAGTCTCAGTAGTTTCATTTATAAGGTCGAGGGTTGAAATATTGTCCGTGTGCATACACACTAGGGCAGGTAATATCGGAAATTTTCAATTCCGGTAATGATTTCCGATATTAGATTTCAATTTCGGCAATCCGATATTAATATCGCAATTGCGTACTTACGTTAAATATCGCATTTTTTTTTGTTAATTGCTCAAATTTGGTATAAGGCTGGATTGAGTACAATAAAAAACATGAGTATGCCGCGACACAATAGGATTTTCTATTCTGTCTATCTTTAATCACCAGTGACTGTGTAATCGGGCGCTTATTTACGTTAACTTCACATTTGTTCCTAAAAACAAGGATATAAGTCATGACTCTCTGAAAAAGGTTAAAGCATATATAAATAAATAAATGTAAAAAAAACTAGAAAATAAATGTTTAACAATCAATCTGAAAGTAGTCCCGATAAGTGTAGTGAGTAATAGTGATTTATAAATCCAGTATACGTATCGGTCGATGTGGTGACGCCTCCTGGGGCCTAAGTTCAGTAGTGGACGTCTTTCGGCTGAAATGATGATAATGATGAGAGACAATAAAGTCAAGAAGTGGAAGTTGATTTAAACAACAGATTAGTCATCGGATAAACTAATTTGTTCTTTCAATACAAGCAAAAGACAGAAAGTCACATTTTGAAATTAACTTTAATAAGGATAGGTACTCGTTCCGAAACAGCCCCTTCAAAAATATGAAAAACTATCTTAGCATTCATTATCATCGTCATTTCAGCTGAAAGGTGTCCACTGCTGAAAATAGGCCTCCCCCAAATATCGTCACATTTGCCGATCCCGTGAGTTTCAAATCCTGCGAATACCCGTAACCTAAGCATTAATCAATGAAAATATAATTGTTACAACGAGTTCAATGAATCTGTGTATTTACTTGTACTCTTAAAGCTAACATTTTTAGCAAGCTCGGGACTGTAAATCCGGCATTCATCAAGCCACATATTATTTTTTCATGAAGTGAAGTTTAAGTAAATGAGTGTCCGATTAGTAAACGGATTATTCGACCACTGCTAATCACCATAGTCAAAGGGTTTAGCCGCGCTTTCTCGCTCGACGCTTCACATGGAGCTAAAATGAGGTTTTTTTCTGATTCCAATATTCCGATATTGGGTCACTCAGTATCGGAATTGAAATATCGGTAATTTCGTGCCGAGATTCCGATATTCATGCCCTACCCTATTCAACACACTTAAAGTTATTAATTAAAGACATTAATGCGCCTGTACGTAAATTAATAATGCAAGGTCTTATTTTCGTAAGATTGCTAATAAGGGTTTTGCAGGCACTTTCTAAATTTAACGTTAATTTATAGGAGCTTTCATAACTTTTTAATGGAGCTTCTTACAGTTGTGTAAAATATATATGTTAAGGTAGCAAATAGGTAGTAAATATTTACATTAACAACGCGGTTAAAACTACTCTAAAACTATGAGAACTTGGAAGTGGTCAGCCAACCTGACGTCAGAATGGCTGACTATTTTATTTCTTTAATATATTTCTTAACGCAGAGGAAGCAAATATTTCACAAGAGGTAGTAAATAGTAGCAAATAGGTAGTAAACAGTGCACATGGTCTCAAGGACATATCTCGTTTGGTCCAGTCATCCTGACGGTCACTACTATGCGTCTCCAACATATGCGGTCTTCTTCAGTGTGGATCGCATATGTTGCCTACAACAGCCTTCTTATCAACATGCCTGATTGGTCAACGCGATTCAATTTACATCACGCTGATAGGCTAATCAAATTGCAATTACGTTCAAGTGGACGTATTACGGTGCAATTCGACTGATTTGCACTTGTTTTGGAAATCGCATTACGACACAATAGTACATTGTGTATTAAGGGCTGTAAGTAAGGAATTACGATCGAGGCTTTAGTAGAAGCCCGAAGTTGAAGACTGAGGGCTTTCTGAGTCGAGGTACGTAATTCCCGTACCGCCCGTGATACATACAATGTTTTTCATCACATTTGCGAGTAATAATTATGAATTATAGCTTTAATACACAAGTCAGCACAGCTGTTATTACGAAATACGTGAACTTTTTTTTAAGCGGTTGGTGAATTTTTGCCCACACCACAGATTATACAGTGTTTCGGTCAGAAACTTTAAGGGCAAGTACTTACGTAGGTATACAGCCATGACGGAGTGTAAAAAGAATTAACTAATTTCGACGTTTTCATACTATAACTATTAAAATCGATTATTAAGAACATTAGTTGAGTATTTAAGTAACATGTAGCGAGATTGCAAAGAAATTCCTGTTTCGATAACATTTTAAGTCAATTTTTCAATTGTGTGTAAACTCCTTGCTTGAACTTGCATGACCTGTGTGTTGTGCCATAAATTAAAAAAAATATTACTTACCGCCCTAGGGTTTCATGACAAACAAAAAAGCTCAAGGGTTTTATATGGGGCATTACGACCAAGTTAACCTGTTTGTTTTGATACTGTTTACGTGCAAGTGTGATGAAAATAAAATTACGTCGTGCTGGCAGTAAGGTCCCTAAATTGCGTTTGTCCATCTTCGCTGACATCAAAAGCCACTTTTCTTGAGCCTCAGGTCAAATTAGCAACGTTCGAAATTTGAACAGCGTTGAAGTGCCAAGCCGCAACAAGTAACTTTAAATAATTAATTTATAATTTTTTAAGCAATCTTTTTTCGTATTTTCTCAGCAAACCCTTTCATTTGATACCCATATCATGGCAGTGCACCAAAAATAACTATTCCGCCATCTTGGGCCGTCCGCCATATTGGATTTAGAATGACGTCACTTAGCTGACCATGCATGAAAAATTTCATCTTAATCAGTTGAGGATTTAAAATTCAGTTGCAAGATTTGACCCGAACTCTCTTACATACATAAATTGCAAGTTAAATAAAAGCTTGTAATCAATGTATTCGCTTTGATGTGTGACGTGACGTTGAAAGAACAAAAAGTGATGTTAATCCATCCATAGAAGGTGTAATGTTTTAAAAAAAAAAAGAAGACACGCGGATGCCTTTCATTCTAACATAATAAAAAAATATTTATTATGTTAGAATATTTTTTATTTTTCACTTTTTATTTGTATCTAATAGGCAAGCTCTTTATTAAGGTACCTATAATGCCTGAATAGATTACCCGAATATCATGAAACTTGAACATAACCGGTGAATTGAGAGTGTACCAAGGTGAACTGTACACATCTGCTTACCCCTTTAGAGCGACTGGCGTGATTTCATTTTATGAAATGGTATAAATAATAAACAGGCATTCAATTTCAGCAGTCCCGAGAGATTTGCCGTAATTTATTAAAGAGTTCTATTATATATCTTAAAAGATCTTCATCAGATTTTCTTCAAAATAAAATGGGACCATTATGGGAACATATTCTATAAAAAAAAAACTATTCGATCCACAATTCACAGAGATATCGGTGAACATAGACAAAAAAAACATAGTTAAAGTCAAACATAGAACCTCCTTCTTTTTGGAAAGTCGGTTAAAAATCAAAATAAATATACAAAACTGAGAAAACCTGTTGACCGCTCGAAATAAGAGAAGTTTATTGTGATATGTACCTCCAGTGGAGATCCGTCGGGCGAAGAGGATTAGTTGTCTTTTGACAAGAGACAACCCGTGCACATCCCATGCATGGGGATTTGTAAGCCTTCAGAAATGTTCGTCGTGGATTTGTAGTTTTAAGCTTAATACTCGTATTGTAGGATACAAGCACGGTTCTAAACCTCAATGTTTATTGACTCGCCAAATATTGTTTATTATCTAATCTAAACTAACAGGGTAAAGGTCAAATTGTTTATGGGTTTGTAAAAGGTAATCATTGGAAGTTCGTACTGATTCAATAAGGAATATCGCGTTTGAATTGCGCTAGGGGCGCTGGTGTAGAGTGAGGTCTTCACAATGTCAAATTTCATTAGATTTTGGCTTTGAGCGCGAGTTTATTTACATTTTTTTTATTGTTGTGAATATTTTCCAAATATGGCAGATTAATATAGTTACAAGCTTTAATATAGTTTTATGTTTCGGCAAATGTTACCCTCCTTTTTAACCGACTTACCGAAAAGGAGGAGGTTCTACATTCGACTTCGTGTATGTATTTTTTAATGTATTTTCATCGATATCTCCGTCAATAGTGGACCGATTTAGATTTTTTTTTTTTTTTTGACAGAGTTGTTTTGAAATTGGCCCCATTTTAATTTAGTGAACATCTGATGAAGGACTTCGGAGATATAGAACAAAACTCTTCAATAAATGACGGCAAATCTTTCGGGATTGCTGCAATCGCATGTCTGTTTATTGTTTATAACATCACGCCATTACGCTCTAAACGGGTACGCAGATGTGTACAGTTCACCTTGGTACATCTCATTTCACCGGTTATGTTCAGCTTCATGATATTCGGGTAATCTATTCTGGCATTATAGGTACCTTACTTAACAACTTGCCTATTAGGTAGATGCAACAAAAAAAATAAAAATAAAACCTTTTTCACTAAAAAAAACTACCGACTCCCAAATAAGAAAACTACAAAGTGAAAGTAACTTTATTTTTGGAAGTCGGTGTCCATAACGCAAAAAAATTGTATCTACCAGAGATACCGACTTCCAAAAATAAAGTAATTTTTCACTTTGTAGTTTTCTTATTTGGAAGTCGGTAGTTTTTTTTAGTAAGAAAGTTTTTTATTTCGAATAAATGGTTGTGTGAAACTGCAGCATACTCGGTTTTATATTTACGTTTAAAGATATTTATTTCTCAAAAGAAATAACAAATTCACTTATAGAGAAAACATAATAGGTTAAAATAATTTTATCTGCCAGTAAGCGTAGATAATAATAAAAACAAGCATGCATCTTAAAACTAACATTACAGTAATACTTCGACTTAACAAAGGTATATCGTTTTAGCATAACAAGTACAAAATAAACAAACTAGAAGAAGGTAAGTTACACACAACAAACAACACAACAGTATTGAGCGAAGAGGGTGATAGGTAAATATATATTTGTACATAATTATGTATGTATATGATTTATTTTATTCATTTTACACTATGTTGTATATTATTTTGTGTACAATTAAGAATTTTTATCGCACTTCTACGACATTAGAAATTATTTTAATTGAAATTTTCCTTCCCTGCGCGTAATAACAATTTAAGGACCTTACTCGCCAGTGGCGCCAACCGGTGAACAAAAAAACGAAACCCCTTATTTAGATTAATGTTTCACTGATGGAAAGCTACATTGTCAATGAGTGCATTTTTATGTAGTCTCGATAAAGTAGACTTTAAAAAAAAAACAAATTCTAAATCGGTCCATCCGTTTAGGAGCTATGATGCCACGAAAAGATAAACAAATACACAGGTACACACGTCAAACTGACGTAAAAACAAACGAAGGATGTTAGAACCCCTCTTTTTCTGTCGTGGGTTAAAAAGGAAATGCTTTAAACGATTGCTTTCAATAATCCACTTCGCTGAAACGGGAAATGTGCTCAAAGGCAGATAATTATGATATAAATATTGATTTAAGAAGTTTTTATTTGTTATAGGCTCGCGTTTGACCACCATCTTGCCTGATGGTATGCGGTGATGAGGTCTACGATGATGCACGCTTGCCTAGAAGTTGACTCTTGACTTAAAGACCCCAAGGTTGTAGCTACCAGATGTTGATTGTTAAATAATTGAATGATTGTGAGATGTTATATGTTGTTGATTAAAAACATACACTTGCATATTAAAGCAGCATTCATATACAACTCAAACAATTGCGTTATTTATCAACAGCCTTAGCGATATTTATTTTTTCAATAAATCGACTTACAGTTTTGGCTGGAATTCTCGTATTTCGTTTCAAAACTAAAACAATATATTGTACATTTCAATAAAATGCCTCGAGTATTGTGTGCTGGCGGCATTTTACGGATCCATCCATTTTTATATTTTCGTTTTTCTGTTTCAAAATGTTCGCTGAATTTATTCAAACTAAACGCAGCTATACAATCCGGTTTTAGCTACTGCTACAAACGAATTCCGTAAATTTCAGCCATTTAGATGATTAATTAATCGATTAATTACATCAATATTGCAGTTTCATATTTAACTAGCGGTTTGCCGCAATTTCGGATACAAACTATAAACCCCTGTATAGTACTCGTAGAACAGCACGTGATAGTTTTGGAAATGCCTTTCTTACGCATCAATACATCTTCGGAGGAGATAATATCCCCTGCTTTGTGTTTCTTTATAGATATAAACTGGGAGTATTTAAGTCAAGAGTGAATAGGCTTCTCTCTCTAGGCAAGCGTGATTTATCTTTGACCACACGTCTTTGACTATCAGGTTATGGCCGTCATACACGATCCAGTTTACCGTCAAGTTTGCAGTGCGTTTGTTGTGCCGTCCAGTTTGAAGTGCATCCATATAAACCACTCTCGTTCAAGTTTGCCGTCAAGTTTGCATGATGGTGCACCAGTTGAAACCATGGCGTCATCAGTGAAGGACGACGACGCATTAGCAATTCTAGGCCAATTACTCGCAATTAAGAAAACAAAGTAAAGATAGATAGCTATATATATATATAGCTGAGAGTAAATTTTCATTTAAGCGTAGAATCCGGAAATATTACTTGTCCTCTCTCACATAGCTCGGTCTTCGTCATAGTTATTATATTTAAATTTCTGTTTCATTTAGAATAAATAATGATATGGTATTTATTATAATATTTATTAGTCTATTGTTTTAGTAATTATTTATGTATTTTATTAGTTAGATTGTTTATTAATATCTGATTTTGATTATTGTTCATTTTATTTTATTTTTGTACTCCTACCACTGTTGTGTCCTTTTTAACCCAAAGGTTGACTGGTAGAGAATGCCTTGCTGCATTAAGTCCGCCTATGTATCACCATTGTACATGAAGTTTAAATAAATAAATAAATAGATGGTGCAAAAACTGGTGGTTGAAACGCACAAAAAAATATCTCGAAAAAAAAATTATGAAAGAAGCCGCTTTAATTTTTTTTTCGAGATATTGACTTACATGACTAATGTCATGGATGCTTGACCGCTCATACATGCGTTTAAGTTTACATGACCTGCGAACTTAATCAAGACGACAGAATAGAAATTTAATTTTTGCGTCAAGTATACTTGTCATGCACACTGATAGCCATGCACCGTCAAGTTTACCGGGCGCCGCTTCAAGCGCGCTGCAAACTTGACGGTAAACAGGATCGTGTATGGTGGGCATTAAATAGTGTGGTAGCCATACATTTGACCACTAACCTCTTGTTTTGTTACGTTTGCCAGCCTACACCACAGAACCAATTTTGTTGGATATTTTTATAGAGATAGAATGGACCTTGAAGCAGGACATTATACTTTTATATCCCGAGAGTATGTTCCCTTGGAATAATTTCCATCTTTTACGCGGGTGAAGCCACCTGGCAGAAGCTAAATCCTTCTTTCTATTATAAACATTCATTATTTTTTCATTTATTATTTTATTATTATTCGGTCTATTAATACGGACCTGGCTCGAATTGGTGACTGGAGCACCGAGTTTGGCCTGAAGATCAATCCGACGAAAACTCAAGTGGCTGTTGTGGGAAGTTCCCGAACGGTCTCTAGGATTGATTGGGCGACACTTCCCCAGGTTTCTTTCAACAACACCATTGTTCCTATAGCTCACACTGTGAAGAACCTGGGGATTTATATCGATAGCACCCTTTCCTGGACCAAACAACTGCAGGAGGTCAGTCGTAAACTGTTTGCGTCTGCGGGCTCCCTGAGACGGCTTCGTAACTTTCTTCCCATCACCACTAAAATTGCGATAGCACAATCTCTTCTTCTCCCTATCCTGGACTATGCTGATGCCAGCTATCTCGATCTCACTCAAGACCAATTGGACAAGCTTGAGCGACTTCAAAATCTCTGTATCAGGTTCATATTTGGCTTGCGCAAGTATGACCATGTTTCTGAATTTCGAATCAAGCTCAAATGGCTTCCTATTCGCCTTCGCCGGAATGCCCACATACTTTCTTTGCTATATAATGTGCTCTTTAATCCTTCTAGTCCTTTTTATCTTAAAGAACGTTTTCAGTTCCTCTGTGACACACATTCTCGGTCCTTGAGATCATCGGAAAACCTGAAATTAAGCATTCGTATGCATTCCACATCCTTCTTCGACAAATCTTTCACGGTTCAAGCAGCTCGTTTGTGGAATGCATTACCTATTGAGGTAAGGCGTGCGCAAACATTGCCGACATTCAAGAAAATGGTGAAGGATCATTTCCTTTCTCTGTAACTATTCTTCTCCTTTCTCTGTTCTGTATTTGATATTTATTAGTATATTATTTTATTTGTATGTATGTATTTTATGTAATGTCTAAGTTATATTATTTCATGATAGTTTTTGTACACTGACAACCCTATGTCTACCTCCTCTCGTTCAGTCCATCCAAAGGTTGTCTGTAAGAGATTGCCCTGTGCGATAAGACCGCCCATTGTACACTTATCTTTATAAATGTTTTGTTCGTTAATTATTTAAGTGGTGTACAATAAAGTATATAATAAATAAATAATAAATAAATAAACATGAAAGTTTGTGAGGATGGATGGATGGATGTTTGTTACTCTTTCACGCAAAAACGACTAAACTGATTTTAATGAAACTTTACAGAAATATAGCTTATACATAAGAATAACACATAGGCTATAATTGATAAAGATATTGGGAGTAGTACTCATACCACGCGAGTGGAGCCGCGGGCGGCATCTAGTAAAAAATAAAACATGTTTCTGTTACCGAGAATAACCCTATTCAACATATTTTTGAACAAGGGATACCTACGAAAGAGGAAAAGAAAATTTTGTTTTCAATTAAATAAAAGGTCGTCTTTAATCCGCTTTGTGCTGTAACCGGCTATTATAATAATAGCAATATTAAAAACAGCTTAAAAGATAAAGCGCTTAAGCTCACTGAAACTTCATTATTGTTTTTATTTGCTATGAATAACTCCCACTTAATCCGCAGACAATTTCAGACTTATTAAAAGGAAATGCGGTCGCAGACATCCGACTGAATATTCTAAGTAAAAGTCATAATCTAAGGTTTTTGGCTACCTATCGCCTATTTCCTCCTCCTATATTTTACCAATTTAAAAGATATTCCATAAACTAGAAAAATAAAGATATATAAACTGAAAACATAGGGGCATAGTGCCCCTATGTTTTACTTTTTGATGATACATTATCTTTAAAACCACTATAACCCTTAAAATGCTCAAATTTGCGCTGTCGACTGAGGCCTAGTGTATAAATTTGACAACTATTAATTTAAAAAAGTAAACAAAAGCAAAACCTATATATTTTTTATTCAATTTATGGAATATTTTTAAATTTGTTCAGTACACGAGGATTTCCTACGCTTGTATTGGATACACATTTGACATTGGCGAGAGCCAAACCTTGAAAAATTACTTTTTACTAAGCAAAAAAAAAAAGGTCTGAGCTCTGCCCGCATATACTCATAACAATTAACATTTATTTAAGGAAAATGTCATGTTACGTAAAAGCTGCTGTGATTGGCTTAAAACAAAACGTCAATCACTTGACATAACATTTGAAAATACACTAATAAGCTTCTATAAACAAGTTGTGCAATTTAGACCTTTGTTGAATTTCGTTTTATATTCGATTCGTATGAATATCACTATTTGTAATGAGTTTTAAACTACAATTTATAATGTATTTATTGTGAAATCAGTTCATTCCGCTCCTTATTGCATAATGAATTCAGGAAGGCAAAGAGCAAAGAGTATGAATATTGGACCAATCACATGCTAGATAAAAGACGCGAAGTGGACATCTGTCTGGTCGATTGTTCATACTCTTTGCCCTTTGCCTTGCTAATCTATCCACACGAACCGAGCTTTTTTTGAAAAGTAGCTTATTGCACTCAAAGAATGCTAGTATTACGTTATCTGTAGTGTAGCTTTCTATTTGTGCAAAGTTTCGGCTAATATAGCTCCGTCCTGTTCCTGTTTCTATGATCATATCTGACAACAAATGTCAAAAATCTTTTATCAAAGACGTTATGATTCATATGTTTATATACACTATCATAATATAAAAATTACTCATACTCGTAGACTATGATAATGTAAAAATAACACAGATGTGATTCTAAAGGTCATATATTTAGTATAAGAGATAGGATCATATAGGGTTGGGACAAAATCCAATGACTTCTCCCGCTCTGGGTGAAGCCACAGGACGTGTCAGTCTTTTACTTACTAATATGCACCCGTGTTCCTTCAGTTGCTTGTGCCAGGGCCGCGGTAACTCTCTTTCAAATTTATCCGTGACCCAGACAGGATATATTATGTATAGTCCTAGACATATGATAGTGTAATACCCGCCATAGTTAGAATGTAGATGTCGCAATCCGTCAATTTCACCTGTCAGTGATCAATTTTATGAATGAACGATGTCATTACCAAAGACCTTATACTTCTTACTACTAGACTGTGTACCAAAATGTTTTGTTTAGCTAAAATGAAATCTATGATTATACACCTAGGTTAGCTATTTCCTTATAAGCGGTAGCTAACCAAAAGCGGTCCTGGCGAGAGGGTTTCCGGTGGTAGTGTGTCCTTGTCTGACCTCTTGCTAGCTCAACTAATCATTGGGTTTGGTAGAAATGGTAGAAAATTTTATATTTTTCTTTTCATGTCATATCAAAACGAACAATTCATAGACTTTGACACGTATTTAAATATTTCTAGAAAAGTATATAAATATTTCTACAGTTCCTATATTTAATCAATTCGTTGTGTTTTTAAAAATATTCATTAATACTGACTAAGAGTAGTACTTTTAAATGTTTGGGCCTGGTAATACTAAATGTAGGATGGCGGTTTGCGGATTTTTTGACGGACTTTGTTCGAGTGAAATTCAGCGGCTGATAATATTATTTACAAATTGATTCCTAGTGGAATACAATTGGTGTAGTTTTATTTCTCAACTGTCTATGCAACTGGACAATATGTGTAGGTATATTTAGCTGTCGGTATTTCAAAACACCGTCAGAAGACTGCAGGGTCATCCAATGCCTCTCCTTCATGAGCTTGAGACTAGGATCAGAGAGCTTTTGTTCCTATCTATATGATGGTCTTGAAGAATGAAACTTGAAGAGACTTGGGATTTGAGGATTATTGAGTCCTCCCCCTCTCTTCGAACTTCAGATAACCCTTTAATACTCCATCGTAAACTGCTCAATTCCTCTTAGAGTTCGGTGATATTTTCGTCGGTCCGGAGCGTGCGCGTGTTGTACGTTGCCAGGTCCAGTCGTCGGTATTTGTTAGGGTAGCTGGGTCACGTCCGGGATTCTTAGCAGCCCTTGCCATACCGTAACCTCGACCGCTACCGTAGTCGAGGGTACAGGCTGCTGGGCAATAGGGGCTATGTTTTATTTGTGCTATTCATGGGGAGTGCTTTGCAGGCTTGTTGGCGATCGCAGTATGGTTGTTACAAATGCACAGAGAACGCTGCTGGCCATTCTCTGCTTTTTCCCTTATTCGCCTCTTACGACACCCACGGGCAAACATGGGATGGTGAAATTCTTTACGCCCGACACCATACGGTTAATGATGTAGATACCAAAAAATATAAACACTTTTTTTTATTAACTATAAATTAGGTAGGTTTAGGTAGCGCAGTTAGGTAGCATCTTTATTTGCTTAAAAGCTTAAAAGCTTTTAAGCAAATAAAGATACAACTGACAGAAGATCTATGGGGAATGTCCATCAAAGTTTGTACCTCCATTATTCAGACTATAGCGCCGTACTTAGCTTTAATTTTTAATTTGTGTATAGATCAGGGAGTCTTTCCGGATCTAATGAAATATAGTAAGGTTATACCACTTTTTAAATCCGGGGACAGTAAAGACACAAATAATTATAGACCAGTATCCGTGTTGCCGGTTTTCAGCAAGATATTTGAAAAGATAATGCTAAATCAAATGCTCATTTATTTTAATACGAAAAACATCCTACACGAGAAACAATATGGTTTCACCAAAGGACGTTGTACAACCGACGCTGGTGTCACCTTAATAAAACACATCTTTGATGCGTGGGAGGAGGGACAAGATGCCATAGGTATCTTCTGCGACCTGTCGAAGGCGTTTGATTGCGTTGATCATGAAACATTGCTTTTGAAACTTGAGCATTACGGGCTAGGCCAATCAGCATTAAATTTAGTACAATCCTATTTGAATGATAGACAGCAATTAGTTCAAATAAACGGTGTCAATTCGTCGGGGTTGAACGTGAAAATGGGGGTACCCCAGGGCTCAATTTTAGGTCCTTTCTTATTTTTAGTATACATTAACGATTTACCCCATCTATTGAAAAACAAACTGAACATGGTGTTATTTGCTGATGACACTTCTTTGATTTTTAACATAAATAGACGTACGAGTAACGTTGCCGACGTAAATAATGCATTGCGGCAAGTTCTAAATTGGTTCACTGCTAATAATTTAGTTTTGAATGCTAAAAAAACTAATTGTGTAAAATTTGCCTTGCCGAATGTCAAAAGTTATGATTGTGACATTATATTAAACAACGAGAAGCTAGAATTCGTCGACAAAACCGTTTTCCTGGGTATCACGCTAGACTCAAGATTACAATGGGGTCCTCATTTAATATCACTTGCGGGGCGGTTAAGTTCGGCGGCTTATGCTGTTAGAAAAATTCGTCAATTTACTGATGTAGATACCGCGAGGCTGGTCTATTTTAGTTACTTTCATAGTATAATGTCTTACGGCATATTACTATGGGGAAGGGCTGCAGACATTCAGTCAATTTTTGTTCTACAAAAACGAGCCATCAGAGCGATATAGAATCTTCGCCGGCGCGATTCTCTAAGGGAACTGTTTAAAGACATTAACATCATGACGGTACCTTGTCAGTATATTTACGAAAACATCATGTACGTTAGAAAGAATTTACATCTTTTTAGTAAAAACAGCGATAGACATAGTTATGTTACTAGAAATAGGGACCAATTAATTCAACCAGGTTTCAGGCTGGCTAAAGTAGCGTCATCTTTTAGGGGGTACTGTATAAAATGTTACAATAAAATACCGCCACACATTCTAGAATTGAATGAGACGAAATTTAAAACTTGTATAAAACGCACACTATGCAGGCAGGCATATTATAGGTTGGGGTATTACATCGCTGATAAAAATGCTTGGCCCAACGCTATTCCAGCTCCACAGCCACTAGGGCACAAAAACAAGTGATAAGCAGAAAAGTTCTGAAGTATTGTTGGACCTGCTGAAGACTGTACGAATAATTATAATGTATATTTGTGTTGTATAAACTCAATTTATTTTTTGGATTATATAACTGCACAGCACATATGTGAGTACTATGTACTAACTGTAAATCTACCATTTACTGTACCTATGTGTCGTTCGTTGACTTCAGTGTGCCCCGGCAGTTGAGTGTGTCATGCTCTCTCTAATGTCTCTCTGATGGTGGCACATGTGTTGGATCATTCGGTTCCCTTCATGATGGTTGAGCTGAGTGGTGCCGATCCATGTGTCATGTTCGTGAACGGGCGCCGTCAGTTGGGATTGGTCATATCTTAGCTGCCTCCGCATGTTTTTAATTACCTATTTATTGTATTTTTAATTGTTTGTTTTACTCTAGACGCTTTTAAGTGCGTTTTTTTTTTTTTTTTTACGTCGTTCTCACATATATGTATTTTTCCTACAAGATTATTGTAACCAAATACTTGTAAAACACATTTATGTTTTTTTAAAAGAGTAAGTTTGGAGTTTCTTGTCCGTTCTTCTCCATAACAAGCTACATTTCCGAATGGACGGTAGAATCAATTATTATTACATTTAATTTTTATTTTTGACGTTCGAAAGTGCCGCTTAATGGCCTAATTGAATAAAGAAATTTTGATTTGATTTGACATCAACATATCGCAATACTTAAACTATCGTTTTTACAATCAATTTGTCCCGTGTTCTGTTTGATCATGGTCACCTCATTAGAAAGAGACACACTACCAAAGGGAGCCCTCTCGCTCGGACCGGTTTTTGCGCCATAGTGCACAGTCTAGTAGTAAGAAGTATAAGGTCTTTGGTCATTACGGCTTGTATGAAATGTTTTGACAATGCTGTTGCTAGCTGTAGCCACCGGCCACCAAGGCGGCGCGGTAGTCTTTGATTGATATGATGACATTTTTTGTAATAGATTTCAGGTTGATTATAATAAAAACAACTTTTAAATACATAAAAAAAAACATTTGTATTAAAAAGAGCAATTGCAAACAAACGTGTGTAGAGCTGTAGAATAGAGGTGGCCTAGTAGAGCAGTGGTGGCCCAGTAGAGCAGTGCCGGCCCAGTACAGCAGTGGTGGCCCATTAGATCGGTGATGGCCCCGACTTACGAGTTGTAGGTCGTGGGTTCGAACCCGAGCAGGCGCTTTAATTTGTGTAATTTATTTCATCACCACTGCTCTCAAAACGGCTAAGGAAAACATCCGAAAGTGAGGAAACCGGATGTTCTAGAACCTAAGACATGTATCATCTACCAATCTGCACTGGACCCGCGTGGTGTATATATAGCCCACTCCCTCTATGAGAGGAGGCCTGGGTCCCAGCAGTGGGAACATTAAAAAAGCTGATGATGATCTCTGTGCAAAATTTCAGTTCAATCGAAAACCGAGAAGTGGATCAAAAACTTGTAAGCTTTGATTACACACAAATACCGGAACAGATCTCTACTCCTCCTTCTATTGGAGTCACAGAAAACCTTTTTAAATACTTTTAGATGGCCACGTTTATTGCAGCGTCAGTGGCCTCCATAACGTCCTGTATAATGCAGATATATGGACACTTGGGGCACTCTAGCATATGTCATATTATTCACATGGGCGCATCACTCACATTGGGTATCGACGGGACAAACTCGGGACAGGTGACATAAATAAAAGCGCAATATTTACAAAAAATACGGGCCAATTTTTCTTATATTTTTTACAATCGTTCGTAATCTTTATTATTGATCATCATCGAAGGAATTTCTAACTTTTTGCGCAAATCTAAGCTGAAGTTGAAGGGTATAAATGGATACCATTTGTAGGATGACGATATGTCTCTGTAGTCCTCGGTCTATGGAACCGAAGTCTATGACAATACTATGAAAATCTTCGGCGATAAAGTGACATTATTATTAACGATTGTCAATAGTCGAAAATATTTGGGATTCACCACAGAGCACGTGTCATATCAGTACATCGGCGAAACACGAACCTATTTTGGTGTTATTTACATCGTCTGAATTATAAAATTTGGTATGCAAATGTTGGACATGAAAGTTTTACATAAACATATCATCATCATCATCTTCCTGCCCTTATCCCATGTTACTTGGGGTCGGCGCAACACGTTTTCTTCTTCCATACCGTTCTGTCCCCTGTCACGCTATTACTGACTCCCTTTTCCTTCATATCACTCCTCACACAGTCCATCCATCTTTTCTTTGGCCTTCCTCTTCCTCTCCATCCATCCACATTTATATTCATAACTCTTTTAGTAACATGCGCTTCATAGGGATGAAGCGCATCACATGACCATACCAGGACAAACGGTTTCCCATATAAACATATAATGTTCTAAAATTATTAGATAAAATTTGCTACTAAAACCATTGAGGTAATAATGTACTACGCACACTAAAACGTAGTTTTGAAAGTAAAAGTCGCATAGTTCAAGTGAAGTAAGTTAGAACGAGGGTTCATTCTAGCTGAAAATGTACACGATACCACTACTTACAAGTTCGTCTTATAATTAAGAAGCTTGCCTGGGTTTGTTTACAGTAGTTAGAACTATCAAGTTAGTTTAGTTAAACACAATTTTTACTAACTGTTAGCTTTTGCTTGCGGCTGCTTGGATGTCGGAAAACGGCGAAAAAGCTAAAATTTATTTGGTTTTTTACTTTTGAGCATGTGCAAATAAATAAATAAAATTATCCTATTGGGACGTAGGTAGGTACATAGATTTTGATTTTTTTTTGCTCCGCAAATCTATGGGTAGGTAGATACTATCGAATTAAAAACGTTTGGCAGATGTAAGTCCATTCATTCGTTCGTTCAAGGCTATATTAATTACTAAATATCCAAAGGAAAACTCACTAGTTTTTCCGTTGTCATGGTGACTGAATCATCTGCAGTCAGAACAAAATAGACATTTATGATATTGAGTAGGTTGGCATGATTTATGTCAGTAAACATGTGGGATGACTGATGAACGGATCTTCGAAGTTCCACGGGCGTGTGATTGTTATACAGTTGATAAGGAAATTGAATGCCTTTGTCAATCACGATATAAGTAGGAGAACTTCCTAGTGTAGGGAAAAAGTAAAAAAAAAAACAAGAAATGAAAAACTAGTTACGAAAAAATGCGGCTACCATAAAAATCAAGTTTCATCTAAAACAAAATACCTGCAGACTTTTGCAGCGAGATTTCAGTATAGTAGTAGAGGTTTATGACGTGTTCTCATCAATAACAGTTAACAATAGTCCAAATTGTTTGTAATTAACATTCGTTAACGAAAGGTCATGTGTTTAATCCTAAATTTATAACCTTTTTACAATCTTTATCGCTGCTAGAATGTCACCTTAGGCCCTAGACAAGTGACATACTGACAACGAAAGCGAGGCGATAGCGATTTGAAAAATGTATGGAAATTTCAATCACTATCGAAACGTCTCTTAATCAATTCCCTATAGAGGCCCTAGACAAATGGTATTCTGTCAACGAAAGCGTAGCGATAGCGATTTGAAAAATGTATGGGAATTTCAAACGCCACCGAAATGTCACTTGATCAATCCCCTACAGAGGCCTTGGACAAGTGGTATTCTGTCAACGAAAGCGTGGTGATAGCGATTTGAAAAATGTATGGGAATTCAAACGGTATCGAAATGTCACTTGATCAATCCCCTACAGAGGCCCTAGGTATTCTGTCAACGAAAGCGTATCGATAGCGATTTGAAAAATGTATGGAAATTTCAAATGCTATCGAAACGTCACTTGATCAATACCCTAGGCCCTAGACAAGTGACATTCTATCATCGAAAGCGTGGCGATAGCGATTGTCAAAAAGGCAAAATTGTATGGGATTGACAAGCGATATCGAAAAATCACGTGATCAATCACTTACATTTTGACATTTAGACTATAGCCTTCGCTGACATTGAATAGAATAGAATAGAATAGACTTTTATTTGCTTTGAATGCAGGTAAATACAAATAGGATCGTAAATAACATAATAAAGAACCGTGTACATTCTGCCTTGTTGGCATGCAAATACAATACTTATTATATAAGTTATAAAAACAGGTTATTAAAGTGTATCATTTAGGAAATCCTGAACAGAATAATAACATTTATCCACAAGTAGTTCTGTAAAACATTTTTTAAATTTCATCAATGGCAAGGTTTTCATATGATCAGGAATTTTATTAAAGACAACAGGAGCCATACAGATCACACTTTTTTTTAATAAACTAGTTTTAAATGTGCCTGTGTGAAGTAAATTCTGATATTGTGATCTTAATGATGTACTCCGCTTTCTGGTTTCTGTTAGTGTGGCAAATAGATTACGGTTTGTTTTAACAAATATTGCTAATTCGAGGATATAGAGGCATGGGAAAGTTAATAGTTTCTGTGACTTAAATATAGGCACACAACTGTCAGTAACTTTGAGGCCAAATATAGCTCTCAAACAGCGCTTTTGAGCTTTAAAAATGCTTTCTCGTTCACTACAATAACCCCAAAATATTACACCAAACCTTAAAATAGAAGTTACAAGACCATGGTAGGCCACTAGTATTGTTGTCAGATTTACTTTTTTGGATAGGTTGTATAACATAAACGCGGTTGTGCTCAGACGTTTACAGATATCTTCTGCTTGCGGCTTCCATGTTAACTGGCTATCAATTAAGATTCCTAAAAATTTTGTGCTTTTCACTTTATCGATAGTTTGGCCGTTGTAGTTGATAACCATGTCACCTGTAGATATACGTTGGTGAAAATGCATAGTTTTAGTTTTTTGTAGATTTATAACTAGGTTATTATTGTCAAGCCATTTTATTAAACTGCTGATTGAGTTATTGATGTCATTTATGTAAGAGTCTTTATTGATACATGAAACAATAGAAGTACTGTCGTCTGCAAATAAAACCATTGGATTAGATATATGACGTGGCAGGTCATTAATATATAGTAGGAATAGTAGAGGTCCGAGGACACTTCCCTGCGGGACTCCATATTTTATTTCTTTAAATGACGATAAAGTTTTTAGTTCCTTCCTAGATTTTAAACATAGGCTTGATATCTCTATACATTGTCTACGGCCTTTGAGGTAGGTTTTTATTAAATTAAGAGCATTTCCACGAATACCGTACGCATCAAGTTTGGTTAAGAGAATATCGTGGTCCACGCAGTCAAAAGCTTTCGACATATCGGCATATATTGCACATACCGGTATTTTGGAATCTACTTTAGGCATTATTTCATGAAGAAAATCAAAGATGGCCATGTTTATATTTTTGTTTTTCCTGAAGCCCTTTTGTTCGTCACATAGTATGTGGTATTTAGTTAGGAAGTTGTTAAGAGATTCATAAATAATTTTCTCTATGATCTTAGAGAATATAGAAATAAGAGCAATTGGCCTATAATTTACCATTTCTTCTTTATCGTTTTTTTTATATACTGGTATGACTAATACGCTTTTGAGACTTTCTGGAAATACGCCAGACTGTATGCTCAAATTAATAATATGAGCAAGGGGTTCAGCTATACAATGTGCAACAAATTTAATAACTGTTGTTGAAATGCCATCGAGGCCAGTGCTCTTTTTATTTTTCAGGTTTCTAATTATACGCATTACATCTTGAGGTATAATTGGGGCCATAAATATTGTATGTGGGTTTATATTTATGTTAATGGTATCGCATAACGTACGTTTAGGTATGCCAGAGGATTGTTCAATGAAAAAATTATTAAAAAATTCGGCTATTAAATTAGGTTTTGATATTATTTCATCTCCTTTTTTTATTTGAGAAATGGGTTCTCTTAAACTCTTGTTATTATTTATAATTTGCCAGGCCGTTTTGGATTTGTTTTTTGAGTTATTTATTAAGTAGTTATTCTGCGCTTTTTGAGTAAGTTTAATAATTTTCTTGAACCTCCTTGAGTAAATCTTAAATTTATTTTTGTTTTCAGACGTTGGCTTTAGTCTCTGTTGCCATAACAGTTGCCGTTGTTTCTTGCTACATATTCGTATCCCTCGAGAGACCCATTTTATTTTTTTCTCAGATTTTACACTAACTAATTTGAACGGGAAACAGAGATCGTGTAACAGTAGGAAAATATCGAGAAAGTTATCACAGGCTTTGTTAGCATCCTCTATATTATATACATTAGAAAATGATAGACTTTCGAGGTGCGATCGAAACTTAATAAGGTTTTCTCGAGTTATATCTCGTTTTAATGTTCTCCATGTTTTTATTTGATTCGTTTTATTAATTTTTATCTTAATTATTTGAGCAGAGTGGTCAGATAATCCAAAGTCAGTGACTTCATGTTGGCACTTCTGCTTAAGATTATGTGCAAAATTGTCTAAACAAGTATTACTGATAAATCTAGTTGGCTGATTAATTTCTAGTTTAAGGTTGAAGCTCCTGAGAAAGCATTCAAATTCAGAGGTGATTCTATTCCTGTTCAAAACATCTATATTAAAGTCTCCACATAAAATAACTTTTTGAAGGGGTTTTTTACAGACATTTTTTAAAACGAGATCTAAATTTTCATAAAACTTACTTAGATTACATAATTTAGGAGGCCTATATACACATATAATTATAGTTTTTTGAGAAGGAAATTCTACAGCACAACATTCTATAATTCCTGATATCGAGTATTTCATTACGTCAGGTCGTTCTTTATACTCGTGTCCAACTCTTACTAGGATACAGGCACCGCCACGTTTTTTATTCTGTCTAGCAAAGCATGCCGCCAGCTTATAATTAGGAATATATAATAACTTTTCTTGGCCTGACATTATAAAATGCTCGGTTATACATATTACGTCGACTACTTTTTGCTGACTCAACAATTCCTGAATGTAAATATTTAAAAGGTCTGATTTATTTATAAGTCCGGCAATATTTTGGTGAAGAATATACATAGAATCAAAGAAAAAGCTCACGACTTGGGGATGCAACGACGTTGTTATCATTCTCGTGAATAAAGGCATCACATTCTATCGAAATCTCAGATATAGTTTGCAGTAAGTTATTAAAAATATTGCGCATTCCGCGGTCGTTTAACTTTCTATTTATTCTTGAAAACATAGACAAATCATACAGTAGATCTAAGTTAGTATCAAATGCAGTTGCGTAACCATAAGTTTGAAGATCAAGATGTAGTAAGTTGTTAAAGGTCTCAATTCGCCAATTAAACATAGTTGAGAAATCACTTAATTTAAAGGTAGGAACACATAAAATTACATTTGTATGCTGAATTTTAAGCAAGGATTCTCTTAATTCTATGATTATATTAACATAGTTTTCTGTTTGCTGAAAGTCTTTTTCACCAATCAAGATGACACAATAGTCGGACATTGTAAAGTCCGCCAATTTGTCATCCAAATTATTAATAAGTTGTGATATACCACAGTTTGGCAAAATATAATGACATATTTGAGAGTTTTTAAATGTTTCTTCAGCTATTGATGTAATATTATTAACTTTGTTAGCACTAACAACACATAATTTATTCTTCACTGGTTTGTTTACAGCTTCTATTATTTGGTTTTCATGGTTTCTAGGTGTAATAACAGACGTCTTGCTAGAGTCCAGGTTCTCATTGAAGGGGAGTTTATTACAATGCTTCCTGTTTTTCTTTTGAGAGTTAATACGTGGAGTTGATGAGGTAGGTGTATTCTTGCTTTTGCCAGGAGTTCCTACTGAAGTTAATGTTTTGGTAGCTTTTTTTAAAATATCATATTTAGAAGTGAGTTCAAGGACGGTATTCTTTAGTGAAGTATTTTCGAGATTTAGGTTCTGAATCTCCTCGTGTGCCGAGTTTAATTGTAAATTGAGCTGTTGTATTTGGCTTTGGAGTTGTTGAACCTGCACATCATTTTCATCGGTGGATATATTTGGTAAGCTACAGGTGCTGCCATCTATCTTAGAACTGTTGGGACTAGTTTCTACCGAATTGGTCTGGGTCAACGAACGACGTTTTGTATTCGGTATTCTGAACGTGATGTTCTCGAAGAAATTCATTATTGAATATTTATAATATTATCCTTAGACATTCACAAAAAGACAATCCGTATGCGAGGATCGAACTCAGACCACTCAAGTTACTTCTTATAAGGTTGGTTGCCGGGACACTAGACCAGCGCGACAGTTAGTCAAGGCGTTGAAATTGTTGATCAGTAAACTCTTTGAAATAGAAAGTTCGTTATATACCCGTCAATTTTGAAAACAATTTGAATGTTAGCTTTTACCCACTATCTAAGCGTCACTTTTATAAAATTTAGTTTTTAAACTTTATATCGTTTTGTTTTTTATGTTTATAAAACTCACAGTGATATTGGCCATGTATCTAGCAGTTTTATGCAAAAATAAGTAGTTATTATCACTCACAAAGCTAAAATAGTCACAATGTTTTGATCACTCACTAAAGTTGTGTTTATTTTGTTTACATTGAATAAATTATTTAGATAACACTTGCACTCACGAATTGTACTATTCTCATCACTTTCATAAAAAGATTTCAGTAGATACAGGTAATTAACTATTTTTAAACAATTTTAATACGGGAGCAGTATGTTTACGTGACGGCTGTCAGATGACGTTTTGTTTTAAGTGAATACCACTTTACTAGAAAAAAACGAATGTCTCACTAGTTTCCCCTGGTAGCAGTAAAAGATTAGTTCTCGAAATTGGTAACCTATAGAAAATTTTCAGTATAATTGCATACATTTCTGATGAAATATTACATCGAGGTAGCACTAAGCCGATTTGATGCTACAGACAAGAGGATTGTAAATGGAAAATGATTTTACCTTAATATATGTATTATCATTTTAATACGTTTGTTCATGCACGGGTTTCGTTTCTAGTTAATAGGACGTGTATAAACGCTGAATAAATACAATAGGATAATGTTATGTCAAGGAAAAAAAAGGTTTGATTTGTCATAGAATATAAAATACTTATACTTAATAACTTTTGCTTAAAACTAAGCCCTTAATGACATTTTTAGTAAGTAGTAGGCAGAATTTGATATATCATTTTTTTAAGCAATCTCTGGAAACACTGAACCCATGCAAAACGTTATTCTTTAGAAAAAATCTACAGTAACACTGAGTATTATCTTATAGGCTATATTTCCTGCCTGTGATACAGGATTACCTAGTACAGGCATCTTCCATTATTATACCTACATTAGTTATCTAAGATTCATACAGTGTTTTTACCTTTTTATTATCTGAATAAAGATTATTATTATTATTATTATTATTATTTAACCCAAAAAAAATTACAGCTCCTCATAGGAGCAAGTCGCGGGCAAAAGCTAATTTTACACATAACACATAATGCTCTTTCATATTTAAAAATAACAGAAATGTTCATGCAAATAAAACAAGCTTTTCTCAGTATACATGCAGGTTAAAGCACCCAGAGCGATCTCGATGCTTCTTCGAATATCTATTCATAGAAATAGTTAAGTGATTTTGTCACATTAATTAGCTCTAATTGTTTCTTTTCCCGTGGAGCGGCCTCTTCTCACCGGAAAACAGTATTGCAGGCAATTTTAATTGGATAGATTTTGGAATACCGGGACCTGAGGTCCTAGACAAGTGACTTTTTATCATCGAAAGCGACGCGATAGCGATTAGAACAATGTCAAAAATGTAAGGGTATGTCAAACGCTATCAAAATGTCACGAGATCAATAGACAAGTGCCGCTGACATCGAATTACACTTGTCGAGAGCCACTGTAGTGACGCAGTTGACGTGGGCGCAGTTCGCTCTCGAACACTGCGCAGTGAAGACATGTCTCATTGTCACTTAACACCATAAGTGTCAGTCAACCTTGTATAGTTCTTTATTAACGGAAACAATGTATAATTGTCACCAGGCGCTGCTGAAGATTTCTTCGGCGTACCTCAACAAGAAGATTCCGAATATTCCAGACATCAAGGTTGATGGAGCTGAGGAGAAATGGTAAGTGCCTTGAATATATGTTTCCTGTTTCTCTGTCTATAACTAAAATCCACTGGTTTTCCTGCCGACTTATTGTGTGACTGATCTGGAGGCGGTGAAACAGGTTGCATTAAACTTTTACTTATATTTTATTAACCTCCGACGGAAAAGAGGGGTGTATCTGTTTGTTTCTCTATTTGTGTATCTGTCTCTGGCATCATAGCTCCTAAACGAATTGATTTGATTTAGTTTTTTGTAGACTTTATCGAGAGTGTTCTTAGTTATGTTTGATAAATATTGGTTCAGCTTTTCAAAAGGTATAGGCGTTTTACTGTTTGAACCGGGGTGTTTTCGCAAGATATCGTGTCATCATTACGTGTTCGAAAAATTATCAAAAAGCGTGAATTAAAATGTATCGGGGGATTTTAATTTGTTTTAATTTTACCTGTTTATTTATGACTTTTCTTATTTCTATATACTATTTATATTCTAGGGTTGTTTCATGAGTGCCTATAATAAGCTTGCGTATCAATTTTTTTTATAGTTTGCTTTTAAAACCGTTTTTCCCCTTATTGGCGGTATTTAGTTCGTGAGTGCCTAGAAAAAGCGGCTTTCTTTCAGTGATAACGATTATCAAAAAGTTCAAAATGTATGGGGTTGACATGTGCTACCGAATTGTGACAGGGTCAATGGCAAATATTTCGGCGTTTTGACAATTGTAATTGCTCATTATAAGGTGAATAGAAGGGCTCAATAGAAGGTCAATATGTCTAGAATTTGGTTTTATTTCTTTCAACACGTATCTAACTCTCGTGGGTAGGTACCTAGTTAAAGGCCCAGACACAAAAAAGAGTTTGACTCGTGTGGAACTCACACCCGAGACCTGTACCGCAAAAGCTAACCGCTCAGCGCTATGCGAATATTGCATTGCACAAATGCGAATATTTATTCTATTTATAGATGACGATGCAACACCGCGTTTTTATAAAAAAATGTGAACCCTCGTTTAAAGACATTGTACTCCGGACGTCGGGTGTCCTTATTACGGTTTCTTAGAAAACGCGCTGTTGCATTGTTTCCGGCAACCTAATTGCGTAAGTGCCATCAATCGACAAATCACACAGACCGAAATCCACATGGCGACTTACATCTCGCATGTGATTGGTCGATTGATCGCGTCAAAACCTTTTGCTTTGCCGAATTCACTTACGCAATTAGGCTACGGGTGCTAAGGCGGATATTATAAAGCTTAATTTTACAGATATAAATAGAAGTAATTAGTACCCTTTTTACTTATAATAATAATAAAACAGGGTAAAGGCATAATCTATACTAATATTATAAAGCTGAAGAGTTTGTTTGTTTGTTTGTTTGTTTGTTTGTTTGAACGCGCTAATCTCAGAAACTACTGGTTGGAATTGAAAAATTCTTTTTGTGTTGGATAGTCCATTTATTGAGGAAGGTTATAGGCTATATAACATCACGCTACGACCAACGGGAGCAGAGCATAAATGAAAAATGTTGCAAAAACGGGCAAAATTATTCCTTTTTGAGAGCTTCCGTTGCGTGCGCTGCGTAAACGGTTTAATTACACAACAATCATGTATGTAGAGTAGGTAGGGTTGATGGGTAGGTAGGTAGCCAGTTGACGGGAGCGAAGCCGCGTGGGACAGCTAGTATAAATATACAAACAGTATGGAAACTACCTACAAACGCTCGAAACGGCACACTCACACAAAAATGCGCACCGACGAGACTCCTAAGCAGAGCGTCTGCGGTGCTGTCAATAGTGCGAGCCGCTTAGGGGTCTCGTCGATGCGCATGTTTGTGTGAGTGTGCCGTTGAGAGCTTTTGTAGGTAGTTTCCGTACCGTTCGTCCATATTTTACTTTGGTAAAAGCCTTTACTCATATAGGGAAGGTAATAGCGTTAATCACCAAGCTTGCTCAATGTGCGTTTACGATTACATACTTGTTTTAACTATAAATTCACTTTTTACTATCACATATAATTAAATATTCTTAAGACCTTATTATAAGATCAGTCATTTAAGAAACATACTAAACCATTGGACCAGGTGGACCGATGACCTGGTGAAGGTTGCGGGGATCCTCTGGATCCGCGGAAAATACGGGACCGGTCAACGTGGCGACGCTTGGGGGAGGCCTATGTCCAGCATTGGACATCGTTCGGATGACAATGACTAAACCATTGAAGGCACTTGACCATTGTTTTCTTGAACCACACAATTTATAATAAAAAAACTTGCTGCCTTTTTGAAAAAAAGTCTTTATCATATTTTTTATTATATTGCAGCAAGCTTTATAAGTGAAAGTCCGAAATATTCTTAAGAGATGTACCTATGTATATTCTATCGGCATTAAAATGCCTTTGTTTCTATTCATGCCGTGATATTCCCGAGTGTAAAAAAAAATTCTTAACAAACATTCAAATATACATACATTTACTTTTATAATAAATTGTATTATTTAAATAACATAAGATCACGCCTGTATGCACCAAAGTTTTTGGCAGAAGTGCATTTACATTATACACACATTTCACCCTATATTTTTTTATATTTCATCATATCAGTCGAAAGACGTCCACAGCTGGACAAAGGCCTCCCCCAAGCGTTGCCACATTGCATTTGCACAAGCGTTGACCGATCTCGTGCGTCTCGCATCCAGCGGATCCCCGCAATCTTTACCAGGTCATCGATCCACCTGGTGGTAGGCCTTCCAACGCAACCTCCTTCGGTTCGCGGTCGCCACTCCAGAACTTTTCTGCCCCATCGGCCATCCGTACTGCGAGGTATGTGTCCTGCCCACTGCCACTTAAGTTTGGCAATTCTTCGGGCTATGTCGGTAACCCTGGTTCTCTTGCGGATCTCTACATAACTGATTCGACCACGCGAGGACACTCCGAGAATGGCCCTCTCCATTGCCCATTGGGTGACTGTACGCTTTCTGATGAGCCCCATTGTGAGTGACCACGTCTCAAAACACGTCGATAGGTCATAACTGTTATGTTTAAGGCCCATGTATAAGGAAGGGCCATCAACCGGACACAAAGTTCAAAGTAAAGCTATAAGTTATTAATAAACAAATAAATTAATGTAGGTACTACCACCACAGCCAAGCACGCAAACTCGGTAATAAATAAGACCCCTAAAAACCATAACTTAAGTACCTAATATCAATAACTTAATTCGATTTTACCTACATAGGAAAGTTTACCATTTAATTTCTATCTTACATTCCATTTTTCTGATTGAAATTTAAAATCAGCATTGTAATTTCAACTTTGATGCTTTAACTTTAAAGTCTAAATTACAACGACGATGTCCGTAAACTATTTTTTTATTTTAATTAGATGTCATAACTTAGCTGCAGATCATAAATAATATTAATTTAAAAAAAACTTCAACATTTTTGTTCCAAACAAAGTTTAAAACTTGAAACTTCATAAAGTTTCCTCAGTAGTGCAAACTAGTGCCATCTATCAAACGTAGACTCAATCAACTGCAGTTTGGTGCTACGTTGCTTGAACGCTACGTTGTCATTAGGAAGTCTTCGAATAACTTTTAGAACTAAATGAGGCGATGCAAATGTGCGTCATTGGAATTAGTTTAGCCACTTTTTACTAGATGGCGCCAATATGGGCATTCGTAGCATTGTCGTAGCAGGTGCTACGAAAACTCGTAGCATACCTTTAACGTAAATTTTTGTTTTAGGTTTATTTCGATATGTTGCCATGTAGAATTATTTGAGTTACCAGAAAGATAAAAGATAATAATCAATACAAAAGAGATTCATAAAACTTGTGTTTTGCGCGAATTTGCAGACAAGATACATAGTACAAGTTACTACAAATAATATGTAAAGACTGCCATCTTTCATACAAAACTATAAATGAAATTGTAAGTTTCTGTAAAATATTTTTAATATATACAAGAAGAACACAAGTAGTTTTCTCGTCAAAGTATAGAATTTTCTCGGTCCCCAACAAAGCGAGCTTTCGCATGACCTGAGATGAGATCTCTTATATTCACACCTGCAGATTCACGATCGTGTCGAGGTCACCGGCCGACCGTGACCGACCGGACCGGACCCGGTTCAGGGCCGGCCAAAGAAATTATGACAAATATATACTCCCCTTTTAGATACCAGTTTCGAGTACTCGCTCTAAAGAAAAAAATTGGTTGAGTTAATGTAATGCATTATTTATGTTTTAGAAGTACTTCTGTTTAAATAAGAAATTATAATCTAACGTATTACCGTCAATTTCTAAATTAATTGAAGTAGGTTATTTGTGAAACTCTAATCATACCAAAATACCTATCACAGTTTGATTAAAAAAAAACCGGCCAAGTGCGAGTCGGACTCGCGCACGAAGGGTTCCGTACCATTATCGCAAAAAACGGCAAAAAAAAACACGTTTTTTGTATGGGAGCCCACCTTAAATATTAATTTTATCCAGTTTTTAGTATTTGTTGTAATAGCGGCAACAGACATACACCATCTGTGAAAATTTCAACTGTCTAGCTATCACGGTTCATGAGATACAGCCTGGTGACAGACAGACAGACAGACAGACAGACAGACGGACCGCGGAGTCTCAGTAATAGGGTCCCGTTTTTACCCTTTGGGTACGGAACCCTAAAAAGGATTTGACACGTTATGACGATACACGATGTACGATACAAATTCACTTCAGAAATTTAAAATATTAATCCTTTCAGGATGTATAAACCAACAGATAGCCATCACCTACACATCCTTATGCAATAAATTAGGGCATTGTCCATAATATTTGTTAATAAGCATTGCCATAAATGTTCATTGAAATATCCCGCCAAAATCTATTTCCTATTTAACTTATCCCAGTTTTAAACTCACTCACTACCTACCCAAACCGACTTCTATAAAAGGAAATACGAACTCGGATAAACGCAGCTTCAGACACACATCGAATTAGTTTCATTTGACACTTCATATGAAACTCACACGAGAGGAAATAGACATCACGTCGGATCGTTCGGATCAAGTGGCAAAAGGATGCACAGAAAAGCACAGCAAAAAGCAAAAGGTATTCGACACCATTTTTAATATCCGCTCTTGACTTGCGTCGATGAGAACTTATGGTGAGCGACAGAACCATTCAGCAGAGCTGGGAAATATGAAGATGTAGAAGATTTTGAACGAGTTTGTGCGAGCTTTCATCGTGTACGTCGTTTTATCTGGAGTGACATTAAATCGTAGTGTCAAAACTAGAAGTGGTTAACCAGTTGTGTTTTGTGTGATAATTTTAAATTTTCTTCTAAGGGCGTTGTTGTTATCAGCCGGATTGTATTCACGCACGCGGGCTTTAAAGTAAAGGGCACGCATGCGGGCCAATCCCGCGTGCATGAGCAAATCCGCGTGATACTAAAAACGCCCTAAATGACAATTCCTATATCATAAGGAACGTTCGCCTGCACATCTCTGTCAAAATCACCATTTCCTCACATTTTGACAAGTTTTTGACATTGATTGTCACTTGAGATAATATTGTAAGGGTAAAAACAGGATCCTATTACTAAGACTCCGCGGTCCGTCTGTCTGTCTGTCTATCTGTCTGTCTGTCACTAGGCTGTATCTCAAGAAACCGTGATAGCTAGATAGTTGAAATTTTCACAGATTATATATTTCAGTTGCCGCTATAACAGCAAACACTAAAAACAGAATAAAATAAATATTTTAGTTGGGCTTCCATACAACAAACGTAATTTTTTTGATAATGGTACGGAACCCTTCGCGCGCGAGTCCGACTCGCACTTGGCCGGTTTTAAGTATGAGAATAGGCCGGCAGGTTATGAGGTTTAGGTACATATTTTAAGGAATGGGAAGATGTAACGTATGAAAAAAAGCAGTCAAAAATGGTGTATTTTAAAATAGTGGTAGGAAAAATCATTCTAATTTTCATAAACCACATTAAGTATTTAATGGCAGTTATGCATTTAGTATTGTTTGGTAGCTTCTTCAAGGCCCTGGAAAGGTCCACTGGAGAATCATCATTATTTTCTTGCAAAACAAAGAGGCATACTATCTGCAACAAAACAATGCATCGGCATTATTCACTATAACTTTTCCTTCTTCATTTCGTTCAAAGCAAACTTCCTGAAAAATACCTATCTTAGTTTTATTTGTCAATTTCGAAACTTTAGCTTTTATTTAAAGGGAATCCGTTAAGTTTCCTAAGCAGGTGTATCTTCCTTTACTGAATGTATTAGGTCTTACCTATCTGACTGAGTTTTACTTCACTAGACCAAACAAACAACATTTAACATTATATTTTAGCCTTATGTATGTATATGTGTATGTTTGTTCCTATGTTTCGTTCTAGAGACCAAACGAGTTGGCCATTTTTGATGATTCATACGTCAATCGATTCGTCTTAACCCTGCGAGTGTCACTGGTTACATTAATATTGAAACAAAAAAATGGCGGATTTTGGGCGCCATATTGTGGGGGAGAAAAATATTTTTTCTTCCAAACCCATCGTGTGGGGTATCAAAATAAAGGGATTTAAGAGTTGATTTCAAAAATATATATCACTTATATGTTAAAACGTACATAAATCCAAAAAAAAACTAAAAGGTTATAAATAAAAAAAGATAATTCAAAAAATCAAGAAACCCGACTGCTCAAAAAGCGAACTAAAATGACGTAAACAAGAAGAAAATCATGCTGTGCAGTTGGAGGATACATCTGGTTTTGGTCAGCCAGCTCGCGAATACGTATCCTCCGACAGCACAGCATGATTTTCTTCTTGTTTACGTCTTTATTTTTAGTTCGTTTTTTAAGCAGTCGGGTTTTTTACAAAACATTAATTAATAACATTAGTTATATTTTGTTTATTATTGTTTGTGTTTTGCTTATCTCGTGACTCCTGTGTGGGACAAAAAAAAACTTTTTTTCTTGGTGTCTGTAAAATTATTGTTACTAACAACCACAGCTATGGACATTTTTGTCTGAAATAAATTATTTTATCTTTTATTATAGTTTTAAAATAATTAATTATAGTTAAAGGATTTTTAGAACCATACTTGTATTTCCAACAACCACCACCATAAACAATACATACTAATTTTGAGTAAAACAAACAAAATTCCTAATAGACGTTTCTGTCTCATTACAAATACAAGTTCAGGTGCCAAAGATAAACGTTTCAACACCAACTAACTGCAAACTTTAACTCATTGACGTGGACCTCAAGCATGATAGACTGACTTAGGATAACGTCCATCGCGGCATCGCTCAGGGAAACTTAGTGTTGAAAGTTGAAGAAGTTGTTTTGTTTATTAAAGGAGTTCTTATTGCAGCAATTAAATAACTTTATATTAGACGTAAGAGGACTTCATATTACATTACACTAGCAGCTCCGCTTCGCACGGGACACTTGTTTTTTGCCAAAATTTTCAACAATTATCGTCATATTTCAAACAAATTTAATCAAAACCTTAACAAATTATACACCTAAACCTTCCTCGTGAATCATTCCGTCTATTTGTGAAAACAGCTTGGAAATCCGTCCATTAGTTTTTGAGTTTATCGCGTACAGACAGACAGACGTGGCAGGAGACTTTCTTTTATGATATAATTATATATAGTGATGTAGCACTTTATATTTAAATGGTTCTTCTCTTTATATTTATTGTATTAGGACTAGGATCATCATTTGTTTTCAAGGTTATCAAATTGATAACAGCAGTATTACCATGTATTTCGCATTATTATTATCATTCGGTCGATTGGGTCCATAAATTTGGAGTGGCGACCGCGTACTGGAAGACGTAGCGTTGTAAGGCATCCCACTAGATGAACCGATGACCTGGTTAACGCTGCAGGAATGCGCTGGATGCGACACGCAATGTATCGGTCATTTGACACTTGAGGGTGTCTTATGTCCAGCAGTGGGCGTCTTTGCACTGACATAATGATGATGCAGGACCTACCGGCTAAGGTTGTACAATATTCATTTGTTCACTAATAGACTGTGTACATTACAGTATATTAGTGAACAAATGAATATTGTGACGTAGTTATGAGAGTTATATTGTATACTAGCTTCTGCCCGCGTCTTCGTCCGCGTAAAAAGTGTTTTATCATCCCAAGTGAACACAAACTATCCCCATGCCAAATTTCATTAATATCGGTCCAGCCGTTTCGGAGTCTATAAAGAACATACATACATACATACTTTCACTTTTATATATATAGATTTAAAATAAACAGTTTCAGAGAGCTTACAGCAAAGAGAATTTCATGGAACATAGGAAGCTGAATTTCATCATATTATTGAACAATTCATTAAGAGCTTTTCACTCAATTGTAACATGCTCGTAAAAATGATTATTGTACGAGTATATTACAAATGAATATATTTGATTCAGTTTTAATAGTTTACAGTAATTCTGACTGAAGATAAAAAGCGAAAAATAAAATAAAAATTCGTTAGAAGGCCACTGTAACGAAAATTCTGTCTAGATATTTTTCTTTAATTAATCAATGTGCCTAGCCTTTTCCCAACTATGTTCGGGTCGGCTTCCAGTCTAACCGGATTCAGCTGAGTACCAGTGTTTTACATGAAGCGACTGCCTATCTGACCTTCCCAACCCAGTAACTGGGTAACAGCGGTACCCTTTGACTAGACTGGTGTCAGATCTCAAGCTTCTGACTACTCGTAACGACTGTCAAAGATCTTCAAATGACAGCCGGGACCAACGGCTTAACGTGCTTTCCGAGCCACGGAGGAAGCTCGGTATGTTGAAAATGGTCACCCATCCACGGACCGACCTCGTTTATTTTTCTTTAATTAATGAATCATTAAAAATATATTCTAATATAATATTATCTAGTAAGATCATATATTATGTCAATATACAGTGAGTGGCTAAACTAGTAATAAAATGACTCGTGTGAAATCACCCGGTATACTAAGACCGCCATTTTTTTTTTTGATTTTGCCGTATAAAATTCTCATGCATACTGCGGGATTGCGGGGATTTATGTGGGACTCACACCCAATAAAACTCCATGGTGCCCTCCTGTGCCGTTTAAGGCGGGAACACGGGCATGCGTTAATCAAACAACATCTCTTTACCCGACTACGGCAAAGCCAAAAGGAATGTTTATGATTTTCAGAGCGCTTGGGGGAAGCCTAGGTCCAGCAGTGGACGTCTTTTGGCTGAAATGATGATGATGCTGATTTAAACAGTGTATTTATGTATGTTTGTATGTATTTACGTATGTTCCCCCGTAGCTCTTAAACTATTCATCCGATTTTGATGAATTATGTGTCAATCGATTCGTTATTATGGCCCGGATAAAAATGGTTATAGTTTTTATTAAACTTTTTCCTTGTTATGATATCTAACTATGTCCCCGATGTGGCCTATGTCCAGCAGTGGACGTCTTTCGGCTGATATGATGATGATGATATCTACAACCACTTTGTATAATCATTTTCGATCGATAGTATCGTGTTTGCACCAGTATTTCTATTCTCTTCCTCGAAATAATTATTAAAGGAATAAAACAGTATTTTTCTTCGGTAAGAAGAGCAAGAACGGTGCTCTGAGTTGCATTGTTGCTGTTGTTCTGAGCTACAGTGTTCCAATCAGCAAGCGATTAAAACGTATACTTTGAAAGCAAACATAGTGATTGCTAGTAACCCTTCTGGAATAAAAAATTGTATTTGATTTTAAAATTGATTTCCTTTGCCTGATTTTCATATTTATTGCTAAGGGGTGCAATTCGTTACCCAGTTCTGTTTAGTAAACTTCAATTTCAAAACAGAAATTTATTGACTATATTTTTATTTGAAAATTATAAATATATTATAAATACTTACATAAAAAGTTTTTATTAAATTACTTATTAGTTTAATGGGTTCTGAAGCTGAATCAGTAAGAGAGGCACCACCCATATGTGACCATAAAATAATATTCTAAAAAAACGTTCAAATGTATGAAATTGCCGATTAACATGCATTACCTAAATATCTTGTGGTCAGTCCCGAACAGAGATCTCAGAATTAAAAATTTGAAGCTGAGTATTTCCTATCAAACTTTGGCATTCGTGTAGAGTTTGGCGCGGTCTTAAATCCAAATATTCAAACAGAAACCGGCGGCGGCGGCTCTTTGTAAAATATCTATAAAATATTTAGTTTTCGAGATATACTAAATATAAGATAGCTTCGCTTGTATTTTAAATTAAATGTCTGGCGCCCGTATCACCTCATCTTGGCTGCATGAAGGAAATAAGTAGAGCAGGCAATTTACATATTGCAAGCCACAAGGAAACGTATAATAGAAGGTATTTTAGCTGAATCTGGTAATATAAAAAATTGAAACATGGAAAAGATTATAACAAAACATCACGCCTAATGCCCCCGAAGGGTTAGGTTAGGTTAACACTACGATCTATTTCAGCAATTATGTTTAAGTCCCATGTACAGTTGAGGGTCAAAAGTGAAGTCACACTCTACCAAAACAGCAGCGGCATTTTTTTTAGGCAGAAGTAATACAACTTTTCACGGTCATTAGGTATAATCTATACTTTAATTTTTATGCAAAATATTAAATCAGTTGTGGATAATTTAACTTATTCTACTAAAACTAGACATTTGAGTATTGGGAGAGAAAGGCTGCACTTTTGATCCTTGAAACGAATAGTACCTCCATATTGCTTACTTATTATCACCAATTTAAACGCCTAATTTTTATTTATTCAAACGCCGGAACTATTAAATTTTTGCCCGATTCAAGAATCAAACCCAGCACCTCACGCTCAGCTGCAGCAGTGCGCATGCGACTACTAAAAGATTATGGAAACAATGTTCACATCTTTGGTAGCTATATTTTTTTCAAACACCGGCCACGTGTCGGACTTAGCACCAAACCGCAAAAACAAGTTGGTAGTAATAGAAAAAATTAGGGCATTTCAAAGAAAACGATACGATAAAGTTCATAGGTCAATATGGGCAGTAAAAAAAACTCCGAAAATAGTTTTGTAAAAAGTAAGCTGTCTTTGGTGGCTTCTCATTACTTTGTTTTCCAAAATTAATACAGTATTTATCTACTCATAGAACTCTAAACAACGATAAACCCACTCGATGGGGTAGGTTATTTTTTTTTCACTCCTCCCTTTATCGATGCGGGCTGCATTAAAAAAATATAAAAATAAAATTGACTATTTGTATGGCTTTGGGTCAATGGCGGCTTTACTTTAAGTTCACTCGTGCGCCGAACTACCAGATTTTAACAGGTTTAAAAAAACACATTTCACTGCGGAAAAAAGTCGGCGTAAGTATATTTCAAAAAAACAAAAATACAAAGGTATTGACAAAATGTTGTTTTACTACAACTTTGAATTCGAATACTTAGTGAGCTGGTAAAGTGCACCACCACTTCTATGATCCACCAGCCACCTCTGCTTACGGAAGAAAATTGTAAAAAAATTAAGACTTCAGCTTCCACCGTTTGGCTTTTTAAAACCTGAGTGTCAGACACGTGAGTGATAGCAATACGGCTCTGTTTTGGACCCTTTGGGTACGGAACCCTAAAACGCACCTAGGTATGTTTTAATGGTAGTTAAAGTTCTGTATATCCTAAAACGCACCTAGCTATGTTTTAATGGTAGTTGAAGTTCTGTTTATCCTAAAACGCACCTAGCTATGTTTTAATACTAGTTGAAGTTCTGTTTATCCTAAAACGCACCTAGCTATGTTTTAATGGTAGTTAAAGTTCTGTATATCCTAAAACGCACCTAGATATGTTTTAATGGTAGTTGAAGTTCTGTTTATCCTAAAACGCACCTAGCTATGTTTTAATGGTAGTTCAAGTTCTGTTTATCCTAAAACGCACCTAGCTATGTTTAATGGTAGTTGAAGTTCTGTTTATCCTAAAACGCACCTAGCTATGTTTTAGTGGTAGTTGAAGTTCTGTTTATCCTAAAACGCACCTAGCTATGTTTTAATGGTAGTTGAAGATCTGTTTATCCTAAAACGCACCTAGCTATGTTTTAATGGTAGTTGAAGTTCTGTTTATCCGAAACAAAACTGACTATCTGATTGGTAGTATAGGTCAACTCGACACCTTACAATTTGGTTGCTAGTTCAAGCTAGTTCTCTGAACTTACTTCACATCTCAGGTGTCGATGAAACAACACTTCCTGGAAAGCTGGAGGCTATATACAAGGTTTATCTTGTCAGAATTCCTGTTATACGAGAGAACAAATATGCAGGCTTCCTGGCTATTGCAAATAAGTCACTGCGAGGGTTCAAATACTGCTGTAAATTCACGGTACAAATTCTAGAATTTACTAAAGCTCTTTAAATTTGCTCTGCAATTGATTCCGTGTTCTTCTTACAAAGCTCTACGAAGCTTGGTGATTTTAATTGTGTTGATTTATACTGTGAATGGGAAAAGAAAGAAAGAAAACTAGTTATATATTATATTGGCACACACAGATACACACAATCTAGGTACAAAAAAACCTGCCAAATGCAAGTCGGACACGCGCACGCAGGGTTCCGTACCATGATCGCAAAAACTGCATAAAAATCACGTTTGTTGTATGCGAGACCCAATTAATAGTACATTATGGTAAAAGTGTGTAATGTTGATTACCGCTGAGGCGCCATTGAGACCCGAGCCGTCAGGTGAAGGTCTTAAGAGAGCCGAGGACGGTAATCATCAATACACACGTGTATCATACGATGTTTTTTAACACACTTGTGAAGAAAATAATACAAAAAAATCATATCCAACAGTGAAAACGAGTTATGATTTTTTTTTCGCAATGGCGGGCATAATTAATCAGCTTTCCTATGCGCGCGCATCTAACAATGGCGATCGGCCATAGACTAAAAAAAATAAGTTATCTTTTTTTTGGCTTTTCGCTAATAGCGTTTTAGCCATGTACAAAATGGGGAATTTTAAGTTTTCTTTATTACAGACAAAAACAAAAGTTATATTTAAGTGAAAGTATTATTTATTAAACACGTACAAGTTTAAATTATCTATTTAAATACGAAGTTGCATGAAATGTGTTGCATTTGTACTATTGAGCACGATCTTTTATGTATCGAAACTTTTTAAGAACTAATAAACTAATAAATTAAAAAAAAACTTAAAAAAAACCGATTAATTTTGCCCGCCATTGCGAAAAAATTTTCACAATTTGTTTTCACTGTTGGAAATGATTTTTTTGTCTTATTTTATTCACAAGTTTGTTGAAAAACGTCGTATGATACACGTGTGTATTTATTACCGTCTTCAGCTCTCTTAAGACCCTCACCTAACGGCTCGGGTCTCAATGGCGCCTCAGCGGTAATCACCAACTTTACACACTTGTACCATAATGTACTATTATCTCATTTGTGAATAATAGTATTGAAAAATTAAACTTTGATAACAGGTGTCATTATGTGGCTAAATGCGGTGAAATTATAGCCACTTTATGAGCAAGTGTGTTGAAAATATTTATTTTATTCTGTTTTTAGTATTTGTTGTTATAAAGGCAAGAGAAATACATCATCTGAGAAAATTTCAACTGTCTAGCTATCTCAAAAAATACCGGCCAAGTGCGAGTCGGACTCGCGCACGAAGGGTTCCGTACTATTATAGCAAAAAACGGCATAAAAATCACTTTTTTTTATGGGAGCCCACCTTAAATATTTATTTTATTCTGTTTTTAGTATTTGTTGTTATAGAGGTAAGAGAAATACATCATCTGTGAAAATTTCAACTGTCTAGCTATCACAAAAAATACCGGCCAAGTGCGAGTCGGACTCGCGCACGTAGGGTTCCGTACCACTATTGCAAGGAACGGCATAAAAATCACGTTTGTTGTATGCGAGACCTAATTAAATATTTATTTTATTCTGTTTTTAGCATTTGTTGTTATAGCGGCAACAGAAATACATCATCTGTGAAAGTTTCAACTGTCTAGCTGTCACAGCTCATGAGATACAGCCTGGTGACAGACAAGCAGACAGACAGACGGACATTGGAGTCTTAGTAATAGGGTCCCGTTTTTACCATTTGGATACATAAAGAAAATCACCGGCCCAATATGGCAACAATTAGCCTACGACAAAGAGTGGTGGCAATCATTGGAGTAGGCCTTTACCTGAGGAGTATCACATATTCACATACATATTTACATATACTCGTACATATTCATATGTAGATACTTATTCAATAAGCATAATTTATTTATAACGGAAATAAAAGGCATTTTTATGTTATGTATTTATACTGTAAATATTGGTTTCCAGCATTTCCAGCCATAAAGACTCGACCTACAGTAGTTGCTCGCCGTATTTGCTTGACCTAACACTAGTCAGTTCTCACCTTAGATATATTACTATTGGCAAACGGTTCACCGCCTAATCTGATGGAAATTACGGTTTTCCTGGTAAATTCACCCAACAGTTGGCGCTACTTTGGCGAGAGGTCCTCCAAATGATAACACAACTTATGCTATCGTTATGACGTTGATGTCAATTTAACTAATATCGGAAAACATAAGCGCTTTCACAAGTGCCTGGACATAACGTTTCAATGCTGATAACTCTCATTAATAATAATTATATGTAACTACCACCACTTAAAGTACATCATCTTCATCACCAAGCTCCAAGTTTACTAGATACATTCTTCTCTATCAGTGCCTTTCTGGATGGTGCCGATACGATTTATATCACACCGATAAGCGATTTTTACTCAGTAAGTAGTGTCCGGTTTCGGTTTCGGTCGAGTTTCGGCAAAAAAACGACTTTCAGTTTAGTTTCGGTTTCGGCGGCAAACCTGCCGAAATTACGATTGAAACCGAAACTGTGTTCGGGCGTCCTCGCGCTGTGATCGGTCATATTCGGCGCGTTATATTCCATCCAAGCGATTTTATGGAGACTGCATAGCATGTGATTTTAAGATAAAAAATAAAGACTGACTGATTATAATTCTTTATTTTTCTCTCAAAACATATCCTTCTAAGGAAGTTTCGGTTTCGGCCGAAACAGAGACTGTTGCCGAAATTCGGTTTCGGTTTCGATCGTAAAAACCAGTTTCGGTCGGACACTATAAGTAAAATTGCAATTATGTTCACATGGACATAATGCGATGCACTTCGACCGATACGCACTTCATTTTTCTTAGAAAATACGTGTGCGATATCGTCTATCGACTCAATTTAAATTGCGGCGCGTCATCATGAAAGGGCCTTAGTCATCATGTCAGTAATTATACAATAACATACCTACCTACTTTTTTATTTTCATGTGGGCTACGAACGTCCATAAAATTTTATTGCAGATTAAATATAAAAAGTGGAATGAAATATATAAAAACAAACTTGTGTTGATGAACTACAACAAAGATTCTATCGATGTCAAATTGTTAACAAATACCTACCTACACCAATTTAATGCCGTAAACATATTCGCACTCACAATTACTATACTATAAAAAGTCTTTTACAAAAAGGTGCAGTGATAAATATCTCAGCGATATATTTTCCGGTTAAAGCCTCTGTCTCGCCGTTTTTACGTCGACAATTTAATTCCGATACGCTGAACGATGCGCTTTTCACGGGGGCTTTCATTCTGTTATATTGCATATTTCTAGTAAAAACTTACAATGTTGCTGATATACGTTTTGTTACAGAGTTCCAAAAAAGGAGTTTATCGATTCTATACGTATATGTATGTAATATTGTTGGAATTGCAAATAATGGGCATCCTAAACATGTGTGCCAAATTTCATTAGTTTATGTATATATGTTTGTCTACGCATTTCTTCGAAACTAGTTATCGAATCGTGGTTATTATTATCATATTTTTATTGGATTAAATATCTCTCAACTTAGGGAACAGTGCAAGTTTCATGAAAATTGGTTCGGCAGTTTTCAAGATATGGAACATACAACCGAACTCCTTATTGACAAACAGCACGAATGTGTAAATGTTAATTTAATTTTATTTGTTTCTGTTCTATATATGTACAATAATATTTACAAACTAATATTAAAACTTAAAAAAGAATAAAAATATATACAATTACGGGGCGTCAAAAAATTCGTCTACATCGCTGTCAACAGGAAAAGTGCCCAGAAGGCTGGCAGCATTGCCACGTTTGATGGCAATGCTGATTCTTTGGCAAAAAAAAACGCCAGCCCTCTGGTCTCGTGAAGAGTCGACCAACCGCTTGGCGATATCCCGAAAAATTAGGTGTGCACTCGGACCCCATGGCCCTAGTGTTTCAACCCCAAACGGCTCAAACACATAATTACCAATTAAGTTGTTGTATTTGCGCCGTTTGAGGTTTTCAGCACCTGCAGCAGCCGCCCCAGCGCAGCCTACCGTGCTAGGAAGATGGGATGGTGCAAGGGTGTAGACACAAGTTGCATCCCACACCAAAGACCTACCCAACTTCCATGGCATTATGGTCATACCATCTGGTCTCTTCCCATCGACGCGTGCCAGGCCATTGGGTTCTAAGACAGCTGGCACCCCGGCGGTGGCAAGAGCACTACGGATAAGATCATTAATGCTAGCGTGCCGCGCAATCCGACCTGCACTCTTACTACAAGAAAAGCCATGGTGTCCGAGGCAGTCGACTGCTTCGCCGCATTGACAGCGATAATGTGTAAATTGAGTTATTATGGGTATTTTATCAATTCATTCCTACCTTACGTGCTCACTGTTTAGAGACGGTGTACCAAAACTAAAAAGAAAGACATAAAAACTTTTTCACAATAATATATACCGACTTCAAAAGCAAAACACTAAAAAGCGCAAAATAAAATTCAGCTTCGGCAGACGGTGTTTCTTTCGTTGGTTATTCTTTTATTTCCAACTTCATTTTATAAACCATCGATAGCAAAAATAATAAAGTACCTACTTAGATATATTTTAACATATTTCAAAGCGTGGTTCAACATAAAATAATATCATGCCTGTTTTTACCAAAGTTAGGCAGAGATGCACCCATAGTTCACTCATATTACGCCAGTTATGTTTTTTAGGTCCCTAGAAAGCGAGCATATTGTCATCAACCGACCACAAATCCAAACACTGGAATGTTAGTGAGAAATTCCAAATGGAAACCCCAATACCACTTGCCCAACAAAGCACTTTTCTGTACCGTTACTGTCTTTGACTAAATACAAAACTTTTCCTATTTTCTTATGTATGATAACCGATTTACCAAAAAGGAGGAGGTTCTATGTTCGACTTGGAATATGTTTTTTTAAAATGTATTTTCACCGACATCTCCGTCAATTGCGAAACGATTTTGAAAATGTTTTTTGTGTTTGAATAAGTATGTTCCGAAATTGGTCCCATTTCAATTTAGTGAAGATCTGATGAAGAATTTCGGAGATATACAACAGAACTCTTCAATAAATATCGGCAAATCTCTCGGGATTGCTGCAATCGCATGTCTGTTTATTGTTTATACCATTTCAGAACATAACATCACGCCAGTACGCTCTTAAGGGGTACGCAGATCCTTCATTTCACCGGTTATGATCAAGTTTCATGAAATCTATTCTGGCGTTATAGTTACTTTACTAACTTGCCTATTAGGTAGGTGCAACTAAAAAGTTAAAAAAAAAACTTTTTGCAAAAAAAATACTACCGACTTCCAAATACAAAACTACAAAGTGAAAAATAACTTTATTTTTTGAAGTCGGTGTCCATTACGCAACAAAATTGGTACCTATGAAAGACACCGAATTTGAAAATAGTTATTTTTTACTTTGTAGTTTTGTATTTGGAAGTCGGTAGTATTTTTTTGCAAAAAGTTTTTTTTATCTTATGTATGATGCCCTTACACCACGTATAGCTTCTTTTGTTTACCTATTTTTTATATAATACGTTATCGTTTTTTTCTAAATGTTTCATTTTGTGTTTCCCTTGCTGCTTAGGTTGCGTACACTATTGATTTTTTACAACGTTGGCTATAGAGGGTGACTAAGGTGCCGATGACTTTGGATCCATCAGGTCTAATCGCGACCTTAAGGCGCTACCCCGAGCAAAACGCCGCGTTAGCCGTTTTTCGTGCAATTTTTAGGAGCTATCTACTCGTTATTTAAAATTAAATATCAACTAATAAAAATACATTAAATTTCTACATTTTATTGATTCCTAAATTGTAGTTTTTTTATGAAGTATATGTTTCACTAATCTCCTTCCATCAAAACCATAAAAATGAGAAAAAAAGTCGTGTGGCACTCGGGGACTGCCGCGGTAAAGCTATTGCATAGCATTTATTCTAGATCCAGTCCTGGAAAATGCGTCAAAAAAATTAAAAACGTTAAAAACTCGAAAACGTAGCGAGCCAAACCCGCATTTATTTACGATTAATAAAACTCTAAAAAACAAAACAAAAATACCCTTATTCACATTGAAATAAGGTCGCTTTTCTTTGACAAGCAAAAGTGACCCTTATTCTCATTAGCATAAGGTCCACATTTATCACCATTGTCACAGAAACAGCTCAGAGAGACCGATAAAAAGCAAAAAAATTACGACCAACAAAAATTTTAAAACCATGAGGGTTTTAAAATTTTTGTTGGTCGTAATTTTTTTGCTTTTTCTATCTCAGAAACGGTTGGAATTAGCGCATTTCTGACAAAAAATTTGCCCCCCTGCCTCCGCTACTTCATCCAGGAGAACAAGATAGGATTTACCCCCCCCCCCCCTTAACCGTTTACCTCCCCCGCAAAAAAATTTTTCTTTCTTAAAATACCAACACGGAAATCGAAAACACGTGCAACAAACCTCCCCCCCGCCCCCCTGCCCCTCACCACTCAGATTCCACAGAATTCAAAAACCTTATTAAAAACAAAACAAAAATACCCTTATTCACATTGAAATAAGGTCGGTTTTCTTTGACAAGCAAAAGTGACCCTTATTCTCATTAGCATAAGGTCCACATTGATGGACAGTGGGGAGCGTGAGGTTTTTTCGTTACGGAATTTCTGGATTCGGTCCCCGCGCTCAAGGCCCGCGAAAGAAGCTATGCAATAGCTTAATAATGATTGATAGCATGCATCTCCTCGTAAAGTGTTCATTAATAATGTTTTGTACTAACACTAATGGATAGATAATTTGATAACGAACGAATGATAATGAACGAGTTTGTTGTTTTTCAAAAGACCAATATTTGATTTTATAAAGATTTTGTTCTAAAATCTGGGCGTATTCACTACTGTAATTCATGCGCCACCAGTGCCGCTAGGCCAATAGGAATGCTCATATCTCACGCTGATTTTTTGGTCAGGGTACGGCCTTAACTTGTGCCCAAACACCAATTGTGCAGGGGACAATCCAGTGTCAGAATTAACTGAATTAAGATAACCCATCAGATATCTTAATAGCTGTACCGAAAGCAATTGAGACCCTATACCAACGAGGCAGCATGGTCTAAATTATAGTGTAATATTTTACTTCATCAGTAACAACTCAACTTTTTTTGGGTAGTTTGTTTAGACACATTTTCAAAAACAAACTACTCATGAATTGATGTTTAACCAAAATTATTCCAACAAAACGCTGAGTTTTGTTAAATTTAAAAAAAAATGCGAGAAGCAAATAATTTATATAAAATATAAATATTATTTATAATAAAATATTAGCTTTCCATGTTGATCGGATCAAATTATACGAGTACATTTCAAGTGTTTCCTACTGCAATGCGTTTGGGTAAATAGTTATTAATTGTTGGCTAGCTTTAATTTCGAACCGTTTCGGTTCCAATTACAAATGCGAACGATTCAATTATTATTGAGCATGCATTTACTTATCAATTTTTGTTATTTACATTTGTTATACGCTACTAAAATGGCTAATGTTTACCACCGTGTTTTTAAGCTATTGCATAGCTTCTTTCGCGGGCCTTGAGCGCGGGGACTGAATCCAGAAATTCCGTAACGAAAAAAGCTCACGCTCCCCACTGTCCATCAATGTGGACCTTATGCAAATGAGAATAAGGGTCACTTTTGCTTGTCAAAGAAAAGCGACCTTATTTCAATGTGAATAAGGGTATTTTTGTTTTGTTTTTAATAAGGTTTATGAATTCTGTGGAATCTGAGTGGTGAGGGGCAGGGGGGCGGGGGGGGGAGGTTTGTTGCACGTGTTTTCGATTTCCGTGTTGGTATTTTTAGAATGAAAAATTTTTTTGCGGGGGGAGGTAAACGGTAAAGGGGGGGGGGAGGGTAGATCCTATCTTGTTCTCCTGGATGAAGTAGCGCGGCCAGGGGGGCAAATTTTTTGTCAGAAATGCGCTAACTCCAACCGTTTCTGAGATATGAGGGTTTTAAAATTTTTGTTGGTCGTAATTTTTTTGCCTTTTATCGGTCTCTCTGAGCTGTTTCTGTGACAATGGTGATCAATGTGGACCTTATGCAAATAAGAATAAGGGTCACTTTTGCTTGTCAAAGAAAAGCGACCTTATTTCAATGTGAATAAGGGTATTTTTGTTTCGTTTTTTAGAGTTTTATTAATCGTAAATAAATGCGGGTTTGGCTCGCTACGTTTTTTGTTTTTTAGAGTTTTATTAATCGTAAATAAATGCGGGTTTGGCTCGCTACGTTTTCGAGTTTTTAACGTTTTTAATTTTTTTGACGCATTTTCCAGGACTGGATCTAGAATAAATGCTATGCAATAGCTTTACCGCGGCAGTCCCCGAGTGCCACACGACTTTTTTTATAAATATTTATAGCCTTGATTAATTTCTACTACTAATGGACACCCACTGCCCCAGCTATAGGACATAGGACCTTAAGTCAACTAAGTCATGATTCATTTCTAAAGTATTTTTTGCCAAAACTAAAAAAGGAAAATGTTAGTATATTGTACTTTATCCTGCGGCGTGACTCCCATTTCTTAACCCAAAGGAAACGTGCATTTTCCAAAGACAAAGATAGCCTATGGCAGTTTGTGATAGTGTATATTAATTTTGATTTAATTTACATTTTAATTAGCAACATTTCTTTTTTTACTATTCTTGTATTTTGATTTTATTTTTCCTATCAAGGTCGGAGATTCTACTCTCGAAGTTGTAGACGATTATGTCTACCTGGGACAAACGGTCCAATTGGGTAGGTCCAATTTCGAGAAAGAGGTCAACCGTCGAATCCGACTCGGCTGGGCGGCGTTCGGGAAGTTGCGTGGTATCTTCTCATCCTTACTTACCGCAGTGTCTCAAGACAAAAGTCTATGACCAGTGTGTGTTGCACATTGCTCGCAGAACGGATGGCCGTTGGGGCCGAAAAGTTCTGGAATGGCGACCGCAAACCGGAAGATGATACGTTGGAAGGCCTCCCACTAGGTGGACTGATGACCTGGTTAAGGTTGCGGTAAGGCGCTGGATGCGAGACGCACGGGATCGATCAATGTGTCGACACCTGGGGGAGGCCTATGTCCAGCAGTGGACGTCTTTCGGCTGAAATGATGATGATGATGATGAATTTGATTTTAATTCTTTCTCTTCAAAATTTTATGATGGTCGGTACTTGTTGTAATAATACGTTTTGTAAGAGCAAAGGGCTCTACTACAGGCTATTTTTGCCTTAAGTAGCGCTTCGATTACCAGATTTTTGTACATAACTCTGAAGGAAAAAACAAATTATTTATATTGTATCTTTCTATCACTGAAATAATTTTCGTATTCGGATCAGGACTTCCATATTACAAAGAAACAACTTTACCTATCAGCAAATCAATATTATGATAGCTTACATTACATTCATCTACATATTACACACACACATCTTTAAGAGGCTTAAATCTTTACATAACAACCCTAGCAGGGGATGCTCCCCATTGCAAGCCTCTGTCTGGTCCATCACAGTTGCTAAGGGCATCTGCGCCCGAGGGTATTGTTGATATAAAAAAACCGGACTTTGGTACTCCCTTTTTTTTGTCAATATGGAATGAACTTAAGTACGTCAAATTATTATAGTAAAACTGCCGGCAAATATGAGATTAGCAAAAGATATTAAAATGACCCCTGTAATCGTAATGTAAACAATGGTTTAGTTTGTTTTAATTTATCTTGTCTATTCTTTAATAGCAGTCTCTTTAAGTGTGTATAAAGAAGTCAAAGTAACAAGTGACAATATTGAGTGGTCAAAGTGGAAAAATCTCGAATTTAAATGTAACTACACAATTTTACATTTAAATAAAAGTTTACTATAATAATAGATTTAATTTTAAAAACTGATATAAAAAGTCTGTAGATATCCAAGAAAACACAAAAACTTGGCAAATATTTAAAAGATTCCAGCCACCGAGACCGGTTTATCATAATATTTTTCTTCTGCATGTTTTAATTTTACTCATTTCATATGACCAGTAGACCCAGCGTAGCCTGGGTGATACCCTCGGTGCAGCAACAATTTTACACCGACGGTATCGGTAGGGCATGTAATAATAGATTTAAGTACAGTCGAAATGTCGGTAATTGATTTTAAAGGACTCGATGGTGGGTTAATCTAATGTGGTTAAAAGTAGCACGTTACCAGCACCCTAAATCACAGTTTCCATATCAACCGAAAAGAGATTCCAATCCATTGCTTCATAAGTTTAACAAGCAAAAAGTTTAATAAAAACTGTGACCCGACAATGGTTTTTTTGCCTATCCGGGCCATAATAACGAATCGATTGACACCTTATTTATCAAAATCGGACGATTATTTAGGTGCTATGGAGGAACATACTTAAATACAAACATACTGCTAAAATCATAACTCTTACTTTTGAATTCGCCGTAGTCGGGTCAAAATGCGTGTAATGGCAGAGTGAAACAAGCAATGAATACTGTGGGGTTGTCAAAATAAAAGAGTTTGCGACCCTCGATTAGGTTTTTTTTCCATTGTCATGGCGGCTGAGTCGAATGGAGGCTCTTCAAGTTGACTTGGAATTTAGACCCTAGATATTATCAAAACCAGTTTATTTAAAAAAAGACCGGCCAAGTGCAAGTCTGAATCGCGCACGAAGGGTTCCGTACCATTATAGCAAAAAACGGCATAAAAATCACGTTTTTTGTATGGGAGCCCCCCTTAAATATTTATTTTATTCTGTTTTTAGTATTTGTTGTTATAGCGGCAACAGAATTATATCATCTGTGAAAATTTCAACTCTCTAGCTATCACGGTTCTTGAGATACAGCCTGGTGACAGACAGACAGACAGACAGACAGACGGACCGCGGAGTCTTAGTAATAGGGTCCCGTTTTTACCCTTTGGGTACGGAACCGTAAAAATAACTGTCCAATGAAAACAAAATAATATTAAAATCTTTTGCAAAGTCTATTTTTGCAAAATTTTTCGAAAATTATGTGTATGTAATCTGCATAATGTTCTTGGAAGTTTATTTTTAAAGAGCACTTTCATAAAAGTTAAAAAATACCTTTCATATAAAAACTGTCGGTAGGGCACGTAATACACTTGGGAGCAAATAAATCGAGCCACTACCTTTTTTCACGTAAAATGGTAAATATTTTTGGTAATATGGAACGTATCAATTCGAACTATATATCGCCTAAAAGTTTAGTTAATAACCTTTACAATGAGGGTAAATTATTGAATAATAACCTTATTGAATGATAAATTATTGGCTCTGCAAGAAAAATGGTAATTTTGATAGAAAATTTAGTAGGGCTAAAACAGTCCATAAAAACAATAAAAAACAGAATTATTGCAAAAAAAATATTCTTAATAACTGGTATTACCCCCCCGGGCCCTGATACATTCTTGTAGCCTATTAGTCATCGATCTGATCAGCGTTACGACGACATATTGTGGTATGTTCTCCCGCTCTTCAAGCACAGCGACTTTAAGCTCGGGAATGGATGAAACAGCGGGAACCCTGGCTCGGACTCTCCGTTTTAGCTCGTCCCATAGGTGTTCGATCGGGTTCAAATCGGGACTTCGTGCTGGCCATACCATTTGTTGAATCCCGATCGCAGACAAGTATTCCGTAACGATCTGCGCGGTATGAGGTCTCGCATTGTCATGCATAAACAAGAAATTTTCTCCGACAAAACCAGCATACGGCATTACGTGGTTTTCAAGAATGTCAGTTATGTATCGGTCAGCTGTTAATCCACGTCTACCACTGCCATCGTTGGCGGGGTCGACGAAGACAAGTTCCGTTTTTCCGTCTAGAGAAATTCCTCCCCACACCATACAAGAACCACCACCAAAACTCACCGTTTCTCGAATGCAACATTGGGCAAATCTTTCACCAGGACGTCTATACACTCGGTTTCTCCCGTCATTGCTAAAAAGACAGATTCTTGACTCGTCAGAAAACAAAACTGACCTCCAGTCTTCTAACGTCCAATTAATGTGTTCTCGAGCAAACTCCAAGCGAGATCGGCGATGAGCTACAGTCAATTTTGGGCCAGTTGCTGGTTTGTGTGATGTTAAATTTCGTTCTTTTAGTCTTCGTCTCACTGTCCACCTACTGATTGCGACTCCTCGAACGTCACGTAACGCTTGCTGTAGCTGAACAGCATTAAGTCCACGGTCGCGCAACGAATTGGTTGCAATAAAGCGGTCGTCACGTTCTGTTGTTGCCCGTGGTCGGCCAGTTCCAGGTCGCCGAACAAAAGCACCAGTCTCCAGATACCTGCGGTATACCCGCTGTACCTTTGAACGACTCAAATGAAGTCTGCGTGCCACTTCACGTTGTCCGTGTCCAACCTCAAGTAAAGCTACAACTTGGGCAGCTTCCGTCGGTGTAGTATCCATTTTATCAGGTTATTTTGATTACACAGACACAGATAAAGACAACAATAACAAGTAATATGGGTATGATTAACAAAAACCTCAAATTTAATCTTTTCTTAACAGAGTACAATAAAAATGTCATAAGCAAATTAAATGCGATAATTTTATTCTACCCTTTAAACTTTAATAAAAATGAAATTTTGACAACTAACTACCCTCATTGTAAAGGTTATTAAATACCCTTTTAGGCGATATATGTTTCGAATCGATGCGTTCCTTAATACCAAAAATAATTACCATAATGCGTGAAAAAGGAAGTGGCTCGATTTATTTGCTCCCAAGTGTAGATTTAGATATAGTCAAATGTCTTTAATTCAGTTTGCAGGGAGGGGACGCGGAGGTGGCGTTAGCTAAGGTTATGAGGATATGAGTTGCCGAGTTAGAGTAGCTTAGATATATTTATATTTTAATACATTGAAGCAAATTTCGATAATTTTTTTTATAAGACAGTACACGTACAGTTGACGTAGGGGTGCCGTAAGCTAACGTGATTATAATAAGCATGTTGCCAGGCATCCCACATACGGGTTACCGAAGTTAACAGATTCTTAACTTTATTTCTTATAAGTCGGGCGTTTTGAAAATTATTTCCTTTCTCCAAACATCACTATAAAATCAATGTTCGAATTTCGAACGGATTTGGAGCGTGGACTTATTTTAAGATCAGTCAATTTCATATCTTGCGGCTTATTGGTTTCATTTGTAAAAGCTGACTGTTAGGCAAAGTTGTATTTATATTCTTTCTACCACACTTTGAAATTCGAACGCCGCGGCTTTGTTTCGGTATGATTGACTTTAAAAACAAACGAGCAACTTATCATGTATGTTGTAATTTGGTATATTGTACTAGAAAGCCCTTTTTCTTTCAACTACGTAATAATGTTATCATTAATCACTACAAAACCGATCACAAAGGACGTATTTTTTGCTTAGAACCAAAACAGTGCAGAAATGTTATATGAAATCTCATTGTTGCACAGTTTATCATTAACGCACTGTTTTTTATTTAGATATAAATTTACCATGTCTGCCATTCATTTTAATATAAAATCGAATAAAATGTATGTATTAGATCAAAAAGATACTGGCTGAAAATAAATATCTGCTGAATAAAATCGTCATTTTGCAAGAATAGTAAAAAAAATGTAATAGACAGCGATAGCGATATGAATTCAAATCCAGAAAGTATACATACCCTGCAAATTAAATTGCTAATAAACTATTGCCGCAAAAGTCGCAGGATAAATATTTTTCATTAACTTGAGTTTTTATTTTGAGTAGGTATATTTTATCACGGTAGGTAGATGGGTAGTTGAAAGAAAAGTAGATTACGCTCCTCGCTAAAGTGAGTAATTAATGCACTCGTGTTAATTTAGTGCCCTCGCGTGCGCTCGGGCACCAACATAACACTCATGCATTAATAACTCACTTTGCGCTCGATGCAACAATCTACTATTACCGACCTATGTAATTAAGAAAAATGTGTGCTGTCTTGGGTTCGAAGAAAGCACTACAGCGCAGTTTCTTATCAACTATCCTGGATTCGAGGGGTGAAATTAAGAAAACTGCACACATATGTAGACCAATTGGTTAATAACATGATGTTTACAGTAAATAACATACTTTTAATAAAAGGCCCACGTATATTTATTTTAAACCATCGATGATAAGAAGAAAACATGACATATGATTGTAAACATCATTCAATTCTCTCCCACACAATATATGACTACAAAACAATAACATTGACAACAAAATTAAACAATTTCATCAAAATAATCTCCATAGAACAATATCATACAAAATCAAATAATTAAGCTCAAACCAAAATAACGTATTGTGAAAATATTATTTTGGCTTACAATTAATTAGTGATTTATACCGAATTTACATTTTAATGAACACAACTCATATGGATTACGATAGCCCTAACGAGTACCTACCTTTGGAACAGCGATATCGTATTCATAATTTCTTCAAACAATAACTGGACATACTATTCCGAATTCAAATAATTCGGCATCCGACATAATTTTAAAATTTTGGAACAACTAACTTTATGCCATAGAGAGTGCCAATTGTATTTGGTTGAGGCCCTATTAGTGCGTTGCGACGTCGCAGCGTTGTTTTACATAATCATATGTTTAATCAACGCATAATTAGGCATGCTCCTACATGCCAAATTATGCATTGATCTGCCGCACTGGCCATTTAAACGGTCGAGAGACGAAGCGGGGAAAAGGTCATGCACTGCGATGGAGCTCCGCAGCTCCAGTGCGACGACGGACAGTCTACTACTAAGAGGGGCATACTAAGACAATATATAGTGTTTTCTACGGTGTCAGATTTGTATCAATTATATTTTTAACGCAATTCTGTTTCGTATTTAATGTTACTATAGATACTCCTTGAATGCACCTCAAGTTTTATGTTTTGAAAAATCCCCTTTACAATCTCTATCAAATCGAATATGCTATGATGTTACTGCTATTTTTTTTGTTATTAAAAAGTGATTCTTGTGTTTTAAGAATTTTTGTTTCAGAACCTATTAGATTTTGGGCATACTAATAATAGAAAGTCGATCACCAAAAAATATCGAATACACTCCAAAATCATATTTTTGAGCGATTATTATCGATACTGTCTATCGTAAATATCGATCTACATTTATCGATATATTTTTTTCATTTGCCCATCCCTAATCCACACTGAGAAGCTGCGCTGCGACGACGTGCGTCGCTCTCTTGCGTTGCGATGTCGAGCGTCATTGCAACGCAGGTGTGGCATACAATTCGTTGATCCGTTGCGTTGTTGCAACGCAACGCACAAATGGGGCCTCAGCCTTAACTGCAAACATGTTTTAGGGTTTTTTTAAATAGTAACTTAAAATACACTAGGCTTAAGTCGATACTTGAGTCGATGGCGATGGATGGAAATTATGTTAAATTATGATTTCAAGTAGGAATAGGGTCTTAAAATGCTCCGGACAATGCAACTTAGATGCATTATCTTATTAATATTTTTTTCAGCCTGTTCTGGCCCACTGCAAGGCAATGGAAAAGTCTCCTTGTCACGTTTGCATTCCTCTTTATTTTGCTAATAAAACTCAAATTCAATAAAAGGCACATTAGAGTGTCACGATTTACCTACTCTTTATCCTTACTTTTCAAAAAGCTCTTACAATGCAGGCCTAAGTAAAGATCACATCAAAATAAAACTAATTAATCAAAAGTGCTTTAAAAATGGCGTTTACTATTTAAGATATCCGTACGTTGAACCGGATATGCATGAAAAGATAATTCGCGCCGCTCCAGCACTCATAGCCATGGGTTCAATTACGCGACTGATTTACTTTTTTTAATTAAATTAATTTAATTGCATTGTTGCACTGTTCTGAGACGTCTGACAGATAAATTGTGCGAATTGGGTTTTATTGATTTAACCTTATTTGTGTACAAAAACTGATACCTAGGTACCCATTATTCTGAGTTTACATACCTACTTAATAAACAACATACCTTTCAATTTTCTTTTTATAACCTTTGTTATAACCTGGGGTACAATAAAGTATATATAAAAAAAATAAGTATATCACGCCTGTATTTCCCGAAAGGGAGGAAGGCTAGCAGAAGAATGCAACTGGGCTAAGCTTTGTTTAAGAAACTTCGTCAAGTCTTCTCGTCGCGAATTCCACAGAGCATAAACACACGGGTCTTCAATTATTGCGTTCTACCTGTTATGACTTACGGGGCCAAGATGTGGACACTCACGTCACGACCGGTCTTAAGGTCGCGCAGTGAACTATGTGAAGGGCTATGCTTGGGGTATATCTGAGGGATTGAATCCAGAACGAGGTGACCCGGCAGAGAACCAAAGTTGTCGACATAGCTCACAGAATAAGCAATCTGAAGTGGCAATGGGCCGGCTATATTATCCGTAGAACCGATGACCGTTGGGGTAGACGTGTTCTCTCTCTGGATCAGCGTGGGAAGCCGTCAGGCTAGGTGGAGCGACGATCTTTGCTGGTGGCAGCTGGATGGGAACTGCCGTAAAATCGAGACCAATGGCTTGCGATTGGAGAGGCCTATGTCCAGCAGTGGGCTGCTATAGGCTGATAATGATGATTCCCCGAGGGATTAGGTAGAGGTGCACCTGTAGTACACTCATATTTCACTATTATGGTTAAGTTCCATATAAAAGGAGTGAACCTATCGCCATCAACCGAACCCAGCCCAAGTCCTGACTCCACGCTACTACTGAGAAATGCCAAATGAAAAAACCCAATACCTAACACTTTGCCTGAACCTTTATTTTTTGCTCGACCTTGTAATCAAATCCAGAACCTCATGTTCAGCAGTAGTATATTATGTCCTAATTCAAAATCGATTATTATACCTAATGTTATGATGAACCGTGGTCGGTCTACATAAAACTGCAGCCACATCGTTTGTATAAAATCACTTGATCCCTTGCACACTTACTGATGTTGTATACAACTGTCATCTATTGTCCGGAGTCTGGAGAGGCTGGTAATCTGTCATACAGGTCTCCTAGTACAGAAACCAGTCTCTCACATAGATCACAAGAGTTTTCGCTAATGTTTTGTTTGTTTTTTTTATATTGTCTGTAAAATTCTATGTGAGAGAAGAACAATAAACTTTATTATTATTACTGTAATTCGAAATATTTGTGTGAAAAACTAACGGTGCGTGGTTGATACGGAAAGTGCTAGTTATTTCCTTTGTACGAGTTTTCCACCTTTTTGCGGATCAATTTATTTCATAGCGAATCAAAGGCTTTGAAGTTCAGTTACGGAATATTTCAATGACGATTGTGAAAAGCTTTAATGCAAAAAAATACGCTACAAATATTTTAAATTTTATTAAATGTACTTCATCTAGCTTGAAATACGTCATTTCGTCGTCCCTCGTGCCGATACGCTTAACGATACCCTGTGGTTCTGCTTGCCAGCGATCTTAAATGCCTACTGCTTATGAGAAACTAAAAAAACCTAATTATTATCTAAATCAATCCTCACAGAGGTTTTAATAATAAGCTTTCATTAGCACGGGTATTTATATAATTGAAAGTTTCATGCAATAAGATTCTCTTTTTTATACCACGATATATCCCTATTGGAGCTGAGTTGGTATTGCTTGCGCATACTGCCTATCCTAGCGAAGATAGATATGATTGCCTTAGATATTACGAAGATCCACAAAAAAATATTTTCTTATTTTGTTAAGTACGAGTACCTACTCGGGCTGTATGTACTCGGGCTTTAAACACCTCATCTCGTACTCATACGTGCGTAGTACATTATTACCTCAATGTACTTGACTCTATAATAGCCTCAAAAATAACAAGATTGACTGTGTGTTGTTGTGACAAATAAGACTGTGCGTTGTCTGTCAGTCAATTTATTTATTTTAATACAACATTATACGGCCTCATCGACTTCAGTCAACGACAATAAAATTATTAAATAAGATTCAAACTCATCTCACTTCAAGATAAGACACTCCTAGATAGTTTTTATTAAGGTACATTTCTGTTTGTCAATAGTTTCCAACCCTGTCATTTGTCCTCAGGAACATGTGGAACGTGTGGCGTACTGTTCTGGAGGAGAACGAGAAACTAGCCCGCGCAAGACTGGCTGCTGTCGAGGTGTTCCAGCAGCAGATCGCCGACGAAGCCAAGTTCCTGCGCCAGCACAAACTGAACGTGGCTAAGAAGGTAGGGCTAGTTTTAAATTGTCCGTAACAGAATACGTGAAAGACCATGATAATTAATTTGTTTTGAGAAATAAATCAAATTAGACTCACCACACTGCTGTTGCAAGTTTAACTGTAAGGAAATATAAATGAATATTATTTTTTGAAAGAGATGTGTAACTTTTTTGGTATACTTTAAAGTATCTCCATAGTTGGCAAATAAAATATACTGTAATTTGGGTGTTATTTCACTTATTGAGTTACATTTCTCTAATCTCCATTCAGCGGTGTAATTTATAGATATGAATCCGAATTTTATAAGGACATAAGACGTTACGGATCTCAGTTCACCGTCCCAAAAATCGCCGCCAAAAAGTAACTAATCCATTATAAAAAAGCACAAAAGCGCGCACCGCCCTCCCCGCGTCTCCCATCGTTGGGGCACCGACGAATAATAGCACGTCAACACCGGGACGTGTATACTCGGCTGCCGTTATTGCTGCTCCTGCAAAAGATCAGCGGCAACCCAAGCAAGCAATGGGTGCCCAGAGGCCCTCTGATCAGGCTCGAAGCACGTTGCCAGCGGTAACACGACCAGGACAGATCGATGAATAAGGCTTCATTCGAGTGGTGAAGAAGAAGAAGCCTGCTTGTCGCAATCAGTGCGGTACCGCACTGACAGGGCTGAACATGTTGCTGCGTCCCGCTATTTCGTTGTACGTGTCACGTCTGCATCACCCCACGAAGGCAGAAGAGGTCGTGGAGTACATAAAGATCAAGACCAAATTCACTCTGAGAGTCGAGCAGTTGGACTCGCGTCACAAGATTTTTTTCAAATCTTTTGTGGTGCGGGTTCCGACTCATCATTTGGAGACCTTCAAGAAGAAAGAATTTTGGCTGGCGGGTGTCGTGTATCGGCGTTTCCGCGGAAGGCTACATGACACCACGACTCAGAGCAATTCGTCGCCGACCCAACGTACTACATAGATTTTTGTTAAGAATTATTTATTAATTTATTTTTGTATGTGTCATTTGTGTATTTTATCTATGGGCCTTAGTTGCCTGAAAATAAATAATAATAATAATATAAGTTACAAGTTTACAAACTATCGACTTTATATTTTACAAGAAATTAATTGCTCAACCCATGTTCGTCCAGATAGCCAGTTACATCGTGTTTAAGCTGTTTAAACTTCGGTAAAATTACTCGTAAATTCCAAAAAACAGTTTGGTAAATACTTCATTATTGCCGAGATTGTACTAAAACAGCTGATACGCAACAACTAATTAGCAACAAAATCATAATTAACGTCAGCAAAATGTTTAAGTTAACAATAGAGTCAAATTACAGGAACTTATGAATTTATATATTAGGGAAGCTTTCTAATTTTAAGTTTATATACGAAAGGTCAACTTTTAAAAAACATCAAGTGTTAAGCCATTGAAGATAAAAACGTCAGGATCTGGGTCTTCAAAGAGCCTGCAAAAATATCGAGGGACCATCAAAGAGCCGGGTGGCCATCACAAAGCTTATAACACGTTGTACAAAACAAACAACCTGTTATAGGCCGTGTCTAAGTCGCCCGGTACCGCTATCATCGAAGACTTCAGCGGTGTAGTGAACACAGGAGCACTATGCTGTAAGTGTTGGTATGTACGTGTGTGTTTATCATCTCTCCTTTCATAGGTATACTGAGAGAAGAGTTTTCTTTAGAAATAAGCACCAATTTTTCACTTATTTTATATAATATATACCAATATTATAAAGAGGAAAGATTTTTTTGTTTGTTTGTTTGTTTGTACCGAATAGGCTCCGAAACTACTGGACCGATTTCGAAAATTGTTTCACCTATGGAAAGCTACATTATTCCCGAGTAACATAGGGTATAATTTTGACGCTAGTTTTATATAATGTTTTGCAAATAGCCTGTAAACCATTTAGCTTGTTCCTCTTTACGGGTAGTAATGTTTTACTGCAATTGGTCTGAAGCCTTCTTCGTCATGTTCAGCGCTGGTACCGTGCGCCTAGAATTGTATCAAACTTGACCAACGTTCTATACAATTCGAGATGCACGGTAACGTCGTAAGAACGTCAAAAATTTGCAACTTTTGTTTTTTTTTATTTGTGAAACCAACAGATGCAATAACAAACATAAGCATACAATACAATTAGTTCAACACAATCCAGAAACAGTTTCCACAGATGAATATATAAGTAAATCAACCTAAGTGTAACAACAACCAGAAGTTCACACAGTTTAAAGAAGTTTTTCTTGTGTGTTATATCTTTGTTTTTATCATTTTGAGTAAAACAACGTAATTGGTAACACAGGGAAAATATTCATCTTTCCATGACACCGTCAAAATATTTACTTTTCATGCGAGCTTAATAACTTTCAAGCTTATGAGTGGACACTATAGAACATTGTCAAAAAGTTTTGCAAATAGCCTGTACACCATTTAGCTTGTTCCTCATTACTGATACTAATGTTTTTGCTGTAATGAGTCTGAAGACCACATCATCATGATAATCGATGCTGGTACCGTGCATCCAGAATAATATCGAACTTTTTTGTACTATCTGTTCTGTAGTATTCGGGGTCTACATTAACCAATATCATCGAATACAAAGGGTGGATCTCATTATTTCAAAATTTAGTTTTTTTTGTTTGTGTCTGATGTTTGATATTTTTTGTACCTTTGTGTTGTTTTTTACCCTTTGTGAATAAGAAAACAAAACTGATTTTTAGTCACTTTTTTGTAAAACTCACAAACCGTCGCAGTCAGCTGTAATAGTTCCATTTGTATGTGTTCATCCATCGCAAGTACCAAGAAAGTCCCTGCTACCGCGCCGCTTACGTACTTTGTGTCCGTGCTTTCAATTTAACAGTTGGCACGCCCGCGTATCAAAACCGAAGATTGTTATAAACTTCAAAATTTTAAATCTTTTTTCCTCTAATTTAACATTTGCAGTTTACCCGAGGAGTCGTCATAACATATGTCTCAACAAATGTTGTGTCTATTCAGAAAATCTGTTATGTCTCCAAGTTGTGCTAGCCAATTTAACTTGACTGTGTATTTTTGCAAATGTTTTCAATTTCATACTTTCCTACATATACCTTACATATATTCAAACTGGTTTTGGTAGAAAGAGTGAAGCACTAAACAAGCCAATGTTGCGACTGTGCACTATTGTTGATATCATTATCAATTACACCTATCTAAATCTGGTAGCGGTAACCGATAATGCCACGAATGGGGTAGCACGGTATCATACACAATGAAGACACCGTTCGCATCGATGGAAAACGTTACATTAAACGGTTTATAAAAAAAAAAAAATGTTTTTATTGTTTCTCATACAATTGTTCTACAGCACAAAATTGAGGCAGCCCCGGTAAGTTATAAGGATACTTGTAATGGGGTTACCTCGCAACTTCCCGTGGGTTACTATCTACAATGTTGAGACTTAATTAAAAAGGAAAAGAAAAATTAAAGTTTAGGTCCTATGATGATTACAAAATTATTGTTATTGTAGTATGTTCAAGTACGTGTAGTGTTAGTATGTGTGTGTGTGTGTGTAAGTGTGGTGGGATGGATGAGCGGGGTGTGTGGGAGTGATTAAGTGTGTGTGTGTATTAATGATGTATGTTATGGATAGGTACTGGTTCTTCTTTAGCATACTCTGGTAAATAAAAGTTCAATTTCATCGTACGTTTGTAATTTTAACCATTCCGTTAGGGTATTTTTACATTCGTGCCGCAACATGGGGTAAATATTCAGTTTGAGGTTTAATATAATTAATAATTCGTTTTATAATAATAATATATTAATTATTTTACTGGCACTCTGTAAAATGTATACAGAACGTCAAAGTGTTTTTTTTCTCGTGATACATTTGCCTCGTCTTAGGAACTGTTTTGTTTGTAAATGTAAAAAAGAAGGTAGCATCCACGCCGGGATCGTGCGGCCTTATTGATGTGGCTGTCTGCTGTTTATATTAGTATACCAAGATCATCATCATCATCATCATCAGACTTTTAAATGTTCCCACTGCTGGGCAAAAGTCCTCCTCTCTGTGAGAGGGCGTGGGCCGTAATCCACCACGCGGGCCCAAAGCGGGTTGGTGGACAAGTTGTATATATTCAAAATATAACCATTTTGTAAATAAAGCATCACCACTCCTATCAGTGCTGCGATCGTGCACCATTGCTAATGTAATTTTCAGTTCACATCCATCTAATACAGCTAGAGGTAACTGATAATTCCATCAATGGCGTAGCGCGGTATCATATCGTTTGGATTCGCTTTCAAATGTTTTTATCTTAAATAACATTTATTTTTATGTTTGCTGCAAAGAATGTGGTGACAGTGATTGTGTATTCGTGTGGCCTTTATCATGAATCATGGAGCAACAAAGGAGCCGCGCGGTACCATCTCATCGAAATCGCGCGATGATGAAGACGGGGGATCACGGGGTTATTTAATTTAATTTTACCTATTGTAGAATGGTGGTGTTATTGTGAAATTTAGCACAGAGATAGATTATAGTCAGGAATAGCACATAGGATACTTTTTATCCCGGGAATATGTTCTGTCTGGATAATATCCGACTTTCACGCGGGTAAAGCCGCTCACAGAAGCTAATATGTTAATATTTGAGTGTAAGAAAAATGTGGCGCTGCATCCGTGCTTGGTTCGTACGACCTCTTTATTGCAATTGTCGTGTATCACGACACAAGAATAGATTATAGTATCTATACTCTATCTTTAAACGCAAAAAATATACGAAAAATACTACCGACTTCCAATTATGAAAACTACAAAGTGAAAAATTACTTTTTTTTGGATGTCGGTGTCTTTGGTAGGTACCATTTTTTTCGGTTTATGGACACCGACTTCCAAAATTAAAGTTATTTTTCAGTTTGTAGTTTTCTTATTTGGAAGTCGGTAGTATTTTTTTGTAAGAAGATTTTTTTATTTTTCACTTTTTAGTTGTACCTATAGTTTCATGATGCTAATAGGCATCATGAAACTTGAAAAAAACCGGTGAAATAAGAGTGTATAATGGTGAATTGTACACATCTGCGTACCCCATCGACCACATAGCCACTAGACGCCTAATGCTTGATCTAATACATCAAAACAATTCTGTCAACTAGCTGAGGTATGAGGCACGGGGTACTGCGCTCTGATTGGTCCCTTACCAAGTTCATACGCAGGTTTAAATAAAACCAGGAAGGTATCGATTTTTATAAATAGTATTTGTATTTTTTTAAATTAATATTACCTTTTTTATTATTAATTATACGGCGTTTTAACATTTTAGTAATAACATAAAATGCTAACGCTAATAAACAAAAAAACAAAATTCTAAAGGTAAACATACTTTTTTTTCGGTTGTTGGTCTTAAATATAGTAATATTAAATATTAGTAAAAAACGTAATCAAAAAAACGTTTAATAATTAATAAACTATTCAATTTAATGTCTGTATTTGTAAGGTTTCTAGTTCTATCGATAACAGATTTGGTCATAGGATATGGTGCTTCACTAGTTTTGTTTACGAAATTATAGAGGACAAGAGATAGCGAAAAAAATACTTTAAAAAGAAAGAGACGCAAACATGCGGTGGGCGTGTTCACCTACAAACTTGACCAGTATAATATGAACTCCGATAAATAATATTAGAAAATAAATCTAATTATGTTTATGTAACAATTAACTTATTAATGATATATTATGTTATTTTTTCGGCAACTCGATGACTGGCTGTTGTTACCATAGCAACGTATTGTACAAGAGGCCATTATAATATTTATTTCATCACTTTTTTATTGACTGACGCGGAAGTGTTTATGGCTCACAGAAGTGGTCGCTACTAATTCAAAATTGTCGAGTGGCGATCAGTATTACCTGTATATGATCTTTTTAGTCATATGTGTTGACAGACATCGCTCGCCTGTTATTAGGCGTCTAGTGGCTATGTGGTCGATGGCGTACCCCTTTAGAGCGTACAGACGTGATGTTATGTTATGAAATGGTATAAACAGTAAACAGCGATTGCGATTTGTCTTTATTTATTGAAGAATTCTGTAGTATATCATTAAGTTCTTCATCAGATCACCAAATTAGAATGGGACCAATTTCGAAACATACACTATCAAACAAAAAAAAAAAGAATTTTTAAAATCGTTCGACAATTGTCGGAGATATCGGTGAACATACTATAATAAAAAAGGGACCACGCGGTACCATCTTATTGAAGACTGTGCGATTATGAAGATGAAGGATCAATGGCATATTTTATTTAACAATTAAATTTTATGTACGTGTTGAGTTCTTTGTGTCTTGGTGCGTTTTTAACCAACTTCCCAAAAAGGAGGAGGTTCTATGTTCGACATTATGTTAGTTTTTTTTATTTTTTTATTCACCGATATCTCCGTCAATTGTGGACCGATTTGTTCCAAAATTGGTCCCATTTTAATTTGGTGAAGATCTAATGAAGAACTTCGGAGATATACAACATAACTCTTCAATAAATAACGGCAATCTCTCGGGACTGCTGCAATCGCATGTCTGTTTGTTGTTTGTACCATTTCATAACAAAACATCACGCCAGTTCGCTCTTAAGGGGTACGCAGGTCTCACATTTCATCGGTTATGTTCAAGTTTCATGAAATCTATTCTGGCGTTATAGTGACCTTATTAACTTGCCTATTAGGTAGGTACAACTAAAAAATGAAAAATAAAAAAAAACTTTTTGCAAAAAAATACTACCGACTTCCAAATACAAAACTACAAAGTAAAAAATTACTTAATTTATTGAAGTCGGTGTCCTTAACGCAAAAAAATTGGTACCTACGAAAGACACCACCAGCTTTTTTTTTGTGATTATTATTATTGTGTATATTTATAGGAAATGTATGAAATGAGACATTCTATAAAATTCCTTGGAAATCTATAGAATGCCGAAAATCGACTGGAAAAGTATGAAATAGATTGTATTGCACACATTTCCTAGGAATTATGTCTTTTTTTATTGATGATAGGCTCGGATTTGACCACTATCTAACCTACTATGTTACTCATAGTGCACCCGTAAAACAGATATTTATTATTTGCAAGCATTAACGCTTTTACTCCACGGAGGTGTCTAAAATTATACCGTGGAACTAGACGAAAGTTCTCATTAGTGCCTGTAATGATTTAAGCGAAAGGATTTCAAATTTATGAACTAAATAGACATAGATAGACAAATAGTGAAAAGCTTTACAGAATGCTTAACAAGTTTCCTAGGAATACAATATCTCGTTTACTTGGAAATATTACGATAAAAAGCTTGATATAGAAAATATATTGGAATCATTATTCCAATGGCATATCTGCATCAAACAATTGCAGCTGTTTCTTTTAAATGTCAATGCGAATAATAACACAAGAAACGAAACTTTTTTTTGTATTTAATACAATGTGTGTGTGGAACAGAGATATTGTTTGGAAAGTTCAATCGAATATTCCTTCGAAAATGTAGGTGCATATTTAATATCTGAATATAATTGGAGCAATAGGTAACGTGTAGGATTTTAGATTAACTAAATTCAAGACACCATAATATTAATCGTAAATGCTACGAGTTCGTAGCACTCGCGCTACGCGATAATGCTACGCCGTAGCTCGTAGCAAAATGTATCTGTACTTGAATTAAGTATAATATACATTTTACTTATTTTTTTGTACTTGAATCAATTTTATACAATCAAGTAACTTGATTCACGTTTTTTAACAAAGATTTCTTACTTTATTTTTTATATAAATTTAATTATTTTAGTTATACGGATAGACACTTTGCTTAATTATCTCCTCGAATTTAACTCAAAATGTTCTGTATTTTAAATTATTTATATCAGTGCAGTTTGTCATCTTCTTCTATAAATTTCAATCAAATCCGTCTTTTCTTTGATCTTCATGAACAAGATACCTTGCTCCAAGATACCTTGATACCTTTATAACTGCATACAAAACTTTCCTCGCAACATTTTTTAATAACCCTTTATATAAAATACCTTTGCCACGGAAACGAATAAACGTGATCAAAAAATAAAACACCATTTTTAATTGAAATATGTTATTCCATCCCATTATATATGTAGTAGATGTGAAAGTGAAGTGACAGTCTTCAGCCGATCTAAGATGGCGGCGGTCCTTGCCAAGTCCTTGGTCCTTCAGCCACTGGTTCTTTGACAGTATTTTTAGTTCCATTGCATATATTGGTTATGTTCTTATGTCCTCCCCCTGCTAGATGTTGATTGCATTATTTCTCCGCAATCCTTTACTCATTGCAGTGATCATGCTCTTTAATTATGATTTTTCAGATGTACGTGTTCAGTGCGTTGTTCTACGCAGGGCTCTAAGCACCTTCTACTCACTTCGCCAGTCTTGGTTCCTTATCATGACACCAGCCCCTGTACACTGACGTGTCAAAACTATCATAGTAAAAAAGCACACTCAAAATAACCTTGCTCTAAGAGCTTGTGGTCAGCAGATGGGTCCTGCGCTTACTTACAAGTGAATTTCCTCACTAAAACTGTAACTAACTTTTTTGTAAGTTTTAACTCCCCTTTGAAACACAATTGTGTACTTACTTCGCGGTAACGTTGAGACCGTTGTGGTTTTGCATTTGGCCAAAATCTTAGTCGACTGTCTGCGGTGAACTTGAAACTGTAACTGAGTATTCCTTTGTTTAGTAGTGGTGGGCGTTGCGACGACGAACCGTTTCTAAGGACCGTTTTGAGTTCTGCGACGGTGCAACCGTTTTACGTCCTGGGATAAAGCAGTCTTCGTTGCACAAACCTGTCTTCGAATAACTTCGTGCGATTTTTTATTTTACGCCTCAGAAAATACAGTCGAGATTCGAAAGCGAACTGATTCAACTACGACACACGTCGGTGTAACAGACGTCGCGTCGTCCTTTATCGTTCCACGTTAGTTCACAAAATAGTTCTTGCGACGGTGAAACAGTTTTTAACCGTCCGTCTTCGTTGCACAAGCCAGTCTTCGAATAAATTGGTGCGATTTTGTATTTTACGGCTAAGAAAATACAGTCAAAAGTGAATTGATTCAAATACACACAAACGTCGTCGACTCGTCGCGAATGTCGCGTATCGTTCCACGTTCGTTCCGTCCTCCAAGTTTCGTTCTCCAAGACGTCTTCAAACCAGTTGCGACGAAGACCGTTTTCGTCGTCGGGAAAACGGTTGCGTTTCGTCCGTCAAAAATACAACAACGACCCACCACTATTGTTTAGTAGTACATGTCGCGGTTACACGTTTAATATAAGGAAGGAGCACACCGAAAGTGTGAAATATAACTCATCGCTTGAACTTTTTACGATAGATTGAACAAGTCGTAAACCGCTACTGCTAATTTAGCAGCCCTAAAACGATGAAATTATTTGATACGCATCCAAACATACACTAAATGTGCAAGTCAGTATGTTTGTTGTTTTTGTGACATTAGGTGGACATTAGGATATAATCCGTTATTTTCATTCACAACTGCATTGTAATTAATTAGTAAATGTCTTAGATGTATGGGCTCAATGCGGCGGCAGACGGCATTTGCCCGTCTGCATTTATACTTGATCATATAAAATAAAAGTTTTTCACAAAAAAATAACCGACTTCAAAGCAATACACTCTTATTTTTAATTACACTATGAGTAAAATTGACCACGATTAGTAAGGTACCTAAAGGATTGACAAAATACCCATAATAAAGTTACACATTCGAGCTGTTTGTCGCTATGGAGTTTGGTTGCATGTTCCATATCTTAAAAACTGCTGAACCGATTTGGATGAAACTTGCACTGTCACGATCCGAAGAGTAGTTTCGGAGAAATGCGTGGACATACATACAAACAAACTAACATACACTTATGAAATTTTGCACACATGTTTAGAAGCCCAATTAGAGTAACATATTATGTGAATATTGAGCAATTCCAACAATATTACATACATACTTGTCGAATTCATTACCTCCTTTTTTTGAAGTCATAAAAACAAAGGTTAACTGCACAGAGCACGGTGTACAATAATTATTACAAGCTAGTCCCGGTGTCTGTAATCAAATCACGTAAGTTAAATTTGACCCACTATACCCAGTGTTCGATGCTGTAATTTTGCACACACTTTTGTTTCTCGTGACTAGGCGTTTTGTAATAAACTAGCAAGTAAAAATAGTATATTATGCAACTAGTGAATAAAGGACGGATTTAAAGCGAGGGCCATAGATGAATCACGAGCATAGCGAGGGATTCAAGTGTTAGTACCCTGAGTGACGCGAGTGATTCATGGCCGTCGATATAAATCCGTTTTATTCAAGAGTTGCATCCTATATTTTATACCATGACTACGAGAAAAAGAAAGATTTAAGCGGAAAGCACAAGAAATAATAATAAATAAATGGTTTATTACCTTCAAAATTTGCAAAAATGTGAAACCCTGACCCCCGAGCTAGGTAACAGTGCCTATGATTCAGGGGCCAGTGACGACCTCCGTTGCGTTACATAATTATAATTAATTAAACACCAATGCAAGAGCAGTGGTGGCCCAGTGGTTACGGTCCCGACTTACGAGTTGTAGGTCGTGGGTTCGAACCCGAGCAGGCGCTTTACTTTGTGTAATTTATTTCATCACCACTGCTCTCAAAACGGCGCAGGAAAACATCGTGAGGAAACCGGCATGTCCAAGAACCAAAACTTCAAAGACATGTGACATCTACCAATCCGCACTGGGCCCGCGTGGTGGATTATAGCCCACTCCCTCTATGAGAGGCGGCCTGTGTCCCAGCAGTGGGAACTTTAAAAGGCTGATGATGTGATGAAACACCAATGCTATTAATATTAATCCAAATAAGTATACACTAAACATCCAAGACTAAAATCAAAATCATTATTAAAATCATAAATATAAACAGACTCATAATTAAATTGATGAAGGAGTTTGAAAGTCGAGTATTCTTTGTTTGAAAGTCAAGTATTCGGTGTTTGTATTTTATGCGCAAGGGGGTTGTACATCAATGAGATGGAGGTCGAATATATATTGGTGTGTTCTTAATTTAAACACCAAAACAGTGATTAAAAGTGCTTTTTATTCACTGTTTTCAGTGAATAATAGTACATTATGGTACAAGTGTGTAATGTTGGTGATTACCGCTGAGGCGCCATTGAGACCCGAGCCGTTAGGTGAGGGTCTTAAGAGAGCCGAGGACGGTAATCATCAATACACACGTGTATCATACGACGTTTTTCAACACACTTGTGAAGAAAATAATACAAAAAAATCATTACCAACAGTGAAAACGAGTTGTGATTGTTTTTTCGGAATGGCGGGCAAAAAAAATCAGTTTTCCTATGCGCGCGCATCTAACCATGGCCACAGATTACTAAATAGTTACTACCATCGCGATCGGCCATAGACTACAAATAATGAGTAATTTTTTTTGGCTTTTCGCGAATAGCGTTTTAGCCACGTACAAAATGGGGAATTCCAAGTTTTCTTTATTACAGACAAAAACAAAAGTTATATTTAAGTGAAAGTTTTATTTATTAAACACGTACAAGTTGAAATTATCTATTTAAATACGAAGTTGCATGAAATATGTTCCATTTGTACTATTGAGCACGATCTTTTTTCGATCGAAACTTTTTTAAGAACAAAGCAACTCAACCAAAAAATTAAAAAAAGGTCTTTATCTCACTTGTGAATAATAGTAATGAAAAAGTCACAGTTTGATAACAGGTGTCATTATGTGCCTAATTGCGGTGAAATTAGAGCCACTTTATGAGCAAGTGTGTTGAAAAATAAGTTATTTAGAGGGGAATTACGTTTACCACAGCCGGGAGAGTGGAAAGAAACCCGAAATGATTCTAAACCTTTAATTATTAAAGTTAATTATAATTAATTATCCTAGAAGTGTCCATTCCAAGTCGAGGTTGGATCATGGAATGGTTACAACTACTAACTACAACTAGTTAACCTACGAATGTCCATTCCAAGCCGATGTTAGGACATGGAATGGTTACAATATTTAAATAGACTAACTAAAACTAACTAGCCTACGAGAATCCATCCTACACGATGTAGGAATATGGAATGGTTCTTTCTTACGAGAGATGCTCTTAAATATTAGTTCGGCATTGATCGATTCCTTGACGTCATGGCTGGATCGGTTCCAAGGTAATTGCACAGTCAGCAACTTCCTATGTTTATGCTCCGTACGTTTCTGTGTCAGCGAAAGTCTAGCTACGTGCGTTGACTTGCGGTAACTGCACTGTCATCAAGGTCTATGTATGTATTTTGTCCGCAATGTCAGCAGATTCCTAGGCATACGTAACACCTCCACCCTTAGAACGGCAACTATTTTAGCACATTGAGTGAAAAAAGTTGCCGGAGTCTTCTCGGGATCTGAGTTTTTTTTCCAGGATTACGGTAGGAGGCTGCTGGTTCTTGTGGTATGACAGGTGTTCTTTTGCGCGTTGCCCATTTGCACTAGTCCCTTAAGATCCACGGAGTACAAATTGATGTGAGTAGTTGACGTAGCTCGTTGCCCAGAATCGAAGGGTATCCTCATGATTTTGCGAGGTTGGCCTTTGATTTCGTCGTCGGCATCTGCTATGGTGAACTCTTCAGATTTCAGTCGACATCCATCGGGAGTTGTAACGAAATAACTTCCTTGGAGCGGTGTGTTGTCTTGTTGGTGACAGATAATTTGTACTTTCGTTTGCTGAGGGAATTACAGGACATGGTGTTGGTCATCGAGTTTCTTCATAGTTTTCTTCATCAGGATAACTGTAGTGGGATGGCAGGAGTCCCGCAGAACTTGATTGGTGATCGACTTCTGGATGCAATCAGATTTGGTGCGGATCTGGTGGGTAACTTCCTTCTCGCACCAGTTTGACTTCGGGCATTCAGCCTCTATGTAAGTGAATGTCAACTCGTTGGTTGCTAGGACTGGGAAGGATAGGATAAGGGCCTATGCGTGTTTTTAGGTACTACGGATAATCTTTACCAACCCACGCTGGGCTCGTGTGATGAATTACGGTCCATTGCCTATCACAGAGGGAACATTAAAAGAAGCTGATGATGATAATCTTTATAGGTCGTAACTATTCTTGGGAGCAGAAATAAAATGAAAATTTAAAAACGAAGGATTTGGACCTACGGGAGCTGTCAATTAGATACCGGCTCCTTGAAATTATGGTGCTGGTCTGAAAAGTTGTTAATCAGGGTGGTTCGACTGCCCAACCAACTCTCTGGTACCCCATTAGAGTTACTGGTACACAAAGTGGTTCCAGAAATCTTATTAAGAATTCTGTTTAATGGTCACAAGTTAGAAAATTCGCTTTCGCGTGCAACACTTGGATGATGAATCAAGGATTTTAATAAACCGCGCAAACACGTTAGAGTTACTATGAAAAGCAAGGCCAAGGCGAAGTGCCTTAGAAATGGTATTTGGCCGTGCTGATCCATATCTAAACTAACCAAGTTGCCTAACTCTAGCTTATCTAAAAATATATTTCTACTAATATCTACAGTTCGTCGGTGGGCCTGACGTGATGCAGGTCCCCGCGCACTCGAGTTCCTGGGATGGTAAACCCTGAAGGTTAGGATTTAGGAGGGAGCAACACGAGAATAATTCAAATGTACTTACAGCTATTTCATTTCCGGTTCCTCTCTGCGAATCGATTTCCAGATTCTTCTCTCGGTCTGCAGCAGGTCCGTATGTTCAGGATATCCGGAACGGTGCTTGATAGCCACCCGGGTGACACGAGACGTGATTATCGATGTGTGATGTGTCCCGACGTCTCCCGCGGATATCCTACCGACTGCGCCAATTACGTTTACCACAGCCGGGAGAGTGGAAAGAAACCCGAAATGATTCTAAACCTTTAATTATTAAAGTTAATTATAATTAATTATCCTAGAAGTGTCCATTCCAAGTCGAGGTTGGATCATGGAATGGTTACAACTACTAACTACAACTAGTTAACCTACGAATGTCCATTCCAAGCCGATGTTAGGACATGGAATGGTTACAATATTTAAATAGACTAACTAAAACTAACTAGCCTACGAGAATCCATCCTACACGATGTAGGAATATGGAATGGTTCTTTCTTACGAGAGATGCTCTTAAATATTAGTTCGGCATTGATCGATTCCTTGACGTCATGGCTGGATCGGTTCCAAGGTAATTGCACAGTCAGCAACTTCCTATGTTTATGCTCCGTACGTTTCTGTGTCAGCGAAAGTCTAGCTACGTGCGTTGACTTGCGGTAACTGCACTGTCATCAAGGTCTATGTATGTATTTTGTCCGCAATGTCAGCAGATTCCTAGGCATACGTAACAGGGGGATTGGTATAAAATCTTATTTTTTATTTGAATGCTTGTTTAATTAACAATACACTGATGTATTTAGTATTTATAACTGCCACTGCCCCGTTAGTTCTTCGAGTGCAGTCGATAGGGATATTGCAAAGGGAAAGGAAATAGAAAGTCGCAAAACATTCCAGACGGGAAATTGAAAGTGCAACGTGTTTCTCTCTTCATATTTGCCTCTAAATACCAGTAAAGCGTTATTTTTTCTTTGTAAAAGTTTGTAGATTTATATAAATTACATTATTTGTATCTGAGAGGAGATTGCATTTTGCTCTGAGCTGTAAAAACATGAAGACGAAATTGTTTTAAACTTTAAGTATGTATCATGGCCAATTGAAAAAAAAAACAACTTTCAAATAATCCTACTTTCATCGTTCATCCTTTGTCCAGTCATCTTAACCTTGAAACCCTCACAAAGAAACCTTCTCTCCTACCTTTAACTTACCTTATCTTTTACTAACCCCTGTTTTCTCTTTGTCCAGTGCACAGATACCCTGGCTCAAGCTCACAAGGAGCTGCAGACCACGGTCGGCGATGTTGACAAAACCAAGAAGCTGTACTTCGATGAGGAGCACACCGCGCATGATGTCCGGGACAAGGCAAAGGATATTGAGGAGAAGTAAGTCATTTCAACACTAACATCGGAGAGGATCGTTTTGAGTATGAATGTGGGATCGCGGGTAGAACCTGGATGAGGGACAGATGGACCCCCTTCTCCGCACTTAGACTTCCATTTGGTCCGTTGTGCGTGCAAGCCTCCTCTCAGTGAGAGGGCATTGGCCGTGAACCACCACGCGGACCCAGTGCGGGTTGGTGGATGTCACATGTCTTCAATTTTTTGGTTCTAAGAAATGCGGGTTTCCTCACGATGATTTCCTTCACCGTTTTGAGAGCAGTGGCGAGGAATAAATTTACACAAAGTAAAGTGCCTGCCTAGGTTCGAACCCAAGACTTACAACTTGTCGAGGCCGTTACCACTGGGCCACCACTGCTCAAAAACCTGGATGAGGCTGGTACTGCAACGTGAGTATTGAGTAGTATGATGAAGGTGAAATGCCGCTGATATTCGCTGACTGCAAGAAGAATGGCAGGAGCAGTCGATGTGGCGACACTTAGGGTAAGACAATGTTCAGCGGTGGACGTCTTTTTACTGAAATTATGATGAGCATGAATGTGGATGGTAATAAGGGTAGCAGAAGACCCACTGACCATCAAGACGCGGTAGCCATTGTTCTAGACGGCATTGTTAAAAGTCCCTATGCTAACTGGGCATGTCAATGAGTGTCACCGCCATAGAGAACGACGGCCCGTGACAATTCTGACTATGGCTCTTGAATGGAAGATCAAGACATCCAGCGCCGACCTTGAATAAAATTAGGGACAAAGATGGCATCAGTGTTAATATTGAGTATAGAAGAGGAGGAGAACAGTTGGAGTTAGAACATCTTCAAACTCAATGTAAAGGTGGAAATTTTATTTAAAAGCCCTGCCTCTACCTGGCATCAATATTATAAATGCCGATCCCACATTTACACGCATTACTTGCCGTGAGCTCTCCCGTTAAAATGAAATATATCTCGTCCATAATGTGTAGGCATTGCATAGGCACGCGCGATTTATTCGCTAACGTTGAGTTATATTCAGCTAGCAGAGCTTGTGATACAATCGATTCTATTTCATTGAAAAAACTTGCCAAAGCACGTACGGATTCATGTATCGTTTTATCTAAAATCTGGAACTGTCAATAGTACGTGGTCATGCAATATGATTTTCCGTAGCCTGGTCTAACGATTTCAGTAAAAAAATATTTGCCAACGTACGAACGTGTTTACAGAACAGTTCCATTTAGATTTTCCATAGGACGTGGTCGTGCAATATGTTCTTAAAGCCTGGATTAACGATTTCTGTTGAAAAACCTCTGTATAATTTACAATTTTCATCTTTGTTTCGTCAGCACCCGACCGAATCGCACGTATTGTCACTCGTTCCGAGCTTTAACATTAAAACAAATAGTTAAAAGTAAATTGACACTTTATAATTCATAACCAATCTATTCATGGCACCTGTTTGCTCCTACTAGTACAATTAAAGTGAACTTCACGCTGAAATTTAACAAAACACAGCTGAGTTAACTTCAAAATGTCAGGAGCGTACATAAGCAAGCATAAGCATACATCAATTTACCGCCGATGGCACAATCAGCAACACCAACGGCATTAAGAGGTAAGATTGAAGCCTCTGAATTCGAATTTTTGCGTTTTCCCAATTGATGCACTTGAGTGACCACATGTGAGTGATCACATGAGGTAAAATATGTTTTTTGTGTCAATTCTAAAGATAATTAGCAAAACAGTTAGTGTGGATTCGATCAGAGAGGTCTTTAGCATCGTGATGAAACTTTGTATTGAACTATGTCTTTTTAGCAATGGGAACACCCATCGGTGACATGGGTGTGTAACTTTTGAACAACAAAAGTTCGAGAAATATGAACTAATATCATTTAATATACTTTTTTTAAATATAATAATCAAATGATATCACTAATGTCATTTTACCTACACCCTACCCTACCTACATACCTACTCTACCTATGTAGGTAAGGTAAGGTATGGAGTTTCTTGCCGGTTCTTCTCCATAGGAAACGACCAACCCGAACCGTGCACCTTATGTCGGCGTTTTATAAGTGCCCATGTAGTAGGCCTACGTGTGAAATAAAAAAAAATATTTTAGTTTTTTGATTTTGGTAACTTTTTTTTCTTTTTTTTCGTAATAACCTTCTCCTAACAATAACAAACACAACAAAAAAAGAATATGACCAACATGACCGACATGACCAAGGGAAATAGGGATTCATTTTTATTATATATAGAATATATAGAAAATACATACACACATTTGAACTAATATTTAGTTACTATAATATTCAAAATCTATAAGCAACGTTTATTATAATTTAGAAATAGGTCGAATTTGTTCCAAAACCGAATCGAGTCGACTCACCGAAGTCTTTTGGCTGCTACCCCTGGAGTATATATAAAAATCAGTGGTGCGAAGGAAGAGCAACCACCGCCCGCTGTAACAAAGCATCCGGCTCCCTTGCAAGCCGTAGTGGCTGAGGATGGGCGCCGGTGGCTGCCATAGGCGGAGCCTGAGCATAGGTGCCTATCCTTTATTACGTAAGGGCGAAGGAGTTGCACTTCCCGCAGCGCCAGAGACAATGCAGAAGCAACTTTAGTGTTTTGAGGTTAGGTTACAACCATTTGTTTCTCTTAAGAACGATGCGTTACCTCAGAAAATTAGGTCAAATTAACGTAATATAAAAAGAGCATTATACAAACGGTAATGAAAAAATTATAAGAAATGAACATTATACTAAATGTTATTAGAGCAAATGAAGGTTAGAATAGAATAGAATACTCTTTATTATGTACACCATATAAGTTACAGAAAGTATAGATGAAGAAAAAATTACACTGGGTGACACAATGGGCGGCCTTATCGCTAAAAGCGATCTTTTCAAGACAACCTTTGGATGGATTTTAAAAAAGAAAGGAAAGAAAGTACTGTAGGTAGTCTATTGGTGTACTATTTATATATAAAATAAATACATATATATAAATATACTATATATAAAAATTTATACAGTTATAAGTATGGATCAAAAACATAGAAATCAAGAAAACAACTACTAAAGAGAGAGGTAGTGATTCTTTACCATAGTTTTAAAAATGGGCAGAGATTGAGCTCGCCTTATTGACACAGGCAAAGCATTCCACAGTCGCACCGCTTGAACCGTAAAAGATTTGTCGTAAAAGCTGGTGGAATGCATCGGCATCTCTAGTCCCAAGATTTCCGATGACCTCAGGTATCTACTCGTATTATGTGTGTCATGAAGGAACTTGAAACGTTCTTTGAGATAAGAGGGGGTTGTAGGATTGTATAGAATACTGTAAAGCAGAAATAAAATATGAGAATCCCGGCGAAGACGGATCTTCGGAAATTCAGAAATGTGATCATATTTGCGCAAGCCAAATATAAATCTTATGCAAAGGTTTTGAAGACGCTCAAGTTTATCTAGTTGTGCCTGGGTAAGATCGAGATAACTAACATCAGCATAGTCAAGGATTGGAAGCAGAAGGGACTGTGCAAGCGCAATTTTAGTGGCAGTGGGAAGAAAGTTCCGCAATCGTCTAAGGGACCTGGCAGATGCAAAAATTTTGCGACTTACGTCCTGAAGCTGCGGACCCCAAGACAGATATCTGTCGATCCAAACCCCAAGGTTCTTAACCTTCTAAGGTTATATGTAATATAACATTAGATCACATGAAATTAGGATATTTGTTTTTATAGCATATGAAAATTATAGTATCATGTGAACGTTATTTTAAGTGAGATTATACTATCTGTTATTATGCCATATATTAAACACCCCAGTTACATCAGCCTCGTTCAATAGTTGAGGCGTCAAGAAGTTACAAACAAACATAAACTTCCGGACTAATACTAGCATACTGATTAATGAATAAGTAGACCGTTAAACGAACACAATAAATGTCCACTTTGTGTAGAACAACCCAGCTCGATACAATAACATAGGCAAGCCGAAAGCGTGTATTCATTGTTCCGAGTTTAACGCGATTTATATTTGCTTTGTGTTCTCTCGTCCGGCGCTTTGTTTGTGCATAGCTTGCGATATTTCATAAAATAGGCAGTGCCCGGGTTGAACAATCAGCCATACTCGAGCACTAGGCGTCTATTGCGTCTATGTATTTATTTCAAGGGCGTCCCCTCCAGGCATTTTCATTCACATCTCAGTCTTGTAAATACCTTTCGTTAGTCGCCTTTCATTTATCCTCTCAACATGGCAAAACTATCTTAGCATACTCTTTTCAATTTTAGTCACTGCATCTTCTTTTAAACCACAACGTTGTCTTATTAGATCATTCCCAAATCTAGCATTCAATGTTACACTACACATTGACAGTTATAACTTTTTATTGATATTATACAAAGATTTCTGCCGTTGTCATTGTGACTGAGTCGATGGGAATGAAGAAAGTATCCTTCAAAAGGACTTACAATATTGGTGATAGCCATATGTAGTCAAGGTGCAACGGACTACCAATTTCGAATACGCTTGATTTGTACTCAAAGTTTTGACAATGCTGTCTGAAGTAGTGTCTGCCAAGACTCTGTGGAATTTTGATTAAAGAAAGTTTTCATTACAAGCCGTTTATTTTGTCTATCTAGTGTAATACCTTTAAACGAGCAATTCTTGTGTGTATATATATATATAATCGGAATCTCGGAAACGGCTCCAAAGATTTTCATGAAATTTTGTATCTAGGGGGTTTCGGGGGCGATAAAACGTTTCATTTTTAGAAAACGTCGTTTTTCTATTTTCACCCGAACCTTTTTTAAATAAGCTTTTTTTAATTGGAAAGTATTATTTTCCAATTAAAAAATCTATTCTATGCAATGTCATGTCAAGTTGGATATGACATTGCATAGAAAAGTGATTTTATATTAACAATATTTTCAAGTTATCATACAAGTGATTTTACGAGTATATTAACAATCTTTTCAAATAATCATACAAGTGATTTTACTTGATCCTTCAAGGCATGTTTGCGGGGTAATTTAGCCTTCGTATGTTCGGGTCAAATCTTGCAACTGATTTTTTAAGCAGTTATCCTCAACCAATTAAGATGACATTTTTCATTCATGTATGGTTTGGATGACAATGCACGATAAGTTAAAATTATTTTCCATTCATCTTGATATACAAAGAAAAGTGCTTTTATATCTGCAATCATGCGTGCATGTTTGCGGGGTAATTTAGCCTTCCTACTAGATTGTCTTTGCTGATCCAATTTCTGAGTAAAAATACGAGTCTATACTGTTTGTTATTTATTTATAAAGTGGACACGGGCACTGGTTCATTTTATGTCACAGTACAAGTTTACTACTATCTTGTGCTTCTTGAGAAATAATAAATAGTTCAGAGAATTCCTTTTTTGCTATCCTAAAATATTGCAAAACAATATTTTGGAACCAGCGGCTATAAACTGGACGCTAAAAATATTATATGAACCTCGCAAACATTCAGAATCTAGCTGTATGTATAAAATACTGGTGGCCGCTAGCGAAACAAAAAAAAATGGTTCACTGAAATCTAACTGGAGAAAATAAAAAACTATAACGTGAGTTCGATAAATTATTGTTTGAAATTTAAATGCGCTGAGAAAGTTAAGAGTGCGGAGGAGCGATAATTGATAGAGTGTGAAATTAGTATACTGGAGGCAGGAGATGAGATTTAGTAATGATTAAAGAAAAGTAGATGAGACAGGACGGAACGGAATAAGAATACGTGTTGCACTAACAAGGTCAGAAAGATGGCAAACGCACTAACGCATAGAAAGACATAAAGACGCAGCATTACATTACATAAAAATGTGTTAGGATAATAAATACGGTAAAACTGTGTCTCATTACAAACTAGGAATATAGGTTAGAACTTGTATTGATTCCTATGACTGACCTTCCTGCGGCAGTGCAGTTGGAGTCTTGCCAAAATACGCACCCACTGTCCTGTAATATCAAGTCAATAGCGTTTGTTCGAACTATGAATTTACACAATGTACTCATGAATAACAAGTTTAATATAGTACGTCGTCAATGTAATGAATGGAAAGAGAGTGCATAATACCAAATACAAATATCTAGGTTTAGTCGTTGATTAGAGACTCGGGTACTAATTACCAGAGTATGTAGGTGTCGCCAAAGAGTTTGAATCTTTCTGATTTTTGTATCCGATTACACACGGATTACAATTTTTTTTATGAATATTCAGTTGTGTATATGATAGTATAATACAATAATAAGTGAAAAGAATTAATACACATGGATGTACTCGTATGTGTCATTATGTTGAGTACATATTAATTCCATGGTCAAATAAAATGTCTACTTGAATTTGAATAAATGTGGTCTCATAACTGTCATTGGCTGCCTTGTAAACTCCAATTCATTCAAAACTTTCGATGAAACTTTAATACCGATATTTCATCGCAAGGTTGAAGAAGAAGAAAGGCTCTTTCTTCCAATCGATCACGTCGCTGCAGAAGAACAGCGCCAAGGTGTCTTCTCGCCGTGACCAGCTCGAGGAGAAGTCAACTGGCGCCAGGAATGATTATCTTCTCAGCATTGCTGCAGCTAATGCCCACCAGGTTAGTAATGGAGACAGATTTGATAGAAGGCATCTGAATCAGTGATCGATCATGAAATATTGTTACTTTTCTTTAAAGCTCAATCATTGCTTTACAGTTAACAGTGTAAACTTAGGCAAAATATCCTTTAAAACTTTTGTATTATATTGAAGGCTTTCATATTATAATTCTACGGAATATATTCTCGCAGAAGTGCAGAACCGGTCTTTGTGGCGACGCTTAGGGGAGGCCTATGGCCAACAGCAGACGTCTTCCGCCTGAAGTGAATGTTGATGACAATTATATTCTTTACTCTCTTTTTAACTCCCTATGGTTCCACCATAGGGAGTTAAAAAGAGAAAAAAGACGTTAAAGAAGAAAGTTAAAAGACGTCCAATGGTGTCCACACCATTGGACGTCTTTTAGTTAAAATAAACACAACAAGTAAAAATATAACACTCCCTCTAACTTCTACGACCCACAACTCGTCACGCTGAAAGTTACTATGTTAGAACACACCATAACTCTCTGTTCCTTATCCAGAACCGCTACTTCCTGGTGGAACTCCAGAACTGCATGCTGAGCATGGAGGCGGCGGTGTACGAGAAGGTCTCCGAGTTCCTGACTTTTATGGGACGCACCGAGCTGCTGACATGCTCCGCTACTCAGCACTCTTTCGGCAAGATCCGCGACCAAGCACAGCAGCTAACCCGCGAGTACAACCTGCAATGCCTGTACTTATACTACCCAGTGCTGAAACAACACATTCAGGTATGTATGATAGGATATTACTTACTTACCCTTTTAACCTGCGGTCTATGCCGCCACACACGAACTAATGACCTGAATCCTGCATCGCGCTGTACTTTTTGCAAGTTATTTCATCACCACTGCTTCGAAACGGTGAACAAAAACATCATGAGCAAACCGGCATGTCTTAGAACCAAAAATTCTCTCACAGAGAGGAGGCCTGCACGCAAAACGGACCAAATAAGAGTCTAATTGCAGAATAGAGGTCCGATCTATCCTATCCTGCATCGCCTAACTAAGCAAAGTTTTGGGCGCGATTTGAACACAAACAAAAGGCGTACAACAACCGTTGCTCAGTTGCCCGGAGCAGACACAACACCCGTCTGGTTGGAGGATCCTCCTTTTAAGAAGAGGTGGCGAGAGTTTACATCCTGTTCCGCATACTTCTAGAAACCTAATGTTATTTGACTGGTAGAAATTGTCTTGTGACGTCAATTTCGCCAATGTATACCTGATGAAGTTTGCAGGAACCAGTCGTGTGGGTCTGGTTACTGTGGCTAAACTTGGGTGCGGCCTATGTTAAGCAGTGAAGCCGCTTTGTACATAAACTATTAATAAATAAATGGTTGTCATAAATTTTCCGACTAGCATTGCATACATATCAAGTGTTAGCTGTTCTCTCATTGTACGGAAAGCCTATATAATGCGAGGATATTAAATAAAACTGGAAATTAAATCTCGATTGGACGCCGATAGCACGTAGTTCTAAAGATATCAGTTCTCGAAAAGTAATTGAAAAATTGTTATGACGAACATGTTGCGTTAAAAGTTGATAAAATTAAATGATTATGATCTATTTATTTATTTATTTAAGGCACATCAACAACACAAACACAAAAATTTACCTATTAAATTTCATGAGGTCTTATACTGGTATTCATGTCAATAACAGACGTGCACAACATTCACAAAAATAATCTCACATAATACAATAAAAATTCTAATTTACACAGAGGATGAATGAATAATAGGCAGAATTACAATATAATATAGATTGATTGTGGTCAAAATTGTAAAAAATTCAAATAAAATAATATTAATTTATATCAATTAAAAATAAAACAATAGGCAAAAGAAATTGTATTAACATGAAAAATAAAATAAATCATCGATTGCAAATATGTTTTGCTTTCTTTTCCAACAACTTCTGTTTGAACCGAGTGGGGCGGTCATGAAAAATGTCTAGATCTAAAAGCCCACACCAAGCATTATATGTTGCAGGCAGCCTTGCTATTGGAGAATTCAATCCGGGATTCGATTTGTATCGAGGGATACTAAACAAGTTGCTACATTTTCTCCGCGCATTTATTTTCGGTACGCATATCGCGATACGTTCCAAAAGTCCGTCGCATGACGTGGTTTTTTGAAGAAACAGCAAGTCCAGCATGCGTCTGCGGTGATGAAGGGTGCTTAGTCCGAAACGAGACAGTCTCTCCGCGTACGAACGCTGCAGGGACTCGATACGATCAGAGTGGACGGCATAATGTGGGTTCCAGACGACACTGCCGAATTCAAGCACACTACGCACTTAGGCATTCAATAATGTTATCTTAGAGGCAGTGCGCCCGAAGTCTTTGGTATTGCGTCTGATAAAGCCCAACATTTTTGCGCCCTTCTTTACCATGCTGTTATAATAAGGGATAAAGCTCAATTTGGAGTCAAGAATCACGCCCAAGTCCCTAATTTCCGTTACAACAGCGATTGCCTTTTTGTTAATGTGGAAACCTGTCGCGATCACTTTTCTCTTTCGTGTAAAACGAATATGCTGACATTTTGAGGCATTAAGCCTCATTTACACCACGCATAAATCCGGTCCTGGTCAGCCTGTAACATATCGGCGTCATCTACTGAGATGATTTGTCGCGATATTTTCATGTCGTCTGCAAAAAGAGAGCAATGCCAATGGAGGATGAAATCCACCATTGTCAATGCTCTCTTTCAAGATCCCGGTCACGATGTCGTTAATAAAGAGTAAGAATAGTATTGGGCCCAGATGGGACCCTTGCGATACTCCGGATGAGGCAATGTATTTTTTAGACTCGTGTCCGGCCAAAACCACCACCTGCTCACGGTTTTCGAAGTATGATTTGAACCAACTCAGCATCGATCCACAAATACCACACTGACTTTTCAGCTTATTAATAAGAAGTTTGTGATCCAAACAGTCAAAAGCGCTAGCAAAATCAGTATAGACCCAGTCAACCTGTTGGTTCCCATCGATTCCGTCCATAACAGGCGTGACGTATGCGACAAGATTGGTCAAAACGGATTTGTTTTCCTGAAAGCCGTGCTGTTCCACACGTATCAGGGACTTAGGTTAAAACTGGACAAACGATACTTTGAAAAGCATGACAACATTGAAATGGGTCTATAATTTCTCACGATTTCATTGTCTCCTTTCTTTAGAACCGGAACTATCCGCGTCCGATTCCACCCAACAGGGAACGTGCCGCTTATGAGAGATTTTTTGAATATTTGTTTTAACGGGTACGATAATAGCGAGGCACATCTTTGGATGAAGAGTGGGGGAATCCCATCTGGCCCTTCTCCTTTATTAGGATCCAACGTCTTCGATTATGCAAAACCTCTTGAAAAAATTAGCATGGATTCACACGAAAAACGAAGAGATAATATAGATTTAATTTTCTTTTTAAAATCGTCTCGCCTCGCCTTTATGTCAGTGTTCTACATCTGACTGCGAATATGTACAATCTGCACATCATATCTGTTGGCAGAATGAACGCAATACTATGTTGAATAATGTACAGGCTGTATCAGGAGCTGTTTACTATACGGATCTTGTGGAAACTAGAACAAATTTCCGTGCGTTCAAGCGTTTTTGCTATACCTATTATTGGAATCAAATATAACAGCACACAGTGTTAGGACCCCTTAATATTAATTATCATTTATATCCGTTGTGCTTGGGCTTATCCCAGTTGTAAACGACCCTTTGTGCCTATTGGTCTTATTTGTTCTGTCTCCTGCTTGATATGGAGGGAAGTGAAAATTTGTATTTTTCCTACTCCTCCATTATTATTTTCTGATTAATTTCGTTGCGGGATCCAACAGTTAAATTCATGCTCCGGGACTTCATTGTCTCTGCGCTTTTCTGGTGATCGCCACTGTTGATACTGGCTATCAGCAGTTGCAGTGGTTTGGGAATAGTGCGGTGGGATTGTCTCAAAAAAACAACCCTATGGGGAATACAGGCGTGATGTTATGGTATAAATTCACTTTACGTCTCAGAGCTTAGTTCTTCTAAATTACCTATACAATGTATTTTGACGAGGTTTTTAGCATCATTTACAGAATCTTTTTTTTTAAATTTCATGTTAAATTCATCATCATCTTCATCATCATCAGAATTTTATGTTGCCACTGGTGGTACACAGACCTCCTCTCTGTGAGAGGGAATAAGCCGTAATCCAACACGCGGGCCCAGTGCGGGCTGGTGGGTGTCACAAGTTTTTGAATTTTTGGTTGCTGGTTTCCTCACGATGTTTTCCTTTACCGTTTTGAGAGCATGTTGAAAAATGCTTGGTTGACGATTTGGACTCGTTTCTGACGGATTGGCTGGGGAAGGCCAGAGATAAAGTACGCTGAAAAGATATTCTACGATAAATATATATAAAAAAGCATCGTAAATATCGTGCAAAGCAGCGGTGGTCAGCTAGTATAACACCTAATAATTATCTGCTAAGTGAATATACTAATTTTTCCCTTTTCTTTAACATTCCTCTTACAATAAATACAAAAATGTCTAAATGAGGAGCTCGATTGGCTGACATTCGCAAGCGTATGGCGCTCACTGGCGCTGATGAGACGAGCCTGCAGGGCCAGGCATGCCTAGACACTATGTAATAATTACCTTTAAGGTTCCCCTAATCGACGACACGAACTATTTTGTGTGTGGGATTAAAATGCATGCTATCTCATCCGACAACACGTGCGAAAGAGATGGATGCTGTGATGAGCAGTAAGAAACCAGTTCGCGTACGAATTAGCACTTTTGCAAAATTGTATCGAAATGGATGATGATTTAAGACGAAAACGAGCGTGCGGAATATTATAAACAGTCCTTTGGGTATATGAATATCATGACAAAACGACTAAATGTATATTTTCAAAAAAAAAAAGTTTGCGTTGTTGAACTACTAATCAATCCCTGTATGGGGGCTGTTTTGCAATTTTCCTTCTTCTTATGGTATTTATTTCCGCCCAAAGATGCGTTAAAATTAGTGTTGAAATATAGAGCTTTCGACGCTCACAACTTTCAAATAATTCCTTTTTTTACTTTTTTGTTTCCACACAGGGCTAGATAATGATGAGACAATTTGATATTATTTTTTATTCTAAACACACACCGTCAAACAGTGGAGTAATCGCCAGACTACGTTTGTATGGATGAATGATCGACTAGTGCAACCTTAACAAACTACTCAACAATTCTTAATCATTTCTAGTTCAAATTTCCGCTAAAGAAATGTCTCGGGGCAATTTGCATTCAAAGTTCAAAGAGAAATTAATTACAGGCAATGTATGCTGTTAGTTTATCGCAAAAGACATTAGAATGACAAGAAAAGACAATGTCTTTGTCCACAAGAAATTAATTATTTAATCAAAGGTAAGACCTAGGGCTGTGCCCGCATTGTGGAACCCATTTCTAGATACTTCATAGTCGATATAAAATGATTTTAAAGCTAGACTAAACGATCAAATCATTACAAGTAAAACGCAACATGCGAGTGGAAATAACACGGCCATTTTCTTTTACAAATTCCTAAGACAAAAAAGTGTTTACCATAAAGCATGCATCACTGATCTCGAAGAAACTGACATGCCCTAGCGCCTTAAACTGAAAGATATAATTATCGCATACAGCAACTGCCTCAGGAGGCCTTTGGAGGAGGCCTTTGTCTCAACAGTGAACTCGAGGAAAGTGGGCCTAAAATTCTATTACATCCACCAACTGCCAATCCAAGAGAGGAGCCCTTGGTCCCAGCAGGTGCAAAGATTATTAGGCTAAATGGGGCTGCATTACACCCTATTGTCGAACTTATAGGGCTTATTTTCCAACCACGCCATATATCTTCCGCCGACGATTAAGTTTAACAAACTAAAACTGTCAGACGTCAATTTTATCCCGTGGGTAAAAACAGTTTGACGTTGGAAAAACTAGCAGGTAGTCGAATAATATTTTGAATCGTTTGACCTATTTCTAATAGAAAAACTAACTGACGCACTCAACAAAGGAATACAATTTCCCCTGTTGAGAGTATTTTTATTTACCTACATGGATAAAAATATACACAGTGTAAACATACATAATTAACTATATCTACATATATGTTACTGTAAAAGCCCGAACTACGGTAAAACTAAGAGATCAAAGATTTTTTTTCGAAATTTTAAAACAATACCAAAAGTGGCAATAAGCGAAGTTCGAATAAAATTAAAACAATCGCTTGAAAGGTGACGTTCAATTGTTTTATCAATTAGGGATTATTGGTTTTATTATAATACAAAAGAAAGAAAAACCCGCAATGGTTCAAAAAATTTTGTGATCATTTTTTCTTGTGCCTCTAATTTTGCCGGTGTGTGTGGTTAATTAAATTTTGAGGGTAGACCTAAAATATAGAACAAGTCACCGTCAGTTATTATATGGACTTGTAGCTGGATTTGATAAAATATTGCAAGGAAAGTGCGTTCATTAATATAAATTGTTTGAGTAGGTTTTTAAAAGTAGTCGTGGTTTTTGATTCTTTGGTAATTTATTAAATAATTTGGATCCTTCATATAAACTAGTGATTCTGCCGTGGTTTGTTCGGGTCGAGTGTAGTCAAGTCAAGTCTTGTTAACTAACGTCTTAGTTTTCTCACCGCTAAATTATCGCAGAACTAATGGGACAAATTGTCAAGCACGCGTTATCTGTTGTGATTCGTTGAATAAATTTTCAACAGCCAATCACAGCAGATATCCGATGATTATTCGTCGATTACGTTAACAGACTGATAATCTAGTGTTGAGAAACCGGGGGTTAATGTCATTTTGTTTTTTTTTTGTGTGTATATTTTTATTAAATATTTTTCTAATCAATATGCATGTATTTTAAATCTATATTTGTGTAATGTTCATTAGTTTGGTTTGTTTTAAAGAGTATCTGTTGAAATTAATTAAGTAGTCATAATTAAACAACGTTTTTAGTAGTTTATTTTGAGTAGTTTGCAGAAGGTTGGGGCGTCCCATATTTCAACTAGATAGTCAATGAGTGATAAGTGGATTGAATAACGAACTTGTCGGGGTAAGCAGCGACTGCAGCCCCTATACTCGGAATTTTAATTCGATTCCAGATTTGACAATTTCAGTGTTGCAACGTTATGACAAGTACTAAATAGTGACGTTGCAAAATTATTGGATATGGAAATGGAATATTTCCGGATCGATTCTTCTCGTTTATAATTTTACTCTCGTAAACTAAGTATATCAGGAAATTAAATATATCTGAACCGATAATTTAGTTTTGACGATTAATTAACGATCTGAGACTTTTCTTTTATAATTGTGTGTGAAATAAATAAAAAATGTGATCATGAGAACAAACACAACGTAACAACACTTTAACAAAAACCCAACAAAATATCGATTCGCAATGAAATAAGATATTCATTCATTTATTCATCAAACAATTTACATTGTGTTCGAATTCTACAAAATAATTACATTTCAAATCATAACAGAAGCAATAATCAAATACATAGCAATCAGAAACATTCACAAATAAAAAATAATATGTATAAATCAAAAACCGTTTACATGTCAAACCATAAAAACCACAAAAATAACAATGTCTAGTCCAATTATCTTATAAAAACTAAGAATTAAATGTCAATTAAATTACTGTTCACATGTCCAACCATAAAAATCTCAAGACCTAAATTTAATCGAACTAGAATTAAATGCATTTGGTATATTATAAAATTAAATGTCAACTAAAATATTCGTGCAGTCACACTGGGAGAATGAAGCCGAATGACACGATAAACAAAATGGCGATAGCTGCACGAGCGCGCACGGGTTGCCAATACTGAAAACTATCGAGGCTCTTGTAGTATAAGTTTTGTTTTTAATATAAAAACAAAAATATTAACTTTTTATAAAATAGAGCAGCGATTACTAATTAATAAATAATTATTATGAATAATTATGTATTTATTTAAATAAAAATCAATAATTTAGTCTTTAATTGGCACACTGATGGCACACACACTGATTGTTTATCGATTTTTGTGTTCATCACTACACTATTATATGTGGTATCATTATTTCACAAAATGACAGTAGCTTATGTCAAATCTGGAATCGAATAAAAATTCTGACTATAGTCAGCGATTGTAATTATGATTTTATTTTTTGAATGTGTGGAAGCCACGTTAATTTTCTATCTAAGATAAAGCCTAAATATTTTTCTTTATCTACTTCATTAATGACTGGCTGTGCCCGCGGCTTTGCTCCTTTGCTTATTTGGAAGTTGGTTGTATTTTTTTGGAAAAAGTTGTTTTTTTTTGCTTTTCATTTGGTTGTTCTTGTGTTGATTCCAAAAATTGTTTCTATTGTTTATTTCCTTTTTCGATTTATTAATCCAGTCTTATCTTGGTGATTTTAGCATTATGATTTTGGTGATTTTAGCATTATGATTTTGGTTATTTTGCTTAGCTCTATAGTTTTCACTAGTTTTCTACCAGGATATTCCAGGACAGTCCTTTGAAGTGCTTCACAGTCAATAATATGGTACCTTATCTTCGTCAATGGTTCTGGCTTATAACGTTTTATTTCAAGATATATTTGTATATAGTCTGCCATGGGTGTATCGATAATAGCTAGATGGAAATTGTTCTGTTTAAGATTTGAGGAAATGTGGCCTATTATAATATTTGATGTTGATAATTCTCATGTTCAGTAGTCTTCAACCAACAATTTATAGCCATTTTCTTTGATCACTTTTTTGTATATATTAGTTGCACGTTCTGTATTTAATAAGTTGAAATTAAAGTCGCCAAAGACCACAGCACACTTATTTTTATGTCGTTGTAAAGATTAGATATCTAGGAAGGTTTTTACGTTTGATTGTAATGGTTTTATGTATATAACTCCGATGTCTAGAGTATAATTTTCATTATGAATCCACAATAGGAATCAAACATTGAAAAATCACCACATAAGCTCCAAAAATCTCTTATATTAGGTTAAGGTCATAAAAGCTTAAAAGAATCTAACGAGACACGATATGTTTACGCAGTACGAGTTCGAGCCCTGCGACAACGACCCGATCGACACTGTCACCATCGAACACGAGTCAGTGGCGCAGACGCTGGGTCAAGAGGCCCGCCGCTGGGCCACGCGAGTCTTACGCGAGACCTCTCTGGTCCGAGAGGCAACACGCAAGATGCACGTCTATCAAGCTATGCGTGACGCTGGACAAAAGGTGAGCTCTATTCATTTTCTTTAAATTACACATTTAAAGGTCTTTATGAAGGATTCGAAAAGACAACAAATCGGGGACAGTGAAAGGATGTGGGATCTTTGCCCAGAAATGGGACAGTAACGGGTTGATATTATTATTATTTTAAGTATACATTTGGTTTTCAATGATCTCAGCAATTTCAGTCTCACAGAGTTCAGGAAAATATGACACACTACGTACAACAATGTTTTCAATATTTTTTATTTCTTTAGAATTTTTTGCTGCTTCTACAGCATTGCACGTTGTGGGTTCGATTCCCACAGGTAAATTTTGGTATGCCCTACAAATTGTTTTATCGGCGTCTTCTTGTCTTCTTCTTCTTCGATTGTATTTTCAAAGTTTTTTTTTTTTGATAGAGAACGTATATTATTTAGTCCGTCAGTGAGATTATCAAATAATATTATACCAGTATTTCTTGCTTTACCAAATAAATACAAATTGACAAAGATAAAGCGCAACAAAGTTCAGGTGTGGGTCATGGTTGTGACGTCAGTTTGTCAGTATAAAATTTAGCACACCGTGACGTCACACCATATTTCAACGCACTGTATCATCGTATTTTTTTGTTTACGTGGCTAAAGAAAAAATTCGCGTCCAATATTTTTAGGTTTTACTAAATAGATATTTTTTCTCAACATCTCTATTACGATAGGGTGAAAGAATATTTAGTAAAAAGGAAACATCGAAACGAAGAACACGAAGGATTTGATAGAACAATAGGATAAAGTGGAATTCGTAATGATGGGTAACATTATATTAAAATGCATACAAAGTAGATACATAGATACTGTACTTATACAATGAAAAGCCCTAATGTCGAACTTTTCAAACTATCATTAAAATAATTATAACCTATATATCGTCCTCAGGAATACTGCGAAATACCGTATTTTAATAAGTAAATTCACAATTGAGTATAAGTATTCACAATTGATTTATACAATGTTGTGTGGCAAGTAAATTATCCAATGGAATAACAAAAATGTCTGCTAAAGATGACAACCCAACATTACAGTAAAATAGCTGGCGGTACACATAATGATAGTAGTGTCAGATCCACCTGGCGGCACACAACCGATCAGGGACGATAAAAGTGTCAAGAGAAAGCTTGTTTTATAAAAGGGATCCGTACCAAAAGACTTCCATGAAATTTCAGTTTTCTAATTTAAAAAAGAAACAGTTTTTCAGCTCAAATCGGGTTTTCTATGTTTCTGGCAGACTATATTTGACTCTGTGAAACTGGCTCTTTAATGTCCAATATAAACAATATTCAATACAGTGCATGTTCAAAGGCGAGCTAAGATGACAAAAGAGGGCAGTATTCAGTATATAAAATATCAGAAACCAATAAAATATCGCTCTTTTTGATGAAAAACATATCAGTTTTATAACCTATATTTGATATTCCAAAGAAAATGTGATAAAATTTTGTCTCCTGAAAAGTAACACTTAACGTGATAAATCAGAATATTATAGTTAAAATATAAAAAAATTACCTTAAAATATTTCCTCACAAAAATATATAGATCCTGCAAGCGATAAAATACGCGGTGCAACACCAAACGGTCAATACTTAGCCGCCATAAATCTTTAATGAGATATTAACCCTTGAGGTACGCCGCCGCGCTAGTCTCACTCCTATTGTCGCTGCATTTCCTTTGCGACAGTCTACTAGACAACACAATTTTACACTTTAACAAAAAGTTGTATTTTCTCTAAGTAGTCATGAGTAGTATTGGAACTTTGCATGAGGATTTTAGGTCTCTAGCGGTGAGATATAACATATATTTTGAAGGCGATTGTCTCAGTTTTGTTTTCACCTCAAAGTATTTCGCCTTTGTTTTTGTTGGGTCCTCAGGTTCTGCTTTTTTTTAAATAAGCTCAATCCATCATCTTAATGATGGGTCTCACCGATAATAGTAAAAATTAACAAAAACAGCCATTATTATTTGTTGTTGTTGTAATGTCAATTTTGTATCAAATCACTGTGTGCGCACCAAACCATTTCACCGTGTGATATCACTAATTTCGACCTTAACAAAAACGTAAGTGTGTCACTTTGTGTCGTATTGTTTGTTTAAAAATGTTCAGTGAGTATATGGTTTATTTGTCGTTAGGTGGACCCAAATGACCCGAACGGTCCGGAACTTGAGGTTCGTTTGGATGAGTTGCGCTCTAGCATCCGGCGCTCGGAGATCTCCAAGGCGAAGTACGAGTCTCGGCTGGAGTGCCTACGTGTTAGCGGGGCTCCCGTGGAGGAGTGGTTGAAGGAGGTAGACCTGCTGGCCGTGACCGAGCCCCTGCCGCGCAGCAGCAGCCTGCTGAGCGTCCGCACTGATGCTTCCGGCGCAGCCGTGAGTACTCTTACAAATTCTGTAATTTTTGTAAGTCAGTTTTATTATTTTTGCGCTGCGCTGCATTCCTGAAAAGGACATATTTTACGCTATTGTTATTTTTACTTACTCTGCGCTATTTCTTTCTGTGATTGTTTTTATTTGCCGTCGGGACGTCGGGTGGTATGCGACGGAATGGCCGTCGGGCAAAGAGTTTAACGAAATGGGATTAACACTTATCAAATACCTAACGACATAATTTTACTTCAAAGCTAAGCGTTTACCGGCCAGCGAATTTGTTAAGGCGACTTTCTGCAATTGCATGAATACATTATTTTTGCGCATTTTTAGTTTCTCAAACGATTTAATTTGGTTAGTTCTTTTAAACCGACGTTTGCCTATAATCCAACCAGCCAACAATATAAGGCCGGGACTCCACCAAAGCGGAGATGTGCAGAGAAGTCCAAAGCGGAGAGGAGATGTTTTTCAAACAACCAATAGAATGTTGTTATTCACACATCTTTCGTCTCCGCTTTGGACTTCTCCGCACATCTCCGCTTTGGTGGAGTCCGGGCCTTATACAAGCCAACGTAATTGGGAAAAGTGTTTTCGGGAAAGCAAGTACAATTTTATTGGTAGTCAGGGTGATGATATTTATAAACGCGGGTGTCGTGAAGAGTCCTAAGATTGAATGGATTCTTTTACTGAACCTGATTGCGCAATTATTGAAATGGTCACCGTATTAATGTCATATCCTGTTTTTTAAGTTTTGGTTTGCATTTAATACGCAACTTTTCAGCTACGGCGACGTTCTTTTGGTATAATTTAGCACGCCGTGTTTCTGTCTAGTTTTAGTTTATCTTTTACTCAAAGCTTGTTTTTTATTTTATCAGCATTTTTATTTTTTGCAGTAATTTGTGCTTGTAACCTGGCAGTTTGTTTAAGTGAGCATTTTTTATTGGTTTTATAAATTTAGATCGTGTACAGGTAAGTAAACAAGCTTAAAAAAATGATAGCTTTTTGTAATAGGTACATCATTTTCAGATCATGTTCGTCTTACTGCAATTTCTTATCAATGTCCGTCTGTGTGAATTTGTTTAACTTTTCTAACAATGGTCTGCGTCGAAAGAAAATATGATAGTAGTTTGTAAGACGTAGTCTATTGCTAATCATATAACATAAACGTAAATATATCATTTAAAGTTGCTTCATTCACAAAAACGTGAACTATATTTATGAGACTTTTTTTAACGTACGAGTCAAAACAAAAGAGACACGAGAAATGTAGCGATTTTTTACGAGACACATCGTAAACTTTCGCGATACGACACGCATCGCGACACGAGTTTATGTGTTTAAATCTTACATATATACTCGTTTGATTACAGTAAAAAAACACTTTGTTCAACCCGCTATTAAAAGCAAGGGCTAACCAATCAAAACTGGCGTCTGCACCACACAGTCTACAACATCTCCTTTTCCTCGTCAGGACCAGCCAAGCTCCGACTCATTCTACGACAGCGATAACACAGAGGGCGAAGGCACCTCGGCCTCCGCCTCTGCTTCGGCCGCAGTTGCCTCCAGCAGCCACCAGCGCACCACCTCCGGCTCCCAGGCTGAGGATGAACATGACGAGGACGTAGATGGTAAGAACCAGTCACAAACAGCCTAGGAATACCTTGACAGAACTAAGAAGTCTCGATGCTGCGATTAGAAGAGGCTGAATTCAATTCTTTAATAGAGAATTAAATTAAGAAACTGCTAATCAATTGCTAAACAGCTCAGAGATTTTTTATATATAAGTTAAGTACGAAGTGCCAGTCTTTAAAAAAAGTGTTTCTGAGCTATTTTTAGGGCCTAACATTCTAACAGCGATTACGATTGTCAAAAGCCTACAAATTTTGAGATGTACGTGATATTTCGGTGGCGAGATTCAATCCCATGGATTTTGGACATTATGATAATCGTAATTGGTTTTTAGAATGACACATTTACCGGGCCATCTTGATATGTGAAAATGGCGTGACTCGGTCAAAGACGTAAAACAGAAGTGATAAAGACAGTCAAAATAAATTGACAGTCTCATCAGATCAGGGGTTTGGTAAAGCGACTAGAGTTGTACAGTCGAATAGAGAATTCGGTGTACAGGCAAAAAGTGTAGGCACATCTTTTCTCCATGCGTTTAATAAATTAATTTCTTAAGTTCTTTTCGAGTCGATGTTTAACTTTTAGATAGGTTAGGGTCCAGTAGGTGGCTACGTTAATTTTCTTAGGTAAAAAAGATTAACGTTCAAAGTTTTATTTTTTTGGCAAATCTTGACTCATTGGATAAATGATAACCAAGACTTTTAATCAGAGCTAAAGTAACTTTACTACTCTGGATACCTTTCGCTTTTTTTGATTGTACACATTCTTTATGATTGTAGTTTCGGTAGAGAATATAGCGTTGATATTTAGAGTTCCGCAGTAACCGCAATGATTGCAGTAAACATATGGATGTCTTCAAAGGAAAATGTATATCAGAGACACATTCTTCAAGACAATTGCAGCTTGGGTTAGGTTTTCAGGTAAGGTATTTATGTAGGTGATTAGCGAAAAAAATTCACCATTTTCTGTCGATATTTCCTTAGCTATGCTGGAAGAAGATCGCTTGCGCATCGAACAGCTCGCCGTAGGCTGGGACGATCCGACTCAAGTTAACTGGGATGAAGGCGAGGCAGCAGCCGCCGAAGCTATAGTGGTACCCGTGGCTCCTCTCTATAAATGTACAGCATTATACAGTTACATGGTAAGGGGCGTTACTGGCGAAGACCAGATTATTACTATTTGCATCTCCAATTACTGCACCACAGACGTTAGAATCCAAGCGGCAATTCGTTCAAGCGGCTAATATCAATTTTACTATCATAGATTTCACATATTATATACCTACGACTTTTTTAGGCCAGGGGCAAATCTGTGAGTGGAAAAATAAAAGCGCGTTTTGTTTACAAAGATTTGATATTTTCGGAATATTTTAAACTGTATTGTGCACGGGAATGTCGTCTTTTTTGATCAGATTTGTCCGTAGCCTACATTTAAAATAAAACATATTGTCACAATAGTTCCGATCAATTGTTCACAACCTAGACATATTTTAGGTTATTTATTTTTTATGGAACAAGAAAGGGACAGTCATTTTATAAGAACTGTCAATTAGTCTATACTAATACCAGGATACTTATGTCTAAGTAAAATAGTACTGTTATTTTCTCTCTTCCTTTATTTTTGTGTTTCATTCTCAATTCTTCTTCTTCTCTTTTCAGTATGAGATCTGAACACCCTTATATTAGTTTAGATTTTGAACAAAAGAATCATGTTACTGTTTTTTATTCTAATATTATTAAAACTTTCGCTCGTACTCATTTTTTTTTTATTTATCTTAAGTCAGGTAAATTGTTTACTAACATTATAAAGGAAACTAATGTATTAACTTCAACTGTAATATTATTTATTTTATAAGTTCACCAACCACCAATTGTATCCACCAACCTAACCTGCATTGAGACAGCGTGGTGGATTACGGTCCATTCCATCTCACAGAGACGAGGCCTCTGTCCCAGCAGATTTTACAAGTTAATAACTTTTATATTGTAAAAGATATCTTTTAAAATTTACTTATTAAATTATGTTAGGCTAGTTAAAACGTTTTTCAAATGAACTGCTTTAAAAACTAGGTAATTAATATCAATAAATAATTGTCAGTTATTTGAAAAACAAATCATATCCATCGAGATAGCATCTTCTTCCTAACATTCTAACTACACATATAAATGTTAATGTTGATGACGAGATCATTAGACCGATGATAGTTGCCAGATGATGTGCTTCTCGTTCGACGCACACAATAGTTCATCAGACGAGGTAATAAGGAAGTGGCCCTCTCGCTGTGGCGCGATAGTGCGCCGCCCGTACTGCCCGCCAATCTACTCCATAACCATCCTATTACGATACTCCACCATGATTGTTAAAATCTGAAATTAAACCAACTCACATTTCAAAATGTTCCTGATGTAACTGGATTGTGATTGACCTTTGCCGCCGCATATATTCCAGTCTTACCAAAAAGTACGAAAGCGGCGCAGACAGAAAGGCCACTACGGACAATCGGCCGTTTTGCACACACACATTGACATTGTGATTGTACAGGGATTCTTGTGCCATATTGGACAGAACCTAGTCGCGGCTGTCACGAGTGCCTTGTGCAGGCGTTTGTCACATTATTCATAAAGTACTGTAACGAGATTACATTGGCGGGGTTATCTTTGGTAATTGTTACAGACCGAATATACTTTAAATTCATTCTTTCATACATTTTTAAGTTACAAAGGTCATTAAATTCTTCTAGATGACAAGTTCAAAATGCAATATCTAAGAAAATTATAAATTCTTTTAAGTCCATAGGAAAGGCTATGAAACTTGTCACCCTTCTAGATCGCAACTCTTTTTCGTCGAATTTATACTTTACATTTTGTGTCTGTCAGGCGAGTGCCTGACACTTGCATAGACAGCAAAATGGTTAATGAACTGTGTTTAAAAAGTGGAAAATACATTAAACTTTACACGAGAAACCTCTGCGCATAAGGGCGCGTGGTACGTGTACGGTATATATTTTTAAGTTTTACGGTTCTACATAACACACTTGAACAGTGAAATGAATAATGTAGTCAGAATAAACGTCGTAGGCCCTGCAAAGCACTTGCCGTAGACGTGCTACGAAAACAGCTACGAAACTTGCTACGAAGTCCTTTCTGCTACACTCTGGTCTTCTTCACTCCTTATACTTTTTATCGCTTCTGAATGTCTAAACCTATTAACAACTTACTAATAACACATTCTACAAAATTGATATTCACAAGTTACCAATTTTAATATTATGTTTCTTTCTTTGAATTGATGAGTACTTTGAAAACCAAAGTTTTCTAGAATACATTTTTTCAATCGTATTTAGCTGGCTAAACCCTCTGCGTGTTGTCCTTCTGTGCTATCTATATATGCGCATTATGGATATCACACAAACGTAGGGTAAAATCGGGCAACTGCCCATAGATCATCATTCTAGTAGGTAGAACATGAATATTTCTCATCAGATTATCAAAAATCGATGACACGTAGAGGATCAGCTTAGCCGCTAAACATGAATCATTTCTAAAAAGTAAAACAATACACAATCATTTCTGACTATGCTTGAACTCTCGACTGTCTGTCTCTTACACAACTATTTTTAATTAGGCACAAAACCCTGATGAACTCTCGATCATTGAGAGCGAACAGTTGGAGGTGGTCGGCGAAGGAGACGGTGACGGCTGGCTTCGGGCACGGAACTACCGCGGCGAAGAAGGCTATGTGCCTCATAACTATCTGGATGTAGATAGGGAACAGGTAATTATGGCCATCATAAGAAATAACAATAAATAATAATCATAACAAATAAAATATGATAACTGAAAAAAATCAACGCCTACACGAAAAAGACGTGAAGATATGTATATAATGAAAATCAAAAAAATAACAAAGGGACAAACTAACAAAGGGTCTACGAAAAGATTCAGAGTAAAACATAATATAAAAACAAACAAGATACGCACTGATCGGCTGACTAACAAAATATCTTAGCCCCCTTACGCACTAGCGGTTAACCGCGGGGCTAATGCTCCAAAGATGAAGGAATGGAGCTCACTTGAAGCAAAGCTACCGCCTGTGGGACCCTCCTACTTTTACGAAAATAAAGGAACGAAACTTATGTAATTATTTAGTGAATTAGGCTGTATTTGATATTTCTTAGAAATAAATACATAATTATTATAGAACAACGATAAGTTAAATAAAAATTCATAAAATGATAGTACATGTGAACCAGTGGTCAGGATAGGCTGGTCACAGAACAGAAACGGCACTCGTATAATTTACAAAGTGTTTATTCTCAGCTATTTTCAAAATAACAATATGACAAGCGTTCGCCTTACAATTCGTAGTATCAACAATGGCGGTCGCCGACAACAATTCAAACTGCCTAACACATCCGCTTTATATATTATTCCAATAAACTTATATTAATGTAATAATCAAATTGAATTACTTAATAAAATAACTAATATTAAATAACAATTATTGTCAGTAATATTTATCATGGAATCTTGCGTAATGGTTAACTTTACTATTTATTTGTTACACCGAAAGATGACAAGCGGATGTTGTCCTAAGAGGTTTTAATCATTCAGAATACTTATTATGAATATATTAGAAGATTAACATTCAAAATAAAAGATGAACTATACGTATTGTACAATTAAGTCAAGCTGGTATATCCAAAGTCGGAGGTCGGTAACATACAATAATATTAGTAAAATAAAAAGCCATAAGTACTAACAAAACTATTTTGTCGTAAAATAAACTAACTTGTAACTGTTTCTGACTTTCTATAAACAGCACAATTATAAATAAATTTAATATCATAAGCCCTAGAGTTGGGGGTCCCGCTTTGCATACGTACATGAACTGTTCAACCGCTTGACGCGGTTGGCCGCCATGGCGGTCAGCCGCTATTCCAACCGCGTCAGGCGGCGGGCCGTTCATATAAACCGCTTAGGCGGCCAACCGCTAGTGCATAAGGGGGCTTATAAATATAATATTTATTTTACAAACTGAGAATTAACAAACAAAAAAAGTCTTTACGATTTCTGGCTGAATGTATTTATGAAGAAAAATCTATAATCTTACAAATAGGAAGGAGAAGAGGGTAAAAAAGATAAAAATAATTATACAAACAAACAAGGCGCTGATTGACTGACTAAAAAAAAACAATTTTTATTATTAGATAATCTATTCTACAAAGTCAAACTGAGAAAAAAGAACATTCTACAAACTCAAGCTGAGAAAAAATGAACAAAAAGAGGTTTTACGATAAGACAAAAATAATAAATCTTAAAAAGGAGGTCTTAGGCACTGTTCAAGGTTTTGTCACTATTCTGAGTTACAAAGGTGAAAGCACAAACTACTTAGAGAAACTACCGTATGGTGAAAGTTTACAATCAAGCAAGGTACTGATTGACTGACAAAAAGAACCAAATCTTATAAATAGAAAATGTATTCTATAAACGGAGAATATTCAATCAAAATGTATAAGTACTGCGTAATATAGGTAATGCTACTAACACTATTCAGAGCTCCGTAAGCTGAAGTATCAATCTGAAGTATACTAAGAATAAGCTAGATAACAATAATTATAAGAATAAAACTGACTCCTTCTTAGCAGAAAATCATAGTTCTGAAGTTAAAATCACTCTGTACGTAACAACAGACAAATAATCTGATACCTACCACCGTTTTCTAAAACAATCCTTCCGTTACTTGGAGATATTGGCATCCAATCGAAGTGCGTGGGTACGTTACGAACAGAGCTAATAAACTTATTAATAGACATGCTTATATAGCCTTTACAAGGAGTGAATAGCTGCGTAGGAACCCGTTCTTGCCAAGAGTATCGATCGTTGAAGAAAATCGATAAATATGATGAGATGCAACCTGACACCTGCAGTCAATTCAGACAAAACAGTGAAATAAGTAGAGGAGGCCACCCACTGCCGATGCCCTGCCCACTTGTACCCCCACTCATTGTAGAAAAGTGAATTTTCATTGGAATAGCAATCTAATTATAACGGGGTAACGATTAGATTGATGCATCCATTCTTGTGAGGTACTCGCTTGATTACGTGTACAATCCCACGTCGGATATTCTTAGTGCCTCCTGTATTTACGTCACTATACTTACATTTGATTGGAATACCTGGCTTTTGTAACCGAGCCACGTACCTATGCATTGGAATACAAGGCAGCACAATTATTTTTGAGTGGAATTTGGAAAACCTGGCTGTATATTTTTTTTGCTTTACTTTACCTGGCGTGTCGATTTTGACTCGATCCTGCTGGATTAACCGGAACAGGCGAGAGATAAAGTTGACTGTTCAAATATGGGAGAGCGTTGAGGGACAACATAGGCCAAATAAAAAAAATACATTAGCGAGTTTTGAGAAAATGCATTGATTCGGAAACAAACGTTGAGCAACATAGTTTCCTTGAACTGTCGACGTTAATAATAAACAATAAACAGCTTTTGGTTTCCTGGAACATTAACTGATCTTAAATAGAAATAAAAAAACTATTTTTTTTTTTTTGTAAATTTCTTAGTACAGTCGTACTGTTTTCCAATGTATACGGAGCTTCAGTGTTAAGGCGATTTGAATTGAACACTAGGCCCTTATACACTGGCTTAACAAACAGTTATTAGTTTGTATACTTACAAAAACATTTAGTTCAAATCAATCAAACTGCCATTTCCAAACTATATTGGGATCTGCTTCCAGTCTTACCGGATGTAGTTAAGTATCATACATGGGGCGACTGCCTATCTGACCTCCAACACCCCAGTAATGAGTAGCACGATAACTCTTGGCAAGAATTAATTCAGCTAAAGAAACTTTTATTTATTTCTAAATATTTATATTGACTCGTCTAAAATAATATAAAGTCAGATATAAAAAATGTAAATACATTTTGCCGAAGCATATCTATGTGTAAATAAATAAATAATATACTTCTTCAACACACACACACACACACTTCTTCTTTTATTCATTCTTCAACGTATTTTCTAATCTTCGAAGCATTTCTGGAACGCACATTTTGGAATGGCTTTCAATTCATTCAGCGGTTCGGTGTTTATCGCAATGGGGGTTTTCTGAAATTATGTCCACTAGGCGGCAGCACTGTGACGTCAAGCCTAGACACATGTCTAAATCTTTATGTTTTCTGACATAAGTTAAATTGACGTCAACGTCATGTTGATGTCCTAAGTTGGAGGGAATTTACTTAAAACCCCTCAGCAAGTACGGCGAGTAAGGTTGCCGAAGTATCAACGTTATCTGATCTTTTTTTCAAAATAACGCGATAAAGGTGAGGTGTGAAAAATCTCCGCTTACTATAAAAAACGTGTTACTAATTAAACAATAAAAAATCTTTTTGCAAAAAAATATAACCGACTTCCAAATAATAACACTACAAAGTGGAAAAGACCTTCAATTTCGGAAATCGGTGCTCCTGTTTTCGTTTCTTAAAATCAAATAAATAATACTGAAATAAAGTCTTTATTAAATTAATTACGGACTTAAATCACATATGATTTTCTAAACTAGGCACCGTAAATTCAACATTGTTCAATACTCGTGAACGATTACATAAGACGTAAATTCGAGATTACAATATTCCGGGTATTTTTTATCCCTCGTACATAAATCGTGCATGTGTACAAAGCTTTAATACATGAATTTAATACTAGACTTTTGTTTTCCTGCATAGCCCTGCTCAAGCACCGGCAACCCGGGACTGGTCTCCCAGATTTCGTTCTCATCCGTTGACTATACCGTGGAGGGAGAAGACGCCGACGTCGTGCAGTCTCCTGATCAGATCTCCGTGATCTCGGCACCAGCTGCTAAACCCGAAGAGCCAAAACCTGAGGAGCAGCCCCAGGTTGAATCTTTCGTGGCTGAGTGGCCGTCCACCTCCGTTGCAGATGCCGTGCCTGAGAATTTCAAGGAGGAGGCACCGAAATCTGATCTGCCAACTCTCGGACACTGCTTTGCTCTGTACGACTATGATGCCGAATGCCCTGATGAGTTGAACCTGGAGGAGGGACAGGTGAGCACACTTCGCCGAATTCTTCAGTTTCTAAATTAAGTATATGGAGTTAAGAACGCGTCAAGTTTAATGCCACAATTTGGTATGTTTTCAGGCTAAAGTAGACTTTCGCGAATCTATTTCTTCAAATTCTTAATTCAGAAGTTGGGACAAATGTTTCGTTCGTATGTTTTCGTCCTTTGAGGAGCGCTTCAACAGAATTATCATTCCTTATCAACATAACAAAACTAAGCAAAGCAAACAAACGTCGAATAAAATGTCTCAAACGATGCTCCATATACATTCTACCTATTATGTTCAATGCCGAACGCTCCTCCAGATAATCCGCATCGTGTCCCGCAACGCGCACGGAGTGGACGACGGCTGGTGGCGCGGCGAGGCCAACGGAGTGGTGGGCAACTTCCCGTCGCTCATCGTGGAGGAATGCGACGAGGTGGGCCGGCCCCGACGATAGCACAACAGAATAAACGCTTACCTTTTATTTTTGCATGTTTTTTTTCCACCTGCTCATTTGTTTTATTCCTTAGAAAATTTTCAAAGGCCCACTTGCGTCAAAAAATTAAATCAGAGTTAGTTGCTAAAGCCGTGTACGCACGATCGAACAAAACATGGTGAACACGAACATCGATAACAGAACATTTGGTTCGTACGTGTAGACGTAAATTATTGAAGCGAACACTAGCACCTTGCGAACACAGTTCTACTTGTATTCACGGTCAACACCTCAGTCACCACGGATTCACCGTTTGAAGTGATCGACAGTGAAATAGTCCAAAAAAAATTTGTACAAAAAGCGGAAACACAATACATTAATTTTAGATTTAAATTCACAAAAAAATAGTTGACATTACAAAAACTTTCTGAAAATCGCCGAATACTGCCCGCACAGAACAAGCAAATTGGATCGCCACGAACATTTTTGACGAACACATTGATTGATGTTCGTTAGTGGTACGCACGTGCGAACAAATTGTTCGATGTTCATGTTCACCAAGTTTTTATTCGTTCATGCGTACACGGCTTACACGAGGTTAAATTGACAATATAATTTAACCTCGTGTAAAGCCGTGTACGCACGAACGAATAAAAACACATAAAGTGTTCGGGTTAGCTTCCAACTCGGCAGTTAATAAGATAGCCCATGGTGGCGCAAGCGCTTCTAAGTTTATTTTCTCAAAACGGTGAAGGAAAACATTGTGAGGAAACCGGCATGTCCTAGAACTAAAAAATTAAAGACTTGAGACATCTACCTAATCCGCACGCCGTAGATTATGGCCCGCTCCCTCCCACAGAGAAACGGTCAGTGTCCCAGCAGTGGGAAAGGTTAAAAGGCAGATTATTCTATATTTTCTATTTTAGCAATCCTTCAATCCGAATCCTTATGAATTTTAATTGCAGTGTCTAAACTATTTTTTGTTTGGCTTCATCAGCATTTGCTAAGTTCATTTTCCTACCCATTCTTTTCGAAACCTTTAGAAGTTTAGTTGCAAATTATTATTGTTTTATAAAGAACTTGGTTTTAGTTCGTCGGAAATAGTTTGAACGAACATCTAAGTTTATCTTCATCTTTTCGAAACCTTATGAAGTTTAGTAGCAAACTACTCGTATTGGTTATAAAATAATTATGCTTTAGTCTGTTGTTTCTTGTTTCATTTAAATTATTTTTTGTTTGGCTTAAAGTATATTTGTTGTAGCCACAACGTAACCTTAAATTAGCGACGGACGTATGTCCAACAAGTTAAACTTATGTTTACACAGAACTTACTTCAAGGTATTTTCCTTTTTTCATCGAAAGGTAAGTTGCAAGAACAAAATGATTCTCAGCTCGAATCCTGAATTCGAATTTTAGGAATATATTTTCAAGGGGATCCAAGAATATACACCGTGAGGTTTCATGCTTATCTAAACTTTCTGTTAGATTCTCTGTAATATTTGTACTAATTTTCTGGATTGTGTCACTTATATAAGATACTACAATTTACTGCATAATCCTACCAAAGCATCTTTTATATGTCTCTCTACTTTTTACTTATTTTCATAACCTGTTGGTTTTTGGGACTCCTAGTTTAAAACCTAATTTCAAATGTAGAACGGCGAGCCTCTGAGTGGTGGCGAGGAATGGCCGCCACTGAGTGCGGCCCCACCGGTGTTCGCGTCACCACCACACACACCGCCCGAAGTCGCGGAGCCCGAGGACCGTAAGGAGACCCTTGTATACGTAGCTTGATGGCCACTTGAATGGGGACAACTTTCTTCCTTTCATTTTGCTAGGGGCACGTTTAAATACTCACTAGTAGACCGCTTTTTAATCGTTTATTTCAAAGAGTTACAGCAAATCATTCAAATCACATGTTAAACTGCGAATGGAATAACCTATATTGTACATGTACAGAGTATGTCAATAATTAAAGAACAAAAAACACAAACAAAATTAAAAGAAAATATCGCAACGCAAAACATAAAATTGCATAAAATTGTTCGCCAAAAAACAGCTCGGCTAAAGGCGTGTACGCACGAACGAACAATACATGGTGAACACGAACATCGATCACGGAACATTTGGTTCGGACGTATGGACGTAAATTAGCAAAGTGAACACGAACACCTTGCGAACACAGTTCTACTTATGGTCGTGCAACGAGGGGTTGACCCTTCAGTTACCATGGATTCACCATTTGATGTGGTCGACAGTGAAGTAGCCAATTTGTTTTTGCTATTCGTTGTGATTCACGAAATATTGTTTCCAAGGGAGGGACCCTACATGTTGGGAAACGGTTTTGTACAAAAAGGTAAAATCAAATTTCTCCGAACGCTGTACGCACAGAAAAACCATATTGGTTCGCCACGAGCATTTTTGACGAACACAGTGTTTGATGTTCGTTAGTGGTTCGCACGTGATAACAAAGTGTTCGATGTTTGTGTTCACCATTTTGTTCCGAAGAAATTTTTTACTTCCCAATGAGCTGTGAACTTGAGATTTGGTGATAATATTTATTATAATGTATATTTTACTAACAAATACCAATAATTTGATAAATCTGTTAAATATTCTACATTTGGTACGGAAACTTAAATGTGCAAAGTTCGGCACTGACTTACCGGTTTTATTAATCTATGTAAAAATTGTTCTTTGGTAAAGGATAGTTTGTGTCGGGCATCAAGATAAAGCATTTCGTACAAATGCTTCTCATTTTCGCGTATCTGAATCGTGTGTTAAATAGGCTAAGTGCTGAATAGGCGCCTATATTTGAAACCAGTTTGAAGTACCTCCGATCGACATGATTCTAGTTGGATTCGAGTCGGGGACGTAACTCGAAATATAGAGGTTTATTTTGCGTAGGCGTCGGAGTGAGCCAAAATATGAGTAGGCGTTATGTGCGCAGATAGATAGGTGGTTACTGGAAAACGCATCTGCAAAATGTTAACAGGACTACGGTGAAACTATAACTCATTTTGCCACATTAATCGCGTTAAATCACGTGGTCCACTTTGTAATCTCAAGTTGTCCCCTGTCAAAAGGCATTTTAATTGAATGAGTCACGTGCCATACTTAAATGGTAGTATTGGCTGATTGGGTTAGACGGTGGTTTGGTTCCCAATTAGCATGTTTACACGCACGGCTAGCTGCTCTGAAAGACACCACATCGTCACAGTAATGCATGTGTTGCACGAAGTAAATACCTAGTGTAAAATATATAACGTAAGTTTCATGGTTGTGATCAATCAGTGTCTTCCAGGAATCGAAGAAGTGTTTACGGTAACAATGTGAAGTGCAGTGCTATTATATAAATATCTCTCTGTGAAAACTTAGTAGACGACGAAAAGTGAGCTTGGTGTGATAAAAGCTCACACCAAGCTCACTTTTCGTCGTCTTACATACCTTCAGGTGGAATAGCTATTCATTTCACGCTTACTTCATCTAAGTTTTCTTGGTGGATAGACTGTGTAGTAGATGTGTGGTAGTGTTATTCTATAAAATTCACTTCGATTATATATCACTCAAGTGACCGCACACAATTCGAAATTGGATTCATGTGTTTTTTAAGGTTACACTAGTCGATCATTCTACCTTACAAACGTAGTCTGGCGATTACTCCACTGTTTGACGATGTACGTTCAAAATAATAGTAGATTATGCACCGAGGGGCTAAAGTTGTGTCTTATGTCACGGGCGTCATATTGAATCTCGAGCGCAATGAAGGATTCGGGATTTAACTCACGAGCAAAGCGAGGGAGTTAATACAAGAATCCTGAATGCAGCGAGGGATTCAAACTAGCCCAAGGCAAAGACACCTTTAGCCCAGAGGAGGATACTCTATTTTTTACACCTACTGTGAGAAAATAATAGCCATAGTACGAAAAACAAAGTATTTATTAAATAAACAAACAGTAAGAATAACATATTTAGAACTTGATAAAATGTGATAAATCGACTGTAGTACAGAAAGGTTTTATTATTTATTTATTTAATCACAAAATTCACAGCAATCTTTGCGCAGTTTACTTAAAATAAATTAACTAATGTTACTATTACGGTATTACGGCGCGGTACGGTATTTGTTATTATTAATGCCAGTTTTAATGTTATTCCATTCCTTTTAAAAAATGGTTCGTAGTTATCTAATTATTCTTACAATATTATGTCTTCGAAAACATGGCAACGATATGAAGAAGCAGTCGTTATGATTTTTTAGGAAATCGAGAATATCATCCACGTGTAGTAAGGGTATCGAGAATAGCTTTCCTCTTTCTGGCACCAAAGGGTGTTTGTTAGTATTATACTGCCAATTTAGCTGAGCATGTGAGATTCCAAATTCAAATCACATTATTGACCAGCGGGTCATAATGAAATCCAGTACAACATTATTGACCGGCTGTGCCCCCGGCCACTAATGACTCACTTTAGGTTAAGGTTGCTTGACATATAATTTGACATTTTCGAGCAGGTGGTGTGAAAATCAATTTAATAATATCAATTTGTCTCATCATTATCTAGCCCTGTATGGAAAAAGTAAAAAAATGATATATTTGAAAGTTATGAGTGTCGAAAGTTAAATATTTCAACACTAATTTTAACGCATCTTTGTGCGGCAATAAATACCATAAGAAGAAGGAAAATTGCAAAACGGCCTCCATAACGGATGGATTAGCAATTCAACGAAGCAAATAATTTTATTTTGAAAATATACATTTATTCGTATCTTCATGATATCTAGACTCCCAAAAGTCAGTTTATAAAATTTCGCGCGCTTGTTTTCGTCCTAAATCATCATCCATTTCGATACAAATTTGCAAAAGTGCTAATTCGTACGCGAACTAGCTTCTTACTGCTCATCACAGCATTTATCTCTTTCACTCGTGTTGTCGGATGAGATAGCATGCATTTGTTAAAATGTATGCTATCTCATTTTGTGCGCGAGCTATTTTGCTATTTTGTGCGCGAGGTTACTCGCGCACAAAATAGTTCGTGCCGTTGACTAGGGCAACCTTAAAGACGATCATCGCGGATTAAAACATTGACACTGTTTGAATTTCAAAATGATGTTTGTAGGATAACACTACTGCTAAAGAAATGCAACTTTAATTTAACAAAATAGCCGACTAGGCCGACTTGGGTCGGCCTTATATGACCTATGTATGACCAAATTGAGGCGCCAAAGAAACACGCGGCCTACCCTGTCCTTAGGTATTACTACTATTATGAACGCGAAAGTTTTTGTGGATGGATGGATGGATGTTTGTTACTCTTTCACGCAAAAACTACTGAAGAAATTTTGATTAAACTTTCAGTGATATAGCTTATAAATCAGAATAACACAAAGGCTATAATTTATCAAGATACAAGTACGAATACAATGCAGGCGGAGCCGCGGGCGAAAGCTATATAAAAGCTTGTAAAAGCAAGGACACTATTTTACTCGATGGCAGTTCTGGAATAAAAGTACTTCATATAGTTCAAACCCGAGTGATATATTATATATTATTACGCTATAACCAATTTCAATGAACAAATTGATCGAGACCATCCAATAATACGAAATCTATAAATAAGTTTTCTTTTGATATCTTTGACAACAAATAATGAGAGGACTAGAAGTGGGTGTTAAAAATACTTGGAATAATTTACAGGACAACAATGTAAGGACTTTGATCTTTCAAACGTCTTTGTATGATTATTTTTTGATCCGTTCTGATATCTCTATTGGGTCGAAATATAAAGGGTTTAAACCAATGATTTTATATATATACTAAAGTAGATACGTTTTACCAACGTCTGCGCGGCAATAAATTTACAAGCTGACCAGCTTGAGTGAACTCAGTTCGTCCTGCGTCTGGCCGTGACGTGAAAACGGGGTCCTATTTATATCTGTATGATATTTTAACCTACTCAGTGATAAAAATAAAGTACCAAGTACCATAGGTACTATGTAGGTTGCTAAAGTAAAATATCGCCATTTTTGTATTTCTTTAGAATGATTATGACGTCTCTATAGGTAAAACTCAATCTCATTTTAAACTTTTCCAAATCAAAGTTATTGTTTGAGTATTCCAAACTTTTATAAAACCAACTTACTTTTATTTTATTTCTCATATCAATGGGATATCTGTAAATCTATTATTTTCTGCAGCTCTAGTTCTTTGTAGATACCAAGACAGCATAACTTATTCAGAGGTAAAAATGTATGCGTGCACATATGCACTAAGTCCCCTTTGCAGTACTAACACTTAAATAAATCGTGTTACAATTGCTCGACTTACTGAGTGTTTCAAACTTCTGGTTACATAGCAATACTGAGAGCTACCGTCATGCCGTAATTATTGTTACTGTATAGTCACGGTGCATAGCTCAACAACGTAAAACACTTTTATTGCAAAGATTCATTGCATCTGGAATTACTACTGAGAAATTAGCAGCTCGTTGAGTGTTTTTGAGAATTTGTCAGGTCGGGGGCAATAAACTCTTCTGATATTATTACTGGAAATAAAAATAACTGCTGAAATGTGGGTACTATATTTATACTTCGGCTGAAATTTTGTGGAAAGTACAAGAGGGATGTTATGTAAATTACTATTACCGTCTCAATTTGTAAATTACTATTACCGTCTCAATTTGTAAATTACTATTACCGTCTCAATTTGTAAATAACGCTTTTACTGAACTTTGTACAGCATGTCTTCATTTTGTCACCGATTCGTTTTCAAGGAAAATATTAACTTCAATAATAAAGCATTTGCACTTTCCTAAGGCGCCATTTCTTGATTGCTGATAATTATCGGTTCCCACAAGTGAAATAATTACGAGCGATACATTCACACTATTCACGCTATTAACTGCAACCCAAGTTGTATAATTTAAGCGAATCGGTGTCATAATGTACGGTCGGAAAAGAAAGTAGTCTATCAATTGTAAAAAACAATCTCATTTATTTAAAATTTTGCTAGTTGACTGGAAATATCTGTTTCTCTTTAAATTCATTTAAAAATCACGATTAACTGGGTAACTTCATAAAATTGCACAAGTAAATAACTGTCTCGTAAGAGCACACACACGAGCAACTTTTGTCTCCGCAACAAATTTGTCTCTCACTTCAAGTCTATATGAAAGTACCTTTGACTTTTCATATAAACCCATAGACTTGATGTAAGAGACAAAAATATAACCCGTGGGCGCACTCTCTAATTTTGTAAGTGAATACAGAGTTTGTTGTGTTCTCACGAATTTCAAACTTGGAATGATAGACAACTTTCTACACAACCGAGCGTAGCGACCCCAAATTGGATGAGCCCCCGAGGCGATGCATGTCAAAATTTGCACTGACCCTGCTGTGTGGCTGAACTGTGTATTTGTACGGACGCCAGAGATCGTGAATGAAAACAACAATACAAAAGGTGCCGCGCCGCCCGACGCGCCGCCGCCGCCACCACCACCAGACCTCGGCGACTCCATGGATAGCCAGCCTGACTTCAGCTTTAACCTTGAGCTTAGCAGGAACCAGCAGGAACATTACGGCACTCAGTTCGCCGCCCCGTCTGTAACTATTGTCGGTAAGTTAGATATTGACGGACAGTCTTAAGTTCGGGCTTGCTATTAGAGACTGCGATTTGAGTTTTGTTCATAAAGATATCGAGTTCTTTCAAAGTTCTTTATGGTAAGGCTAATTTTCAACAAGAACTCAACAATGGAAAGTAGATAACATCTGCTAACTAAAGTATAAATTAAACAACCGCATATAGAGGTCTATATCTAAATATGTTATCATGATCTCATTGAGTGCCAGATTTCTCATTATAGTCAGATACTGTACCACTGGAATGCCTTTATAATTCGAGTGGTAAAGTATCTGCCTATAATGAGAAATCTGGTACTCAATCAAAATCTACAGAAGTGGGTCATAATTTCTCAAATAAACTCACTTTCATAGTAGCTAAGTTAATGTTGCAGTCCCTAATTGCAATTTTGTCACACATTTCGAAGTAACTGGAAATTTCAACAAAGGTTTCAACTTAGGTCCAGACCTACATTTGGAAACATATCTTGTAGGTTTTAGAGGCTCATTTTCGTGTAAATATTTTATATGTAATGGTATTTTAGATAGGAACAAAATAATTAGGTACAAAGGTAGTCAATCACTTTTGCTGATGTATTCAAAAATACAAATTGAATATGAAGATACATTAGACTGTCGACGATGATACAGGCGGATTTGTATCTTAACTATAACATACATTATTGCCTTCAACCCTCAATTTATGAATCAAGGATGGAATTTACCGCATAGGCCGTAATCGACCCGGAGCGTACTGACGAGTATCGACCCCTCGGGCATTGCACGATTCCTGAAACCTATTCAGTATTCTCTAGACAGCGGTTAATAATAAATATATTTACGACAAAAGAATTTGTTGGCCTAGCTTCTTGTAGGATTAGAAATAATTTCGTAATCGTAAGATAAATTAGAATTGTTTTTCCTCAATGGAAAACTTAATAGTTATCTTATTATAATAACTATGAGTTGCTCAGCTATAACGAAATGTTTCAGTTTTTAAAACGGCAAATTTGAAACATTTTCCAAATGTCTAGTAATAAACTCCAGTAAATGGGTCACTGATAACGTCGAGGTACCTGAGCATAATACGTCACTCAACTAAAAATAAATTAAGAGAAGGCAGAAAGACTTTGTAACATGCAGTAGCCGCAAGCGTGCATTTTTTACAAGCTTTTATTTAACTTGCCTTCTTGTTTGAGTCAAATCTTGTAACTGCATTTTAAAATAGTTGACTCCATCCAATTGAGCTGAAATTTTTGCTTACACTTTTGGTTTGGATGACAATGCAGGTTAAGCTAAAAGCTTTTTTTTAATTGACTTGTCCCACGTGATCATGCATCGTCATGTTCTTGTTTCAAATATTTTAAAATCGAAGGAGGTTGAGAACAAAAACCGTTGAAATCCTCGAATGAGTGACGAGCTTGCACGAAGCTAAACTTTTGAAATAGACCTAAATATTAAAACAAAACTTTGGCAGGGCAAATTTTGTTTAAATTTTTAAATGAATATTAGATAACAAATAGTGACTGAACAGAAGACTAGGGTTCTAATTATTTATCATCGAACCTTTTCATATTACAAACATCCGTCGTAAAAACTTAAGCCAAAAATCCAAAATATATTATGTGGTAGGTAGGTTGACATAGATTGGTTTTTCAACATTGAATTGATAGATTATGAAATGATTCTTAATTATAACTTAATAAAACCATAGCAGCATACAATTCTAGGATGTTAATATTTGTGTAGCTTTCGCTGTAACTAATCTTTGTTAAGTATACTTTTGTATTATGTATTTACTTGTAACATCTGTGTGTTTATGTATTAGTGTTAACTGAGTGTGAATTCTCTTTCATGCCTCAGTCGACGAGGTCGTCGGTGAATGCTGGGAAGAGGTTTGACTCCTTCATACAAATCTATTTCTTCTTTTTCATATATATTGTTCTACATGTTGCTTGTACACGACCAGTAGCTTGACGCTTTCGTTTGTTTTAGCCTTCACTTGTAACTCTTTCGCAGGAATTATGAGTGAAACTTTTTCTTATCTGTACTGTTTCCTGTTTGTGTTTTTCTGTTTCTTGTTTGTACTTTAACTATTTTCGAATTGAACTACTTTCGTTAGCTCACGTCATCATAGCATGACGCTTCGATGCATGAGTTGAGTCCACTATCGGAATGCCTGTTCCCAGTTTAATTACTTTTCAGTCCGAAACTTTCAACCTTCCCCTTCCGATTATAATAGCAGTGACGTTATTTCTGGGACTAATAAGGGTGTTTCCGCCGCTAGGAGATCCCGGAGCCCGTGCAGGCGGTGCAGACTGAGCAGACGGCGGAGGACTGCGGGCTGGGCGTGGCGCAGATCGTCATCACCGCAGCCACGCCCATGGTGGAGGAGCCCGAGCAGCCCTTCCCTCCGACAGAGGCCGACGCGGACGCCGAGCCCAACGGCGACGCGGAGCCCGAGTCGGAAGCGCTGTGCGAGCCGGGCGCCGACCGCGAGGACAACGACGACGATGAGTCGTCGCTTTCGGAGCAGACGGCCGTGTGCCTGCGCGACCCCGACGACGGCCCAGCCGACGCCGCACCGCAGCCACAGTCCAGCTCCACGGCATCCGAGGGCGAGTCCGTGGCAAGCGGGCCCGCGTCCGCGCCGCACTCGCCGCCCGGCCCGCGCGGTGGCCGCGCCAGCATCCCCGACGAGCTCGAACCCGCGCAGCTAGCGCGCCTCACGGACCTCAAGGAGTCCAACGCTTAAGGCCTAACTCGACGCGGCCGACATCCCCTTTACGATGCCGGCCCGTGCCGACCGATCGACCTCGATCGTCTACATTAGACCGTTTCTCTGCTGTCAGTTTTTAGCGATCTACTCTCGCAGTAGCGAGCATATATTAATGCAGTATTATACTTATATTATCCTATCTACAAATTATTCATGTTTTTATGTGTGTATTCACACTATATTCGTTTTCAAATTGATGTCGCTATATGTTACCTCTATGCGAACTATCCCAGAAAATCAAATTTATTAGAATATTATATTAGATCTAAATGTTTATTTATCTAGTAAATTATCGATCTGACTAGATGTTTATTAGCCAATATTTATTGATGTTAGTATAATTGTCTGGATGTACTATTTTGCATTGTTTATAAGAATTTATAAAGGACATTGGGATTTCAAACTGTCGGTGATCCGTTATGCGTAGAGGAACGGTCGGGACATGTAGATTGTACTGTATATAGCTAATATACTTATTACTAGTTAATAAGTACAAGAGCACGTTCTAGTACCTGCGAATAGAAGGTATAGTAGAGGCGTATGTTAGAGAGACGCGGCGTGTTGTCGTGAGCGTCTGTCACCACCAGAGAGTTACCGCCGGCGGGGTCGACAACAGCGGATCGTTTTGTAAGAGGCCATCGATAGCACATCGCTGTTGTGAGCCAGGCGTGCGGCGCGTCCCCGGCCAGGCGGCGGTCAACACGCGAGTGTAACGTTGTAACATAGTTCCGCCGCCGAACACGCGCGCATCTCGCGCGGTCTCAGCGCGAGTGTTCCGCGGTGGACGGTAGGATTAGGAAGATACAGGGTGTTACTAGCTTCTCTTTCGTTAACCTCCCTGCGACACCCTGGCTCGCCCGGGGCACAACATCGTCGTCCGCTGCGAGCACCGGCAGCGGCGGCTGTGGAGCGCAACCCCATCCCCACACATGTCGTGATGAGACAATACACTACTTTTTCTTCTTTTCGAGACACTTACTACTTTTCTTGATAAAAAAATCTAAGATATTTGGTTAAAACATTTAAAGTAAAGGGCAACGAGGCGGCCTCGTTGCATTTACCTAGTTAATATAACATAGAAAAACACGTTATTTTATATAATTTTAAGTAGTTTAATGTTCACTTATATTGACTAGTGGGTTTTCTAATAAGTAGTCTATATTTGTAAGGTACAGTAAGCTTCGTAAAATAGCGTTATATTTTATGGCAATTGTCTCATCGTGTCAATCCTTTCCTTTGATATCATTATTACCTATATATCCGCACTTTCCCGTCATTTCATGTTTCGTATGCCAAATAATTTCTGCTTCACACTAGAGCTCGACGACTACATGTTCCTTTATAGGGTTGATATGGATTGTAACGGTTAAATTATAGTTACGCAGACGCATAGAGCGTCATGTCACCGCTAAAAGTTTTTGGCCGTAGGAAATTTGAATGAATACTTATTACCAATATTAAAGACGTTACTACATCTGAATGTACCACGTAGATGTTTAATTATGTTAACAATAGTTCACAATTTAAACGATATTCGACGTATGTAGATACATTTTAACCGAGTAGTTGTTAGCTGTTTAACCATGTGATTCATGTGTTGTGTTATTTTAATGGATATATCACTATTCTATATTATTGTTAGTTATACATTCTATTGAGACCCGTAAAAACAATTAAGGTTTATTGGAGTCATGTCTTTTTCGATTGCGCATCTTCAGCTTCATTTGAGAAGGATCTGTAAGTTTCAGAGTTAAGAATTGTGTTTTACGGGTTGTTCCACGTTTCATGAAATCAAAAATATATAAAAAAATACAAAAAAAATGAGAGGTACGTAGCACTCTGTGTAGTTTAATATAGTCACTGTATCAAATGATGCACAGAATATAATGTTGATGTACGAATAACTTTACTACAAACTTATAGTTGTTTGTGATACCTAAATTACTACTACACTATATCGAATACAATATTAAGTGTTGCTTTTACTTTAGTGAACTGAAATGATAGAACGTTCGTCTGCTGGGATTATATGAATTACACTATACTCCTCATATCTACTAATGTTTCATTGACCTTTGTTGGTATATGTATCTATGTTCTTTCCTATGATAAGGTCATCGTATATAGCATATTCAAAATTGAACTTGAGGACCTGAGTAACCCGTATTGTTGATATTATGGAAAATAAGAGTAGGCAATATATACTGAGATAGATATACTTGTAAGTATAAGGTAAGGTGATTATATGTTGAAAGTTTTTGCGAGTTACGCCCTTTCTTCACGTTCAGGCTTCCGGGTAGTAGGACTACATTCTGTATGGATAAGTACATACACAAGACAGCTTTTTTTATTTTACCCGGGTTTCCTTACAAATTCCTCGCTATTTAGCGCTGTCTAACCGGTCGTCTGAACGTATGAAAGGGCCTTAATAAAATCGTATCTATTAAGTATGAAAACCATACATGCTCAATACTTACTCAGAAGACAATGTACACAATTTCGGAAACCAAGATTTCTTAGAAACACCAAATCTTGAAATGCATTTCGAGAAGTTAACAAAAGGCCTAACAAAATTTATATGCTTGCTTGTTACTCATAGACAACAATATAAACTGCTACAAAGACAAATTATAATAAGAAAATTTTATACATCACAAATGTTATGGATGCATCCATTGTTTTAATGTCTACACATGGGTCACCGTGTACCTTTAATCTAGTATGTAATTAACTATCTACACATACATAACTACTTAGCACGGAACATACGAAGCTTCTAAGTGAAATACATATAGCTGCGTACATGATCGTTCTATTATAATAATGATACTTCTAAAATCAAATACAGCCCTATTAATAAATATTAAAATAAATATAGTAATAATAAACATAGAGAATAGACTGACCTTTCCATATCTTTGCATATAAAGTAACCTCGGGTAGAAAAGAGTGCGAGAGATGAAACGATCGTCGAGAAATCTGAATAGACCACTTCATAAGCTTGCAGAGACGTATCGTCACTCCTACCAACAGAAAATATACGTACAGTTCAACTATTTTCTTAATGTCCCTCGGCAATCATCGTATTTCCGAATACAAACGAATGATAATTTCCATGTCCATCCACAATCAATTATTAGACTTTTCGTGTATAATCGTTTGAATTCAGAACTAAGTACTTCATTGTTGTTTCGTTTTGATTTTCGTGTGAATTATATAGAGCTGCAAAACTACTTTCCATTTTAACCGCAGCAGCTTACCTCCCATTTTTAAATTGAATTATATTTAGTAAAAATTGTTTTAACTACTTTATATACTTCCAGGTTAATTGAGAGCGTCCGGTATGCACCAAGTGCAAAGGGCAATTGATAGAAAGCCGACGACTAAAGAAACACGAAGTTTGCCGAGATACATTAAGAAAATAGTTGTACTGTACTCGTATTGGCCGCACAGTCGCTTTATCTAATTCTGTAGAGAGGTCGATTTTGCGAGGTTAAGGCTCAGTTTATGCCTTAAGTTTATGTCAGTAAATAATAAACATTACTTCTTAAAATGTGCTTGTATAGTAATGCAAAGGTAAATATTGTATTAATACCGTTAATATTTCACATAATCTCAGCATATCGGACATATAACTAGAGTAATAGTATTCAAATATTTATACCTACTGTTTAAAGACTATTGTAACTATTATATCATATGAGATTGTAGACAAATTTGGGTACCGTATGCATTGCAGGAAAATAAATAAAGTACCTTCCGTACTTAAAAAAAAGTCTATTTAAAACTGCTTTATTTTTTCACAGTTTAATATGTAACTCTTTAAATAAGTATAATATTAAATATAACTCAAAATAAAGTATCTAAGGAAGAAGAGGTTTCTGTGAAAGACCTCGCTCGGGGAAGTACTATCGCCATTTCTTTTTCTGCCTACAAAACAGCGTTGCTCTGTTCTGGCTTGAAAGGGTATGGTAGCCGGTGTTATTACAGGCACATGGGACATTTCACCTCAGTCTCTGGGATGGCAACGCACATGTAATGTCACTGGTATTGCGGGTGCCATAGGCGACGGTACCACTTACCATCAGGTGGGCGTCAGCTTTGCCATCTCTATAAAATAAGAATACTTTATTACGCCCATTTTACTGTAAGTACCACGATCTCGCTATCTATCAAAATTCTTGTTCTTTCCTTGCTCCTGTGTTGTATACTCTTGAGGTGAGGTCTCCCACAGTTTGAGAACGCCAGCCTCAGTTCTAACGCAGTTGTAAAGCGCGATATCAAAGGAACTTCACCTCAAACCTGTCTCCTGAGGTGCCTTGTTGATGTAGCATGTTGCAGCCAGCACCACACTGCCACAAAACATGTTGTTATATAGTTATAGTGTACTTAGGGTGCCTTCGCGATGGACTCTTTTCTGGCAGCCGCCGGAGCCCCAGGGCGGAGACACACTACATAGCCTTTGACGTAGTTGTAGAAGTAGCTTGATAGTGATTCAAAGGCAAATATATCTTCCTGTTAATACGTAGTGATGTTCAGTTTAATATGATTCGCTAGAAAGATTTGCATCAACTTTGCTCGCAGAGTGATGTGACTCATTTTGGTTTAAAGTTCTATTTATTTTGACTGTCTCCCCGCTGTGTCGGCGACGTGAAACCGCGGGAAGTGTGGCATTTTGAGCGGTCTTGTCAGTCGAGATAATAATCCTGCAAGCGGAGAGGTCAAAACAGCCCGTGGTTTCTGGATATGTTGCAGTACCGGGGGGTGAGACAGTCTTTTAAATTGCAACATCTATTCATACAACAAAGGCACGTAGAATAAGCTTCTTTAACCTTCCAACTTCTTATTATAGCTGTTCGTGGTACTTTTAGTCCTAACTCTTATTGTTAGAGCTCAAATTTATAAAATGATTTGACTAATTCACAAATTGTAGTTCAGTATAAAGGATTGCATACGGTACGGAGTGTAAGTAAGAAAAATGTAAAGGTTTATAGACACTAGCGGCCGCCGTAAGGTCGCAGGTTCGATTTATGGTTGCTTTAATGTTCCCCATGCCTTTTCGACCTGCAATAAAATCTTTAAAAAAAATTGATGGTGTTGTTTATTTATATGTCTCTTATCGTTAATTCACTTTTATTTATCAAAACTGAATTAGGTTTATCCTCATCATTATAAGTAATGCAAATGATGAATTAATTCCTCAGAATAATGAGGTCAAGCCCTGTTAAAAATGTGGTTACTAAATAATACATACATATTGGACGTGTTCCAGAATTATCTTGCAAATAAATAGGAACTACTGCTGTTGGTGTAATTACGGGCAGAAGAATGTAAAGAGGAAAGATACTTATTTCTACTTGAAATATACCTGGCTTTGAGCTCACAGCAAATAATAGGACTGAGCGTATATATAAATACACACACGCCATTTGCCCATAGTGCACCAATATTCAATTTTAAAAACCAACCATACAAATCAAAAAGATCATGAATATTAATAAATATTTAAAATATTTGGGGTTATGCTACGTATCTTGCTACGCAGCTACGCGCCCAGATACCACGCACTGTGCTACGCGCAATGCTACGTCCCTACGCGCTGTGCCACGCGCTGTGCTACGCACAATGCTACGCTTCTACGCGCTGTGCTACGCGCGATGCTACGCCTCTACGCACTGTGCTACGCGCCCGGCTACAAGGCATCGTGCTATACAAAGTGTTAGGCCGCTTGTACACGCTAAGAAAATTCACAGGACCTACGCAAGAATTCGCAAAGCAACAAAAAAAAGCAGTCATGGGGACTGCCGACGGAAGTAAAACTGTGTTTTTGATAAACACAATCATTCCGTCACAGTCATACGATATATTAGCATATTGATTACGCTGTCACATTAGCATGTCGGTGACGCCAACCCATATAGTTTACCACTACCAAAAATCGATCAACGCGGCTGAAGTAATTTTCACTTTAAACATACACAAAGAATTAAAAAATATTAACAACCCCGAAAAAACCTCTAAAAAGCTAAAAATAAGCCTCGTACATCATGGACTCGCTAAGAACAATATTTTATTTACTTAGCTGTTCCCAAACAGATAGATACTTAGTAAGGTTGCAACCTTGCACAGTTCTATAAAAGTTTTGTAAGTAGGTAGGTCCTAAAAAGGTTTAAAAACGAAACTGTTTCATCCTGTATCCCCTAGTAAATAATAAACTATTGACTAAAATTTTATTTTAAAACAAACTATTTTATGTGAAACTAGCTTCTGCCAGCGGCTTCGCCCGCGTGTATTATACATATAAAACTTCCTCTTGAATCACTCTATCTAATAAAAACACCCGCATCAAAATCCGTTGCGGAGTTTTAAAGATCTAAGCATACATAGGGACAGACAGCGGGAAGGCACTTTGTTTTATACTATGTAAGGCTAAGAATAAGGAAGGATAAGGATGAACTAAATGTAATATCAATTGCCCATACACATCCAATCAGGATAGTGCTAACTTGTCTGGTTGAGGAGCTGCTATGGCCAGCTTCTAGCTCCATCGTGAGACCAGCTCCATAGTACTAAATTGTTTCAATGTTACATAATTTCACCAGGTTTTACCTTAATCGGAAGCCAAAAATAACACCCACTCCACCTTCTTACCTTATGTCTCACTTTCAATATTTAAGTTCTTCTCACGCTAGGAATCTGCGTTCTTCCAACAATCTGCTCTTACTCTGTCTTTCTCATACTGATTTCGTTCATTCTTCCTTTCATATTCAGTCTATTCTTCTTTGGAACGCGCTTCCACTCGAAATCAGGGCGGCAACCAGTCGGTATGCTTTATTAAAATATAAATTGCAGTATTATTAACAGCGGGAGTAGGGTCATCTCGATAACTTATTTTCATTACTTAATTAAATATATATATTTATTTAAGTATGTATCATATAAAATATGTATGTATGTGTATTTTCAGCAATTAAAAGTTATATTTTGTAGTTAAATTGTTGCCACGATTTAAACAATGCACCTGCCATGTTTTCTGTTCACTACCCTTGCTTGACTGGTAGAGAATGCCTAAGGCATTAAGTCCGCCATTGTACCTTTCTGCATGAAGTTTAAATAAATAAATAAAATTAAAATTTTCTAGTTGCCGAACCCACATACAAAAACAGGATAGGAAACCGCGATAAGTTTGTTTTGATTGTATTAGCGACACCGCCTTTACATTTCATCTGATGACCTGAAGCTATTCTTGGGTATCAATAGCGTACAAGACTGTGAGGCGTTGCAGAGGGATATCGATATGGTGGTAAAATGGAGTGAAATCAATCACTTGGAATTTAATGTCTCCAAGTGCAAGACTATGTACATTTACTCGATTACATGCACCCATCCAATATGACTACCACATATCGGATGTCCCTCTGGAGCGCGTTAATGAAATCAAGGACTTGGGACTGACATTGGACGTAAATATGACCTTTAATCGGCACATTAATAACATCTGTGCCAAGGCCTTCCAATCACTTGGTTTTGTTATGAGGCAGACGAATGGGTTTAAAGATAAAAATGCTGTTATGGTATTGTATTATTCTTTTGTGCGCAGCAAACTAGAATATAATTCACAGGTGTGCACGAGCAAAAGTATAAGCTAATGATAGAACGGGTTCAACGCAAATTTGCTCGAGACCTGTATAAAAAGTTGTATGGGTACTATCCCTATTTATATCCGTCTCTGTTTGTCGCGGGAATGGTGCGTATCAACACGCTGGAACTGCGACGTAAGTGTGTGCTTTTGATGCACTACTTCTTTGTGCTGAACTATACGATCGACGACTCGTCCACGTTGGCTCGCTGTTCTCTGTTTGCTGCAGACCGAGTACGGGTGTCCCGCGCCTGTGCCCCGCGATGGCTGTTCGCGGCTCCTCCCTCGCGTACCCTGACAGCGCGATATGAACCTACAACCCAGGCACTCAATCTGCTGAACGCCCTAATTGCTCAGGAACCTGGCGGCGATATATTTATGTATAAGGATAAAGCTATGTTAAATGTTTGTGTAAAGTTCTTTAGTTTATAAGTGTTTATGTTTTTGGCTTGATGTACGCTTTGGTGCAAACTGTTAGTACAGCAAGCAATTGTTATGAAATAAATAAAATAAAATAAATAAAAAAATAAAATTTGTTTCGTATCATTTTGAAATATTGGTAGACAGGTGTTAAAGAATTTTCTTTTTTAAAGCATGGTAATATATAGCTAATTAAAAGAAAATACAAGTAAATGACATTAATAATAACAAATTGACTCAAAATATAATATGGACATATTGAGTATTACTTTTATTAAACATATAGACAACTATTAACTTACATAAATAAATAATTAATTGATTCAGAAATATATTATTATATGGACATATAAGTATTAATTTTATTTAAAATAAATATTACTGTTAACTCGATAAGTAAAATGACATTAATAATTAATTGACGCTTAATAAAGTATGGAGATTTTATGTATTAATTTAATTATATATAGGTATATATCTATGAATATCAAATAAACTAATTATGATAAATACAAAAATATAATCTTATAAATAAATAAGTAAAAATAATAAATCATTTAACATACACACAGAAAGACACACACATATTGGTACATTTAACCACTTAAAAGCAGATAGATGGCTAATAGATAGCTGAAATGTTAATTACGTATTAATTTAAGCGCTATTCCTCTCTCCTAGACACTGACTTTATCTAGAATGTTGCTGTGCCCAACAGGGTCTATAATTGTTTCTGTAACTTACATTTACCACCTGTATGTACATTAGGGACGCAATAAATTTAATTTGAAAAACCTGGCAATGACAAGCTTATATCCTGCAACACACTATATGAAACGTAGCTGTAAGTGGAGTGTGTTAGTATCGTAGACTGTTGGCACTCAGTCACATCTGCATGTTATCGATCTTCATAGCCACGCACTGGGTATTATGTAGTCGGCTATTTTATACAACCTGGTGACTGGTGAAATGTATGCGCTTAGACAAAAGCAAAATACAAGACTATTTAAATATTTTCGCCCTTTAAAGACATAATTACACGAATCTTATTGGTGCTCTTGTTCAGAAAGCCCAGGTGCGCAATACTCATAACCGGCGTGCGTGTATGAACACAAATGAAGCTAAATAAATATATAAGGATCGTAGCTGGTGGCGTTCTGTAGTTTCTGCCTACCCTCATAGGAAAAAGGCGTTAGCTTTAGACTGCGGCTTCGCCGGCGTGATAATGAACCCAGGGAAAAATTGCCAAGTTTGATTTCAATAAGTTCAGCCGTTAAGACGTGAAAAAGGATAACACACTTACAGACAGATCCCAGTTACTTTAACAATTAAAATATCAGTATATATTATACTATATATATTATACAAATGTTAAAAACACACACACACACTCACCACCACACACTCTCATACTAACAAAAACTTGTCAATAACTAATATGTCCGTGTTCACCGATCTAGATTCAATACCTACCTAATAATAATTCATCGAGATAATGATTGTGTTAAGGGCGGAGTCCTGGTGTCCTGAAATACAGGCTTGCAGTCTAGTTTAGGCACCAGTCTCCCACAATAGTAATAAGCTTGTTAAAGCATTATAATTGATGTATTGTATAAATATTGTGGTGAGAAATAAACATATTTTTTATATTTATATTTTAGTATGGATGGGATCCAATACACTGGATGCGAGACACACGGGACTGGTCAATGAGGCGACACATGGGAGAGGCCTATGTTAACAGTGGAAGTCTTTCGGTTGAAATGTTGATATTGATGGATGGAATCAGATATGCATGTATGTACAACATACCGTTAATCGAAGAGGGCAGGTGTTGCAACCTATACGTGAATATTTAACATTTATTTGTATTCTGTTAAGGGCCTTCCACCGCTTAAATGCCGTAAAACGGTTACTTGCTAAATCATACTCCTTAGTAACGGCTAGGTTAAAAGGTTTGAAAATATATATATTTATTATTGCTTCATGTAAATTATTTGTAAAATATGGTTTTTGCGTGTTACTATTAGTTTCGGTTTAAAAAAACAATTAACAACATGATATTTTGCCGCTACATTTGGATACTACTCCAAAACCACTTGGATGTTACAAAAACATCTTTTTTCTTCATAACTGAAATAGCATAAAACAAAATATTTTGCAAACAAAACTTTCCAAAACGAGGTTCAATATTTATATTCTGGTTCGTACAGAAACTGAATTGTAAGTACCAGAATATAAATTGAACTGGAAAGTTCAAAAAACAACTAAGTTTGGGTCGCGCGGGGAAGAAACGTGTGCGCGGTTTGTTCCCTCAAGGTCGTTGGCGTTAGTCGTCGTCTTAACTTTGGGGAATATATACAAAAGAAAAGACTTTTGTTCCGTTTTTAGTTTACCTAATATCTAAAAAGATCCTAAGAATATTTCTAGTTTCACAAGTAATGAAAAGTTTCTTAGCTCTAAAATAAAGATTGATTTCGTCAAACGAGCTAAGTATTAAAACAAACGAGGAATGTTTCTGATACGAGTTCTAGTTTGTAGATCAACGCTTTGAAAGTTTCAGAATGAAGAGAAAAGTTCGTAGCTAGTGCTGCTATCAATCATCTATTTTGCGAGCAATGATTGATTCATACTTTAGGTTGGTATTTAGAAGGTATTGCAGAACGAAGAAAATAATTCTGAAACATACAATAGGACCCAAATATTCTGTTGTGGCGACCGCGTGCTAGAAGGCCTCCATAAGGTACACCGATGATCAGCAGCCGTATTGTGTAAGTGCGCAAAGACTTTAAACTCTATCCAACCTACCAAATCGACCAATTTCGCACTTACGCAATACGGCTGCTAGTGAAGGCGCAGGTGTTCTCTACATGCCAAACGACAGAACAGTTCATGTTGTAACCTTTGGAGGACGCCTATGTCCATCATTTTGGCTGAATGCTGGTGATGATGAGATATACTGCAGGTAAAGTCAAGGGCAGAATGGAGTGCTATATGCTGGTCTGACCAAATCTGAGCCACTCTACACCAAGATTCGATGGCCGTGAATGTTGCTGAAACAAGTAGCAAGTGAAGGAATATTTATTATTATTATTATTATTTATTATATACTTTATTGTACACCACTTAAATAATTACAGAACAAAACATTACACAGACAGCAACATTACATTGACAGTTACTTATTATTTTGTTTGTTTGTGCTGTATGAAATAAATGTTTTTTCTTCAACACCTCGTAGACTATTAGAGTGGTACCTACAGATCTGTATATTATTTTTAAATTTATTGACATTATATTAGTATCTGATAATAAACACAATGTCCGGTATGGCGATGCGCCATCACTTCATGGTGGACCCAGACTAATTGCGTAAGTGAATTCGGCAAGGCAAAGGGTTTGACCGCCATCAATCGACCAATCACATAGACAGAAATCCATATCGCGCTTTTCATCTCGCATGTGACAGGCCGATTAATGGCGTCAAAATGTTTTGCCTTGCCGAATATCGGAGACCTCACGCCACACCAGCGCGCCTCTAGCGTTAAATTCATACGCGGTAGCCCCCATTCGTGCGAATCATCCAATAACCCCTTATTTTATAGTTATTATAAGTTTATATGTTATTAGTATGACCACAGATAATAAATAGTACGACTATAGATACTTGTCCGACCTCCATTAAGAGACAGTAAACTAACGAAGATGTCTTCATAAATGTATTATTAAACAAAAGTAAGCTTCCATTCCGTATGTTAATAATTATCTGTGTCTTGTTGTGGTATATTTGTATTTACCTTCAATATTTGATAGGTGGTGATTTTGATCACAAAAAAATAGGAATACGTACTCTTTTGTGATCGAACTGTTCTATATTTGAAAATATAGGTATGATCATCAAGTTTTCTCAAATAAGAACATGGGAGACCTCCAATATATTGCAGCAGATTTTGTTATGCATCAAAGGATATATCTATACTAATATTATAATGTGAAATTAACTGTCTGTCTGTCTGTAACCTTTTCACGCTTATACCGCTCAACCGATTTAGATGAAATTTGGTAAGTAGATAGTTTGAGACCCTGGGAAGGACACAGGATAGAATTTTATCACGGAAATCATACTTTAGGGGGTGGACAGGTATACGTTTTTATGGTCAGTGGTGTCTCATCCCACACAAAGAAACTGTACTGATTATACTGATGATTTTTTGTACATCGATCGCGTTCGTTTCCGTTCCACGGATATAGATGGTGATCTATCTATCGCCATGGAACGGGACCGAACGCGGTCGATTTATAAAAAAATATCGGTATAACCAGATGAAAAACGCTAGTTAGGTCGGCACGGTTTCTTTGTATGGGATGAGGCATCTGTATGCTAGTATTATATTATCTGTGGTATGATGAACTAATCATTTCTCAAGTAAGCAGGCCCACGCACCTATAATATTATGGCGCAATAAAAAAAAATAGGCTATTCAAAGTACAAATACTATGCAAACGAAGTCGGGGGCAAGAGCGAGTATATCATAGGATCAGTTTTAACAATTTTAAAATTCGTATCGAAAATTTATCAGACTTAAGCGAAAAAAAACAGCATTCCATTGTAAGACGTACAATATTCGCACACCGTTTCAGAACCTAATAAGAGTATACTGATTAAGTAATGCAGAAAATGTCTGGCCGGTAATAAAGCCCTAAGTCGGGACAATAGCGATATATCTTGAACAAATGCTGGCCAACAGAGCGCGACTGTAATTACATAATATTTTAACAGCAATGTGAGGGTAGTCAATGATATTCAAATAAACAGATATGTTATGAGGGCGCGCAGTGTGAAGACTCGAATAGGTCACAATTGTGACCTTTAGTCTTTAGTTTATGTCACGCATGGCGAAGAGCGATATTATTATTATTATTATATAGAGTTCTTTATTTTTCTTCTCTTTTAAGAGAGTATACGACCTTACACACGGGCCAGAACCAAGTGTGTGAGGGGAAAATTAAATTGAGAAGGTGGATGATAATGTAGAGGAAGTCAGAAACTTCCGGGTTATGCGACAAGTATTGAGAATGGTGGCTTTTTGGAGCATGTATAGTGTGTGAGAAGGCATGTGTAGAGTGTCAAGACTTTGCGTGAGAGATTTTGGTACTACACCGGTAGAAGAAACTACTATAGGGACTATGTGGACGGTTTGTACTTTCCACTGAGTTTTGATTTCAATGGCGAGTTCTTGGTACTTACTGAGTTTTTCGGATATTGTTGATTGGATGTTGTGTGAATTAGGTATAGCTATATCGATTAAGTACACTGTTTTATTAACTTTGTCGTGTACAGTGATGTCAGGTCTATTATAATGTATAGTTTTGTCTGTAATTATTGTTCTGTCCCAATAAATTTTCTGATATCTGTTTTCTAAAATTATTTCAGGTTTATATTTATAATATGGAATCATCTCACCTGTAAGATTATATTTGTGTGCTAGGTGTTGGTGTATAATGGCGGCAACTTGGTCATGTCGGTGTTTATAATCTGTCTGTGCGAGAGATTTACAGGCCCCTGTTATGTGTTGTATGGTCTCAGAGGCACTGTTGCAATGTCTGCATGTGTCAGTCGATTGATTACAGTCTTTCATTATGTACTTTCTGTAATTTCGTGTTGCAATTATTTGATCCTGGATCGCAAGCATGAAACCTTCAGTTTCGGGAAATAATTCACCTCGTTTGAGCCATTCGTTTGACTTTAATTTATCGACGTGTGGCTGGCTCAGGGTAGCTTGGTGTCTTCCGTGTAAAGCTTTTCCAGCCCATGCTGCAATTTTTTGCTGTGTGCTTATAATATTTTCATTAATTTGAATGTTTTTATTTTGCAAGTTGAGTGGTGTAAGTTTTTTATCTGCTTCTGTTACATTTTTATGTAGTGGTGAATGTTCTGATTTGTTATGGAAGTAAGATCTGAGTGAAAGTATTTGTTTGTTGTGTAAATTGTGTATGTCAATCAATCCTCTTCCTCCTTCTTGGCGTGGTAGAGTAAGTCGCTGTATGCATGATTTCGGGTGATGTTTCCTATGTTTGGTAAGAAGAGTATTGATAGTTCGTTGTAAATTTTTTATATCGGTTTTTGACCATCGTATAATTCCAAAAGAGTATGTAAGGATGGGTATTGCAAATGTGTTGACAGCTTTAATTGTGTTTCTGGAGTTTAGATTACTTTTTAAGATTAGGTTAAGACGATGTGTAAACTTTTTGATCAGTTCTTGTTTTGTTATTTTTTGTTCTATCTGTCTGGATTGTTTGAAACCTAGATATTTGTATGTAGTTTGTTCATCCATAGGCTCAATAATTTTACCTGACTCGAGTGTGTAACTGTTATTTTGAATTTTTCCTTTAACTATTGACAAAATTTTGCATTTATCTACCCCGAAGTGCATACTTATATCGTTTGAAAATTCATGTATTGTATCTGCTAAATGAAAAAGGGAGTTTTTATCTGCTGCGTACAATTTTATGTCATCCATATACATAAGGTGTGTTAAGGTGAAATGGGTGTTACCGCTTGTCAAGGTAAATCCTGTGTTAGCTTTATCTAAGAGGTGTGAGAGAGGATTGAGAGCCATGCAAAACCATAAAGGACTTAGGGCATCGCCTTGAAAGATTCCACGTTTTATTTGAATAGGTTCAGTTGCTAAAGCCATGGAGGCTTGATTTATTTTGAGTACAGTTTGCCAATTTTGCATGGTGGATTCTAAGAACGATCTGAGTATGGGGTGGATTTTATAGATATATAGGACATGTAACAGCCAGCTATGCGGGACTGAATCAAATGCCTTTTGGTAATCGATGAACATAGTGTAAATATCTTGTTTGTTTTTAACTGCGCTGTTCATAGCAATCGCATCAATAGTGAGCTGTTCTTTACATCCTTGGCTGTTTTTACGACATCCCTTTTGTTGCTCTGCAAGAATGTCATTTTTATTTAAGTGTTCGTAAATTACTTCACTTACACAGGCTGTAAGGATTTTATAGAGCGTTTGTAAGCAAGTGATTGGTCGGTATTTGGCTGGGTTTGTGGTATCATTCATGTCCTTAGGTAGCATGTATGTGACTCCCTGTGTTATATATGTTGGGAGCAAACTTGGTGATTTAATGAAGGTGTTTAGGTGATTAAATATGAATGGATGTATGCTAGTGAATTTCTTATACCAGTAGTTGTGAATTTTGTCTGTGCCTGGCGATTTCCAGTTGTGAGAGCGTTTGATGACGTCTATAAATGTGTTTATTGGAATTAATTCAAAGTCCATTTCAGGGATTTCTAGTGCTGCGTCATTGATCCAGTTAGCGTGGTTATTGTGAAATACTGGGTTTTCCCATATGTTTGCCCAAAATTCCCGTAATGCTTCGGGAGGAGGTGTTTCTAGCGATTGACTAGTGGTGTCTTTATTATTAGATGTAAGATTTCTATAAAATATTCTTTCGTTGTTAATAAATTTTGTATTTTGAACTTTGCGGTTCGTGCAAGTAATATATCTTTTAAGTCTACTAGATGCTGCGCTTAACTTTTGTTTTAAGGTGTCCAAAAAGTGTTCTAACAGTGTATTGGAATTCTCGTGTTGCGCGTGTAGTTGGTATTTAATTTTTATTTGTTCTACTGCAGCTATTAACTTTTGGCTTCTACTGCCATTGATGTAATGTGTCAGTCTACCTATGTTTGCTCTTAAACTTTTGATTTTCTTTTCTAATCTAATTTGCCACTTTGGTTGTCTCGGTTTATATGTGCCACGTTCATTTTGTATAGATGCTGATATTTTGGCTCCGTTGTATTTAGCTGCCGTCCATGCTGCACAATAAATTATTGTCTGCAGTTCGATGAATTCGGTTTCGATATTTACGTGCTTAGGCAGTATTACATTATTTATATATGAGACTATGGCAGAAAACTTCCTAGATGTCTTCTGTTTGGGAATGTAAGGCCTATTAGTAGGATCTGTGTCAGTAAAATTATGTTGAGCTTCTTGAAATATGGCTTCGATTTCAGGGTTGATAGTATTACCATTTGTTTGTGCAGGTTCAAAGTTACCAGGTTCTATGTTGTTCAAGAAATTGTCATCGCCTGTATTTACGAGTGTTTGAGGAACAAAGTTAGACTCTACGCTGGTATTTATAAATACATCCGTTGAAAGGGTATTTCTGGGCGTGTCAGTAAAGTTAGTAACGTTGTCAGGTGTTTCGGAGTCATTTTGCGATTGTGTATTAACTAAATCGTTATAATCAATAATCTGAATGTTGCTGTTTTTATTCCTGAATTCTGCAGTCACCTGGTTTTTAATTTCTTCTAATCTGTTGCTATCTATATATCCATTATTTGTTATCGCTCTCACTTGGTCAGATAATCTTTGCTCTGTTATATTTGTTAATTCTGGGTATATATTTGTGAATTCTTCATGTAAATATTTTCTATAGGCTGTTTTATTTGATTCTAATTGTGTGACAGTGTAATATATTCTAATAAGTGTTTCATTGTATTCGTTCGTCCATCTCATGCGCTGACTCGTTTGCGTATTAGTTTGTGTAGAGTGTTGCTGTATTTGAGTGTGAACCGTTTGTAGTTCAGCCCTAACTTCCTGATATATCTGGTCTATTGTGTCTTGTGGTAATAACTTCTTTTGTACTATTGCTCTGCGTTGGTCACCTATTCTTTGGCGGCTAACTTGCATAGTTGGGTATTTTTCTAAAAACTTAGTGTGAAGTGATGGAAGGTATGCATTTTTGTCTGTATCCATATTAGTAAGATGAAGGTAAGTACGTAGGATAAATTTGTTCATTTCATTACTCCATTTCCTACGAGCTGTTGCAGTCTTAGTGGTGGGTACAGTATCGTCGACAATATTTGTCTCCTGTACAACATCCGCTGACTGTATACTGATTGATGATGGTGATGATGGCCTCGGAGAGACGCGAAAAGATTGTGAAGATGATGGAATTGATGGAAAAAGAGATGAGGAAGATGACGAAGAGAATTGTGAAGTTTCGTCATTTATTTGAGGCATATCTGCCTGAAGTTGTTTTTTTGTTTTAGATCTAGTTATCATTATGTTCCCACGAGTAGCTAGGGACTTAAGAAGTCGACACACAGCAGAGCCCTGCGTTCACTGTGGTAAGGGTAGATAAAACTGGAGGTCCCCTGTTATCCAGAGTTGGCGCACTTGCGACTGAAGCACTCCCCTAGCCATGCAGCCCTCGGCATGCGCGACCTTGGCTTGGATTTGTATCTCTCTTAGTCTGGCCCCTCACCCTGAATCTATCCCGACAAAGTTATCTCTACCGAAACAGACCCAGGATTCACTGGAGCACGCAAGCCCCACCACGTCGTCAACGTAGAGATACGGCGGTGGGGTTATTATTATTATTATTATTATTATATACTTTATTGTACACCACTTAAATAATTACAGAACAAAACATTTATAAAGATAAGTGTACAATGGGCGGTCTTATCGCACAGGGCAATCGATAGGCTTTGTTGAAACAAAAACAAAATAAAAAAAATGCCATCATGTGTATTTAGAAATTGTACCAATTATGATACCAAAGTACATAAAACAGAAGAGATCTCATACCATATGTAAGTACGCAGTACGCCTCAATTTACATATTATTAAATATTTTTTTCCTAATATATATTTGGAGGTTAGAAAAAGATAACAACATTGGTGGTCAGAATAATGTTTATACCATTCCCCTTCTAAAAAGCACTTTTAATCACTGTTTTGGTGTTTGAATTTAGAACACACCAATATAATATTCAATCTAACGAGATAGAGTTAGAGATAGAGTTATAGATAGAGTTAGAGATAGAGTTAGAGATAGAGTTAGAGATAGAGTTAGAGATAGAGTTAGAGATAGAGATAGAGTTAGAGATAGAGTTAGAGATAGAGTTAGAGATAGAGTTAGAGATAGAGTTAGAGATAGAGTTAGAGATAGAGTTAGAGATAGAGTTAGAAATAGAGTTAGAGATAGAGTTAGAGATAGAGTTAGTGATAGAGATTGAAACACAAGTGCTGTTACCTAGCTCAGGGGTCAAGGTTTCACATTTTTTGGTAAATTTTGAAGGTAATAAACCATTTATTTATTATTATTCCTTGTGCTTTTCGCTTCAATATTTCTTTTTCTTGTAGTCATGGTATAAACTATAGTATGCAACTCATGAATAAAACGGATTTATATCGAGGGCCATGAATCACTCGCGTCGCTCAGGATTCTAACACTTCAAGTGTTAGAATCCTGAGCGACGCGAGTCGCACTCGCTATGCTCGTGATTCAATCATTATGAATCACTCCCTACGGTCGTGATTCAGTCGTTAGAATCCTTCACTTACTTGTGATTCATCTACGGCCCTCGCATTAAATCCGTCTTTTATTCACTAGTTGCATAATATACTATTGTTTACATTCATACGCAATTGACAAACACTAGCTGTCTCTTTTTTTCTTGTTGGTTTTACCAAGCCTCCCTTTCGACTTGTACTGAAATGTCAGATGAATGAAAAGTGTGTACCAATGTGTGCTGCCGCTGCTGCGCGGAACAGTTTTTTCAATTGTTTTGTGAGTGTATAACATATATGTTTATTAGAATTAATATTTGTTTCGGGATATTTACCATGTATATTTTGTTTTTGGTTGAGAGCTCGATATTTCGGCACCATTACAAGCAATTGAAATAACCAAGTGCAAAAATTTCAATAGGGACGACGGGTTTCAATTGTCGAGAGCCTGGAATCCAGTGGTTCAACTATGTAAAGATCGAAAAACTACTGATCAATTGTCAAAAGTGGATACAGTGAGCATCGTTTGTCGTGAACAATATCGTGTAACTAGTGAGACGAGTGCTGAACAGTGTCGAGTAACTAGTGAGACGAGTTCTGGTGGTAGCGACTTCGTGCGTGAAAAACGAGTGAGGAAGAGGGTAGACAGATATGTCAGCTCGTAAACAACACCCACCCGCAAAGACTTTAGTTCTCGTGATCATGGCGCTTGTAACGGTGCCGAAATATCGAGCTCTCAACCAAAAACAAAATATACATGGTAAATATCCCGAAACAAATATTAATTCTAATGATTGTGACCATGTCAGCTTAAAAACTTACATATATGTTTATTTGATTATCATTGAGGGTAGTGCTATTTTTGTCCTAAGAACGTTACGGCGAATTGTTGTCTGCTACCTACGTCCGTGGGATCTTATTTGCCGTTAAACATTGTACGTGTTTAGGGATTATACAAATACGTATCTACTTTTCTTATGTTTGTTTGCCGGAAATCATAGTGATGCAGTTAAGAATTCAAGTCTTTGAAGCATGATAGTCATAAGTAATAATTCTATATAGTACGTCAGTGATATTATCAAATAATATTGGACTCGTATTTTTTCCTTTATCAAATACTAGCTGACCCTCGGGGCTTCGCTCCCGTCAACTGCCTACCTACCCTGGCTACCCTGCCTACCCTGGCTACCCTGCCTACCCTGCCTACCTTGCCTATCCTGCCTACCATGCCTACCCTGCCTACCCTGCCTTTCCTGCCTACCCTGCCTATCTTGCCTACCCTGCCTACCCTGCCTACCCTGCCTACCCTGCCTTTCATGCCTACCCTGCCTTTCCTGCCTACCCTGCCTTTCCTGCCTATCTTGCCTACCCTGCCTACTCCGCTTACCCTGCCTACCCTGCCTAACTTGCCTTTCCTGCCTACCCTGCCTATCCTGCCTATCCTGCCTACCCTGCCTACCCTGCCTACTCTGCTTACCATGCCTACCCTGCCTATCCTGCCTTCCCTGCCTTTCCTGCCTACCCTGCCTACCCTGCCTATCCTGCCTTCCCTGCCTTTCCTGCCTACCCTGCCTATCCTGCCTGCCCTGCCTACCCAGCCTTTCCTGCCTAACCTGCCTATCTTGCCTACCCTGCCTACTCTGCTTACCCTGCCTACCCAGCCTACCCTGCCTACCCTACCTATCCTGTCTACCCTGCCTTTCCTGCCTACCCTGCCTACCCTGCCTATCCTGCCTACCCTGCCTACCCTGCCTACCCTGCCTACCCTGCCTTTCCTGCCTACCCTGCCTTTCCTGCCTTTCCTGTCTACCCTGCCTATCTTGCCTACCCTGCCTACTCTGCTTACCCTGCCTACCCTGCCTACCCGGCCTACCCTGCCTACCCTGCCTTTCCTGCCTACCCTGCCTATCCTGCCTACCCTGCCTTCCTTGCCTAACCTGCCTACCCTGCCTACCCTGCCTACCCTGCCTACCCTGCCTATCTAGCCTACCCTGCCTACCCTGCCTACTCTGCTTACCCTGCCTACCCTGCCTACTCTGCCTACCCTGCCTAACCTGCCTATCCTACCTACCCTACCTACTAATTTGTATCTATCATCAATAGTTTTCTCAGCGCACGCCAAATAATGTATTTTACAGACAACATTTTGCTACCTTGGGTTACATTATTGCAATTTTCATAAGGATCTCTTTTTTTGAAAATATTTTATAGCCTATGACACTCAGGAATAATGTAGCTTTCTACCGGTGCAAGAATTTTCAAAATCGGTTCAGTAGATCCAGAGATTACCCCTTACAACGTCACAAACTCACAAACTTTACCTCTTTATAATATTAGTATAGAAATAGAAATTGAGAAAGATAAAGCGCTTCATAGTTCAGGAGTGAGGGCTTGTGAGGTCATTTTGTCAGTATACCTAGCACACCGTGACGTCACACGATATTGCAACGCACTGTATCGTCGTAATTTTTGTTTTCGCGGCAAAAGAAAAAAATACGTGTCCAATACTTTTAGTTTATCTAACTGACGGACAAAATAGATATTTTTTGTCAACTACCAATGCTTGAATAGTTAGTTTAATATAATCTAAAAATTGTATGGTGCGTAGAATGTTTGAGACCAAAACGACTTTGTGGTTTTGGATGGGGCGTCATCACCAAATGCAGAAATCATCCGGTCAACACACTGTTTTTGTGCCACTTAGGGCGAGTTTCTGAAGTCGACGTCACATCTCAAATCAGCTGACAATTTGTCACAAATTAACCAGCCGTCAGTTGTCAGTGAGTTTCTCAACTCTGCATCATCGAGAAATTACGTAATCGCTTGTTACATTTAATAATTTATTTCGGTTGGCTACCCTAGCTAGTATTCATTCAATTTCTTCACTACTATAACGTAATAGTATTTTATCTTGAGCGGCTGGGTTGGTGTAGCCCGCAAGTTAAGCAAACCTTACCAGGGACGATTTTTGGATGGGTAACCACGTTTTTTTTTGGTATGCTTTTTTTTGGATAGGTGACCCCACACAGGTTAAGCAACACTTACCAAGGTTTTTTTTGGATGGGTGTCCGCTTTTTTTTGGTTCATTTGTTTTGGATGGCTGACCCCGCCAGGGTAAGCAACACTTACCAAGGTCAGTGTTTGGATGGGTGACCACTTTTTTTGGGTTCGCTTGTTTTTGGATGGGTGACCATGCCAGGGTAAGCAACACTTACCAAGGTCAGTGTTTGGATGGGTGACATCTATTTTTGGGTTCGCTTGTTTTTGGTTGGGTGACCTTGGTAATGTTAATTAATAATTAAATTTTTGTGGTGATGGTCACCCATCCAAACACTGACCTTGGTTAGTGTTGCTTACCCTGGCGGAGTCACCTATCCATAAAAAAGCGTTCCAAAAAAAAAGTGGTCACCCATCCCAAGACTGACCTTGGCAAGTGTTGCTTACCCTGGCGCGGTCACCACCCCAGCCGCTTCAAGCTAAACACAAATCTATCCAGAAACTGACCTAGATAAGTATTAAATACAGGGTACAGTTAAAATTAATGCGCGTGAGGAAGGTTCGATTCCCAGGTCAGTAATTTATTTTATTTTATTTTTATTTACCTAAATACAAAATAACTATTTTTGATAATTGTGTCAAGTTTTTATAATGAAATTAATTTAAAAAAATTGTAACATCCTATTTTTTTTAAATCTTGCTAATTAATAATTGATCTAAATTAACATATTTTTTATAACTCAACCCATACCACAGTTTTCGACGACCCCTATTATCTTTTTTATCGTAATATAAGCCTTTAAAATCATAATATTAATTTTAATCTGCGAATAATCGACCAATTTCCAACAATTATAAATTAGGCTCGTTGACAAGAGATTAACATTGAAAATGGTTCTCAGAAACCCAAAACTGCTGTAACATGTGGTTAATTCGAGATTTTTCTCAAATGTGACAAATTGTTAAACGCTTGTCACAGTTGGGTGTTGAGAAACTGAAAGTAGAATTAACAGGCGATTAATCGTCGATTACGTTAACAGCCCGATAATTGAGACGTGGGAAACTGGCAGTTAGAAAGTCATAATAAATCATCGCTCTTGAATTTTCTCGAGTCAATTCCATTTTCTCAACGACTAAACAAGTTTGACAAAACCTTGTGACAAGACCGAGAATCTCTCGGTAGAGAGTACTTATATTCCTTGCCGAGAATTTTTTTTTAAATAAATAAATGGTATTAGATTTTTAAAACCAAGGAATTTATAATTAAAAAGATTTTAATATGACAGAATCAGTGGAAATATTCCATTCCCGATACTTTTAGTGCAGCCCTCGTATTTATTTATAAGTATTTGCTTCATCATAGTCGTCTAACTATTCGAGATATCGTAGACCCGTGACATACAAGACTTGGCATTAAGGAGATACATTGACCATCTGGGGTCTTCTTCACCAGTTCCACTTCACCAAAAGTTACTTTCTGAGTGCAAATGATTGCATTGCTGATGAAAATGCTAAAATTGCTACATGTATGCCTATAATATTTGAGGAGTTCCCTCAATTTCTCCAAAATCCCATCATCAGAATCTGACCTGATGACTATAAGACCGAATGGAAAGTATACCCTTTCAAACAAAAGAAGCATTTTCCAAATCGGTCCAGGCGTTTTTGAGTAATCGGTGAACATACATAAAAAAAATCAATAGATTTGAGAACTTCCTCCTTTTTGGGAAGTCGGTTAGAAGTTACTTTTCACTTTGTAGTGTTTTATTTGTAAGTAGTATTTAAAAAAAAATTGTTTCTTTTTATGTTTTCGTTTCGGTGTGGTGTTCTGGAGTGCTACTAGATGGCGCGCAGCAAATCTGGCCTTACTTTTTTGTATGAAGTTGATATTCTTCTCCCTAGAGTAAATAGTATTCTGTGCAGTGAACGCTCGATCTAGGTAGGTAGGAAGGTGTAAGCTAGGTAGGTCTAGGTAAGTAGGGTAGGTACAAGTAGGTAGAAATTGGGTAGGATAGGCAGTTAACGGGAGCGAAGGCGCGGGCACAGCTAGTTGACAATAAAAACAAAATTTATTTTACAATGTTTTGTTAATTATAGGTAATTACATTATCACAAATATATAAGTAGTCTTAATAAACGAATACGAGGTAGTAGGCCATACGCGCGGCTCAGGTGGGTGTTGGTCAAGTGAAAGGTTAGGAAGTACATTCAACATTTATGTTCACAACATCAATATTATCATAAAAACCTTATCACTATGTTCTATTATGTATATGTTACTGTAAAAGCCCGAAGTACGGTAAAACCTAGGATTTACCGGTACAACCTAAGATTTATCTAAATCCGAAATGATATATTTTAATCGCTAATTCACACACAGCAATCACACGGCAAAACTTACTATATAGACCTATTTAAAAAAAAATCGTGACTGTGGAGTTTCTTGTGCGTTCTTCTCCATAACAAGCTACTTTGCCGAATGCACGGTAGAATCAATTTTGATTACTTGCAAATTTTAATTTTTAATTGTTTGACTATCAAAAGTGCCGATTATTGGCCTAGTTAAATAAATATATTTGTCTTTGACTTTGTTACACGATAAAAAAAGAAACTATCACATGACTTTAAAAAAAAATCTGTTAATTACATTAGTATTTTTTAATTAAAAGTAATTATAAATATTTTTTTTTCAGTCATAAGAGTCAATAATAGTGCATTCATAAAACATTAAATTACTTATATAAAAAAAATATACATACCGAATAAAATAAAAAGTTGATAATTTAGAATTTGGTAAAATGATAATATCAAAAATTAATAATAATTAGCTTAAACAAGGCTATCAAGCTATTATTGTAGCTTGTAATTGCGAGAAACAGGATCGATCGATGTGGCGTTTCTTGGAGACTTTTATGTCCACCACATCATGTGTACCACATATATTTCGGTTGAAATAATAATATTAGTCTATTTTGCACGAATTTTGTTAGTATTAGCAGCAAAAAAAAAACAAATAGATGCGATTCGAATAGCTAAATTCGTGAAAAGAAAACAGCCTATCAAAAATAATACCTACTTTGGTGGATCAATCCTTAAGGTTTACACTAGACGATCATTCCGTCGATTACTCGACTGTTTGACGATGTACGTTCAAAATAAAAAATCATATCAATTTGTCTCATCATTATCTAGGCCCTGTATGTAAACAAAAAAGTAAAAAAAAAAAATTTGAAAGTTGTGAGCGTCGAAATTTCCATATTTAAACACTAACTTTAACGCATCTCTGGGCGGAAATAAATACCATAAGAAGAAGGAAAATTGCAAAACGGCCTCCATACAGGGATAATTTTATTTTGGAAATATACATTAGATCGTTTTTTCATGATATCTAGACTCTCAAATGTCTGTTCATAAAATATCGCGCGCTCGTTTTCGTCCTAAATCATCATCCATTTCGATACAAATTTGCAAAAGTGCTAATTTGTACGCGTACTAGCTTTTTACTGCTCATCACAGCATCATCTATCTCTTTCGCACGTGTTGTCGGATGAGATAGCATGCATTGTAAGCTCGCGCAGAAGATAGTTCGTGCCGTCGACTAGGGGCACCTTAATTGTTCTCATTATTTCGCTTTATAGTGTCTTATGGACATGGCAGTTGTTCAACATGTACCAATCTCTGAGATAAATCATATTATTGACCGTGAAATTGCTGGTAAAAGCTCGAAATGAGCAATTAACATAAACCATTTTGGAGTTTTAACAGGAAGACTTGGTAAATGTTAGGATTTACCGGTAATCCTAGGTTTTACCGTACTTGATTTTTATAGTAACCAATATTAAATTAAATATTACCTAATAGCGTTTAACTGTCAATATTGCACCAACCACAATTTGTCTCTTCAAACCTAAAGGTTGACTAGTTGATGCCTAAGGCATGAAGTATTAAATAAATTAATAAATGCTATGTGACTAAAAAAAGCAAACTTAACAAAACATAAAACTATCGGCATAATGTGTTGGTGCTAGTTATATCGTGTATTTTTTATTTGAGCACATTATGACATAAGTAGAAAGATTACCTACCTTACTGAAGATTTACGTTAAAAGTTACATCAAGCTAATCAGACACCCTTATTTCACTATGTAAGTATAAAGTGTAAAAGTACAATAACAAATCTCTTTATGTTGTGCTGGTTGGAACTCGTATACTTAATGCAAAAAGAAAAAAACTGGCCAAGTGCGAGTCGGGCTCGCGCACGAAGGGATCCGTACCATTATCGCAAACAAAGGCAAAAAAAAACACGTTTGTTGTATGGGAGCTCCACTTAAATATTTATTTTAATTTGTTTTTAGTATTTGTTGTCATAGCGGCAACAGATATACATCTATGAAAATTTCAACTGTCTGACTATCACGGTTCATGAGATACAGCCTGGCGATAGACGGAAAAACGGACAGATAGACAGACAGGAGACGGATCGTGGAGTATTAGTAATAGGGTCCCGTTTTTACCCTTTGGATACGGAACCCTAAAAATGATAATTGATTTTAGCTACACCAGTTATGAAGCGAATTAGTGCAAACCCGTGAGAGCTTACTAATCTTAACTTGAATAATGTAATACCTGATAATTTTTCTTTAGAAAAACTATTTACAATAGCCCGGTGATAGAACTACTCGCAGTATAAGGCAAGAAACTTTTAAGTTAAAATCGTCCCGTACAAATTGTAACGAAATATCGTCATCAGTTCTACCCTTAGGGCTCAATAAATACGTCATAAAAATGGACGATATTCGTTACAGCTGGTCGATGAGTTTATAAATCTTATAGACTTACTTATTACAGTTAACACCACAGAATATACATTTATAATTGGTTGACACTGTTATATACGATTTTTCTTACGCACTTTTTAACTTGGATGCCTTGTTTCTATGATACAAAGCATTCGTCAATGTAAAATTGTAAACACTCATAATAATTTGTGAGATCGAATTAACTTTACGAATATGACTTACTAGTCTTCCCCGCGGCTTCGCCCCCATGGCGCATCCCATAGGACCCGTTTCCGTGATGAAATATTCAGGAATAATATAGCTTTCTATTGGTGAAAGAATTATCAAAATCGGTTAAGTAGTTTTTGAGTTTATCAATTGCAAACAATCAAATCCTTCCTCTTCATATTAGTATAGATAATATCGCTACCGCTACCGCTTGTCATTCATCGACCTAGAAAAAGCTTTTGATCGGGTAACGCGTAAGCTAGTGTGGCAAGCTCTTCGTGCTCAGAAAATACCTCAGTATTATATTGACCTAGTCAGGGATATGTACAACAAGGCTAGCACAAAAGTTCGAAGTCTAGCTGGAGTTAATGAAGCATTCCAGGTCAGGTGCCTACCTGTCCATCAGGGTTCTGCTCTCAGCCCGCTTCTGTTTAACCTGGTGATGGACTATCTTACCAAGGATATCCCATCCCCACTGCCGTAGACTATGCTATACGCAGACGACATTGTTCAGGCCGCTCAAAACGCGCTACAAGAGATTATGCAGAATCTCTTAAATACGTGCACACAATCTCTTGAGTGGTTTGGTCTGAGGGTTAGCAAGAGCAAAACCAAGTATTTGAAATATCGTTTCAAGTACTAGACGCGGTACCGGACCGGACTGGGAAAGTGAAGTGACCTGACCCCACATAATGTTCCAGGAAAGGAACTCTAACGTACATTGTCATCACAACCCTCAAGTTTGTCCCATGATTTCAAATCCTGCCCCATTTGTGGTTGTAAAACTTCAGACCGAAGCCACCACTTATTCTTACTGATCTTATGAGAACTTGGTGCACTATCCAATCAGGCAAACTTACGCAAACGCTATTCAGTTTGGCGTCTTCATGTATGGTAGGTTTGACGAATGATTACATTGGTTATGAATGATTACAAAGTTGAATTACTGGAAAACATCAAAGTTGGACATAAAGTCGCTGTTGAATATTGTGTACTTGAAACTTGACCACACCTGAGCCACGGAAGCTAAGGTCTATCTAAAGCTATTGGTTTTATACTGGTCGTAGATCTCCTGGAACATGGTGCGACAGTTCATCTTGATCTTGAGTTTGGAGCAGAGGAGGAAGACGCCGGAGAGTTTGCGGTGCAGGGAGTATATTTCTTCTGGGGGTGGGCAGAGACGGTGCGTCAGTATGGTGGGCACTAAGGCTTGGATGCGGCGAGTGGTCTGCTGCGTACTAAAGTCGAACTCGCCCGAGCCGTCGCTGGTGAACACTTCGCCCATTATCATCACGGTGTCGATGTGAGTCTCTTCCATTACCTGTAAGAGACAAGTTACTAATCAAAATGCAAAAGTTTGGATGGATGGATGTTTGTTACTTAATCACGCTGGAATGGCTGAACGGAACCGGATGTAATTTTTATCTTGGCATAATGTTCCTTTGGGATAATAAAACACTTTTGACACGAGCAAAACCGCGGACGAAAGCTAGTGTTATCATGAATTCAACATGATTCTGTTCAATTATGAAAGTAGTAATGCATCTGGGCCATGTAACCATGTCTGGATAAGGTCCAGTTAATTTATTAAGCAATTAACTTCATAAAATTCCATTTATTTATTACTGAATGGCTTGCGCACTTGGTCTGATTCTTCTAGCAGCACAGGTACAACAAGCATCAAAGAAACATGAGTGTCTCGACTTGGCTTGCGAGGTTGTCAACATGTGGGATGTGGACTCAGCGATCATTTTAACGATAGCCGTGTCAGCCAATGGCTTAAAAGACATGAGCCTCAACCAACACCTAAGGAGGCGGGGTCAAGGACTTGATTTAAAAAGCAGTACTTCTGGACACGAGATTCGTCTCTTTGAAGCCTCGGTCTCGTTCCTACAGGATTGGCCGGCGAAAGCATTGGGATAAAGTTGTCTGGAAAGATAAATGTGGCAGGGCTTTGACCAGCCGTAAGACCGCATAGAACAAACAAAAAATACCTGGTAAAAATATCAACTAACCTTGGACTCGTATCCAGTCAAAAACTTCATCTCTCTGGACATCTCCAGGATGGCTTGTCGGTTTCCCTGCGAAGCCGCGTGGATGATCTCGATGTACTGGTCCATGAACTCTTTGGAGTACTCACGAGTGGCACCGAAGTCTAGCAGGATCACCTGTTTACGGTAATAAAAGTTTGATCTATAGTTTCTTATTGCATTAAGTTACAAATTTTATTTCGCAAATAAATTATAATAACACTTTTACAAGTAAATATTTTTTGACAATTTAAACTATACGAGGCCGGTATATCCTAACTGACAATTCTGAACTCAAGAGTTCAAAATATCTTTTAATGTCCTTACAATCCGTAATTGGTCAAATCTCATGAGAACCATGTAGGTACGTTAAATTCAGAGATGGTCTTTTAAGGGAAGCACCACACTGAGTTTCGTGGTTATTCTTTTTAATTATTTATTAAAACTTCATGCAACTTAAAGGTAGGTAGGCGGATGCCTGAAGCATTCTTTACCGGTCAACCAAGGGTGGTGGTATATATATATAGTGAAAATAAACATACACATATATTACCTATATAAAAAACGAGGCAAGCTTTCCTTTCTATAAATTATAAACAAAACCGGCTAAGTGCGAGTCGGACTCGCGCACGAAGGGTTCCGTACCATTTTAGCAAAAAACGGCATAAAAATCACGTTATTTGTATGGGAGCCCCCCCCCTTGAATATTTATTTTATTCTGTTTTTAGTATTTGTTGTTATAGCGGCAACAGAAATACATCATCTGTGAAAATTTCAACTCTCTAGCTATCACGGTTCTTGAGATACAGCCTGGTGACAGACAGACAGTCAGACAAACAGACGGACCGCGGAGTCTTAGTAATAGGGTCCCGTTTTTACCCTTTGGGTACGGAACCCTAAAAATGGACCAAATATTAAGTCCATGGGCCGCCTATTGGATGTACAATGTTTAGTTTGATTTAAAACTGTTAATTGATTATTAAATTAGCAGAAGATATGACCATTTCCTCTCTCACAGAGCAAGCCTGTGTCCCAGCAGTGGGAACATTGAAAGGCTGATGATAATTAGCACAAAGTAGGATAAGAGAAGAAGAGAGGCCTTCACAATAGTGTTAAAAAGTAGACAAAAAAATGTATGTCCAACCTGCTTAGTAGTCGGATTATAGAAGAAGTTGGCCCAGTTGGGGTCGGTCTGCATGCAGCGCAGCACGAACATCTCTCGCAGACACAGCTGCATGATCTTGTGAGCGATGTCGATGCGCACCTCGTACTCCGCGTCGAACAGCTTGTCAAGGGGCACGCCGTCTATCAGCTCCGTGGTAATGACCTCGGGCGAGCATAGCTCATCTGGTATACACGAACGAAATTAGCAACCTTAAACGGGTCTTACCTACTGGTGGCGTAGTGACTAAGACCCGTTCCGACCCGCCTAGCCTCTCATGCTTGAGCAAGGCATAGCATAGGATAGTCAGCCTTTTTAAAGTTCCCACTGCTGGGACAAAAACCCCCTCTCAAAGTGGGTCCACCACATGGGCCCATTACGGTTTGATCACATATCTTCTAATTGCCTTCGTGTTTGAGGTCGTGGGTTAGAAACGAGCCAGTTTCAATGTGACTTTTTCAAATCATAATGTGTACTTTCTAAGTTTATCTTGTGACAACGATGAAGGAAAGCATCGTGAGGAAACCAAGGCTTAAACAGTTTATAAAAGTTTGAAAACACCAACCCGCATTAAGCAAGTCTTTTAATGTTTCCACTGCTGGGACTCAAGCCTCTCTGTGAGAGAGGGGATGGGCCTTAATCCCCCACGCGGGATCAGTGCGGGTTGGTGGATGTCACATGTCTTCGAATGTTTGGTTCTAGGACATGCCGGTTTCCTCACGATATTTTTCTTCACCGTTTTTAGAGCAGTGGTGTGATAATTTACACGTAAAGCGTCTGCCTACGAAACGTAAGTCGGAGCCGTTACCACTGGGCCACCACTGCTTTCCATAGAGAAGAGGCTCTTGGTCTGCAGTGGAACAGTAACTGCAGTAATGGTCTACCAAGTCCATTCAGCTGTTGGGGCTGATTGATTAAAATACATACTCTCACATTTATATCAGAAGGAAGGAAGTAGCAGGGCGTGTTGGCGAAATGCGTAGTCATACCACACAAACTAGGTGGCCCGACGACCTCATTAAAATAGCTGGCAAGGTTTATTGTCTGTGGGCAAGAGTTGGATGCGGGAGGTCCATCATACAGGTTGAAGAAGAGAGAGACGAGATAATAAAGCCAGTTTTGAATGAACAATAATTTGTAACTGAAGCTTGTAATTGGGGTCACGGGTCCATTTAAAATGTTCAACATTTTTTATTCTGTTTTAATTTTTTTCTTTTTCTTTTCCCTGTTGCAACGCTTGCCAAGGTTGGTCCGTGGATGGAAGACCATCTTTACATAGCGAGATCCTCCGTGCCTCGCCAAGCACGTTAAGCTGTTGGTCTCTACTGTCTCTTGTAGATCTTTGACAGTCGTTACGGGTAGTCAGAAGTCTGAGATCTGACACCAGTCTTGCCAAGGGGTATCGTGTTACCCAGTTACTGGGATGTGGAAGACGGAAAGGCAGTCGCTCTATGTAAAATACTGGTACTCAGCTGCATCCGGTAGGACGGGCAGCCGCTCCCAGTACAGTAGGCAAAAAGTCTATGCAGAGTGATTGTATGTCCCTTACCAATGATGTCAGGTACAAAGTACTCGGGGTAGGGAGCCAGCAGCCTCTTGAACTTCCTGGTGCACTCGGCCTCGCGCACGTAGTCCACTTCCCAGGAGAGCTCCTTCTTTGCTACCTCCACTATGTTGTCGATGAACATGCCCTTGGGGAACATGTTCCACACCTGCGGGGATGAGGAAGTGTTTAGTTAGCATTGGCTACAGCTTTGTGGTATACATAGAGAGAACCAAAGAGAAGAGAAAAACAAAGAATTGTGATTTTACACAATTATTTTCTTCAAAAAAACCACCCAAAAAGGCATTTTCATTAATGTTTTAGAAAATTAAAAGATGGAATGTATCAAATTCAAACGAGGGCCTATTTTACAAAACCGGCCAAGTGCGAGTCGGGCTGGCGCACGAAGGGTTCCGTACCGTTATTACAAAAAACGGCAAAAAAAAAAACACGTTTGTTGTATGGGAGCCTAAATATTTATTTTATTCTGTTTTTAATATTTGTGTTAACAGAAATACATGATCTGTGAAAATTTCAACTGTGTAGCTGTCACGGTTCATGAGATACAGCCTGGTGATAGACGGACAGACAGACGGATCGTGGAGTCTTAGTAATAGGGTCCAATTTCACCCTTTGGGTATGGAACCCTAAAAATCACATATCTTACTTTTATCTTACACATTTTTACAAAAGTTGTCAAATAACAATATAAATTCCAAATTTATAAAAGTCTGTGCTTGAGAAATCGGCCCGAAATCGTTTTACATATTTGACCCCCACTTTGAAAGTGGATCTACAAAATTGGCACTCAAATGTGAACCTCTATTGCTATTATGACATTAATAGTTGTTACGTCACGTCATAGAGAATGTCATACAGGCCGATTTTACAATACTTTACTAACAGTGGCACCCTGAAAAGCCGAGAGGAGCTCGTGGCTAAATAATAACAGCCGCACGGGTCGATCTTCAAGGTTAAGCAACGCTTGACGAGTTCGGTCCGTGGATGGGTGAGCATTTAAACATTCCGAGTTTCCTCCGTGCCTTGGTAAGCATGTTAAGCCGTTGGTCCCGGCTGTCATTTGAAGATCTTTGACAGTCGTTACGAGTAGTCAGAAGCTTGAGTTCTGACACCAGTCTAGCCAAGGGGTACCGTGTTGTGGAGGTCAGATAGGCAGTCGCTCCATGTAAAACACTGGTACTCAGCTGAATCCGGTTAGACTGGCACCCTGAAAATGTCGTTCAAGCGACAAAAAATCTTATTAGGACTGTATGAATGAAAGAGACAAAGCCGTTTCCAAAACACGATCTGCCTAATACCGTGCCATCGTCATAAGCCTACAGCAGTTCCACGCCATTTGTTTCGATCTTCCACAACTCTCTTCCAGCTGCTAGCAGCCACCCTGCGAAGATAGTAGCTGTACCTAGCCCGAGAGCGTCCTAACATTTCCCAGTTCCTGGTCTAACCTTAGTAACATAAAGATCGTGTACTGTAGTTTTAGTAGTACCTTCATCACACCAACTAGGTTGTCGATGTCACTGTTGATGCCCTGCGCGACGCCAGGGTACTGCACCTTGACTGCCACCTCCTTACCGTCGTGGAGCACGGCCAGGTGTACTTGACCTGAACAAGAAACTCACACTCATAACTCATTGTGACTCGTTGTCACTCATTTTGCGTACAGCTAAGGAGTGGAACTCCCTGCCCGACTCTTTTTTTCCCAGTTACTATAACCTAGGATCTTTAGACTAAGAGTGATTACTTCTGGGCAAGCTTGCTTCATCGTCGCTTACCATCAGTTAAGATAATGGTCAAACGCGAGCATATCAATCATAATAAAAAAAATACCAGCACATGACTGTTCCACTGCAGGGCAATGTCTCTTCTCATACAGAGAAGACACGAGCTTAAGTCATCGCACTTTCTTAAGGCGGGTCGGTGTTTTTGTGTGAATCCTATATATTGCCGGGATAAAAGCTTGTGGCACTCAGCGGTATCTCGTTGCTTTCCATCCGTGAAAGATATGTACTTCCTGAGATTAGTCCGGAATTAAAACAGTTTCAACTAGAAAGTATTCATAAAAGATGATTATTTTCTAATAATCAGGATTACCACTCCAGCGCAGACTAAGGCTCAGTAACAGCGCTGAGTTTGTAGATTTTTAGGTATAGGCACTCTCGACTCAACGCTCTATTTAATTCTATCAAGTTCTTTTCAATTTATCTTTTATTTTTAACCTTGTGACCAGCAGTTACTGATGTGTTGTGTCTAAACCTTGCCGTGAAAACTTAGGTGATGTGAGCTCGAAGTGAACTCTCATTCCTTCTAATACTATAGGGATTGACAACTCAAAGTACATCTGTAAACTTTGTCTACAATCAACTTACCAATGGAAGCAGCAGCGAACGGCTTGTCCTCAAAAGCTGCGACTCTGGTCCTCCACTGGGGACCGAGTTGTGTGCTCATGACCTTCTCCACCTGCCAGGACGGCATGAAGTCCGCCGACTGGCGCACGCGTTGGAAGATGCGCTGCAACTCCGGAGAGATCATCGAGTCATCCTGCAGGCTCAACAGCTGACCCAGCTTGAGAGCCGCACCTAAAACAAATCATGATTGCAACTATCAAATACAAAAACTGGTGGCATTTTTACATATAAATATCGCATCACGACCGTCGTTCTTGAAATAACACATAATATGCCGTACGAAAAATACGCACTTGGTCGTGGAGTTGCGGATACCAGCCCGTTTTAACCTAACCTAACACATAATATTGCTTAGCAGTCATATTTATACAGAGTAACAATTCGCAGTGATAACAAAATAATAGGGGTGAAATGTTAAAAACGAGTAAAATCAAACACAAAAACTAAATCAAAATAACGGATGTTAAGGAGCTATGAATCCACAGACAGACACAGAGATACACAGCAATACACGTCAAACTTATAACATACGTCATTTTCCGTCGAGGTTTAAAATACCCTACTTCAGTTCAAGATTTTTATGCTCATGTAAGCACAGAAAATGACAAGCATACATTTGTCGAGCGGGAAGCGTCAAAAAGTAAGATATCAAAATAAATCTGGACTTACCTCGAACTTTGCACAGCGTATCAACAATCCTCTCTGCGTTTGCTGGCGACAGGAACGCATTGGCGGTATCATCCGGTTTCCCCGTGACCGACTGGAATGTGTTCCGAGCATACTGGGCCACGGTCCCCACGCCCAGCCCAGCGGCCAGGGAACCGAACGAGAACATGCGGCCGAGGCGCGAAGACGGCACCACGCGCGCTTTCGAGTTCTCACTCAGCTGGAAAAAATATATGAGAACTGCTTAGTATAAAATATAAGATGGAAATTGCACTTAAACGCTCTTTAAAGATTAAGAAGGAGTTCTTAATGCAATATACAAACATTGATAAAAGGCTTCAAATTAAATTATACTTACAGCAACTCTTATCTTCTTCTTAGCCATTGGCTTGGTCCCCGAAGACCCCGCGGCTTCTGCCGCCCCTGCATAATTTACAGGCTCCCTCTGCACTTTAGCCCACTCGGACGCCTTCACTGTTACCGGTTCAGGTGAGGAAATAGCTTCAAGTATGTCCTCCACTCTCTGTTGTTTAGCTACTCGCACTTCCTTTTGCAAGTCTTCAAGAGGAGCCACGACCTGCACTGTTCGTGGTTGCTGTTGCATGGTTGGTGATGTAACCACGGGTGACTCGTCCATTATCTGAACCTTCTTCAAGGTATCAAAGGTTCTGTTGAATTCCCTGTTAAGCTCATCGATCTCGTCTTTCATCTGCTGGTCCATCTCAAGTGTCGGTGCGCTGTTGGGGACATGCATCGTCGCGAACTGTCTAAAGCCGTGTGCGACTACTATGGCTCTGTCTACGATTTCTTTAGCAGACGCAGGGTTAGGATTGGTAGTGAAAAGGTTAGTCGGACAGTTGGCAAGCAAAGGCCTGATGCTAGAGTTATTCCATACCAACGTTGCCGCTTCTCGCTGATTTCTAGCCCCCGCTTCCACCACTAGCCGCAGACCTCTCAAGACACTTATTAAATCGTTAATTTGGGACATCGTCTGAAAGCAAATGTTAGTTTGGTTAAAGACATATACATATAAAGAATACAATATAATTAATTAAAAGTTATCAGTGTGCAGGTGACAGTTTAATATGATTATTAGAATAGCTATAGTCTGCATCCAAATAATGTTTATGAATAGTGTAGATAGTTGAGCCAAGGATTTGCAAAGGGAATAAAGCAGTGTCGATGTCACGAAGAAATCCGAACGTAACGAAGTATTTTAGGCAATTTGGAGTAAACTCTTGAGCATAAAATTAAAGACTAGAATTCTGAGTGCAGCAAGGATTTTAAGCTCTCCCAAGACAAAGACACTTCTATCCCTAATAAGAATAATCGACACACCTTCTGCAAGATAACATAATGCTATATTAGTAGGTATAAATATATTTTTTAAATTCTACCGAAGTTTTATTTTGGTTGAGATTCAAATTAAAATCACGTTATTGCAATTTGGATTACTAGCTGTTGCCCGCCCCATTACGTGTGTGGGGCCGCCTTACTTGACAAATTATTAGTAATAATGTGCCATCCCCTTATGGATGATTTCCGGGATTAAAACTATCCTATCTTCATCCCAGAGTCTCAAACTATGTCCATACCAAATTTCGTCTAAATCGGTTCAGCATTTTACGCGTGAAAATGTAACAGAAATACAGAGTTACTTATGCGTTATTATTCAAAAACATCGACCGAATTATGCGGCTGTTTTATTTGGTCAAAGAGACAAAGAGCCCAGGTCCGTGCAATATCAGAAAGTAGGTTTGGTTGGTATGCAATGCTTCGGATGTATATGAACTATGTAGGCAGGTATTTAACTTACTATTACCACTACTAACTAATGCTACTGCTGGCACCTTGGCAGCAGATGGTGCCTTTCCTAGTTAAAATCGTAAGAGTAGCCGCCTATGACATTATGAAAATCACCTTCCAGCCCGTATTACTTGGGGTCGGTGCAACACATTTTCTTCTTCCGTGCCGTCCTGTCAACCTTCATGCTATAACTGAATCCCTTTTAAATCACTCCTGACACAGTCCATCTATCTTTTCTTTGGCCTTCCCTTCTCTCTCCATCTAACCCCATTTATATTCATATCTATTTAGTAACATACATTTCATCTCTCCTTATCACATGACAAAAGATAGCCTTCAAAAACTGCCTTAAGTATTCTCATTTCTCACTTTATCCATTCCCGTCACTAGTTGTCTACTTATCACATAACATCTTAAAACGATGAAGCAAAAGTCACAGCAAAAGCGAATAGGCAGGATACGACACTTGCTTCAGCAGCATTGTCCATGGAATAATATCAACTGTTTATTTAATTATTGATTTATTAATCACAAAATCCACAGCTCTTACAAATGCCTTAAGACACTTATTGTTCTACTCTATACCCAACGGATTCCCACATCATTTACTGAGAGTATTTTTAGAGTATTTTTCTACTATGATTGCAATTTATACATGGGACTTCACCAAAATGTATAAAAACTGAAACTAATCTCTAACTGAACTAGAATTTGTATGTAAAACCAAATTCGGTCTCTAAAATTTGTTTATGCCACTTGTAAAATACATAATAAAACATTATGCATGTGTTCCCCGAAGCTAGGTGCACCTACAGTGCACCCACATTTCCCCAGCAGGTTGAGTCCCATGTAGGGGACAACTTGTTGCTGTAAACTGAAGAAAAGTCCGGCAAACAATTCCAGATGGAAAAACCCAATCACTTTTTTTCTCATGGTAAGTATGCAAAATACTTAAAATGGCTGTTTTCAGTTTTCTTACATATCTTGGCTAACTTTAGGTTCCTAACTAAGATGTAGCTCAAGGCTGATTAATTGACTTATTAAAAATATCACATCCACATTCAACTTTACATACATTCTCACATCTTCCCACAAAAAGCAGTAATTAATATTCTATTCCAAAGACATGTATGCTCTATAGAAGACGTGTCTTGAATCTTAGATGAATAGAACTCCTGGTTTATATCCTAGTATTTGCTTTTTCACTCACCCACAACAAGTGTAGCAGTAAAGACTATATATAGTATCTGTTTCATCACTACTGTAGACTTTAAATATGTACACCTGTATAACTTGCTCATAATAAGACATAATTGAAATTAATATTCATTAATTGAGGGACACTACTTCAACCTCTTGAAAATTTCAGAGTCAAGAGAGTACTTATATTCCTTGTTTCAGAGTGAGTTCAGTGAGTGAACCAGAACACTGCACAGGTAAATGACATTTCAATTTTATTTTATTGCAATACCATGCAGATTTTATCTGTCCACCCACAGATGCACACAGAGTAGGGCATCACTTGGTTGCACCTGATGTAATGGTCACCCCACCCCATTTGAAGGGTAGGTAAATATTGAGTATTAATAAATAAATGTTGGTTATTTGTGATAACTATTTGACAGGATGATTCTTTAAGCAGTTTATTAATTTTATTAGAAACTAACTGCAAAAGCTTTTTGAGTGCAAAATAATTTGAAAGTTTTAAGAAACTTTTCTGTCATGTTATCACTAAAATTAGATAAATTTTAGAGAGGTTATGTTTTCAAGTTAAAACCAAAGCCTTTTTTATGGGGCCCAGGGATTCGTAAATGTTGCAGTGGCCTTAAAAAATAATGTGATTCATTTTCCTTTCTCTGCATTATAAAGCGTAGGCGCTAACAATGTATATTTCAAGGTTATGGTGAATATTGCATAACAATAATGACACCATGGGAAATCATGTCAGAGTCGTTATTCATTTCATTATTTAATTATAGTAAGTTTACCAAAAAATTATTTATTTACTTTTATTTAAAAAATATCATTGCTTAGATAAACGCGCGCCTCACCGCTCATTTTAATGAAAAATTTAAACAGGTACTTACTGCTATTTTACTGCAACCACAATATAAAAACCGTTATCGTTCTTGAAATTTAGTTTCACTAACCATTAATCTCTTAAAATTAATAATTGTTCTGATTTTGTAATTCACGCCACAATTTTTTTTTCAATTTCTATTTCTATTACGAACGAACCTGTCATTTATACTGTCAATGTCAACTGTCAAGCTGTGTTGCCAGTGGCAGTTGGCCAAATACAAATATTACATGAGACATCTCAAAAGTAACAATTTCATGAGAAAAGTTACATTACCTTTATTTTATGTGGAAAACGACACTAATACGCTCATTCGCTCGCCGGATGGAAGATTTAGAAATACACGTGAGTGAATAATATATGGAATATGTCAATTTGTGTGTCACTAAGTAAAGTGAAGTGCGACAACTAGATGAATGAAAACTTTCTTGGATGCGTTCCGTTTCACGATTATTTTTTGTTTGCTGGATAATATTTTAGTAATTTTACATTTTGAGTCGTGTTACATGGAGGAACCATGAGAAGCTCAAAAGTAACATAAAAAATAACAAAAATTACATTCTGGCAACGCTGCTGTCATGTGTCATCATGTATGCACACAAGTCATGTCCAGTCACCTGTGTCCATAGACCTAATAAATAGTATGGACACGAAATACCTACAAAAAAAAAAGTGCCTACCTAAACCTTAAAATGGCACTTAAAATGGCTGCCGATGCTATGGTTGTGTTAATCACCGAACTCACACACATTAATAATACAATAAGTAAACAACCATTTGACAGCAGGACTACCGCGAACACAACCACAAATTTCGGCAACTAATATGGCGAATATGGCGTACTGACAACTGTCACTACGTCATAACAAAATGTTGCAATAATGAGCAACAACTGAAATACTGTTGTCTCTTTTGTCAAATACGATTACTACATTAGAAGAAATGAGACAAAATGATGTTACACATTCTGTATCGTATTTCACTCATATTTGTATAAGCTAATGTATGTATAGAATAATGGGGCGCCTCCATGTTTTTCCTCATAGACCTAATAAATAGTATGGACTCGAAATACCTACAAAAAAAACGTGATTACCTAAACCTCAAAATGGCAATTAAAATGGCTGCCGATGCTATGGTTGTGTTAATCACGGAACACTCACACATTAATAATACAAAAAGTAAACAACCATTTGACAGCAGGACTACCACGAACACAACCACAAATTTCGGCAACTAATATGGCACGTATTGACAGCTGTCCCTACGTCATAACAAAATGTTGCCATAATGAGCAACAACTGAAATATTGTTGTCTCTTTTGTCAAATACGATTACTACATTAGAAGAAATGAGACAAAATGATGTTTCACATTCTGTATCGTATTTCACTCATATTTGTATAAGCTAATGTATGTATAGAATAATAGGGCGCCTCCTGTTTTTCCTAGCTCAATGCCTGTGTCAGACTGACAAAACAGAAATTAAAAACGCAAAACATTTTTGACATTTCCCTATTTTCCGTAGTTATGCATTTCATTGTTTCTCAGCTAATGTTTTGATTGTTTTATTAAAGCTGAGTTTAGAGTAGTAGAGTGAAGTCGAAGTCGCCTAAAATGGCACATTTTTTTTTGAGGATTCCCCTTTTGCCACAGTGATTTGATATTTCATTAAATTTTAGCATGTCTCATTTCCGGTTGCTATTTTTCAAGAATCGGTATCCGCAGTACTGCAGACAACAGATGGTCTACTGCTTTACTTAGGTACTTGCAGATACATTAGGCGCTTGTCTCCCCGACGAATAAGCGATTAGCTATCGACTATTTTCTCAGTGAAGAATCGTACAAAAGATTTATGATCCCGTGTCAATAAATGTGACATAGTAATAGTTGATCGCTGACTGTTCACACTGCCGGCGAGAATTCTCTCACCACAAGTTTGTCGCAACGACAAGAGGAGCTATCAAAGTTATACTCGCTCAGCGATGCTCGCTTGGCACTCACAATTCACGCCGAGACCAATCAGCGGTCATTTCTACCTACAGTGTGGCCGCCCCGGGCGATTGGAGCGAGTAATCGCCAGTCGCACATTAACAATCGCTCATAGCCGAGCGGTAAAACTATCGGAACTACACACTCACTAGTCGAAAACTCGTTTTAAGTTCCTAGGTTTACTCGATACTCGATGGTCGTCAGCGCGGGCGGTGGGATGTATGTCAAAAATGCTTTGAAGCATTAGGTACCTACCCGCGATTTCAATGTCCTGGTCCTGGCAGTTGATATAATGGACAGCCTTGATGTTAATAAACACTGTTAACGCGCCGCAAGATTAAAAAAATCGCAGATTCACGCTTCTGCGGCAATGTATGATCAAAGTTACAAGGATAAGACAAGTTCTTGAGACTTGTCCAAAGAGCCAAAATAGTGTATACTAGGTAGGTATGCATCGAACCAGGTTTTGGATTTTGTTAGGTAAGGAAAATAAAAACAGGCACTATTCAAAAAACTCGACTGCTCAATCATGTAGTCAATGAAACAGTGGATTGTGTGTGTACAACTGTCGCACAAGCTATGTGTTTTCGAAAATCATTCGTGTACCAGCAGTTTAGTAGGTAAATGAAATGCACTACTAAGGGTAATAGAACAGCAATTTGTAATTTGACACATTCATGAAGGTAATTTGCTACCAACGATTAAGATGCAGTACAAGTTTCGGTTCTTTCTTTACAGATTTCCTATATTTTTAACCGACTTCCCAAAAAGGAGGAGTTATGCTAGCAAGTTGTTACGTTTGAAAAATGTTTCACCAAGAAATATTTAAAAAAAAATAAGATGATGTAACACACAGCAGATTTTAATAAAAATAATAAGTCAGAAATACATTATATAAATGCATCGGGATCTATCAGGAAATCCACGCCCACTAGCCTAGCAGAAATCGACCCTAAAAAGGCTAAAACCGAAAAGCATGATGTAAATTAGAATAATTTTTTGCTTTGTTGAATGGATCAGTTAGGGTAGTATGAATCCAAATTCCTGAAACTTCGAAAAACTTGTGCTTGCTGCGCAAAACAGCAATTTTGGCATGTTTAGCTCTAAAAACAATATTCCGTATTTTTTTTTAAGTTCATTTAGTTTATCTCAATGTAGGCCCGACCGCAGCTCTATAAACCGTGGCTAGCAAGCCGCGAGCATACGTTTTTCGAAGTTGCAAATTTGGATTAACTCTACGCTGGCCCATATAACATACTAAAAAGCCAGAAGAACCGTCAAGCTTTGCGATTTCAATATCGATTTCTACTAGGCTACACGTTTATCACAAGACTTATCCAATACCATGTAGAGTATATTAAAAAATACTTATTTTAAATTAAAGTTACGTTTACGTACCGCAGTTTACATAAATATGTAGACTTCAGTTCTAAATACCATTCCCCAAAACCAACTTACCAGAGCTCAAATATCAAGCTATGTCTGACCCAAGACCTAACCATTATATCCCCATAGACAATCACATTTCTAAAAAGCTGAATTACGTCAGCAGGAAATTAGGTAAAGTATTAAAAATAAAGTTAAAATTGGATATCTTACTGTTTAAAACACATTCATACTATAGATAATCATACAAAATTATTATATTAAAATTGAAGAGCAAATGCCCCGATCACAACAGTATCAATATTAATCATATACATCAATACTACTCTGATGTAAATGGTTAATTGTATAAAGGGATTAAACACTGTTGCAGGGGACGGCTCTGACAGTTCATATAATATAAAAGTAATTTTAAAAAAGTATAGTTCTCGAAGTTTGGCGAGAACTATAACGCCGCCTAGCGGTGTACTGCTATATTTGAGGCCCGTCTCAGCAATGTGTTTATTCCCTAGTCACTACAATACATAAATAAAAGTTTGCAAAACCTACAATGACAGAAAACTATCCAGCACACAATCAGATTTATAGACTAAAAGTTACAATAAATTATTATTTTATTTTAAGACAGTTTAGGGACTTGTCTCACCAGGAGCTAAATATAGGCCACACATCAATGTCATAATTATAAATACCTTATTTACTGTAGTACAATACATTTGCAAATATCAATATCTGCCTTCACAATCATAATTATTATTATGAATGCCAAACTACTAAAATCTGCTGACCGTAAGTCGCGTAAAATGATATCATGGATTTCGCGAACTTACAACGATAATGTCAGAAAAAATAGGAAACTTCAGTAAAAGTTATACAATATTAAAATGACGTATATGTCCTTCATACAAACATCATGTCTCACAAAACATACATTATAGTGAAAAGTCCATTCTTCTGTTTTCTTGTGTGTTGTTAGGAAAGTTTCAGGATACGTCACCCCTTGGTCTGTTCACGTAGGACCGGGATGTGTCATATATATTAATACATTATATATATTTGTGTGGCATTGCTTCCTTCTGCGAAACAACACGTAAGCACGGAGGTATATGGTGTCACAACTTACTAGATTACATTGTCTCTGCCGAAATACGGCATACCTTTTTAATATTATCACCAGATAAGCTCTTGATTGTGCACGTGCGATCGACTGAGTTCGTGTGGAGTCAATCGTGTGCGTAATTATAGACAATCATCAAATAACCACCATAAAATAAGCACGTGAGATCATTTCAGTTCAAAAGTTTAGTCTATTTGGACCAAAACGGCTTCGTTTTGCTCCTGGGGTGAGTTGTTACGATTAGCATGTAAGCTCTGGGTGGGTACGATACATAATCGTACAGGAATGAATTATTCGCGCACTTCGGCCACAATGCGCTCCATCAGGCGGCTGAAGTTAGTCTCGGGCAGCGGGGTGCAGTGAGAAGACTTGTAGTCATGCAAGTACTTCTCAATCTGTAATGAGAGCGTAACATAATTAAACTATGAAAAACGTTCAGAAAATAAATTTTTGGATTTTATTTAAACTTGTTATTACTTCTCAAGTAAAAGTGTATGGTGTGACTTATAATTATCCATCTGCCTCAAAAAGTCAAAACTAATATCTTTAAAGACTTATTACTAAACAAGTGCGAGATGGTGGTCAAACGCGAGCCTATAGAAAATAAAAAAAAAATAAAAAAGTTCATATTTAGATAAGGTTTGAACTATTAATCATGTTTTTGTATTTCAAACTTTATTTCGAATAAGGTAAAGTTCTTATAACAAAACTGACAACTTAGTAGCGGGCTAAGCTGTAAGTCTTGTGCTTGTCTGTGTGTCTTTTGCAATAAAAAGCCTTGTCTTGTAGTAAGGCTGTGGTTGTAGCATATTGACGTAGAATCATATTATAAGAATGTTCATACTACATTGACCCCTATCTCCACAACGTACACATTTCTTTACAGATAAAAATACCATCATATTTATAGAAATTAGCTTTGACTCTGGCTCAGTGTGTTTTGAGTCTTAGGCCGATTTTAGAGTCACGCTGACCGACGGGGTCGCCACGAACTCTTTCATTGGTTGGCGTGATTCAAAAACGCTTCATAAGAATACATACATATTGAACTATCAGCACCGACGATCAGCATGACTATAAAACTGCCGATACTAAAATATAAGTAATATAATACATTAATACTTTACCACGGTCATCAGCGGTCTCTCATAATCTGGTAAGTCAATAGGGTTCATAGTACTGCGCTCACTATCTGGTAAACCAAGCAGCTTAACAAGCGCCTCTTTTGCGATCGGATTCTGCACCAAGTCTTCGTGTCTTTGCTGAATCAGGTCCATGAGGAGGTAGTTTCCACGGTTAGTCGAGAGGATGCCTTGTCTGGAATACAGGAGTCAAGTTGGAGAGACAATTGAGATAGCGTTTACGATTGATAAATTATTGCCATCATTTTTCTAACGCAAGAGAGAGACACACATTAACTACAACGCCATCTCGTTTCCGCAACGGAAACATGATAACATTAACTCTTCATAATACAGCACCACGCAATAGTCAAAAAAGTTTGCGGAAAATAAAATATGATGGGCAATTCAAGTGATATCTAATTTGTATTAAAAGTAGTGTTTCACTTTACTTGAATTAAAAATTAGAGATAATTTGAATCGAAGGCCGCCAACTCAAGTGTCGGCTTTAGCATTGTGTATTTTAAGTTGATTTTTGAGTGAACAGAAGGTTCTTAAAACAGCATGGGTTGAAATGGATTTTAAACTTTGTCATGTATGACATAGAGATTATTTTTCCAAAATTTCAAAACATCTCGAATTCTGAATTCAAATGATATCTAATTTGGACTAAAAGTAGTGTTTAGACTACCCTAGCAGGTGCGGATGAAAGGAATTCTAAATGAAATTATCCTTTGATACATCGATTTATCTTCATCTCCTAGTGTTTGATTTATGAGGTACAGGTATATTAGAAACGGGAACTTAATGACGGCTCGGAAAACGAGGTTAGTCGCTGCGAAGTAGCAAATTCGTACGACCTCAGGTGGGGTACTGCGCAGCGAAAAGCGCATTTCCTAGACGCCATTAAGTTTGAATCGTACCATACCATAGATGACACTAAAAGCAAGCACTTACTTGTCGATGTTCAACCTGAACAAAGGGTTAGATGCGCAGTCCTCGTGATAAGAAAGCATGTGTTAACAGATGGAATTGTGTATTTAAAGCAAAAACACATGCACATGTTTTCTACAACGTAATGGCCGATTTTAAAAGGTCATTACGTTGTAGAAAACATGCGGCGTATTCACAAGCGAGGTGGATCTATCGTACCAAGAAAAGTACTGCACTTGTAAATAACATTTATTTAGATCAATTCATCGAGATTAGCATAAAATGTCTCAAGAAAGCAACGAGCTGTATGTACTAGTACTATTTCTAATTTCTTCTTCTTCATTCACGGCTTTATAAATAATCTGAACATTACAAATCTCAGCAAAGCTTTGCTTAACACTAAGTAACATTCTTTTATATCAGTATATTAAATATATAATTATATTATATAATAAGTAAATATATTGTATAATAACAATGTTAAAGTTTAGAATATGTACATAATTATGGTTTTAGGTATCTTCACAAAAACCTGTCAAGAACACGATAAATATGCTAAAAAACAAGTTTTTTTTTATCACAATATATGGTAAGGGTGTATAGATAATGATCTCTGGGAAAATAAATATTTCTCCATTTATTCTTTAATAATATAATTGGACTTAATGCCTGAGGCATTACAGACAATACATTACTTTTCTTATAGATTATATAGACAGCCTAATTTAAAACGTTTTATTGTTCCATCACAATTGAATGATAACAATTTCGATCCATTGATATATCTGAACAGTAAATTGATATCACACTTTCCCTTAATATAAAGCAAAGTTCATTATTTGATCGTTTTTTGAGAAGTTTATACAATAAATATTTAACTAGCTATACAAGTCATCGACATAAGGCCATTTAAATTTAAACACCACTAATATTCCACGCAGATATGATTTTTAAAACCCCCAGTTTCTGAAAGTTTTAATTAAGTCCCAGAGACGTAATATATCATTAATTAGCCAAATAGGATCCAATGAAACAGATCACAGCCTCAAGATTCGTGGCAATGGTTTGCCGTAGTAAAGCGGCGTAAATATCAAGAAAACTTTCCTCGATTTCAAATATAACCACTGAAAAATGGCCTTATTGGTCAAGTATCGAGAAAAGCTCCCGCCTGTGGAAATATCCGTGAGCGGAGCGCATGTTGGGCCAGATGTACGAGTGTGGGCAAACTAGAAATAGTATGTACGGGTTGTAGCAAGTCACGTTCTGCCTCTGCCTACCCCACGGGAACAAGTAAGTGGTAAACAAGTTCATGTACAAGTATCGTAAAATTGAGTTATCGTGCATATCTGAACGAGACTTCAGAGTGAATGAGTAGACTTTCAGAAACAGGGCGTAAGTTTCCCCAAGCCGTGAAAGAAGCCAAGAAATGAAAATTCTTATGATTACTGACCGCAAGCTAATAATTTCGTCCTCGGTGCGCCTGACCAGCTGCAGGGGGCCGTCGTAGGCGCCGATCAGTTCCGAGATGTTCAGGTTCACATAGGAGCGGACCACTTCCTTTACCAACAGGGACCACGATCGCGGCATCTGGTTCTGCGCCAGCGGGAGCAGGTCATCGAAAGTAGCGTCCAGGATCTAGAACCAACATCATGTATATATGAGGATATTTAAAGATTGCACAGTTAGAACAAATTAGGTCTCCGTAACAAGCTGTCTCATCTAAAGGTAAATAGTACCCACCACCTATGGACTTTCCCATATCTTTTTCTGGGCAATCCGTTACAAATGAGTGCAAATTGTCACAGGACCCGAAGGATTTAAATAAAATTAGCTATGTTACCAATCCAGCGACGGGATAGCTGACGGCGGCCCAAGTAGCGGCGTACCCGCCGATGCTCCAGCCGAACATCACGATTTGTTCAGGTTGGAAGCCTAGCTCGTTGATGGCGTATTGCATGATTGCGTCGATGGCGTTGTGCTCCTGCGAGGGGTATGGCAGACCCTAGAAAAAGAAAATTTTGCTTAGCACCTATTGCTTGTCATCAAAGGGATTTTTCTTCGTATTGGTCACCTAGATTTTGTTACTGTTTATATTTATATTAGATTTTAAGTCATTACTGTTTGAAGACACTAACTGCAGACTGTTGTAGTAATTACAAAGAAAGGTAAGCGTGAATATTTTACATTTGCAAAATAATAAGTCTAGCAACAGTCCTATAATACGAGGAAAATAGGTCTGAAGCACACAAAGAGTACACTTAAATGGATGGGATTTACAATTATCATTTAAATACAAAAGACATTATATCTTCAGTAACCGAAAACAAATAGTAGATTTTACAACGAGTGCACAAAACGGTTCATTTTCATCCGAGACTATTAGCTGATAGTAATTTCCAGGATAAAATGGTTTTGTGGACGAGTTATAAACTCTGCTTTTCATTTCGATTGCGAGGAAATAAAACAGTAGTATAACATAACATTTCTTTAATTAATATTCAAAGTTCCGTAAACTTTGAAATTATCGTAAACTTTGAGATATTTTGCCCGAGACGTGGCGGTAATATCTGTTGCACAACTCTCTGTGCATTTATTTCCATAAGCGTATTAGGAGAGAGTGCTAAATCCTCTTCTTCATTGGACATTTTTAACAATTTTAGCAAATTTGAAGAAATTAATAAACGCACGAAAAAACAAGACCTGATTCCCGCCGCTTTTTTTTTTAATCATTGATACTAGGATACATTGATATTAGGCTTGGGCTGCAGACCTATACAGCCTACTATTAAATTAATTTTGTAATATATATATTTTTTAAATTAATTAAATAACCTACCGTATTTTAATTTAAATTTTAATATCTTTTATGTCTTAAAAAAACATAAAAGGCAAATAAATTAAAGTAAATATTATAAAATAATAAATTCTATCTGTGAACTTTTTAATGTGTTTGGCTGTATGGCTCATTTTCTTTGCCTTAATATAGATACATTTATAAGTAGATACTTTAATGCACTTGTGCACAAAACTCGATTTTGTGCAGCCTATATCCTGCACAAATAAGCAATTTCAGAGCATGAGAAGTGAAAAAGTGTTTTCTTATCCCAAGGGAACCTTATACTGGGATTAAAAGTAGTATCTTTGCTATTCCAGACTATAATCTATCGATGTGCGAAATTTCATCCAGATCCGTTAAGCTTTTCTGGCGAGATTGAGTAACATACATACATCCATCGATCCAAATTTTCGCATTTATAATATTAGTAAGATAACACATGATGCAGTAAGAAAATTCACTTGTTCTTTTTTGTGGTAAATGCTTAAAAAAATACGATTTTCGATTACGATTTGAAATTCCACTTATTGTTAGGATTTCCTAACAATAAGTGGAACTAACTTTTGATTAAGATTAAGAACTTTGTTGTAAAAGGTATTTATTTTATACAGACATATGAATTTCTCAAATAACAACTTAAATTATACTCACAGTGCTTCCACCGAATCCAGGATGGTTCCAGCCCAAAGCCGAATAGCCAGACCTGATCGGGGTGTTCATGATGCCAATTTCGTAGAAGCCAGAGTTGCCTTCGCAGCAGATGACCAGAGTTTTGCCCTTTACGGTGCGCAAACGTTTGTCAACGAAAATTGTGTCTATTGTGTTCCCATCAGCTGTCCCAATCTTAGCGCGCTTTCCGTCATGGGATTCCACGAGAGAAGTTCTGCCAGCGAAGAGCGCTCCCCCTAAAAAAAAACTTAGTTTAGACATTTCTTGTGTGATGTTGGAATAAGACTTGGAGAATCATTATTCATATACTACGCGTTTCTTCATAGAAGTCTGTATACGGGTTTCATCATCTAAGCTTGCCTAGTTTTTATTTGACTTGATTTTAGTTCTTTTGGTACTTAGTGCAGTGCTTAGAGAATAATGTTTTCGTTTGTATGAATTTTTGTTCTCACAAGTCCCAATTCTGGCCCTCTCTCAAAACTTAATCAGACTAACAGACTTACACAGCAGAGTATGAACCACACCAAGAGATCCAGGGTAGATGAGTCGAAGGCCGAAGGTATGGGTAGCGAAGTAAGCCAGGATCTGGAGGGGCGCTCGGTAGTAGACCGGTAGCTCGGGGTTGGCGCAGAATTTGAAGGGGTGGTGGTTATCGAACCAAGTAGATCTAAAAAACGTAATATTTAGGAATGTATGTAAAGAATAAGTAATACATGGTCAGTTCTGCCTTAATATCTGAAATCATGCAAATATATTATGTCTACATTAATTAGTTACTTCCTTTAACTAATATTTTGGTGTGTTGGTAGCCCACCAACAGACATAAAGGGAAATGCCCATTTTTGGCCATAAACCGCCCAACAAATTGCTTTTGTTAAAAAAAAAACATCTTGATTTATGTTTATTAATCGCGGTATTTATTGATCCAAACAAGATTGCAACATTTTTGCAAAAAATAAAAAGTACCGGAAAGATAAAATGAAATTAGGTAAATCCATTGGTTTGTGGATTAAATAAAAAGTGTTGCCAAATTATTAATTTCGTTCAAAATATAATCGATTCTCTTTTCTCCAATCGATTTTTTATGATATAATAATTATTATAATGCCAATATTATTCGTTTATTTTCGATAATAAAAACGTGTTATCGTTAAACGTGTGTTGTGCTATATTATGATAATAAAACAAGCGAATTCCTAGTTGATTTACCATAAATTCTTATCATAACAAAAATGCTACTACACAATTCACAACTGTCATTCTTATTTGTTCTTCAAAATCCATTTTAAATTGAATTTGAAAAAATAATCTTTAAGGCGCTTTAATGAATTTGTTCGTATTGAATTATAATTCGAATAAAAACTCGATATAGATTTTTATGTCTGATAAGTGGCAACATCGAATTTGACATTATAACAGCATGGCGGCTGTCTGTCATAAGTTGGTAATTCAAAAATCGCCATCGTTTGCATTTGTATTATTTTGTATTGTTTTCTTGTGGATTTGATAACTCACCAACGAATAAGCTTTTAAATGGACTCCGACAACTTTGTAATTGTAGGTTTGTATTACAGTAAAATGATAGTTATGAAACTGTATTTGTGAAAAAAAAAACATTTAATATCTAAAAAACCGGACTTTTTTCTGAACCAATTCCTATACCATTTCATTCATTAGATTACATATTATCATTTCCTTATGCTTTTATTTGTGGGCACCCCGGGCCAAAGTGACTATGGCCGGTGGGCATTGCCCTTTAACTAGATATCGCAAGTACCTCCTTGGTATAAAAACCAAGCGTGCCACTTTTTACCCGACTGCCGAAGGAGAGTAGTGTGTTTATAAGTCTATGTATGTATATCTGTATGTATGTATATACGTGTATATTATGTATGTATGTTTGTTCCTATGTGGCGTTCTAGAGACCTAACGCATTAGCCGATTTTGATGATTACTACGTCAATCGTTTCGTCTTAAACCTGCGAGTGTCACTGGCTACATTAAAATTGTAAAATATAAAAATGGCGGATTTTGGGCGCCATATTGTGGGGCACCAAATTTGTATTTATTCCAAAGCCAGCGTGTCAAAAGTGTATCAAAAGGGTTTAAAGAGGTGATTTCAAAAATGTATAACACTTATATGTTTAAATGTACTTAATTAAAAAAATAATAGCCTAATAGTTATAAATAAAAAAAGTTAATTAAAAAAAAAAAAAACACCCGACTGCTTAAAAAGCGAACTAAAAAGACGTAAACAAGAATAGTTGCGGGCTCCCTTCGGGTACGGAACCCTAAAAAGGAGTAGGTTCTCAATTTGTCCGAATGCTTTTTTCATATTTATGGTTAAATATATTTATAAATAAAGATGCTTATCTCCACTTGGGGTACTTACCCGTTATTAATAGGGGCCACCCATATGTAACGTTCATTAGAACTGAAATACGACATCCATATATTACATACAGACCTTTAGTGATTTTTTACTAAGAGTTAAGAAATACAATTTAGAGTTACTTTATTCATGCATAGCTTAATGTCAAGCAGTATGGTTTAGAAAAACCGGCCAAGTGCGAGTCGGACTCGCGCACTAAGGTTTCCGTACCATTATCACTAAAAACGGCAAAAATATCACGTTTGTTGTATGGGAGCCCCACTCAATTATTTATTTTATTCTGTTTTTAATATTTGTTGTTATAGCGGCAACAGAAATACACCATCTGTGAAAATTTCAACTGTCTAGCTACCACAGTTCAAGAGATACAGCCTGGTGACAGACAGACGGACCGCGGAGTCTCAGTAATAGGGTCCCGTTTTTACCCTTTGGGTACGGAACCCTAAAAACCGCATAAAAACAAAGGCAATTTTTTTTTTGTGTTTTTGTTGTGTGTCAAATGTCAATAAAAGATTAAATAAATAAATCATATACCTATATGAAATAGCCAGAACCAAGCCATTTCAAGCAGTGCCTGCAGTAAACAATTGGATCATAATATTTAACTTATACACCAAAAGCGGGTTGAGGCGCCGGGCCGGTGCCGCGCACGCACGACATCAGGACGACTAAGGGCCGATTTCACCAATGAATTTAATCGCGATTAGTTCAACTAAACTCAGCTTATGCAAATTCAGCATTCTGATTGGTTGAGAGCGCTGAGAAACTACCTTAAACAAAGGATATGGTAATTGAATAACTTGTGGATCTTTTGTTGGATACCTACTAATTGAAATACACATGTTATTTACGTATATTTATTTATTGTAAACATGTTTGCCCCTTGAGTGCTGTTACCAAACACAATATAAAAAAATAATTGCTTCTATGTACGTACCTCACATCACACTGTCATTACACCAACATATTGCGACTACTTAGCGACCGTATGTCACTGCAGGGATCCAGCAGAATATCAGCGTCCGGTATATTTGCCTGACACATGCTGAGCTGGACTCCCATTTGGTGCAACCATGAGACGCACACCGCACTGTGTTCTATTTGAAGTAGGTAAGTTACTTGTGTCACTTTTATTATGTACTAGCTGACCCGGCAAACTTTGTTTTGCCATAAAAACACCAAACATTTACCTACCCTACCTAACCTACTCTACCTACCCTACCTACCCTTCTCTACCTACCATACCTGCCCTACCTACCCTTACCTACCTACACAGGTTTTTTTTTTTTTTTTCTTTTTAGAAGCAAATTGTCATCCATACGTCCATTACATTTGTGTTTTGTTATTCCAAGTCTGATTCTTTTTTGTTATACCACGTTTTATAGTGACTGATGTTTTATGTCAAGTCACACGGGAACACTGTCGAACGAATTGTCCGTCTCCTGGCTCTAAGCTACCTCCTCACCAATTTTCAGCCATATCGGTAAAGCCGTTCTTGAGTTATAAATAGTGTAACTAACGCGACTTTCTTTTATATATATTGAAGATATTTTATTTTTTTTGTATGTTGGCACCTTTTTTCCAAATACCCACATGTAAATTAAAATAATTTGATTGTGATTTTGTGTGCTGTGCTGTGTCTTTTGTATGCGCTAAATAAATAATTTATCTTAACTTATCTATCTGTCTTAATCGCGATTAGTTTCATTGGTGAAATCGGCCCTAAGTGTGTGCATAAATTGTAACCGGTCTTGCGCAGTACGACAAACGCAACGCTGCGGCACCGCAGCAGTCCCGCACCAAACGTCTAAATTGAAGGAGCCCTAAGACCTCTGTATGTTTGTGTGCATAAAGCATTAAATAAATAATATGCTTGTTTTAAACCTTTCAAGATTCAATGATGACAAAATAACTGTACTAAAGTTAATCAGCCTTGGCTTCTAGTGTGATAATCTTAGAGCACTGAAAAGTTGGTAAGGTTGATAATCTTAGAGCACTGAAAAGTTGTTAAGGTATACCCAAGTGTAAACACTTACCTTTCGACGTTAGCAACGCTGTATGTAGTCGGCCATGCTTTGATGTCGAAATCATACTTCCTAAGTTCAGCCAACTGGGCATTGCTGTCAGCATATTGATTTTTGAGTTTCCTTATGAATTGCACATATCTAGAATTGGTTGATCTTCCAACGCCTCGAATGAATAACGCGAAGGCCAGGAGAACAGTCAGGCCGCCGAAAAAACGTCCAAGTGACTTCACCTCTTCGACGGTAAAGAAGCCACGTTTGTAAATGTACATAACGATGAAAGGCGATGTGTAAAAGCTTATGTTCAACAGCGTTTGCGCCTAAAACAAAACATATTGAGTTTTTCTTTGCTCTAAGTGTCCAATAATAAGAGCATTAGGAGCCGGCAATACATAGATAGTAAACTAGTTGGATACAAAAACTTACAGTCGAGATAATCATGTCACCATACTTCTCCAATCCGCGAGGCTGGTACATTGACTAGAACAAAAATAAATGTGTTAATCCTACAATATCTTTTCTGATACACGAACAAACCGACAGTTTTAAATTTTAGGGTCAGCTCACACCGAGACGCAACGATGCTTCAAAATACCAGTTGTTTCACGACGCGCATCGTGTAGATTAATGGCGAAGTGCGACGAAATGAAGTATTCGAATTCTTTCATTGAAATACCTTTATGTGTAGTAAATAAAGTTCTATATTGCATCAATGGTGCGGGCAGCGTCGCGTCGCGTTTTGGTTTGAGCGAACCCTATAACCACTATTCTTAATTTAAATTTATAGAAAATCAATTTCTACTTTTTAGTTTGGTTTTCTATTAAGGTTTCACTAGTCAATCATTCTTCCATACAAACGTAGTGTACGACGATAGTCTGCACACTTATGGTAAAAAGATAGAAACCGGGGATGATAATAAAACCGCCCGTGTTGAGTGTAGAAAAATCACTAATTTATTTTACTTAGTAACAACTATATAAAATGGTCGCGCGTGTGCAAACGCAGCAAAACCTACTTAATTGTACTAATGTGCGGGTTCACCGTACATACTGCCAACTCTAAAGGAGAAGACAGGAGACGTGTTTAATCCTAGATGATAAGTGGTCAAGTTAAACACATGAAGACTGATGACTTACATTAATGGTACATATTTCAGTTGAAAGATGATACAAGGTGATTTCATTAGGTTTATATCTATGTAGCTAATCTAAGTCGTAAAGTCTGTAACATTAAATTGTCTGGTTTCTCAAGTTCACTTTCACTGACGGACCATGGGTGAGGTCCCCTTATCGACACTTTCGGTAGATTTACTTATATCACTAAACTCACTGAACACTGGCACTGGCACAGTTACCCTCACGCTCTCCGTTGAGTTCGGCCCTGCGTGCTCGGCTCGCGCCTCCGCCCCAGGGGCGCGCTCGTCCGGCTGCCCACGTACTTCCACCATCTCGTGCTGCTGCTTTTCAAGTGCGTTCTGACACTTCCCTCTTGTAACGAGGTAAATGCAGGTCCCGCCTAAGATGACAACTAAGGCCAGGACAATATAAGCGACGGAATAGTGATGAATGTCGTGAACGGTTAACTCTGTAGAAGATTGTTCCTTAATGTTTCTTATTTGCTCTTGCAGCTGATTCCACCTGTGGGTGTGGTTTACCGCAGAATCATAATCGATGGGCAAGGTCGTGTTAATGAGTGAGTTTAGAATGGACACCTCTGGGACTTCGATGTTCGATTGTATATTCAAGTGACGTAGAAAGTTGTTGTGCGCATGGATACTATAAGCGTCCGATTTCAATGTGCATCCCTGACCTACGTTAATGATACCACTGCCTTGAATGACTGTAGTTGTTGTATCAGCAATACAGGAAATACGAAGTTCACATGACTCACAACAGGTATAAAACCAGGAGTTCACATTATGTAATTTGACCCAATAATTGTGGCACGTGGATACTTCTTGTTTACAAACGTTTCTGATATCACTTGCATCTTGAATATCACACAGCGATTGTTTTATTTTTAGATTATAGACAGGTTTGTCATAGGTACACAATAATTTTTTGCTCCTTAGAACATGTATGCAAGCCTGCAGGTCACTATCTGATAAGAAGAGAGCGAGGTCCTTTTGGATGTTGTAGGCAATAAATGGCGAGCTTGGGACTGTGCGAATGATGCGATTCGTTCCCCTTTTCTGAGGGATAGGTACGATCCTGTCTAACTCGAAGATGTCGTTGCTCACCAATGGAATCTTTATCTCTATGATAAGATAGCCTTCATATAACGTTGCTGACGCCTTCATGATTTTGTACATGTCAGATAGGTTTGTTGACTCAATTGGGGTCATTAAGTTTCCCTGCAATTGCCCGGAGATGATATTGATCTGTTGAGCCAGTTGTTCTGGTGACAGGAGGTAAGGGTCAATACGACCGTGGCTGAGGTCTGTCACGGTGTCAATAAGTGTGTGCTGTATGCGCATTAGATTTGCCAGAATGACACTCGCGGCTAAGGCGGTAGATGTTACATATAAACCGTTCCTATTGTCTAGACGCACCCGATTGATTTCAGCAGTGGCGTTTCGAAGATGTTCCTTGATGAAATGGAACTGGTTGTTCATTGTCTCCTCGCTGCGTCGTAGAATGTTGTATTCTGATTCCAAGACCAGTGTTTGATTCCTGAGTAATTTTTGGAGATGATTCTCATGGGTGGTTATCTTTTCTATATCCTGTTTGTATTGTTGAGCAAAGCTGTCATCCAATACTCCAAACATAGTATTTGCCAGATACCCCACTCCATTTATCAAGCCACGTTTTTGCCTTCTTGCGTTAGGTTTTTCGAGGAGTGTTTGATAATGCTCAAGTTCTTTTACTTCCTGTTCTAGTTGTAGGATGACGCTATCGTATTGCGAGCCCATGCAATCGGCGGTGAATTTCAAGTGCGTTATGTAGCTCTTTACGTTCGTTACTCCGTGATAGAACGTGGACATGTTGTAAAACACAATGAGTTTCCATTCGTCCTTGATAACTTGGAGGTTGGACATCTTGTCGAAGTAAAGACCTTGGTTGCTCGAAATTTGCCTAACATTATATGGCGTCAATTTGAGTTGCTGAGTCTGATCACTGGGTGATACAAACAAAAGCATTAGTAAAGCGGACATGAAAAAGACTTGTAAAGGTTTATGTTTTCGTAGTCGCGGGGAACGCCTTTTAGCATCAGGTTCAGCTGGTAATCGTGGAGAGGACTCATCCACGCACTGTGCCGCGGATTCGGATGAGGGTCTCTGCTCATTTACGGGTAAGTATACAAGCTTGTTGACTGGACGCTGTATGGTATTGTTACTCGTCTTGACGGTAACAACTCTCACATACCCATCCTTTCCTGGATGCAGCTGCTTTACTCGACCCATTGCCCACTTACCCGGTGGTACGTTCTCTTCCCGGATGAGGACGAGGTCATCGACCTCAAGATTACTTCGTGGTTTTTGCCATTTAGTTCTCGTTTGAAGTTGTTGAAGATATTCCGATGACCACCGTTGCCAGATATTTTTGGTTAAAGCTTGAACGAGTTGCCACCGCGTGGTTAACGATGTAGACTCCGGTTCAGTTTGAGGTCTTGACACAATTGGTGTCCCAGTGAGGAAATGTCCTGGAGTTAAGCAATCGTCGTCAGAGTTTTCAGTAAGTTGACATAGTGGCCTGGAATTCAGACACGCCTCTATTTGACAAAGTAACGTTGAAAACTCTTCATACGTAAGACGTTGATCACCTATGACCCTTTTCAAATGGTATTTCAGGCTCTTCACTGCGGCTTCCCAAAGCCCACCTGCATTAGGCCAGGCAGGGGCATTGAAGTGCCAGTGGATGTTCATCTCACCGATTTTGTTAAAGAAGTCCGGGTTGATGTTCTGGATGATCTCCTTATACTCCTTTTTCATGAGTCGATTAGCTCCCACGAAGTTTGTACCGTTGTCACTGTACATGTGACCTGGTGATCCACGCCGGGAGCAGAACCGGCGAAATGCAGCTAGAAAAGCGGCCGTACTCAGATCAGATACCAGTTCCAGGTGGACGGCCTTCGTTGACAGGCAGACAAAGACTGCTACATATCCCTTCGTCGTTTTGATCCCGCGCCCTTTATTGGCTTTCAGTTCTACGTGGCCCGTGAAGTCGACACCAGTATGCGTAAATGGCCTTGACGGCGTAACTCTGGGTCGTGGTAAATCCGCCATAATTTGTTGTTGTACTTCGTTGTTAAATCGACGACACTTAACACAAAGTCTTAATTGCCGTTTTACCGTCCTGATTCCGCTGATAATCCAGTACCTGTCCCTTATGTATGAAAGGGTTAGTCGGGGGCCACCATGTAAAGTTGTTATGTGAGCCTGGCTAATAACAAGATCAGTAAGTCGACTGTGGCTGGGCAGAATGATAGGGTGCTTCGCTGATGTGCTTATACTGGCGTGATTTAACCGTCCACCAACTCTTAATAGGCCGTTTTCATCTAGAAAAGGGTTTAAACTGCAAATCTTGCTTTTCGAACTCACGTGTTGTTTACATTTAATATGTTGCAATTCCTGATGAAATTCCAGTGATTGCACTTCTTTAATAATTAAATTATATGCGTTATTTATTTCTGATGACGATAGGTAACTATGGTATGTTGAAATATGTTTGTCGCGAATGCGCTTGGCGAAACGTGAAACCCAGCAAATAATGCGCACAATTCGAGTCAATGAACTACAGTTTTGCAGTAGGTCACTGATGAATGTTACATTATTTTGTTCTAAGGCTGTGTTCACACAAGCTGCTTTTATTTCTATGATGGGGGACTGGTACATGAGATGAGTTTCATCTTTTCCCTCGTAACCTTTTAGCCATTTCGGCCCTTTTCACCGCAAGGAATGGTTTAATAACTGAAGAAATGTTATTCCTCGTGTGGCACAATCAGCTGCGTTTTCCTCCGAGCTGACATGACACCAGCGTTCTGCCGGTATTATGTCGGTTATCTGCTTCACTCTGTTAGCTACAAATGATTTCCATCTGGATATATCTCCATGTAGCCATCCCAAGACTATCATTGAATCCGTCCACGCATGAAGAGTCATACGTGCTTTTGGTAAGGAATCAATGACCTTCTTCACTAGTTGGGATAGAAGTAGAGCACCGCAGAGTTCAAGTCTGGGCAGAGATGTTTTCTTTGCAACTGGTGCCAACTTTGTTTTTGCAGCAACAATAGTCGATGTGTACTCGCCCTTATGGTTCTTGGTGATGAGGTAAATAACGCAAGCGTAAGCTTTGTCTGAAGCATCGCAAAACGCGTGTAATTGACTGTTTATTTCTGTGTTACCTAAAAATCTTGGTATGCGGAGTTTATCGATGCAGTTAAAGTCTTCCTTTAGTTTAGGCCAATTATCTTGTATGACCTCGGGTAGTTCTTGATCCCAGCTGGTTTCCATGGACCACGTTTGTTGAAACAGTAGCTTCGCTCTGATTGTAAGCGGTGATAACCAGCCAAGTGGGTCGAAAATCTTAGATATTTCTGACAATAATTGACGCTTTGTAAACGCGACTTTATCATCAGGAATTATATTGCTTTGAAACGAGAATGAATCAGATGATGGATTCCATTTTAATCCAAGAGTCTTTCTGGATTCGAGGCCCTTGAATTCGTAAGGACTGTTCAATTGTTCAGTTGTCAAATGCTGCAAGAGTTCTGGTTTGTTGCTGGACCATTTCCGCAAATTCATACCAGCACCCTGGAGCATTTTGATCAGTTGCTGTTGTAGCTCCATGGCTTGATCAGCTGAGTTGTGTCCACTCAGCAGATCATCCATATAGAAGGAGTTTTGCACAGCTACTGCTGCTAAGGGATATTTTTCAGCGTCATCAGTCGCAAGTTGCTTCAGCGTCCGCATAGCCAAGAAGGGCGCCGCCTTGGTCCCGTACGTTACAGTGGTTAAGTTATACTGATTCAATTGATCATCCATTGAATCTCTCCACACTATTGCTTGCAGAGTCTGATCTTGCTCCCTGACTAATATCTGGCGGAACATCTTTTCGATGTCCGCAGTGATTACATATTGGTACTGCCTCCAATTTATTATCAGTGCTAACAAGTCTTGTTGCAAGTTTGGTCCACTGTACATCAAATCGTTTAGACTGTTACCCGATGTAGTCTTGGATGACGCATTGAAAACCACTCTCAGCTTCGTAGTTGTCGAATCAAGTTTCCATACACCATGATGCGGTAGATAATACGCCTGATCAGCGGTTGTTTCGACTTGTCGCATATGACCTAATTCCTGGTATTCGTTTATAAATTGTTTATATTGGCTTGAAAATGATTTATTTTTGGAAAGCTTAGACTCTAATTGTTTAAATTGCGCTATAGCCTTGAACTTTGATGATCCGAGTTGCTGTTCGAAGCCTGGCATCATAGGTAGTCCAACTACATATTTTCCATTCTCTAAACGTGTCGTGGTGTTTTTGTAGAAGTCTTCACAAAATTGATCACCAATAGTTACGTTTGATGATGATGAGTCATGGATATCCTCCAACTCCCAAAACTTGGCTATCTCTTCAAGGTTATTGATGGCGACATGACAATTGAATTTTTTGACATTTCCTGATAAGATCCAACCCATTTTGGTTTGTTGAGCTATCGGAGCCTGAGCTGGACCCTTTATAAGGCCGCTTAATATGATTTCTGAATATACACTGGCATCCAGAAGAAGATCAATAGGTCTAGATACATTATACTCCGGGTCTGCTAACTGAAGATGTTTCAAGTGTGACCAGGCCTGTTTGCTAAATGATGAGTTAGGTAGACTGTTTATAACCTTGGACACAACTAACGCCTGAGTTTGCAAGGTGTAATCTCCGTAGATAGACTTACAATCTAGGGTTACAATGCCTTTGCTCTGTTTAGAGACCGGCCCTACCCCTGAAATGGAGGCATGATATTGCCGCCGTTGTAAACCTAACATTTGTGTCGCATTTTCCGAAATCAGTGAAATTTGAGACCCCTGATCAAGAAGCGCCCTTAACGTAACGTATGTACCATTATTTGATAAAACTGTGAGCAGCAACGTAGTTAGCAGGATTTCTTCATTGTCAGCAGCGACGTGGTTAACGTTATGTTGTGCCGAGGAAGGCTGCACGGTTGAGCTCGTGGTTACGGTGGTTTGGTGTTGTGGTACACAAACGTCGTGTAGTAGGGTGTTGTGGCTAGCGTTACACCTTTTACAACGTTTGGAACTAGTGCAATCATTGTCTGGATGATAGTTGAGGCAATTTTGACAATATTGACTCTTTGTCACCCAGGTCAAACGATCCTCTGGAGTCATTTTCATGAATTTCCTACAGGTAAATATGAAGTGACGCGTATTACAAATCGGACAGTTAGGTCCTTGAGTAGCGGCCGCTTGATATTGTTTCTTATAGTGGTTCCCCTGGTTAACAGGTTTGGTATTCTGTAAACTTGACTCCCGTTTAACAGCAGGCTTCGCTGTTTCTCTCTCTCTACGGTGTAAGGGTTCCAAAGCAATAAATTTGTTTTCGAGGAACGTCATAAATTCTGACAAGGATGGTAGTTCTCGTGGTGTTGTACGCGCCCCCTTATAATCACAGTACGTCTCCTGGTCCAGTTTCTTACTGAGAAGATGCACTAACAACGGATCCCATGTGTTTGTGTCCACACCAAGGTTGTGTATAGCGTGGATACACTCCGTGGTGGTGTCATATAGCCGCTTCAGTTCATAAGCGGTTTGCTTGGAAATAGAAGGCTGATTTAAAAATATCTCTATTTGATAAGTAAAGAGAACTTGAGCATTATTATATCTGTGAGTTAGGATTTCCCAAGCTGTATCGTAATTTTCTGCCGAAATATTAAGATGCTGGATAAGGCGTTCAGCTTCTCCTTTGAGCTTCCCTTTCAAGTGTTGCATCTTCTGAGCCTTGGTAATGGTGCTGTTTTCGTGAATAGCTTCTGTAAACAGGTCACAAAACGTTGGCCACTGCGTGTATTTCCCCGTAAAAGTAGGAATTTCGAGCTTCGGCGTAGCTTGCTGTACATGTACCATGGACGATATTTTCTTATTAAGTGAACGTTTGATGTCCTTGTAATTACGCTCCAACATGCTAAATTCATCTTCGTACAATATGTCACCGCCTTGAAGTAAATGATCGATACGCAGATGCAACGAGTCAATAGTGTTCCACTTGGTTTGTATAGCCCTAAGCTCGTCTTCAAGTTCCCATTTTTCCGATATTTCGTTCACGCTGATGCTCTTCACCAACCTGTTGAAGGCCCTAAAGTTGGTTCTTTGTTGAGCCAACAGTTCATTGGCTTCCGTGTTTGCTTGGCTTCCTTTCTCATCAGAGCCAAACGCAGTAAGCAGGTTACGGGTAGACTGGTAGAGACTCTTACCCTGATGAAATATGTCTGAGGAGAAGTATTGTGGTTCCTTGTCTGGAAACTCGGAGAGCTTCAGGTGATTTTGTTCGAATTCTCCCCAGAGGTTATCCAACGACTCAATTCTTTTTTGGATATAATCCGGAGTTTTTCTCGATAATGGATCCTTACCGAAATTGACCTTTATCCTATTAAGTCCTTCTAATATTTCCGACTGACGAGCGCTTGACACTGCCATGACGATTAAACAAAAGGAACAATCTTACTTGGTCACCGATGAGATGTAATACCAACAGCGATCTGCAGATGCTGGCACTCGGATGAAGGCACTCAGAGTCTCACTGACGTCTTCTATGAACGATTCACTACGCGTTCACTGAATGGACTTATAATTGAACTTTACGGAACTGTCGCGAAATTAACAACGAATATTATCAAGTCTGGGGTTCTGAATCCGAACCACCCGCGCACCTTGATATATATACCCGACGGACTGTTACTACGCGTGATATCAGATCCGGCTCGAAGGACCAAAAAAATGTACGACGATAGTCTGCACACTTATGGTAAAAAGATAGAAACCGGGGATGATAATAAACCCGCCCGTGTTGAGTGTAGAAAAATCACTAATTTATTTTACTTAGTAACAACTATATAAAATGGTCGCGCGTGTGCAAACGCAGCAAAACCTACTTAATTGTACTAATGTGCGGGTTCACCGTACACGTAGTATGGCGATTACTCGACGGTTTGACGATGTACGTTCAAAATAAAAAATGATATCAATTTGTCTCAACATTATCTAGCCCTGTATGGAAACAAAAAAGAAAAAAAAAACATTTGAAAGTTATGCTATGAGTGTCGAAAGTTCCATATTTCAACAGTAATTTGAACGCATCTTTGGTTGGAAATAAATACCATAATAAGAAGTAAAATTGCAAAACGGCCTCCATACAGGGATAGATTAGTAATTCAACAATGCAAATAATTTTATTTTGAAAATATACATTTAGTCGTTTTTTCATGATATCTAGTCTCCCAAAGGTCTGTTTATAAAATATCGCGCGCTCATTTTCGTCCTAAATCATCATCATTTCGATACAAATTTGCAAAAGTGCCAATTTGTACGCAAACTAGCTCATTACTGCTATCTCTTTCGCAAGTGTTGTCGGATGAGACAGCATACATTTTAACCTCGCGCACAAAATAGTTCGTGCCGTCGAATAGGGGAACCTTAAAGCGTGTAATTTTAGTTTTTTCAAACTATTATTTTTACTTTTTAGTTCAAACGTAAATCCTGAAGATCCTGGTAAGGATAATGGGACAAACTATTTAAATTATGGCATTGACATCGGTTCTTGATACGTGTGAAAAGTTTCAAATTAATCCGACGTTTTGAGGGGGTGAAAATCACGTTCAAAGATTCCGTTACATAGATACATACATACCAAGCTAATAAAAGCGTGTTAAAAATAAAGGATACAATGCTTTGCTAAGTACCTAAGTATCAATCAATTGCAGTAAGCCATAAGGATATTTTTTTTCCTGTTAAGCATCTAATTGTTTTAAGAGCAACGTTTCTCGCCTGCCAATTAGAGCAAATTAGATGCCGTGCCTTCCTTATCGATTGCAGTTGCAGCCGCGAGTCCTGTATGCCGTGCGTCTTGCGCCTGTGCCCCTCCCCTCATTGCGCATCGTCGGATTCCCGCCGACACTTAATCAATAATAACTGCAAGTCGTTCCCGCACTTTTGGAAATTTGAACACTTCAATGCTTCGACAGAGGGCGGCGCGGCGGCGATTCAAAACAACGAGGCAAGGAATGCATACTACCTTTTATTGCATTCGTATGTGTGTCCAGCCACTATCAATTGATTTTTAAAGCACTTTCTGGCATCCAATTGTGCCTGAAACTTGGCGTACTTATGTTACTTTAGAAACATTGATATATTTTGGTACTACAGAGCGGGTCTAATGGAGCAGAAAGGTGGCCAACTAGCCATAGCAACTCCTCAAACAGACAAGATAACACCATCGTGTTTGGGCGGCTTAGTAGGCGTTTCAGCCGGCCGCTGAGTTTTGTCCGATCCAGTCGAAACAGGAATTTCATTATTATTAATATTTTTCAGTGGTTTTTCGGAGTATATTTTTTAAGCAAAATTTGTACAGTCGGAATGTAAATGCTTAGGTAGGGTTATATTATTTCAGGGAATTGTTGGTAAAAGATATAGTTTAAATATATGATTGCAACAATTAACAGTAAACTTGATAAGTCACAATAATCAGTCTTATACAGGCTGATTGGCAGATGGTTGCAAAGCTTTAAGGCGAAGATAGTACAGACAATTTAGAACCCTTTAAGCCATGGTTGTCTTAGACAAAGTCTTACCATTCTTTTTAACATTTTTTTTTTTGAAAATGTCCTAAAATTTTAACTAAACTGCTTATTTATGGTCAAATTGAATGATAAATGAATTCAATTTTATTTTATTTAAATAAAGTAATGTGTAAACAATGTAGCAAAACATGTTTTAGGCCCCTGTGTCGTTAGTTTTTTTTTTTTTACAGATATTTATAGTTCATAAAAAAAATAAAATTCATAAATACTTTTTGTAAACCCTATTTAATAAAAAAAACAGTGCGTGCTTCTTTTTGAAAACATGACTGATAATCGCTCTTTCTTTTGATTTATCATTTACGCGGATATCTTATAAATTATTGAAACCTACAAACCAATGTAGATATCATAATACCCTTCTAATAAAGATAAGAAGATCTTTATATCCTTATAGTATAAAACAAAGTCGCTTGCCGCTGTTCTGTCCCTATGTAAGCTTAGATCTTTAAAACTACGCAACGGATTTTGATGCGGTTTTTTTTAATAGATAGAGTGATTCAAGAGGAAGTTTTATATGTATTTATATTTATAATACTCGCGGGCAAGCCGCTGGCAGAAGCTAGTAGAATATAATATATAAAACAAGCAGTCTGTTCAATACGATCGAAATAATATTCAATATTTACAATATATATACTAAAAGTATCAAAAATTTTGTAATTCTTCAAATCCGAAATGGTGCTAGAAATGTGATAATTTTTATAATGTTTCTGACGTTACTTTGCCTCTAAAAAAGGATTCGTCCGAAACACCACTCAAAAAGATTAATAATAATGAAATTCCTGTTTCGACCGGAATGGACGAAACTAGCCGAAACGCCTACTAAGCCCATAGGTTTTTGGATTCTATCTTTTTGTAAGTTAAAAACCTTATTTTAAAACTCTGACTTCTATCTTAGGGAGAAATTGCAATTCCAAAAGTGTGGTACTAAAGTTTTGAAGACCAGTGTAGTTTGGAGAAAATTGTAGAGGCTTGTATGACATTGCATGGTAAGTTAGAAGCTAAACGTCAAAATTAATTAAATATGCATTAAAAACATAATAAATATTTAATTAATTTTGACATTACTGAACACCTAGAAAACTGTGGTGTTTTCATTAGTAGTAGTCTGTTAACGTTCTGATAAATTCATCAATTTCTCCAGAAGAAAAGTGTATCAATGTGAAAACTTCTTCGTTTCGATGGTATAGCCCTGTAGGTGGCCACAGTGATTGCAGCGGCAGAAGAAAGAGTGCAAGTGAATGGACAGTTGGGACACGCCTGCAAGTGGGACATAGGGTCACCTTGCACTGGGTGTTCCATGGATTGATAATCCCCCATATTGCCAAATTATATTTGCAGTGGCCTACTTGGGTGTGCAACTTATTTAATAAGGCCACTGCAATTCCCGACAGAGGCACATGTTTCCTGGACTAAACGAATTCACGAGGTGGTAAACACTTCTCTTCCCAAAACTTGCTCCTCATTAGAAGACTACATGATTAAAAACAGATACACAACAGAGAGGTATTTGATAGCTAACATGCTGTATTGGAACGAGTAGGTATTGTTTTAGGACACGTCTTAAAATGACTACACCAATCCAAATTATTACTTTATCTTGGACATCACAGCCAACTGGAATGCTTTGCAGCAATTATGCCAATGGAGTACAATCATATAATTAACTCACTATAAGTCCAGGTTTTCCCACAATGTTTTCTTTCACTGTTGTCAGCGTTGTCTAAGATAAACTTTTAAAGTACATATGAATATATTATTATGAGGACCCGCCTCTAAAACCGAGATGTTTTCACTCATGTGGAGAAGCAGATGCTAACAAAGGAAGCTAAGTACGGTGAAGAGTAGCATGAGGAGCTAAGAAGTGTACCATATTTGGCATAAAGCTTAAATAAACGTCACCATCTGACAAAAACACAAAGGTCGGAAAGACTGATTACATTTCCATTACTTGTTTGCCAACTCAAATTTAGAAATGAGCAAGACGCCTAAAAAGGGGTGATGAAAAAAAATTTAATAAGGCAGAGAGTGAGTAGCTGCCTAAAATCCGAAAGTTAGAATGTTTGTTCCGAGGTAAGTTTGGCAAACGGCTTTCTTGTCCTCTAGGACAATCCTTGGGTGAGACTCTCACAGGGTCATGGAAAAAGGCTTATACATACAAAGGGCTATGACCAGCAGTGGATGCAGTGGGGTTGTAGATAATGAGCACACAAAAATAACGGAAACTTCTCAGGACGTATAGAATTAATTATGCTCAAATTCAACAAACTAAAACTTAATGAATATGCTAATTTACTAATTATAAGATAATTTACTGATTAAACGAAATATCGATTAAAACTTACGTCTTTCGGCCCATCCCGGTACACCTTATACAGACGAGGAGCAAACATACATTGCCATAACAGCTTCATGGTGACGGTGAAACGATTAATAAAACTCTACTTCAAAATCAGAATAATACCACACGATTTTTTACCATTGAAAATGCACAGTTATCCTATGACTTGACGAAGAACCGTTTACAGGCAAAAAGCAACAACAACCAAAATGTGCGTTACTTCTTTATAATTTTCTCATTGTTCTTTCATGAATCACATGAGAAAAACGCGAGAAAATTAATTAATCGGTAAAATAGAAATCGGCCAAAGTGATAGCACAACACGACCAAAGACTAAATTGAAAGAAAATCAATATATTTATTCTGAAGTATCATGAACCTCTGATCATGAACAAGTCACCACTTTTATTTACATGGATACCAGTCATTTTGCACAGAGTCGGTAGAAAGATTTTCCGCAATGCCGCGTTTTCTGTCTAGACATACAAATGGTTATTATTGATAGGCTGTCAGACTGTCAAAATGGTGAAGGAAAATATCGTGAGACACCTTATTAATTAATGCCGAATCGGATTAAAACAAGGACGTCGTGTTTCATGAAATCGTTTGATGCTGGTTGCAACGTTGCATGTCATACTTTGCAGTTTGGAATTCGAATAAGCATAGGTGGAGGAATACACTTTGGGGTAAGGCGTCATACATAACGTCTGAGGTGGTTATACAATGTATACAAAGTAGAGTCGTCTTACGTTTGTTTCCTATAAGCTGTGAAACTCACCAAAATAAAATAGACGGTTCAACACGTTTGCTAGAGGGTTATCGGTGACTTTCTATATACTACAGCAAATGGCGCAGTGGTGGACCAGTGGTAACGGCCCCGAATTGACTGTCGTAGGCCGTGAGTTCGAACCCAGGCAGGCGCTTTACTTTGTGTAAATTATTTCATCACCACTGCTCTTAAAAACGGTAAAGGAAAACATCGTGAGGAAACCGGCATGTGACGTCCACCAACCCGCACTGGGCCCGCATCGCGGATTAAGGCTGGGACACAGGCATTCTCTCACAGAGAGGATGCCTGTGTCCCAGCAGTGGGAACATTATAAGGCTGATGATGACAGCCATTCGCTATACCGCGAAAAATACAGATTCACTGCAACCGTTTCGCAGATGATTTAGGGATATTATCACCATTACATTAGCGTCTCCAGAGTATTTTGCTTTGGAACTTTTAAAAGCCAGCGTGAAGCCAGTTTTTTTTTGTAAGCACAGGGCAAATTATAATAAACACTCCATCTAGCGAGAGATTGGCAATGTGTTATAAGTCCATGGTTATGTGTGTGGCGCAAAGAGTAAAATAATATGTGGCGCCACCTTTAGATACGGTTGGCATAAGCTACCGAGAGTGTATAGACTAGAGAATAGAATAGAAGATACCACAGACAGTTCATCTATTTTATTCTGAAGATTATTACCTGCTGCTGCTGCCGTGTTTATCTCCGTCACCGACTGAGGAAATGTTTTTATGAAGAATAAGTTTTCAGACAGTAAATGATAAAATTTATTATTGCAAAATTAATGTGATCGTCATGAAACATGGTTTGTGTAGTGAAAAATGTTGTATTGTGCATCTTGGTGGTAGCTGCAACGGTATCCTGCAGAATACACAAACTGCATCTTTCCGTAAGTTAAAATAATGATTTGTAACTGTAAGAAAATCATGATTGTACAGAACAATCAACTCGTGAAAACCATATGGTAATTATCTGAAGTTATTGTCGCGGTGTCAAGGTTTCGTATTTAAGTGAAAAATGTGAAGCCTTGCATCGACATTCGTAAAATCTTGTTAGATTTGGACCAGCTTGGTTTATTTGTGATAAAGTTCCTCGTATTTGAATAGGAGATGACTGTTCTCACACTTACATCTAGCTGGAGCCTAGAATTCAGAATTTTACCAGGCAAATATGTACCCCAATTTTTGAATTTTTTTCAAAAGCGCGTCTCTTAGTAAATACATTTAATTACTGTTCTATTTATTAGGCTGAAATTTATTGATAAGCATGTATGTTTATTGCTCAGGGATCATGGTTATCACAAATAGTGAATTTGGCTATTTAGACTGTTTTATCATAATATCTTGAAGGGTATTTATATTTATAATAAAAGTATTAAAGTCTTAATGATGTACAACTAATAAAACTATTAGCTGTAACTTTTCAAGATTAATTTTGGATCTGTAATGGATATTTTATTTCATACAAACCCACTTGGTTCTAATTTTAGTTTCTAGAATAGAACTAGCCAGATTAAGGAGCATTGAATGTAAAAAGTGTGTTGAGTTCTCAGTGCAAACTAAAATACCTACTAAATATATAAAAATGATACATTATTTTGAATATTATTGAATGAATTTAACTTAAGAGCCAGCAGGCACTAGCGACTTTTTGTTGACCGATAGTTTGATCGATCAGGGAATCAATCGGTGTGCCATCAAACTTTTGGTCAACAAAAAGTCACTAGTGCACCCTGGCTCTAAAACTAGGCAACAAACACAGCAAAGATGCCTCAATCTATTCTATTGTTTATATTTGATTGGAATCAGACAAGCAAATCCCATAATTATTAAAAGGAACTTGTATATGCAAAGCAGTAGTACTTACCAAAAAAAATTTTCTAATATGCCTACATTTTGACATGTTTTCCTCATTACTTGTTGCCGAGATGATATTGATATTTGAATGTTTTTTAAGTACATGAATTATTGGGCAATAGAGTTATGATAGCCCAAAAATGATTATGGTAATGGTCTCGACTTTAATGTGAGAATGAAACGAGCCTGGCATTGCAGTTTATGTGAATTCTTTCATCACCTCTGCTGTTAAAGCAGTTCGGGAGAACATCACAAGGAAACCAGCATAATCTATAAACAAAAGTTGGATGTGTGTGTACGCAAAATACGCGCTTGGTCGTGGAGTTGCGAATACCAGCCCGTTTTAACCTTAACCTTAAAAGTTGGATGTGTGACATCCAGCCCACAGTGGGCCTGTGTGGTTGATTATCTCCCTCCTTCCGGGGCTGTGGGTTCTGCTAGTGGGAGTATTATTAGTTTGATAGTCTACACAAGTACCAGAGAAGTCACATGCAGAAGGAATTTTAGCCAAAATCTGTCTTTGAAGTTGTTGTAAGTTTTATTTGTGTGGACACATTGGTGTTTTAGATGCCTTTGGTCAGTTCTGTAACAGTCTGACAACTGTAATAATAAAAACTTTATTTTTTGTACAATTTGTTAGTCTCAGAACATAATGCTAAGTTACAGAAACATGAGTCTTTTAAAGAAAGTATAAATAAATTGTATGCTTGTTGCTGTTGACCTCAAATAGGTTGTTTAGGACCTGTCAATAACTCGGAAACAGCAGTCGAGCCAGTCCCTGGTTACAATCAAAGCTTGGTTCATCAATCAATTCATAATTACCATGCTTCACAAGCACAATAGTAGTGGTAGTCTATGCTTCTATATCTATATATCTATAATAATATTATAAAGAGGAATGATTTGTATTTATGTATGTTATGTAACAAATAAACTTTAAATTGCTGGACCGATTTCAAAAGTTCTTTCACCGTTGGGAAGCTAATCTATTCTTGGGTGACATAAGCTACTTTTTATCCCTGTATTCCCACGGGAACGGGAACTACGCGGGTGAAACCACGAGGCGTCCTCTAGTATGTTATAATTAGGCTATTTTCTCAACACTTAAAGAGTGTCTTAAACATTAGTAGTAAGTACTATATTGTCGAAATAACTTTGCACCTCGCAAAATCTATAGGGTACTTCGCGTTAACCTAGAATCATGAAATCAGTAATGCAAGCAGTAATGTCTTATTGCATAAGTAAAGGAAAAAATCCAAAAACCGTAAATTTGTAAAAACAAGTAAGTTATTTGCAAGTTTACCAAAAACTGACCGGGACTTATGTCGATATATGGGCAATACAGTTTTCAACGTCAAAGTTAATTTTGTCCCTCAATACTGTTTATCGTTAGAACAATGTTCGGTTCCCTCATGTCCGTCTACTCAAAGCAAACAATGCGCTATAAGTATAATTAACTATTTGTATGCTTACAGAATATATATATACCCTAATACAATTAAAAAGCATCTACATAAGGGTCGGGCCCAGCATCTTTAACACAAGTTGTCTTGTCAACTTAGTAAGGGAGCTGGTGTCGCCACACTATTGTGCAATTTGCCATGATAATGTACTGCCATGTGTTTAATATAAATTGTAAAACTTGTTATGCAAATAAACTATTTATTATTATTATTTATGTTTATGAGCTTCAATAATGTTATTTAATAATTTTGGTGAATGTAGCTGTTGATACGGAACCCTCTGTGCGCGAGTCAGACTTGCATTCGGCCGGTTTTTTTATTATAATTTGCTGATGTCAATTATCTCACTCAAAACAAAGAGGTCAACTCCATGTTGCTTGATGGTAAGCAATAATGTGGTGACGATAGAGCATGCTTGTCTATAAGAACGCTTTTCATTCTTGACTTAAATAAAGGCAGGGAATCCCACCCCTTAAATTTATGCACAATGAATTGTATTCCAAAAATTTTGTGCAAACTCACCCAGAACCATTGTTTTTAGGCAACTATGATTTCTATCACAGTTGCATTGGCTATTGACAACCCGTAACAGCTCTCAAAGACCACTAAAGATAGCTGCGACCAAAAACTTCACGTATTTACGAGGCACGGAGAGGTCAGGTCACTCATCCAAGAACCGACCTCGACAAGATTCGAGATCTACTCCTGCAACTGATATTACTTTAGAGACAGAAGCTCTTCTATGTTTGGATGTTTGTTCATCATCATATCAGTCGAAAGACGTCCACTGCTGGACATAGGCCTTCCCCAAACGTCGCCATATTGACCTATCCTGTGCGTCTCGCATCCAATGGATATCCGCAACCTTCAGCAGGTCATCGGTCCACATGGTGGGCCAAAGCAACGTCATTCGGTTCGCGGTCGCCGGTCCAGAGCTTTTCTGCCCCATCGGCCATCCGTTCTGCAAGCAATGTGCCCTGCCCACTGTCACTTAAGTTTGGCAATTCTTCGGGCAATGTCGGTAAACCTTGTTCTCTTGCGGATCTCTAAATTTATGATTCGATTACACAAGGAAACTCCGAGCATATCCCTCTCCATTGCGCTTTTGAGTAACTGTAAGCTGTTTGTTATTCGGAAGATATTCCGAATCCGAATAGACAATGCCCAGTAATAGGAATCCTGACGAAGCCGCTGACAGAAGCTATTAAAAATACAATTATAAATGGTATCTGTTTGCGACACTTGCTAGTTCCATTGTACCAGTTACGCTTGAGTGCTGAGGCCGTATTTAACTTTGTGTGACCGCGGATACACCTCATTACCTACAATCTTGTGTGTCATAGAGTTCTGAAAACTGGCCACCATGACTGGGTAACTCTCAACGGAAAACCAATTGCCGCAAATGTAGATCCTTGCATACTTATTTAACGGATCTGGCACTGGTTGATACAAAGCTCCAGAGCCTTGAACATCGTCGCCGAGGTGCCAGTTTGTCGGTTTTTTATCGGTTACATTTCGGGGAGTGTGCGATGGAATTGCATGATCTAATTCCGCCTAGCCCGTTTCATCATCGGACTACAAGACGTACAGCAATACGCCATCGGTACATGGTGGACATCCCACCCATACGCACTAAACGTTTTAAAAATACTTTCATTATGCGTACAGCTAAGGAGTGGAATTTACTGCCGGAGTCTGTGTATCCCGATAGCTACAACTTCGGGGTTTTTAAGTCAAGAGTAAATAGGTTTCTTCTAGGCAAGCGTGTTACACCGTCGACCACATCGTCGCTTACCATCAGGTGAGATGGTGGTCAAGGGCGAGCCTACCAACAGGAAAAAAAAAAAAAAACTTGCGCGCTCATAAGCTGGCCACTCCACGACCGACCCCTTGCCTAATTTGCCTGTTTTTATTAAAGTTTTTTTTTAAGAGAGCAGTGCAGTGGTAGCCCAGTGGTTACGGCCCCGATTTACCTATCGAAGGTCGTGGGTTCGAACCCGAAGGCACATGCCGATGAAATAAATAACACAAAGTAAGGCTACTTGCTCTCAAAACGGTGAAGGAGGAAAACATCGTGAGGAAACTATACGTACTAGAACTAAAAGACCAACCCGCACTGAGCCCGCGAGGTGGATTACGGCCCAGTCCCTCTCACAGAGAGAAGGCCTGTCTGCCAGCAGTGGGAACGTTAAAAAGGCTGATTATCTTTTTACGCAATTAAAGGATTTTTTAAACTGTGTTCTGATTAATTTGTAGGGTTCCGTACCCAATGGGTAAAAACGGGACCCTATTACTAAGACTTCGCTGTCCATCTCTCTGTCTGGCTGTCTGTCTGTCACCAGGCTGTATTTCATGAACCGTGATAGCGATACAGTTATAATTTTCACAGATCATGTATTTCTGTTGCCGCTATAATAACAAATACTAAAAACAGGACAAAATAAATATTTAAGTAAGGCTGCCATACAAAAAAACGTGATTATATAGACGTTTTTGCGATAATGGTACGGAACCCTTCGACCGCGAGTTTGACTCGCACTTGGCCGGTTTTAAAATTCACCGAGTGTAACCGCCTGGCAATTCTAGTATAGCAATAACTGTGTCGTAATCAGTTTCAGTTGGGCCGGCTTTTTTGGCAGTCTTTATTATGCGACAAATATAACTGTAGCATTTGTAGTGTTTCTCTAACGTGCTACGGTGTTAAGTACTTGTTCTGTGGCGTGGATTACATAAATTGTTTTGTCCTTGATGTATTATGCACCCGTCTCAGGCTTCGTACCGGCAGACAATTTTCATTTGTCTTAGTTTTTAGGGATCCGAGGTTCTAAAGGAAAAACGTAACATTTATAGGATCACTTCGTTGTCTGTCAAGACCCTTTTTCTCAGAAAGGCGTAGAGGTATCAAGTTGAAATTAATATTATATAATCAGGCCTGCCATCACAAGGGACTATGAATAAAAAAACTTTTTGCAAAAAAATACTACCGTCTTCCAAATACAAAACTACAAAGTGAAAAACAACTTAATTCGGTAGCATTTTTTTGCAAAAAGTTTTTTTATTTTTCCCTTTTTAGTTGTACGTACCTAATAGGCAAGTTAGTAAGGGAACTATTTCGCCAGAATAGATTTCATGAAACTTGAACATAACCGGTGAAATAAGAGATCTGCTTACCCCTTAAGAGTGAACTGGCGTGATGTTATGTTATGAAATGTTATAAACAACAAACAGACATGCGATTGCAGCAATCCCGAGAGATTTGCCGTTATTTATTGAAGAGTTCTGTTGTATATCTCCGAAGTTCTTCATCAGATCTTCACCAAATTAAAATGGGACCAATTTCGGAACATACTTTTTAAATAAACAAAAAAAGAATTTTCAAAATCGGTCCACAATTGACGGAGTAATCGGTGAACATTAACAAAAAAAAAAAAAACATACATGAAATCGAACATATCATCCTCCTTTTTGGGAAGTCGGTTAAAAAGACTAAGTCAACGCAATAACAAGACTGCATATTTTGGCACTTGCAAGGGAATCAAAACCTATAGGGTACGTACTTCTCATTGACTAGAATCATGAAATTTGGCAAGAAGCAATGTCTTCCAGTAAAAGTATAGGAAAAATTTGTAAATTATTTGTTCAATCACTTTTTGTTTACACTAGAGGACGCCTCGCGGTTTCACCCGCGTAGTTCCCGTTTCCTTGGGAATACAGGGATAAAAAGTAGCCTATGTCACCCGGGGATAGAGTAGCTTCCCAATGGTGAAAGAATTTTTGAAATCGGTCCAGTAGTTTTGGAGCCTATTCGGTACAAACAAACAAAAAAATCTTTCCTCTTTATAATATTGGTATAGATAAAAAAAAATCCGATTGAAGCCTACAAACGCTACAGGTCACATCAAAAACATCAAGGCTATATTCTCTATTTGAACGGTCGGGAAGTGATCTTAATTTGGTTATTGATTGGAAAGAGAATTAAAACATCATATGAAGCAAAGTCTCTGATATCAGTTTTCAAGGCAGAAGTTAGCTATATAGGTTTCCATGCGGCTCAAACAGAATAAGACGTTTGAACCATCTAGGCACAAGCATGCCAATGCAAAACCAATTAAGTGGGAAGCGGAGGTATTATTAATAAATTATGACTGCATTTCAAAGAGGAGCTTTCTTGTATACTTCGCTGTAGAAGCCTTAATAGCAATTGGAGACTTACCGACGATTCAAAAGAACTTGGGAGCTATTTCTGAGAGCAATCTATCAAAATAGGAACAAAGTTACAATTGCACTACGAAAATCGCTCTATATGCCACGACATAAAGGCGTTGTCAGTATCAAATTGTTGTGTAAAATTGTCGTAATGGGCTGAAGTTATAATATTGCCCACTGCTTTGCAAAACAACCAGACCAGAAATTTTCTTCCACATCTCTCTATGTTTCGCTTTTTGCCATCAATTCTTATGCAGTCTCCGGCGACCGAAGCCGTGCAATTGTTTTCGCATATTTCAAGTATACTTGTGCTGAAACAATATACTACAAGGCAATGATATTCAAATAAACAGATACGTTATACACTCACAAAACAATTGAAAAAAGTGTTCCGCGCAGCAGCAGCGGCAGCACACATACACACTTTCATTCATCTGACATTTCACTACAAGTCGAAAGGGATGCCTTGATAAAACCAACAAGGAAAAAAGAGACAGCTAGTGTTTGTCACTTACGTGTGAATGTAAACAAACATTATTCTGACCACCAATGTTGTTATCTTTTTCTAACCTCCAAATATCAGAATATTAGGAAAAAAATGAAATAAATTAGTAAATTGAGGCGTATTGCGTACTAACATATGGTATGAGATCCCTTCTGTTTTATGCACTTTGGTATCATAATTAATACAATTTCTAAATACACACGATGGCATTTTTTTAAATTTTGTTTTTGTTTCAACAAAGCCTATCGCTCTTCGCCATGCGTGACATAAACCAAAGACTAAATGTCACAATTGTGACCTATTCGAGTCTTCACAATGCGCGCGCTCATAACATATCTGTTTATTTGAATATCATTGCTACAAGGTGTGAGAATAATTCTGAAAATGAGTACCTCTATCTAGTTACTATTACTACATACAATGTTATGTACGAATCTTAGCTGCAGCTGCACTGCGCCCACAACTCAAACACATAAGTCTTCTTGCTTACATTTCTACTATGAATTCATATCAGCATCGATTCTGAGAAACTACTGAACTAGTTCTAAGTAAAAGTATATATATTTATATAGTATGTATGAATAATATATGCCGGAATCGATAGATTGCACGGTTGTATACGCGTCCTGTCCTAATGCTAGCGTTGAATCAGGGCAAATATTATTGTTTATTACTATTCACTTATTCCTAGTAACTTCAATCTTAACTAATGTTGAAAATATTTAACTGTCTCTGAGGCAAAAAATGCCTTGTCGCGAACATGTTTTAGCAGAAAAATCTACATGAATATTCTTCGTTCTGTGGGCTCAATAATTATTGAAATATATCAATCATACCTAAATTACAAGTCACAGCACTATGTAAAGAAAATCATCATCTATCAAGTCTTACATTTTTTTATATTGTTTCCTTTGAATAAATTATGGAACTTCATAGGCGTGCTTATGTCAAAAGTAAAATAAATGGTTGGAAAAGGTATAATTGCTATTGTAAAACTATAATTGTATGTCATGCCTCAGCGACTATACATCTATTCTATTCAGTTAGTGTGTTTACAATGTAAACTGGTTCTTTTTCCTGTTATTAGACCCAAGTAAGAATGTCAAACAGTTTGCTTGATAAGAAAATACACAATGTCGCTGTAACAGAATTGAATTGAAAAAAGAAAAAATTGCATTGTATTATAACATTATAATTTTACAACTCGGTAATTGATTTTGGTTTGATTAGATTGATGACGCTTCATAATAGATAATTAAGAATAATGAAACGGAGTCAGAATTATGCGGAGTCTGTTGCGCTTCTTCTTCTTACCAGGTAAAACGTCTACAATAAGAAGGAAATTTTAGGGTTCCGAAGTGTCCAAACGGAGCCCTATTGATCACGGGTCCGTCGTCTGTCACAGAATTTTGCTCCGAAGAATTTTTACTTTCCATTGACCTATGACTTGAAATTTAGTGATAATGTTTTTTATTTTTCTTCATTCTTATTTGATATGCATTTAAATATTTAAAAAAAGAAAACATAAAAAAAAAACATTTAAAATATAAAAAAAGTTAATTAATAAAATCAAAAAACCCGACTGCTTAAAAGCGAACTAGAAAGACGTAAACAAGAAGAAAATCATGCTGTGCAGTCGGAGGATACATATTCGCGAGCTGGCTGACCAAAACCAGATGTATCCTCCGACTGCACAGCATGATTTTCTTCTTGTTTACGACTTTTTAGTTAGCTTTTTAAGCAGTCGTGTTTTTTTATTAACTTTTTTTATTTACAACTTTTCAGTTATTTGTTTTTAATTCGTACATTTAAACATATAAGTGTTATATATTTTTAAATCACCTCTTAAAATCCTTTATTTTGATACCCCACACGATGGTTTTGGAAGAAAAAAAAATCCCCTACAAAATGGCGCCCAAAATCCGCCATTTTTTTCTTTTCCAATTTTTATGTAGCCAGTGACACTCGCAGGGTTAAGGCGAATCGATCGATGTAACATTCATCAAAATCGGCCAACGCGTTTGGTCTCTAGAACGCCACATAGAAACAAACATACATACATACATAGACTGATAAACATATTACCCTCCTTCGGCAGTCGGATAAAAATAGAGGCCAACCGGTATCGGGAACAGGGTCCAAATAAATGATAATGTTTATTTCACTAACAAATACCAATAAATTGATAAATCAGACTCACTCTCTCACACTCAAACTGATATATGATAGATACGTTGATACCGTTTATACTAGTGCTGTGCGAACGTAGGTTCAAGAATTGTTCTAGTTTCCGATAACTTGTTGCTATGCATCGGATGTCACTATGTAAACATAGATATGTATTGGGAACTGACATCTTGACAAAGGGGGAATAGCTAGCGAGTATAACGTATTCATTGCCTTTAGTCATGTAGAATTGTAGATCTCCAGTAATGTTGCTGCTATTGCAAAAGCCACTGATGATTTTGCCAATTAGAGTTATCCTATTCATAGTGTGGGCTCGCGACTGGTGGGAGAAGTGGAAAGAGGCCTTTGCACAAGTGTTGCATAAAAAGGTGTATTTTAAATCCTTACTCTGGCGATCATGTCATGACAATCTATCTTATAATGGTGGTCAAGCGCAAGCCTAAAAAGAAAATTATCGCAACGCTTTTTTGATCAGCCTTTCATATGAAAAGATGCCCAGTTTCGGCTAAAGTCGTGCAGTGAATGATGATGATGATGAGGAATACTTTTTATCTGATAGTAGTTATATTAATGTGTTTATGTATTAATTTGCATTTTTTTTTATTATTTCCACTTGCTCGCTGTTATCGCTGCGCTTGCTTGGCTCATGCTCTGCACTTTTTTTTTGCCCATCTTGCACTGCGACCCCTGTAAATAATTTCTTTACTTAGTGATAATTTATTGTTTTGTGTTATCTCTGCATTTGCATACATCTTTTTTAAAGATTTATGTTTTTGACACGCACAATATGCAAGGTAATTCCTTCCTACTTTTGTGATGAATGACAACTTTTAAAACCTGTGACCAGTTGGGACTGTTACACGCTGATGACTTTCAAACTACCGAAAACTTTTTGTACCAAAACATCAATTACTCTATTTCGAGTAGCATTTGAATTGGTACATTATCCTGTCGTTAAGGAAAACATTCCCATATTCAGTTTTGATTTAACTTATGTTGTTGTTTTAATTGAAACATACTTCATTCGCAATTTGACTTCGATCGTTGCGAATGGCAACAATGTTGATATGAAGTTAATAGCAAATGATTGCCAGACGATTTTCCACTTAAAAGGTACCTAATTTGATTGGCAAAAGAGGATTATTGAGTACTTTATTGGGGCTTTGGTGTCTACTATTAAAATAAAATAAATCGCTAATTGGATTCAAATCGTAGATTTTCCTTCAATGACGAGAACCTGGACCCTTGTGCCACTGCTAAGCAGATGCTTAGTTAACATGTTGTATATAGATTTGAATTTAGAATATCAATTATTAAACAGCGTTTATAAATAAGGCCCGTTGTGTTAGTTTTCTGCGAATATCTTTTCATTAATATTTTTGAAGCGTGTCTGTATTTTGCTAGTTGCGCTCAAGCGTAGAGATTAACATAGCGATCGCTTAATCTAAAACGGCGTACCCCTCCACTGCGGATGCAAATGAATGTTAGCAAGAGTGGCAATTAGTTTTATGCAATATAGGAGATGGGTTTCGCCAATCTTTATATCTATACGTTTGTCATGTACGCTATGATTCATTCATTTTTTAAGTTGCTTTGTATTCTTTATTTTATACTAGATGTGTCCGTAGGTTTGCGCCAGTCAACTGCCTACCCTACCCTACCTATCTACCCTACCTACCTATATACCCTACCCTACCAAGCTACCTTATCTTACCTACCCTATCCTATCTACTCTACCGTACATACCTACCTATCCTACCTACATGCCTACCCAACCTATCTTCTATTATTTTTTTCTTAATTATTTCTGTCTAAGAACCTTCTGACAATAACAAACACAACAAAAAAGAATTAGAGATATCGGAAAAAAAAGGATAATACGAATAGTATTTTGTCCTAGCGAGTGTATTAAAACAACCAACCATCAGCCGTAAACGGTAGGTGAGGAACCTGAAGCTGCCAGTCCATTCAATCAAGATGGAATGTCAGTTCATTTGAAGCTCACTCCACTTCCATGCATTCGACTTATTCGTGTTTAGGACATACCATTGCCGGTGTTCTTACGGTGTTCTGACCAATTACCATGCACTGTTACAGGACGATGAGCGACGCTACGTGGACCTTACGACCTTCGGGTTCTTCAAGGGCGGTGTTCTGGACGTCCAGTTGGTTAATTTCATGATGCCTTCGGGACCTGTTTATGGAGAGGTCAGTACATTACAAAAGTTAAAAATTAAATTAGGGTACTCTTCTAGCTTTTAAATACCCACTTTTTGTCCAAAATTGAGGCGGGGTCAAGTTTTTAGCGGCATCTATACTGCCACATACGAATTAAAAGCCTTGACGTCACATAAATCGTACATCGCGCTAATACTTAAACATAATTATAGCCAGACAACAATCCGTCTCATCCACAACTACAGACCTGACCACCAGACACAACCCCCCGTCTGGCCGGAGGAGCCGTATTAATGGGGTATGTGGAACTTTTCACGCTGTCCCGCATATCTTTATAAGGGTTTCCTCATCTTCTCTCCATTTAGCTCAGTGCATTATATTTACCAGGTCATTTGGTCAAGGCACACAGGTTCAGGTCAAGTAACAAAGATGACACATTCATAAACTCACGCCTTCTTCTCTTTGAGGTAGGCAGAAACTACATAACGCCACCTGATACGATCCTTCAAACTCCTTTGGGTTCTGCCTCTAGATCTCCTTAGAGACCTATCAGATTTCGGTTAGATTAACTTTATCACAATACAAACAATAATTCAAAAGTGCTTCTATCTTCAGTTTTTACTCGAGTCACGGCCACCCAACGCGAAAAAGAAAATTGTGTTCAAATAAATTGCACTAGATGGCGTGGTAAGCTTCGATTTGAGATTGAGTGTTGTGAAATATTAAGATTTTCTAGAGACAATCATAAAAAAATAATATGTTCTTGTTTAATTAACTCTCAAAGTTATTCATTAACTCTAAGCACAAAATTAAGGAATATTGGGCTCTTTATTCACATTTCAAAGAATATTTGAATGAATCATTTAAAATTGATTCCAATATAATTTGTTTTGTAACACATTTTAGTACAATGACACTAAGAACATTTAAAAAAATACTATTAAACCAAATCATCGCTGTATTTAAAAAAAAGTATTCACGAACTGAGTACAACCTTTACTTGCAATTCGCTGCTAACACCATCTATATCCGTGGAACGGAACCGAACACTGTCGATATCCTTAGAAAAAATATCACTTTAATCAGACGAAAAACGCTAGTTACGTCGGCACGGTTTTTTGTATGGGATGAGGCATCTGTATGCTAGTATTATATTATCTGTGCTCGAGTTTACTCTCTTGAAGATCTCTTTTTTGTTCGCTTGTTGTTTTTATTGTACGTCAATCGATGCTTGAAATAAACGTTGTGACGCCGTAGCATGCAAAAATAGGGCATTCGCACCAATAGTTATTAAAGTCTCGGTCAAATTGATCAATAATGCAATGATGCAGGTCGTGCGTCTATTGATATCATCGATCGATCCGAACATTGCTCCAGAGGTTACAAAACACTTCAATAGTTCATCACTGTCGATTTTGTCTCAATGTATCACAATAGAAGGTAGGCTTAATTTTTCGTAGGCTTTGTCTCAGTGTCTGTAACAGTAAAGCAAAATAAAAGAATCATATAAATGTTTATTTTAATGTTTAATGACAATCTAGTTCGTCCAGGGTTTTCGAGCGAGTTGCACGACACATTTGTCCGGGAGCGAGACCGTCTTACGGTCTTCTGGCTCGCGAACTCGCGCCCATAAAAAGCCTTAGGAGAATTAGTAGTGTCGCGCGTCTTTAGTCTGGGTCTCGCATCTCGGTCTCCGTTTACTTTCGCGGCACAAACTCGTACTTAGGTGACCCTTAAAAACATCTAACCATGCAAATCGATATATTATGTACTACGCACTAGATTTGGCCATCCAAACACTCAATCTATTTGCCCAATTGTACTGTAATCCGTACACCTTACTTTAAACTATGTTAAACGAAACGTGTATAGGTGAGAACATACACTAGAGCATTTTCGCGAGTTGTACAATGTATTTAACGTTCTTATAAATGTTACAATACAGACAAATGCTCAGTATCCTAGAGTATTTCCATGTAATGTAACGTTCTTGCGAATGTTCGACGCTGCGTTCGACGTAATGTTCAAGGCGAGTGAGCATTTACCTGTGAAATTTCTTTGTACCTTGTGTTCATTGTTGACCTCTTCCTACGTCACCCGCGCTCGTGCCTTTGCTCGATAGAATGTTAAACCAAAACGCTCGTTGGTTATTCAAATCTGGTTGTAAAATAATAATAAACTCTGATTACTGCTGTTTTTTCATACATCTCGTATAAAAATAAATGTATTACATAGAGTAAATTGGGATATAGTAGGAGGACGATGACTAGGTGAATAAAGCGCTAGTTTTTTTAAAACGATTGTTCGAGGAAGTAGAAAGTTACAAGCATATTCTTTCATTTGGCATTAAACAAAGTTATGAGATAAATTATATCTATGCTTTATGTCATATATCATCCACTATCATCAATCGATACATTTGATTGGTCGATTTTTCATACTCTTTGACTCGTATTTATTACGCAATGAGGCTGCGGGTCCCAAATTGTTCCTGGTCCGCAAACTGATCTATTTTTTTTTATTTTATAGTGAGCTTGTGACTAAATAATAACAACAGCAGCTCGAGTCGATCTTAAAGGTTAAGCAAAGCTTACCGAGGTCGGTCCGTGGACGGGTGACCATCTTTACATAGCGAGTTTCATTTAAGTTAAGCGGTTGGTCCCGGCTGTGATTTGAAGATCTTTACGGGTAGTCAGAAGTCATTACGGGTAGTCAGAAGGTGTATCTTGTTACCCAGTTACTGGGTTGTGGCCGTCAGAAAGACCGCCACAACCTTATTGATAGATCTCTCCACGTAAAACACTGGTATACTTTTTCTATTTCACGAATGCAGATGAATCGTAACAAAATGACTCTTATTTCGACGCCATAAATGTCAGGTAACCCGCTTTCGTGAGAACAACTGTACTTAACTGAATCCAAAGCAAAAGGCTAGATACCTAGATTGATTTTGTCTGATCCCAACCAGTCCCCATCTTTATATATTTATAACCGTATTTATCACTTTGTTCACAGTATGGCTTCACACTGGACCGGACGATAAACGCAGCGATTAGTCCGTACCTCGCGCAGTCGAACTCCGCGACATGCTTCCTCAAGGATAGCGACAGCAGCATACTGTCGCCGCAGCACCCAGCCATAGTCTTCTTGAAGATGGACTTCAAGAATCTCAGGTAAACAATATAACATCATATCTTTATTTTGTAGCGGCATCTATGTGCCCTCATACGAACTAATAACATGACGTCAAACAATGAACAGTCGTAATTTTTGAAAACAATATATGTTACATAAGACCATTTTCTTAATAATTTGATCTAAGAAAGTTTTGAGTTTTATTTGTATAACATAGGGTAATTAATTTGTAAAGTTATGTCTAATACGGAAAATACACGACAATATATATTTAGTCACGAGCCTCTCCAGAGGGGTACATTAAAAGTAATAGAGGTAGCCTGTTAACATTAAATGATTACAAATGCAATCCGGCGAATGCATTTTGCACGGATTCCGTGCTGCTTCTGAGTAATCCCTCTTGGATAAACTCAATAAGAAAGAAAGAAAAGTGTTTATTTGCCACAAAAACGACTTACAAATTACAATAACACTTTGTACTAACTGGATCTAGCCGCAAGAGCTGTGGCTTGCAACATAACCATTTCTATAAAAAAGCCATAAATTTACAAAAGATTAAATCATTATTTGAACTGTTTCAGATTGAACGTGACGTGCAAAGCCAAAGTTCTGCACCTGTACCCGAACAAATCTGCGATACCAGATGGTAAGCTCATGATCTTTTATTCGATGCCAGTGGCCCGCCAAGGTTTTTCCCTTTTATTATACATGATTAGCTGCCAGCCTTCGCGCAAGAAGTTTTATCGAAATCGGTTCAACGGTATGCAGTGTGGGGACGACGAATACGATAGTAATTTCAACTGCATATAAAGGTATCGATTAACATTCCTAGTCTGCATTTAAAATATATATCCAATGGTTTAGTCAATATAGGTAGCTTGACTATCTAACCATAGTTTTTATTCAAGATTTATTCGATGGTTTCAAACTACTCGTATGCACTGATATTACTAGTATTGTCGTATCGTCTTCCCCACATTGTTTATGGCAGCGAATAAAATTGCAAAATTTGCCCTGAACCATACAAACATATAATGCAAGTTAAATAAAAGCTTGTTAATAGAATGGGGTTTAGCATTCGGGGTTACATACCTTTAAAGTATCTGTTGCAATATGCACTTTATCAGATTATTACTCTCTTTTAATGGCAATTTATTACATTTTCACAGATATACCAACTGAGGAGAAGTGCTTCTATTCGTCATATCTACCTATAACGAAGGAGACAAGGAATGGTTTTGACTTCTACAATACTAGCGTGAGTTTCATTTTAATATTTATTATACCTAAGAAGATATAGTCCCCGGCATGTATCTTGGCAAGGTTTTGGCATAGTTGGAGTAAATATGCGCATAGTGCACGAACTGACCAACCACCATACAGAGCGAACGGAACGTGGAGGCAACGTGACTTGTCAGTCGATCCTTATGTAAACTGACTAACCAATCGTGCGCTCGGAATGGTGCTAAATGTTCCCCGCGTCCCGCTACAAAGCGGCCTAAAGCCAAAGAGACCTAAAACATGACATGTGCGCATCTAACGACTCCTGCCAAGTTACGTGCCGGCAACTATACAGTTCCTAAGTGACCGATTGACTATCAAAATGAACAATGGTGGTCCAGACTTACCGAGTTAAAAGTTGTTCGATTAAGCCCAGGCAGGCGCTTTATTTTGCGTAATTTATTTCATTACCACGAAGCATAAAAATACTTTTTGTATTTGGAAGTCGGTAGTATTTTTTTGCAAAAAGTTTTTTTATTTTTCACTTTTTAGTTGTACGTACCTAATAGGCAAGTTAGTAAGGGAACTATTTCGCCAGAATAGATTTCATGAAACTTGAACATAACCGGTGAAATGAGAGATCTGCTTACCCCTTAAGAGTGAACTGGCGTGATTTTATGTTATGAAATGTTATAAACAACAAACAGACATGCGATTGCAGCAATCCCGAGAGAATTTCCGTTATTTATTGAAGAGTTCTGTTGTATATCTCCGAAGTTCTTCATCAGATCTTCACCAAATTAAAATGGTACCAATTTCGGAACATACTTTTTCAACCAAAAATAGAATTTTCGGTGAACATACACAAAAAAAAAAAACAAACATGAAGTCGAACATAGAACCACCTCCTTTTTGGGAAGTCGGTTAAAAAGAAGTGTGTACGGATCGTATCAAGTGTCGTTTTGTAGCTTCTACCTACCGCCATGGGAAATATGCGTGAGTGAATGTATGTATTACATCACCATTGTTCTTAAAATAGTGTAAGGAAAACGGTGCGAAAACCGGCACGTTTTAGAACTAAATATTTTGGACATATGGCATCTTTAGCCATAACACTTCACTCTCACAGAGAGGAGGCCAGTGTTCCAGTTACTGGAAACATTATAGGCTGCTTACTCTAAAATAATAAGACTGACATGAGTTTTGTATACAAATAACGTTATCTCCAAAACCGCAATAGCTCGTCAGCTAGCTTAAATTTCACCAGAATATGGGTAACTCTAACTAGCCATTTTTACCCATATTCTGGCTGAAATATAAGGCCATCATGTTCAATAATTTGTAGGATCCGTTTTTATTAAGGTAATGACATAATTATGTAGTGCTATGAGTGAAACTGCCTCGTTAATCTATACTTCTATACTAATATTATAAAGAGGAAATATTTGTATTTTTGTATGTAACAAATAAACTTAAAATTTCTGGACGGATTTCAATTGTTTTTTCCTTTGAGAAGCTACACTATCCCCGGGCGACATAGGCTACTTTTTATCCCTGTATTCCCACGGGGACGGGAACTACGCTGGTGAAACCGCGCGGCGTCCGTTAGTTTTTCATAATTTTGTGGGCGCAAGCACTACTACTTACTGTACATGAAATCCTGGATCCGAAATCCTGGGTTCGATTGCCGGTATTATTCGGACTTGTGCCTTCTTCGTCGGATTTGTGCCTTCTTCGTCGGATTTGTGCCCGGTTGATGGCAATAAGCTCGCGCGCTATTACATGGGGCTCAAACGTGACTGTCGATATGTAGATGTACTATATCATGGAACATAATATCATATAATATGTTCAATGATATCTAATTATGGAAGAACCTCTGCCTAACCCGTCGGGAAATACAGGCGTGGTGATATGTCTGCCTTTGAAAAAAAAAGAATTCGCTTAATAGGGTCCCGGGAGCAATTTCGGTGGGAGGTCTCAGATAAGCAATTGCTCCATGTATAAGTAAAATTAAAAAATTTAACATACCCCGGCAAATTTTTATTTCATGCTACATAATATATCTAGTAGTAGACACGCTTCGATCGACAATCTATTAAACAAATAATTATGACACGATATCTTGCGAAAACACCCCGATTTAAACAGTAAAACGCCCAAAACTTTAGAACGGTTGATCCGATTTTCATAAAACTTAGCTAAGAATAATCTCGATAAAGTCACCTTTCTTTAAAAAAACGAAATCAAAATCGGTTCTACCGTTAAGGAGATGATATTGATACGTTTATGAGATCCGTTTATGATGCCACAGACAGATACACAAATACACATATACACAAACACCGTTACACATGTCAAACTCATAACATCCTTCTTTTTCCGTCGGGGGTTAAAAAACGTTTTTGAGAGCAGTGGTGATGAAATAATTTACACAAAATAAAGAGCCTACCTGGGTTTGAACCCACGACCTATAACTTCGACGTCGCGGCCAATACCACTGGGCCACCACTGGTCTCACCACTGGGCCACCACTGCTCTCAATCTGTATCTGTGTGAATGAGCTGTTTGCCCAAGTTTGTTGTTGTGATGTGTAGTTTCAAATGAGTGTTGTGTGTATTAATATAATGTGTTCAATGTTTCAGTTTGCATTGTACGTGGCGTCGCAGAAAGAAGAAGGTCTCTACAATCTGTACTTGAATAACTGTCCTAACTCCATGTCAGGATACACCGCAGTCAACACGATAGTAAGCATTTCTTTTTATTAAGAATTATATTTTGGAACGAAGTGGCAGGAGTTGCCTGGTTGAAATCGTCACGTCACGCAAAAAGTGTTATGCCGCCCTCGAGACATTCGGTTTTGGAGCACAACATGTTGTGCTTGAAAATTATCTGTTTCATTTATAGTTGTCAAATTTATACACTAGGCCTCAGTTGACAGCGAATTTTTGAGCATCTTTTGACGGTTCCAGTGCTTCTAAAGAGAATGTATCATCAAAATGGCACAATATATATCTTTCTTTTTCAGTATATGGAAATTATTTTAAATTGATCCAATATTGGCGGAGGTAATAGGCGAGAGCCAAACCTCGAATTATGACTTTTCCTTAGGATATTCAGTCGGATATCTGCGACCGCTTTTCCTCTTATATGTTCGACGCATTGCATGCTTGCCGACTGCGCGAGATGCTTAGCATGTATTTTTATACTATATAATCTCTCTTTGCCTATGCTTTTACCACTACTGGCTGCTGTTGCCCGCGACTTCGTCTGCGTAGCATTAGTACTTCGAATAACCTATTTTTTATAACGCGCAATAATATTGTAGTTGTGTGGCCCTCCTTACTTCAGAAATTATTAGTTCACCATACAAACTACCCCCTTTCAACCCCCCCTTCCCTCAAAGTACATACTAACTGTACTTAATGCCACACATTTTTTGAAGAAATAATTTAGAAACGTTTTTGGGCTCTTGGATCTTGCTTTATAACTATATAGCGATTCGATATTTTATTGGTATGTAGTAGGTATCGATTATATTTTTTAACTGTGGATTAAAACCGGTTGCAGTTTCTGCGCCTGTGTTTATTTTGGAAACAATATAAATACTTTATATTTCGCAAATGTTTGCTACAAAATTTTATTCAATGTTAACAATGCGGCTATATTGTTTACATTGCCTACATTTCACTTCTGAGTTCTGTATTATAGTCTCGTAGATTATTAATAGAGGCCAATTCTTGCACATAAAATATGTCAAAATTCAAGTCGTATCGTAGACGCCGTGCAAACGAGCCACCGACCACAGCCTCCAGTGGCAGTCGCGCACCACGTTCTTTTGTACCGCCCAAACGAAGGTGCTGCTGTGAGTGCGAGTGGTTGACACCGGTGGCGTGTTGCGTCCACTCAGCCGTGTGTGGTTGACACTTAGTCGCGAGTGGCCACCATTCGCTACGCGTGAGTGACGAGTCCATACATATTGTATGAAAAATCTTTTGTATAAATCGTTTGTCGCTAGCCACCGTGGCCGCCACACTGGTGGCTCGTTTGCGCGGCCGTTGATCGCATTTGCAAAGCGATTTCGACAAGAGTTAATGATATAGAATGTCATATTCAACATTTATTATTTATTTAACATATAGAAACGATGATTAATCTATACAGTCGCGCGTTTGCATTAATAAAGTCGCGCGTACGCATCGATGCAGACGCGCGACGATATCAATGCAAACGAGCGACTGTAGCGATGCTACATCGCGTCTATATCAATGCTGTATAGCGCTAGTACGTAATTACGTGACGTGGGCGAAGTTACATGACCTGCGACAGAATAGCGAATGCAAAGCATTTATTTTGCGACTGTATCACATCTGCTTCGCTGCATTAAGTGGCCGTGGGTGACCGTCCTTAGTGACAATCAATAAAAAAATAAAATTATGAATATGTAGTTAAATTAGAGAGTTTTAGTGAAGAAACGAATCATTTTAAACAATAGATGTAACGTTCTTAAAATACGGAAATAATACAGAAATACAGAATTTAAAGAATTCGAATGTTTTTAGTTATTTGTTTAAACTCCATGTTCCAAGAGTGTATACAGGCGCACCTAATGCCACAAAGCAAGTAATACTAGTCAAGTTTTTTTGTTAAAAAGACAGCATTGCGATAGTTGTACAAAATAAAATATGTGTGCAGTTTACACGTGGTGGAAAACCTTAAACAAAGTGAGCGTAAACTTAATACAAAATAAACAGTGCATAATGTATTCTAGCTCCAAAAACATGTTTTGTTACCCTGTAAGTTCTAAAAACATTTACCTTAACTTCCAGGTGCAGATTTACGAAAGCAACGCTGGCAACTTTCTATCGGCTGGCGAGATGCCTCTACCAGTGCTATACAGCATGATGTCCTTGATATTCCTGATGAGTGCTGCCATCTGGACCTTCATTCTCCGCACCAGTCGCCAGCCCGTCTACAGAATACATATCATCATGTGTGTGCTGGTCTACCTGAAGGCACTCTCCCTCGCGTTCCACGGGATCAACTACCACTTCATACAGACGAAAGGAGAACATGTCACTGCTTGGGCGATTCTCTTCTATATTACGCATCTGTGAGTATATTTTGCTGATTTTTTGATTAAGGTCGCGGTTTCGTCAAAGCTAGGATAGGATAGATGGACCCCTTTTCCGTATTTAGACTACCATTTGGTCCTAGCCTGCTTAGTAAATACGGTAATACTAATAATTTTCGTATAAAGACAATACTTTTGCTGAAGTTTATATCACTTTGGTGATATTGGGCTTTACAGTATTAAAATCATAGAAAAACGTCTCCACAGCCATACAAATATAAATTAGAAGAATTTTACAGGATACTATCTCAGCGTATCCTGTGAATACAAGTTTTTATCTACTGAAATTCAGATTGATTCATGTCACAGGCTGTCAGTGTCATCTTCATCATTGCGATGTACACAAAAGAGACAGCTTCTGGCCGGTCATTCGCTTTGTCTGTTTCTAAAGAGTAGTAAATTTTGTTCCGTGCTCAGTGAACTACAAAATCTAGACTTTTGACATCTCTCCGTGGTTCATTGATTCCTAGAAATCTGCTAGAGAAGTTTACAAACTTATCTAAGCTTTACGCATCGAAGAATCGGTATAGTAACTTCTGTTTCTTGTGCTAAGTAACTGCTTGGTATAAATCATTCATATTCCACGTTGACATGTGTGAAAATATAGTATAGTGCATTTTGACATGATTGTATGACTAAAAGAGTTATGAATATAAATGTGGATGAAAGGTTTAAAAAAAATGGATTGTGTAAGAAATATTTATAAAAAAAACAAAGGAAGTCAATGACAACGTAACGATTGACAGGCGGTACGGAAGAAAAAACAAAACTGCGAGTTGACGCAACGCGGAAAACAGCTAAGCAACAACAAGTAACAAGCTCGTAGATTTTTACAATGCGATGTCAACGTAGTTTTGTGTTTAGGTGCTTACATAAGGCAAGGGCAGGCAGTTTATACTGTTTCGATTTTGTCTTAAGATCGGTCCATCCAGCCATAGATCATGGCATACACTGTGCTGATTCTTCTTCTTTGCGTGTCGAGTTGACTCTAATTTTGTCCGTACATAATGTAGCCATCGGGCCTTCGTCTAAGTCTTGTAAAATGCAGGTGGTTGTGCATGCTGGGCAGGGAAGGAGGTGACGCATATTCTGTAAATGATGGTCAAGAATACCCCGTTTTGACCAGATACTCCAGTGCTAATACCGCGTCCTTGTTTCCAGGCTGAAAGGTGCGGTGCTATTCGTGACGATAGTGCTGGTGGGCACAGGCTGGAACTTCATCAAGCATATCCTATCCGACAGGGACAAGAAACTTTTCATGATTGTCATACCGCTGCAGGTACGTGTTTGTTTAGGCCTGCATTCGAATTTGCGCGTACGAATGTATTTTTTTTTTTTTTGTTTTTATGTCCAATTTACTCGCGCTTGACCACTATCTCACCTGATGGTAAGCGATGATGTGGTCGACGGTGAAACACGCTTGCCTAGAAATAACCTATTCACTTTTGACATTGTGTTCTATTTAGCACCATACTACGACGCTGACGACAGCGACGTATTCGACTGACGAGCGTGTCATAGTGCAAGTACCCTCAGTCTAATACCGACGATCAGTTTAAAAGCCATGCAAGTTCATTATCAAAAATCCACTTAGTACATGACTGTACCGTAGAGCTTGGTATCGTACTAATGTATTTTATTTCTCATTGACGTACGCAACCGATATCAGCGTAGGAGGAATGCAGGCCTTATGGGACGTCAACAATTCAGAGTTGAAAATCGCCATCCCGCCTTGAGCAAGCGTACTGATTACAATAGTCAACAAAAAAAAATGTGTTACAAGATGATTTTTGGCTGATTATGTTAAAAACAAGGCACTGAGCTCTATTATACAAGTACGCTGGACTAAACATACTATATGAAATGACAGTTGATTTTTGTGCTGATTCAAAGCGCCCCGCTCGAGCGTATCAGGAACTAAAATTGACACATTTAGAGATAGGATACTACCGATATTTCTAAAAATTAGGTAATACTAATATATTTGACTGGAAATATTATAATATTGTAACTAATATATCAGTATTAGTGATATTTTTAAATTACACTAATATCAAAATAGTAGTCTTGGCAAGGCGTATCACTCATTTACTTTATTGACTTCTCGTAGTATGTTGGAACTAAATATCTCATATTGGTATTGGTGATGAATGTTAGGTTTATGAATGCCTAATAATCAGTAATAATATGTTCAAAAGCGATGTGTAATACTAAATTCTGGAATCATCATCATGATCATCCACAGCCCGACTTCGCCCACTGCTGAGCACAGGCCACTCTCTTGTACCAATCACTACGTTCCTGAACCTGGAATTAATTCTGGAACAATATCATGATAATTATAATTTTATTAACAAATGTTTTGAAGTCATACAATTTACAGAGCTGAAAACTGATTTCAGCGGGGGTAGGGTCATCTCGATAACTTATTTTCATTACTTTATTAAATATATAAATATTTATTTAGGTATGTATCATATAATATATGTATATATGTGCAAGTTAAGCTATTAAAAATATATTTTGTTGTTAAATTGTTACCACGATTTAAACAATGCACCTGCCATGTTATCTCTTCACCACCCTTGGTTGACTAGTAGAGAATGCCTAAGGCATTAAGTCCGCCATTGTACCTTTGTGCATGAAGTTTAAATAAATAAATATAAGTCTTCACCTTGCTGGAATGCGATGTCACTCTTATTTGCACCTTAACACTACAGAGACAAGATCTCAGCGATGAGAGCGAGAAATACGTCCGTTGTAAATGATTATCCATCTCATTTATTATTATTAATATATAAATGATGTTCCCTTCACGAATCCATGGGCGTACAAGTAGTGTACTTGAGCGAGGAGATACTTGCTCAAATGTGATAGTTATTAAAAATGAAATGAAATGAAATGAAATCGTTTATTTGCTAAATGTAGGTGTACAGATAAGATGTTCTTTTTATAGATAGTCCCTATACATTTTGCCTTACGGCATGCAAATTGTTATTCTTCTTTAATTCAATTACAGAAACACCAATATTTTTATAAAATTAAATTATCATTATTTCAAACATCAAAATTAGCCAGTCCAAACATCAAAATTATAAACGGCTTGAAACAGGAAATTAAAAATTGTTTAGGTTAGTATTAGCGAAACATTATTTGAAGACATAAATATAATAATAATCAAACATAGCAATGAAATTTCACCACAATAAATGGAAGTTACAAGATTGAGATGAAGAATATAAATAATGTCAAAATAATAATCAGACTTCAGATAAAATCTCTACAAGTATCTATGTATGTCAATTTAATATAAAATTAAAATTAAATATGTGCTCAAATATAAATCAAATGTCAAATAAAATCAATACAATTATTTCCAATTTAAAATTTGTCAAATGTCAAAAATTGTAATTACAAATGTCAAAACAAAAGAATCTACTATAAAATAGAAAAAAATAAATGTCAACAAAATAATTACAATGTCCAAGCAAAACTTTTATCATTCATTAGGATAAGTTGTTAGCATAACCCCATATTTAAATCTCACTGATCTGACAGTAATGCGCTATAACTTTACTAGCACGCTATCCACTAGTTTATAGCTTGCAATCTGACTGAAAATATTTTTTAGTAACCTTTACAGCTATTATTATATTACTTAAAAATTAATCATAATAAAAATAACAGTTTTTTTTTCTCTTACGTATTAAATTATTCTGACGATCGATAAAACCCATAAAAGTATTTTACCGAAAGCTGTGTCCCATCTCTAATATTAGTTCCATGCGACTCTCACGTTAATTCACGTTGCTATCAGCGCCAAAATGGCGATAATCAAATGTCTTCATTTTGTCATCGATAATATGAAGTCCAGTGTACAATGTATGATAGAGGTCAGTGAAACAAGGTTAATTAAGTATCATAGAAATGAAATTAGATTTTTTTGGAATATGATTTTGAAGAGGAGGTTTGAGGTAGAAACTGGAGCTTTTAGGTGGTTTTAGCATAGGTAGATTTTCACTGTGAAGGATCGTTTTTTAGCAAATAGCACGCCAGGATACTTAACTATTGTTTTAGATAATATTGCTAAGAAAACCTAAAAAACAAGTTCATATTTTTTTTTAATGGATTTTATTGTGACCATGACGTCGACACAGTCATTACTTCTTGTGGATAGGCTCGCGCTTGACCACTAACTCATCTGATGGTAAGCGATAACATGGTCGATGAAGCACGTTTGCCTAGAAATAACCTATTCAAAGTCCTTGAACATTCCTATCCAAAGTCCTTGAACGGTTAATCCACAACCAAATAAGCACCTTTCTCTCCAAAAATAATCTCCTTAACCCCTTCCAGTCCGGCTTCCGCCCTGGTCATATCACAACTACAGCGCTTCTGAATATTACGGAAGATATAAGGTCTGCCATGGAGATGGGCAATCTAACGGTTTTGGCTCTACTGGATTTCAGTAATGCCTTTAATTCCGTGGATTTCGATGTTTTAACTTGGCGTCCTTTGCTCTCTTAACATATCTCCATCGGTTGTTGAATGGTTTCGTAGTTACCTGTTTGGTCGCCGACAACGTATTTGCATCAGAGAGACTATGTCTTCCTGGTGTAGTACATCTGCCGGGGTACCTCAGGGCGGCGTTCTATCCCCCTTACTTTTCGCAGTTTTTATTAACTCAATATCCAACGAATTAATTTCTTCCCACCACCTTTATGCAGATGATCTTCAAATTTACACGCGATCTCTTGGTAATCTATCTGAGACTATCTTGACTATAAATAGTGATTTGGCCCGTATATGCGACTGGAGCAAGAGGTATGGACTTACGGTGAACCCTATAAACACGCAAATTCTGGTGGTGGGCAGTTCAAGGTTGGTCTCAAGGATCGACTGGACGACTCTTCCTCAAGTTTATTTTGATAACTCTGTTGTACCCTTTAGCGAGAAGGTGAAGAACTTGGGGATATTTATTGACAAGAACTTCTCTTGGACTGCCCAGCTACAGGAAGTTAGCCGCAAGCTATTCGCATCTGCTGGATCTCAGAGAAGACTGCGTAATTTTCTGCCGACTGCTACCAGGATTGCGCTTGCACAATTTCTTCTTCTACCCATCCTTGATTATGCTGATGCCAGCTATCTTGACCTCACTGAAGTACAACTTGATAAACTTGAGCGACTTCAAAATGTTTGTATAAGGTTCATATTCGGTTTGCGCAAATATGACCATGTTTCTGAATTCCGCGAAAAACTCAAGTGGTTGCCAATTCGCCTTCGCCGGAATGCTCATATTCTATCCCTCCTGTATAATATACTATTTTTCCCGTCTACCCCTCTTTACCTCAAAAACCGATTTCTGTTTTTATGTGACTCGCACACGAAAGTTCTTAGGTCATCGGATAACATGAAACTTAAAATGCCAATGCATTCCACTATCTTCCTAGACAAATCTTTTACTGTCCAGGCAGCTCGTCTATGGAATGCATTGCCTGTGACAATAAAACGCGCGCAATCACTACCGATCTTTAAAAGACTGGTAAAGTAGCACTACCTGTCACTGTGATCTTATTCTTGTTGAAGCTGTATTGTTTTCTTGCCTGTATAAATGTATGTATGTATTTATGTATCTATTTTAGTATTTTATAATTATGTAACTATTTTAGTATTTTATATTTAGTGCTTCCTATGTTTCTAACTTATTTAATTTTAAAATTGCACCAAGTGCAACCCCATGTCGTGTCTAGGCTATCTCTCTCCATTCTGGGTTGCCTGGAAGAGATCGCAGAACGCGATAAGGCCGCTTGTTGTATGTTTGTTGTTATTTTAAGGTTTCCGTGTGTTATGTTTTTACCTTGGTGTACAATAAAGTATATAATAAATAAACAAATAAATATTCACTCTTGACTTAAAGACGGCAGACCAGACTCCAGCAGGGAATGCCACTCCTTAGTTGTACGCATAATAAAAGTACTCCCAAAACGTTTAGTGCATATGGTGGGATGTCCACCATGTACCGATGGCGCATCGTCGTACTTCTTATAGTCCCACCTCACACTCCCTTTAATGCAACCGATAAAAAAGTAGGCAAGCTGTGGTCGAGTCAAGGCTCTGGAGCTTTGACTCGACCAGTACTTCATTGTCGATGAGCCTCTTGGTCCGTTTTTCGATCTACTCTAGTGCAAAAGATGGTATTTGGCAGATCCGTCCCATTTATGAGAACAGTACTCCATGCATGATCGAACTTGCGCTTGATACAAGTTGAGCAGCTGTTCTGTCGTGAAGTATCTTTTCACCTTTGTAAGGATCCCCAACTGTTTGGCAGCCAGTTCAGTCGTTGCCTCAATTTATGGACGAAAAATTTTGAGTCGATGTCAACGTAACGCCGTAACGTCCGTTATCGACGCGGGCACTTCTCGGCAAAATGGAGCTGGGTAAAATTGACTCTTTTTAGCGGATAAAAGACACGCCTGGGTTTTAGCAGCATTAAACATGACAAGATTGGCATCGCCCCATTCGGAGACTGGCTTCAAGGACAGGTTCTAACGCTCCACCCGTAACCCGTGCGTTGGGACAATTATCTTTCAGCAACAGTGCTGTCGTCTGCAAACCCAAAGGTTTTGGCAGATCGTTTATGTGCACCAAGAATAATGTTGCTGAGAGTAACGACCCCTGAGGGACGCCGGCATAATATCCAATTCGTCCGAAGAGTAGCCATTGATAACAACTTGAATGGACCTATCTCTTAGAAGTCTGCAATTAAATCACACAGACCACCGGGCAGACCGAATGAAGGAAGCGTACCCATGGCTGTCGTGCCAGGCCCTATCGCCAAAAAAGCCTTTGAGTTGTCGAGGGAGACGGGTGTTATTATATATATCGTTAGCTTCTAGGTATGATAGGAACTTAATGTTAGTACACGTTCACAGAGATGGGTCTGTAGTTAGCCGGTCTTGGGCACGGATTGTACGTTAGCTTGCTTCCAAGCATTTGGCACGTTACCAGTCTTATATGAAAGGCGAAATAGGCGTGTCATGATCGGTGACAGTTCAGGAGCACAGGTTCTAAGAACTACCATTAACATTTAAAAACTACATGACACTGGCAGAATAGTCGGCATCGGCTCAGTTGCCAAAGAAGAAAAAAAAAAAACATTGAAAAAAACCCGCGAGAGACCAAAACCCTAAAGAGCGCTATAAAAAACAACAAATAATATTATTTTGCAGGTGTTAGCAAACGTGGCAGAAATCATACTGGCAGAGAGTGAAGAAGGCGCGGCGGAACACAACGCGTGGCGGGACATCTTCGTGCTGGTCGAGTTGCTTTGCTGTGGAGCCATCATGTTCCCGGTCGTATGGTGAGTACACTACCCTACTAGCACACAGCACTGGCGGAGAGGACAGAAGCGGCGATTGTGACATATTTACATCAATTAGCTTAGCTTACTATCAACAATAAAAAAATCACTATCCGGTAGCTTCTTAAAAGTGTTCAAAACTTTAAACGTTAGGCATCTCAATTTCTGATTGTAAGCAATGATGTGGTCGACGATGAAGCATGCTTGCCTAGAAGAAACCAATTCACTCTTGACTTAAAGACTCCCAGGTTGTAGCTATCAAGAAACAGGAGCTGGCAGGGAATTCCACTCCTTAGCTGTACGCATAATAATATACATGATGTTATGAAATAAGATGCGGACAATACAAAGACACACAATACAAAGACACACAATAGCTATTTATGCAACTGTTACGTTATGGACGGTCTTTTAATACGAGTGCCATTTTTCGGCACAAGCGTAGCGCGTACCGAAATAGGTGGGCACGAGTTATTAAAAGACCAATAACGTACACTTGCATACAAGATTTTATCTACGAAGGAAGGAATAAAACACAGAAATAGATAAATAAGTATTTCGGGAAGTGTGTTTAAGTATTTCATTTCTCATATACATGTCTTGAGTTTTCTGGTAGTAAGTTATTTGTAGCCGCAACTGCTCTATTTGTTATATCTGGTAGAGTATTTTCAATATCACTTGATGTTGAAGACATTTTTAATAAAATCTGGAATAAAATTTCACTCAGAAAATTTATCCCGCGTCCACTTTTTATTTTATTTTTTTATTTAGTCTTTGTTAGGTATAAGGCAAAGATCTTGTTGCCGCAACAGCCAAATAGTATACGATACTTTTGTTCTAAACTTGTTCCATTTTTAAAAACATCATTTACATTGTATCGATTTCGAAGTAATATTATAGGTGGCTTACCTGGCTGTATGTTCAGAATGTCTTTGCTTGTGTTTTAGAATTTATGAAGATTCGCATAATGCAACCCGATGTCGTTATGGGTATCATAATGAAACCGCTGTCAATTTTGTAATTCGAATATAACGAAACCGAAGAAGATAAAAACATATAACGTTACATACAGATTCTACCCTTGTGATCTTCCCTCAAGTAAACCACTCCCCTGTTTAAATATATTTGTTTCCTTTCTAAGGGGGACTCGAACCTTGTATTACCTGCTTAGGGTAGGAAAAACCCTTGTAGACAATTTGCCCTTGTCATAAATTATAAAGGGGCGGTGCATCATGTCTTCTTGTTACATGTGTTTCCATTATCCTAAGATTCGAGTGTAAGAATCTACTTATTTTTTATATTTCTTTGCACAATTAACTTAATACTCTTAAAGGGGTGATAGACGTACGAACTTAAAGTACACGGTTTTAAGTTCGTTGCGGATTTGGTTCGATGTCGGTGACACACGTGAGAGTGATCACACTATGTCGCGATGTCGTCGACAGAGGAAGCTTTGTGTTATTTAGGAATGATATCGTATCACATTTTGAAAACGAATGAAAGAAGACGAAATTGGCGAATGTGGATAAAACAATGACTTACAAAAAGAGAGCCTTTATTTCATGTATTCAGTAAAAGAGTAAAGGTGAACGGCAGATTTTGTACCGCATACTTTTTTTGTTGTTCGGTTATAGAATTTGTACCACTTACTAAGGCAACTAAGCCATTTATTATCATGTAAATTTACTATTTTTTGAACTTCGGATTAATTAATAATATCAATAAAAGATTTTAATAAATAAACGTAATAAAATCGTACACTAAACGCAATTATGTTTTTAAAAGTTGCCTCAAATGTTGAAATGATATTTAATTATTTAGAAAAAGAAATAACATTAAATATAATCAAACTCATCATTATCAAACTGTTACATTCCGCTGCTGGACATAGGTATCTCCTAATGCCCTGAGTAGGTACAATTCTAATCTCAATCTACCTACTTTATGTTAAGTAAAACACCACAAAGATAGCATCAAACCATTTACTTTACACACTATCTAACAATATGCAACATTTACCTATAATCTAGATTGGTGCACTAGTGCATAACCTTAAAAAATAAATCTGATTATAACTTTTACGTCCCAAGTTGTAAAAATCTAACAATTTAAAAAGGGACTATCTATGATATTAACTTCCAATTAAAACAAAAAATATCCCAAAACACGAAATTTTATTAGCGGTATGAAATTCTCTTACAAGCCTGCCGTTCGCCTTTAGTTACACATGAAGAGAAGCAAGATTTTCTTAATTAACGAACTCATTCGTTTCTTGACTGAATCAATAAATCTACAAATGTAACGGATGGTACAAATACAATTATTACGATGCACTTCCATAATTGTTCAAATATAAACACTAGCCTCTAATTATTTCTATGTTATATCTTATGGTTCCTAATTGTATGCAAATAAATAAACGTAACGTTCTTGTTCATAAGTTGCATTTACTTATTTTCTCATAGATGGTGATAAAAATTAGAGTGTCCACCTCGGGTGCAACACTTTTTGAAGGTCGAGTATCGTATTTTAAATCCTCCGCTACGGTCAGGATTCTACGTTTGAATCCTTCGCTCCGCTCAGGATTAAAAAAAAATACCCTGGCCTTTAAAATAGTTGTTTGCTCCCTAGATAAACAATCTAATATTATTGTACTCCAAAATAGTACCTAACACAATTTGTTTATAACATAATGCCTGGGGTCCCACAGGGCACAGGTGCATCCACATTTGTTTTATTTTTCTGTTATTATTAACTAATTTAATGTACGTATCTACATTTTAGGATTATTTCAATATTGGTTTACGCGAGTGTTAGGAATTCATGTTTTACGATGCTGCAAGCTATCCATAGAATGTATCTAAAGATAAATAATAAGTTAGTTTATAAAGAAATCATGTTATGTTTGGTAATTGAAATAATTGTCGGTATACCTTCGAATACCATATCTAAAGCGATTTAAACATTGCAATCTTGGATTTTGCCCTCATTTTCGGCATCAGCATCCCAATATTCATTTGCCTGCAAATTGTCCCTTGTTCCAGGTCAATACGTCACCTGCAAGATGCTTCGAGCACGGACGGCAAGGCAGCCATCAACCTTCGGAAGCTGAAGCTGTTCCGTCATTTCTACGTCATGGTCGTCTGCTACATATACTTCACCCGGATTGTCATCTCAATATTGAACGTAAGTGTGGTCTTTCGTTTTTCGATTTTACTGTTTTTGTCACCTACGATTAATTTCTCGATGTTCGGAGTTCGAGTTCAGTGAGTTGGATGTTTAGCTGTTTGAATATTGGTGTGTTTATATGTTCTGGCGATTGAGTGTTTGTGAGTTAAAATATTAATGAGTTTTTGAGTTTGAATATTGGTATGTTTGTATGTTCGGTCTTTAAGTGTTTGTGACTGTCGTGACTGTTTTAATTTTGTGAGTTTGACTGTTTGGATGTTATAGTGTCTGTGAGTTGAGATGCTCGGATCTTTGAAGGTTTGTAAATATGGATGTTTAATGTTTGTTAGTTTAGATTTGGATGCTCTAGTCTTTGAGTATTTGTGAGTGTGGATGTTTGACGTTTGTGAGTTTGGATGTTCTGGTCTTTGAGTGTTAGTGAGTTTAGATATTATTTAACTGTTACACTAACATTTTTTTTTTCTTATGATGCAGGCACTGCTAGCCTAACCAAATATTTTTCTCTTGTGCCCAGATCACAGTACCGTTCCAATACGCGTGGATAGATGAAATGTTCCGGGAGATGGCGACACTGGTGTTCTTCGTGATGACGGGCTACAAGTTCCGACCCGCGGCCGCCAACCCGTACTTCACGCCTACGCATATCGATGACGTGGAGCCTCAAGTGTGAGTACAAACCTACATATTATTATTAAAACTATAGTTACTGGCCGCCACTATTGTACATCGAGTTTTAGAAAGACTTCGGTTTTATATAAGCAAAGATGCTTTGGAACAAAAACACATTTAGACAATTATTTAATTGTGTTCGGATATGGCAGCATTAGTGGAACTGTGTCGCAGCCAAAGACCTTATACGTATTTCTTACTACTAGACTGTGTACCAAAAAAATTTGTTTTGCTAAAATGAATTCCATTGTCATACACCTAGGTTAGCTATTTCTTTATAAGCGGTAGCTAACCAAAAGCGGTCCTGGCGAGAGGGATTCCGCTGGTAGTGTGTCCTTGTCTGACATCCTGCCAGCTCAACTAATCATTGGGTGTGGTACACAGATTACCTCCCAATAGATTCCGCATAGAAGGCAACTTACGCGCACCACACATCAGCCTATTTAGGCTGATATAACTCAGTGCACGGAATTATCTCTTTAGTGTCGACCAGACATTAGAGCTGTAGGGACGCAAGCGATTTATAGTTTTAATTCTGTTTAAAAAATAATTATCAACGTTTTGTCTTAAAAAAAATGACGAACCGTGCAGTAAAATGGTGTGAAAAATCAACCAGCCCTTCAAGTTCAAAAAAAGATTGGTTAATATGCCACCACTAGGCAAAGTAATAAATATTGAGCAATCTAAATAAGGTCAAGTTATAATGGTTATCAAATCAAAATTGCACACTTTACAGTAGCGCTCGTTGATGTCTTTTGTGAAAGTCCCTTTTACTCATAAGGTATTAATATATTGCTATCTTTTTCCCACAGACGTAAAAATGTTGAGACAAATAAGTTTTTTGCTTATCGAAAAGTATCGATGATCGATGAGAATAAAATAATTTTGTTAAAATTGATTATTTAAAAATTAACAAATTACTTTATTTTTACTTTGAACTAATTGTGCTCTACTCATAACAAGAGCTCAGAGTGGCCCTGTTTACATAGGATTACAATTAAATTAAATCACTTTTGGCCATAATCAAAATCTTTTCTTGATCGATGTTTTTCTTTATCATTATTAATGTAATTATAAAATCGCCGGCTAAGAAATTTTACATAAAATACCATTCTGTTTGAAAAATATCGATATTTTATCGACTTTTAATGCGCATGTCCCGTCACTATGACAGATACCGTGACCTTGAATAGCCAATCACGGCGCACTTGTCACTCCCCGCGCAAACCGTGCCTTCCGCCAAGTTTGGTGATCTCGGAATCAAACAAAACAGTAAAAAATAACTTTCTTTTCCGAAGTCGGTGTCGAAAAACTGAAAATCCAATGGTTACGAAAGGCACCGACTTCGGAAAAGAAAGTTGTTTTTTGCTTTGTAGTTTTTTTTGTTCTGGATGTCGGTTTGATTTTTTTAACTAACCAAGAGCTGCATATGAAAAGAGAGACATCTAAATGTTTGTCAAGGAATAAACTTAGCAACACTTTAATTAATCAATTCGTTGTATTTAAAAAAAAAATATAATACTGAGTAAGATTGGTACTTTTAAATGTTTGGGCCTGGTAATACTAAATGTAAGATGGTGTTTTGCGGAGTTTTTGGCGGGTTTTGTTCTAGTGAAATTTACGGCTATTAAAATTATTTGCAAATTGATTCCTAGTGGAATAAAATTGGTGTAGTTTTGTTTCTCAACTGTATACGCAACTGGACAATATGTGAAATCATTGAGATCCTTTGGGGTATATTTAGCTAGCTGCCGGTATTACAAAGCATCGTCTGACTGCAGGATCATCTCATGCCTCTCCTTCATGAGATTGAGAGTAGGATCAGAGAGCTTATTGTTCCTATCTAAGCGGTGGGTCTTGAAGAACGAGACTTGAGGAGACTTGGGATTTGAGGATTATCGAGTCCTCCCCCTCTTCCTCTTCGAGTTCGGTGATCTTTTCGTCGGTCCGGAGTGTGCGCGTGTTGTACGTTGCCAGGGCCCAGGTCCAGTCGTCGGTATTTGTTGAGGTAGCCGGCTCTCGTCCAGGATTCTTTGCACCCCTTGCCATACCTTAACCACGACCGCTACCGTAGTTGAGGGTAGGCAGGCGGCCGGGCACTAGGGGCTATGTTTTATTTGTGCTAATCATGAGGAGTGCTTTGCAGGCGGGTTGGCGATCGCAGTATGATTGTTACAAATGCACAAAGAAAGCTGCTGCCCATTATCTGGTTTGGCCCTAATTCGCCTCTTACGACACCCACGGAAAACATGGGATGTTGAAATTCTTTACGCCCGACACCATACGGTGATGTAGATTCCAAAAAATACACACACATTTTATTAATTTATGTTTGTTTATGGTAGCGTAGTTAGGTAGCAAAAATATATCGGGATACTTACACTAACCTTTTTTACAATAAATTTTTTCCCGTGTTCTGTTTGGTCATGGTCACCTTATTAGAAAGAGACACACTACCAACGGGAGGCCTCTCGCTCGGACCGTTTTTTGCGCCATAGCGCACAGTCTAGTAGTAAGAAGTATAAGGTCTTTGGTCGCAGCCATTATCGCCCACCTCCAAAAGGGAGACGGTCTTGACGTAGAACGTCACTTTCGCAAAATGTCATCGTGAACGTCATTTTCTCAAAACGTCATTTACGCACAATGTCACTTTTGTAAAACGTCATTTTCGCAGAATGACATTCAAGGCATTTTTCTCAGGAGAGACCTAATACTAACACTATAGAATCGGCAGCCTAATTGTGTAAGTGAATTCGGCAAGGCAAAGGGTTCTACGTCAAGAGCTGACAACGTTCAACGAAATGTGACACCAATCTGGCCAAGGGGTATCATGTTATCCAGTTACTGGGTTGTGCAGGTTTGATAGGCAGTCGCTCCATGTAATATACTGGTGTCCAGCTGCATCTGGTTAAACTGGACCCGACACATTTGGTAAAAGACTAGGTAACACAGAAATATATACTGACAAATGTATCTCATTGTCTGCAGCCTCTCAGATATCGGAGTGCTCGAGGGAGTAAGCCGGATATCGAACCGAGGCGACAGGAAACGGGAGGACCTACAACCACTCATGCAGGAGACTAACTATAATTCTGACTAGCTGTAAGTTTACTTTGTACAATCTAGTTATAAGAAATTGCTTGGGGAAGGACGAGCCATTGATATCATTAATTAATTTCCTGGTTTCTGAAAGGTTTGCGTTAGTGCGTTTGTCCACCGCTGCCGTCACCGGGACGTCAACGAGAACGTGATGACGGCCGCTTGTCACCGCAAGCCCGTCACCTGAGCGCCGGTCGCCGTCAATTCGAATAAATCAGCGTGACCGCTAGAACTCGGCCCGGGATTGTGACAGGCCGATATCTTGTACCGGCAATACAAAATACGTTTAAACTTGTCCACCATACTGGGGCCGTGACGTCGCAACGCACCGGTTTTTGTATTCAAGATATTGTGTTTTGTATACCACCGAGATCGTTGCGGTGGACAAACGATCGCCGTCACCTCACCGTGATCTCGGGCAGAAAGAAAATCATTCACGTTGACGTCCCGGTGACAGAGGCGGTGGACAAACGCTCTAACACACTTGGAGAGACAGTCCATTACTTCATATTATGTCAGATGATTTTGTGTACTCATTAAGAATAATAATGCAAAAGATATCTAAAATGAAAGGGATTGTCATGATGAGTGTGGTAGGCGATTTGGGTGCTGTATTCTTAGTAGTCTCGTTGAAATATATATTGACTCCACTATTCATAGATATGGACCACAAATGAATTTGATTTGGCTTACAGAGACCAGGGGTCAGTATCATGTTTCTTGTATACCTTATTATTTTTAAAAGGCCTGTTTAATTTCGACCGTGATTTTTGCATTAAATGGCCAACTTTGACGTTCTATTTAGAGAAACTTAAAAGACTTCGACAACATTTACTTATTGTTTGGTGGAGCCCATACGGTCGTGGTGGTGGGATTATTACCTACATATTTAGAAAGCCAAAATTACGGATAGCGGGAAGCTCTTTTTAGATCTTGTGGATTGTATGAAGCAAAGCAGAGAAATACAGATAATTAATAATATTTCTTTAATGTTGATTTAGTTCATAGTTGTCTCGTATTTTAATTTATGTGTAGGATATCAAGAAAAAATATTATATTCGAAACCACTTTATTATTACTACCATATTGCTCAATCGAATGAACTGTAAATTACTCCTTACTACATGAAATTTACAACAGAATAAACGTAAGTTTATTATAAGAAAATGAAATAATATATTTTTGGAAATAGAAAAAACTTAATTACTACTCTTCTAAATGCTACAAAACACGATGCATCGGCCCGCGATCGTTCGGACTCAGTACCGCACACGCAATTTTGTGACAAGCCTTTTAAGTTCAGGTGACAACATTCTTATTGGTATTTATGGGGTCTCAATATTGATATTGCAAGACGACTAGATATAAATATAAAAATACAAAATAAGTAACTTGATTTAATATTATTACTTAACTTCTTGGAAAAGTAACTTTGAAACTTAATTTATATAATCATGGCATAATAATAATTTCTACTAAATGTGATATATTAACTATGGATGTACCTTCCCCAAGACAACGTTAATGCTAGTCCCTTTCTGATGGCATTCCGGTGCGTTACATTATATGTGCAATCAGCTGCAGAAAAAGAAGACTTCCCATTTAACAAAATTAATTTTAAGGGCAATCACCGAATCCATTCTTTTGTATAATTTTGTTTAGCTTTTAATATCTTTTTAATTTTATTTATAATATATTGAGTATGTTCTTAAAATTTATATTTATTTTTTTCCTTTTTTATTTTTTCACACTGAAGGTTTTTGTAGAGGTCGTTGTTGTCAGGAAAGTCACATCAATATAAGAACTATACAGCACAGTTTGCAGACCACAGACATAAATCTAACTAGATAACGCAAGTCACTCCATCTCTATGAAAACCAAGCGTGCCACTTTTTCACACACAATTTAAAAACAAATTTACTTACCAATGAAAGAAAACATTGCCAATGCCTCGGCCAAATTTTTCTATACAGTCTTTACAGCTCAATATATCGCATAAAGAGGCATTTTTCTAGATTTCGGTGGATTTTGGGTGCCGATAATGGTAAATGAAAAGCTCAAATTACGATCATTGATCGTAATTAAGTGTCATCTAGTTGGATTTATATCTGTGGTGCAGCCCTTCTTGCTCGGGACAACAGCCACAGACTGATCGAACGATTCAATTCATATCTATAGACATCTAGATTATTATGTATATAGAAAGGTGTTACGTCAATGCAGTGGCGAAGCATGCAACCTGCCGCCTATCTTTTGTAATAGGGATGATGACTAAAACATATTTTTAGTCCGTTAGTTAGATTTCCAAAAAATATTGGACACGTATTTTCTTTTGGCACGTTCACAAATATTGATGACGATACAGTGCTTTAAAATATCACATGACGTCATGCCTTGGTACACATTTTATATAGAAGTGACGTCACAAGCCCCCACTCCCGAACTTTGATGCGCTTTATCTTGGTGAATTTTGATTGATTTGAATAAGAAAAGATACGAGTCCAATAATTTTGATGATTTAATCAGCGGACTAAATAGACTTTGCTGTTTCGTACCCCGTCATCATCCCTATTCTATTCATGGTAAAAAGAAAATCTAATGCGGGTTACACACCTGCCGCAGGGGCAATCTAGGGCGGTCGCGGCAATATTGGAATTATCACAACACACATGCCGTTCAGTATTTGGGTATAGGTTGAGCTAAACACACGCGTTGAGAATATCACCAGAATTACCGAAAAATCAAAAGATCGGTGAAGTGAGTTTCTTTTCTGTAGTCACTTCTTTACTCCTTTTCCTTTTTTTGTTGTAGCACCGCAGAAAGAGCCAGGGCTAGACTTACCGATCTTTTGATTTGCGATCGCCGTGCGCCCTAGATTGCCCCTGCGGCAGGAGTGTGTGTAGCCCGCTTTAGCTATCCGGGGTGCTAAAATACGAAAATACATATTTTATAACTTAAAAAAATGCTTTGAATATATTTTCACTTTTTATTACTTTTCTTGACTAATCATAAAAATTGGGCGGGGGGGAATTTCCAAGATACCACGCTATTTCACTGCGTCCATTCCAACCTTTGCAATAACGAAGTAGGTAGGTATATCACAACTATTCTGCTGTAATCAAATACTTTAATAATGCAATTTTTGATGCAGTTAACATTGTGATATGTTTCGTTTGTAGACATTCAAGCGACTTTTGGTACTATCAATCAGCAAAGAGGATGTACTGAATACTTCACTGCCAATTTTGCCCGCTAGATGGCATAGGTTCTAGCCTGTCTAAAGATAGATTCATAGATTTTTCAGACAAACGTCAATTTTGTTTTTTTCTAAAATTATGTACATGTATTTTATAGAAAAAAAAGTAAAAAAAAAACAAAATTAAACTTTCGCAACGCTCATCATCACCCTTGCGTTATCAACATTCAAGTATCAACTGTCATTGAACGTACTCAGAAACGTTCATTTGATTTAGAGATTTAAGAATAATTTTCCTGGTCTGATGTACGTTCCAGTCCATTATTTCTTTAAGGTCATAGTTCAGTAATAAAACTATTACAGTAACATTAAAAAGCAAAGATTACGTAATTCGTCTGTAAATAAGAAGTAATCAAGAGTGTCTAGTCTAGGAAAGGGTATGATTTTTTTATTAATTGTACGACATCAAATGACATGCGTATGTTTCATAGAAATCGATATTTGTAATCCACATTTCATAGCACATCGCATCGAGGTCTCAAGAACACAACGGAGTCGGCAACGGGCATGTAAGTACCATAAAAGCTAATTTAAAAATAATCTGTATTAAAGTTTTGACAACTACATTGTGTATTAAGGGCGGTATGTAAGGAATTACGATCGAGGCTCTAGTAGAAGCCCGAAGTCGAAGACTGAGGGCTTTCTGAGTCGAGGTTCGTAATTCCCGTACCGCCCGTGATACACACAATGTTTTTCATCACATTTGCGAGTAATAATTATGAATTATAGCTTTAATACACAAGTCAGCACAGCTGTTATTACGAAATACGCGAACCTTTTTTTTTAAGCGGTTGGCGAATTTTTGCCCACACCACAGATTATACAGTGTTTCGTTCAGAAACTTTAAGGGCAAATACTTACGTAGGTATACAGCCATGACGGAGTGTAAAAAGAATTAAATAATTTCGACGTTTTCATACTATAACTATTAAAATCGATTATTAAGAACATTAGTTGAGTATTTAAGTAACATGTAGCGAGATTGCAAAGAAATTCCTGTTTAGATAACATTTTAAGACAATTTTTCAATTGCGTGTAAACTCCTTGCTTGAACTTGCATGACCTGTGTGCTATGCTGTAAATTAAAAAAATATTACTTACCGCCCTTGGGTTTAATGACAAACAAAAAAGCCCGAGGGTTTTATATGGGGCATTACGGCCAAGTTAACCTGTATGTTTTGATACTGTTTACGTGCAAGTGTGATGAAAATAAATGTTACTACTGTAGAAAAGAACTTTGATTTTTCAAACATTTGTTTTACATCTTCGTCTTATTCGTGGTCTTCATTGGTGAAGGTTAGTGGCCATTTTGGAAAGCTTGGCGGATTCACTGATGTCCTGCTTCCATGCCACTCTGTCTTCGGCTCTTGGTTCCTGTTATAACCTTGATTTCATCAGAGCGAGAAGGTGAACATCCGCTTAGTAGGTTTTGGTTTTTTAGTTGTCATATGTAGGTAAAAACTTATACAGGCAATATATTTCACTTAACACAGATCGCAATTAAGAATTGCGTCTACCTTAAATCTAAACATTGACTCAATATTACCACACTTAATACCAGAACTCTAGGAATACAGAAAAGTCTGATAAGTTTAGAAAGATTACTTAAGAAAATAAACTACAACATCTGAGGAAGACGTGAGATGAGAAGACTTTAATTACCACACTTAATACCAGAACTCTAAGAATACAGAAAAGTCTGATAAGTTAGAAAGATTACTTAAGAAAATAAACTACGACATCTGAGGAAGACGTGAGATGAGAAGACTTTAAGCGAAAATATAAGAATACTTATGAATACTATATCATTTACCACAAAGAAGGAATAACAGGTTACAGAGGAATAGGATGTACGAGGGTCATTCAATAAATACTTAGCCTACAAAAAGTAAACGAAAATTTTGGAAAAGTGGCAATTTATTTTTCAACATAGTCTCCTTTTAGTTCGATACACTTAGCCCAGCGATGCTCCAACTTTTTTAACCCGTCGGAAAAATAATTTTTGTCAAACTCTGCAAAATAGGCCTCCGTGGCGGCGATGACCTCCTCATTCGATCCATATCTATTCCCGGCGAGTGATTTTTTCAGATTAGGAAACAGAAAGAAGTCACAAGGGGCCAAATCTGGAGAATACGGTGGATGGGGCAATTCGTAGCGTAATTCGACCAATTTGGCCATGGCAGCGGCAGACGTGTGAACCGGTGCGTTGTCGTGGTGTACAGCACTTTTTTCTTCGCCAGATGGGGTCGTTTTTTCTTTAATTCGGCGTCGAATCGGCCCAATAAATCGGCATAGTCAAGCCCTGTAATTGTTTTACCCTTCTCGAGGTAATCGATGTAGATCACACCTTGTGAATCCCAGAAAACGGTGGCCATAACTTTTCCGGCCGATTTTACAGTTTTCGCCTTCTTTGGAGCACGTTCCCCGGTCTGGATCCATTGTTTTGATTGCTCCTTGGTCTCTGTTGTGTACCAGTGGATCCAGGTTTCATCGACGTTCACAAAACGACGCAAAAACTCCGCTGGATTCCGCTTAAACAGCGCCAAACACGTCTCCGATGTGGTCTCACGGTTGCGCTTGTTTTCTTGTGTGAGTAAACGCGGCACCCATCGCGCCGAAAGCTTTCTCATGCCGAGTTCCTCGTGAATAATATGATGCACTGTTCCTTCTGAAATGCCTACAGTCTTAGCTAGCTCCCGAACCTTCATTCGGCGATCTACCAATACGAAATCATGGATTTTTTTAATGTTTTCCTCCGTAGCAGCTGTTTTCGGTGCACCTGGACGTGGTTCATCAAAAACCGACGTACGGCCACGTGCAAACTCGTTGAACCAATTCTTGACGGTGGCCATCGATGGAGAAGAGTCACCGTACACAGCATCCAAGCGCTCTTTGATTTCGATGCGCGTTTTCCCTTCCAAAATTAGGAATCGAATCACCGAACGATATTGCTCTTTTTCCATTTTTGTAAAACTGATCTATACGTTCGCTTCCATAAGTTGTCAAATTAAAACAAATGAAGGGATTGGAATGAAAATTTGAAAAAAGAATTAAAAAAGAATGTGCTACACTGTGGTAAAACTCTTTTGAAACTACAGCGCCCTCTGGCGATGAGGCTAGGTACTTATTGAATGCACCTCGTAATATAAAAAGACTAAAAGAAGACAAACTGGAACTAACACGAATTGCCGACAAAATAGCGACACTAAACTACTAGAAGGTATGGACAGTCATTCAGGTATAGATACGCCCCTACCAAAAGAGCCATCTAAGGCAGTGTCCCACCACCAACGATCAGCGAGTAGCGAGTAAAGCTGGAAACTAAAAACGAATTGGCGAGCAGCGAGAAGCAAGTGTGTAGTTCCGATAGTTTTGTCGCTCGGCTATAAGCGAGTGTTCTTGTGCGACGGGCGATTACTCGCGTCACTCGCTCGGGGCAGCCGCACTGTAAGTAGAAATGACCACTGTTTGGTCTCTCGTCGTGAGTTCTGACCGTCAAGCAGGTAAACGAGCATCGCTAAGCTAGTGTAACTTTAACAGCTCTTGTCGCTGCGACAAACTTGTGGTGAGAAAGTAGGTGGTGGTAGTAGTGGACTAGTCGTGTAGGCTGGCAATGTGAACAGCCAGCGATCAACTATTACTATCTGTGTCTCTTTTATTGACACGGGATCTTATATCTTATGTGCCTTTCTTCAGCGAGAAAATAGTCAATAACTAATGGCTTACTCGTTGATGACTTCTATAACAACCTATCTGACATTATAAAGAAAAATTACAACAACAACTTCGTAGCCTGTATCAACATAAACAGGATTCAGCGATCCGACAACAACACCGCACACAACGCAACAATAGATTTAAAAATTAAACCACCCTATCACCAGGAATTATTGTCAAAGATCCGAAAGAAGTAGGTACTCGAGAAACGGAAGCAGTAACAGCCATAAGAAAGTCTTTTTACAAAAAAGATACAACCCACTTCCAAAATGAAAAATAACTTCAATTTCGGAATTCGGTGTCAAAAAATGAAGAGACAAAAACAAGAACACCGACTGCCGAAAGTCAACTTATTTTTCATTTTGTAGTGTTTTCATTTGGAAATCCGTTGTATTTATTTGTAAAAAATGTGTTTTATTTTTCTGTTTTTAGTTGTGGTACATACCTATCTATAATGCCCACAGTTATGCCAAAATAGATTAACAATGCGAATAACATGAAACTTGAACACAACCGATGAATTTGGTGTACCAGGGTGAACTGTACACATCTGCGTACCCCTTTAGAGCGTACCGGCGTGGATATAATGTTATGAAATTGTGTAAACAATAAACAGACATGCGATTGCAGCAATTCCGAGAGATTTGCCGTCATTTATTGAAGAGTTCTGTTGTATACAACCGAAGTTCTTCATAGATCTTGATCAAATTTTAATGGGACGGTCAGCAACAACATTCAAATAAAAAAAAAGAATCATCATAGTCGGTTCATCTAGTAAAAAGTTCTGAGGTAAGAAACAAAAAAAAACTATAGTTGAATTGAACCGCCTCCTTTTTCAAGTCGGTTAAAAAGAGGAAAGAAAAAAAGAAAATGAAAAGATAGGTAATACTAAAGAAACCTAAAGATAAAGTCCGCAACAAGACGAAAAAGAAAGTCTCAAGCGCATTCAAAAATATTACAAAAAACAATATTACAATCAATCACCTAATAACGACGGTTTTTCAATTTAGTCGTGAGTAAGGGATCTGAAAATTATATGAACAGACTGTCCAACACAAGTTGAGTTGGCGGTCGGGATTCGTGCTTTATCAAACAATATTACCACTTTTTCTCATGCCAAGGCATAGACATGTTCAAAGTTGGTCTTGTCCGCTTAAGATTTTCTATTGTTACCTGAATATGTGGTTCCACTTGGGTCAGTCGTTGTGTAAACTCAACAAAAAATTCGAAATTGAACAATCGACCAATCACATGGCGAAATGAAAAGACGCGCTGTGGATTTCCGTCTAAGTAATTGGACCGGTAGCACCGTGTGGTGTCGGCAAAGAATAGCACTACCCCACCACTTCCCGCGGGTGTCATAAAAGGCGACTAAGGTATTTCCTGGAGGACTGCACTGTTATCTAAGGACGATATTAAACTAACAACTAGCCAATTATAACAGCGGCCATCCATACTGCTTAATGATTACCTACGGCGTTTCCGTCACTTTTTACTGCGTCATTTTAATCGATGGCTTTCATTATTAATTTGTCGTTCCAATGTGATGTCATTTTTGAACTATAAATACGTACAAAGTGTGTCTAGCTCGAATTGCGACGAATTAATGTTCGATAGGTATGATTTACATGATTGAATTATCAAGAACGCTTTTAACGCTACGCATGCCATTTGCTTGTCGGTTTACTTATAAGATTATTATATCCGATGTGTGTTTGTATTGTCCAAGTACATAATAATAATGGACCAAAGTAAAATTCGCTAGACTACTTTTAATAGGGAACGTAAATTCATTCATTCAACCTACACATGAACACTTTCAAAAGCAAATCAGAACAGAAACGAATAATATAAGTTGAAAACATAGTGAAGCGTTTTCATTATATTTTCAACTTGTTTTTCGTTTCTGTTCTGATTTGCTTTAGAAAGTGTTCATGTGTAGGTTCTTTTATCTTTAAAGTCACTCCAAAATGTGTGTGTGTTACCTTACGTGTTGTACATATATTTCCTAGGTCCAGTTACTAACATTTTGTACAGTTACTAAATAAATGAGAATGTGCTCTATGCACTTAAGAAGTTGCTGATTACAATAAAAAAAAATATCCTTGTTTGATGTGTGACGTCTGTGCAGTACTGCGCCCTTATTTATAAGTTACGGATTGTACGATGTTTTCCGAATTGAAGAAGCACACAATGTGTTGTTTTTTTTTTGGTGGTAGAAGTTTGGAATAAACACAATAGATACATTCGCCGAACCGATATATACTCGATATTTTTGAAAATGAGAGTCTCCATTGTGGGTCTGTTAACTGGAGGTCTTAAATTATTTTTGCTCTTTCGCAAACAAAGCGATAATTTTGCAGCTTCGTCGTGGTGACAGCGGGGTCCTGCAGGCTTCTGAACAAATTAAACACGACGACTGCTTATTCCCACTGCAGGTCGCTTTGTTTTGGACTGGATTCAATACCTAAATGTCTTACTTCTAATGTTGTATGTTTTAGTGTTTGACTAATAATATGACACCAAATTGAAATAATTAATACAATAATAATGATAATTAGTTTAAGCACTGAATTGTTGCTTAGATAGGGTCTTTTGTTACGTCAATAGGTTATACCTATTTTGTAGATGAACACCAACCTATTTAGATATAAGATTTGCATTTGTGTATCATAAATTGTACAAAATAAAGTGATAATGATATTTTCTTGTTTCATTGAAAGCCTCTCTATAAGTAGGTTATCCATGATACTTTTGTAAGCGCTGTAACATCTCACAAGTCCTTAGACATCCCTCTCGCACGACCTAGCTATCCCTCTCACACGAACTAGACAGCCACCACATATACGAAGTAGACACTCCACGTACGAGGGGGGGCAGGAGGGGTCTAGCCCCTCATACGAATTACACCGCTCACACACGAACTAGACACCAAACACGATCTAGATACCGAACAACACACGATCTAGACACCCCGGACACGATCTAGACACCCACACATGAACTAGATACCCCACACGTGAACTAGACACCCCACACAATATAGTCGTTCCAAACACATCTAAAACCCCACACACGAACGAGTCACCCCACACACGAACTAGACACCCCACACAATATAGTCGTTCCAAACACATCTAAAACACCACACACTAACTAGACACCCCGCAAACGAAATAGACACCATTCACACGGTCTAGATTCCCCAGACACGAAATAGACACCAATCACACGAATAAGACAAACCAAACGAACTAGACACCAATCACATGATCTAGACACCCCACATACGAACTAGACACCACTCACACGATTTAAACATCCCACACACGAACTAGACACCACTCAAACGATCTAGATACCCCACACATGAATTAGACGCCACTCACGCACGATCTAGACCTAGCAACCTTGACACCAACGGGTGTGACACTGAGGATACACGATCGAGATATGAGAGACATAAACTACTATCTAGATGCAATTGACACGTAAGCAAATGTCTATCAACAAAAAAAGTCAGTGTCAGGACCAGGACCTACCGGGATCTTAGCAAACACTGATCCCGGATTTCTGAGTGAGTAAGTATAAGTTACCATGTTTTCAGATTGGCAGTCTGAAAATTTCACCACAAATAAATAAATGTAAGTAGGTATGTAATATGTATGTAGAGACATGGTACTTTAGTAATTCGGAAAAATAAAGATATTCTAAGGTTAAATTAATTTACTTATTTTGGCTTTTTACTATAATTTCACGATATGAAGTTAACAAAATGATACAGATGCTTTTACCGGCGTCATAGGACACAGATGCAGGAACAAAAAGTGCAAATATAGAATCACAGAAGTCGCTGTAGCAAAAAGATCTTATTTTTCAATCTCATACATAAAATTATGTACCTATACTAACAATAACGGAAGGACTGGCTCGCAATAACACAAGGCAGACGGCACAAGTGAGAAAGGGAGATAGAAGACTGCCTATAAGCTGTGGGTCTTAACCGTAGATTAGATCTAGAGATACCTACGGTCGATTTATGAATTTGAGTACTTATTTGGCGTTATGAGCGTGTCAAACCGTAAGTTCGAAATTTTTACAGGGTTATTTATTTAATTAGACTTCATGCACAAAAGGTTTAAAGGCGGACTTAGTGCCATAAGCATTCTCTACCAGTCAACCAAGGGTGATGAAGAGATAACATTGCAGGTACATTGTCTATACTAATAATAATATTATAAAGAGGTAAAGTTTGTGGGTTTGTGAGTTTGTGACGTTGTAAGGGGTAATCTCTGGATCTACTGAACCGATTTTGAAAATTCTTTCACCAGTAGAAAGCTACATTATTCCTGAGTGTCATAGGCTATAATAAATTTTCAAAAAAATTTAGAGATCCTTATGAAAATTGCAATAATGTAACCCAAGGTAGGAAAATGTTTCCTATAAAATTCATTCTTTGGCGTGCGCTGAGAAAAACATTGATGATAGATAAAAATAGTAGGTAAGTAACCCTACTTACCTAGGCAGGGTAGGCAAAGTAGGCAGGGCAGGTAGGGTAGGCAGGCTAGGCTGGCTAGGCAGGGTAAGCATGGTAGGCATGGTAGGCGGGATTGGCCGGGTAGGCAGGAAAGGCATGGTTGGCAGGGTAGGTAGAGTAGGCAGGGTAGACAGAGTAGGCAGGATAGGCAGGGTAGGAAGGATAGGCAGGGTAGGCGCGGCAGGCAGGGTAAGCAGGGCAGGCAGGGTAGGCAGGGTAGGCATGGTAGGCAGGGTAGGCTTGGTAGGCAGCGTAGGCAGGGTAGGCAGGGTTGGCAGGGCAGGCAGGGTAGGCCTGGTAGGCAGGTTTAGCAGGATAGACAGGGTAGGCATGGTAGGCATGGTAGGCAGGGTAGGCAGGGTAGGCATGGCAGTCAGGGTTGGCAGAGAAAGCAGGATAGGCAGGGAAGGCAGGGTAGGCATGGTTGGCATGGTAGGCAGGGTAGGTAGGTAGATAGCCAGTTGACGGGAGCGAAGCCCCGGGGGTCAGCTAGTTAAATAATACAAATAGAACCAGTTATTATATTACATACTAAAATAGGTAAAATACACGTACATAAATATTGAAAGTAATATATACTTATAAATTTATATATAAAGTAACAGAAAAGAAGAAAGTGAGATGACTCTGCTTAGTTGTTTTGAAAGTAAATCCGCAATTTCCGCTTGAATGCATACTGACTGGTGGCCGTGCTGATCTCGGGAGGAAGCACGTTCCAAAGAAGAATGGACTGTATACGAAAGGAGGAGTGAACAAAATCAGTCGAATGAAACGGACAGAGTAAGAGGAGATTATTAGAAGAACGCAGATTACGAGCATGTGAAGAACAAGGAAAGAAAAAAAAGAAGATACTGAAGAGAAGAAGATATTGAAAGTTAGATATAAGATAGGAAGGAGGGGTGGGAGAATTGAGTAGGGAGAAAAGTGTGGTCAAAGCTCGTAAACATCTCTTCTGGCGAATGGGCAGCCATTTTAACTCAGACCTGTATTTCGACGACACATGGTCATATTTTCTGAGGTTAAATATAAATCTGATACAGTTGTTCAAGACCCTATGTAGATTATCAAGCAAAACCGCGTTCAAGTCAAAAGGTTAAGTACAGTTTGACAAATACTCAACTTCAAATGATTTATTCAGAAATCGGGGGTTAATTATCGGATTATTTTAGACAAGTGAGATTATAAACTCTTGATAAATTGTGGACAGAACAAAACTTTAATACTTTATAGTCTGTGTGTAGTAGATGCTCCTGTCTGATAGGTCGGAATCAACACGTAAGTGTAAGTGCTGGATCTACACCGACTAATTGGGGCAAGTTCTTAATTTAACGAGTCACAGAAAATCAGATAGATTGTAGAAATGTGCACTGATAGGTCGCGAGATTATGTTTTTTCACAATTTATTGAGATTTAATAATCCGGTGATAGATACAAGCATCTTTTCTCATCACTGACGGGACAATAAATAGCCCAAATGTTTTGGGCGAAAATAACATAATATTTTTAGTCTGTAAACTTATGACATCGTTTAAATAAATAAACAAACATGTTGGTCGTTTACTAAAAGATGCGAAACATTTACTACACGTATCTATCTGAAGCGGCTGAGACAACATTATATCTTTATATAAATTAAATGTTAAATAGCAAATAACACGTGAATTTATTTGCGAAATTAATTTATAAATCAGTAGAATGATGTCAGAATTAGTCTCCAAGTCTTTTCCCAACTACTACTACCAACGGGCAGCTTCCAAATAAGGTGATTAATAAGGCATTAAAATAAAATTGTAATACAGCTCTTAATTATACAATATTACTATGACTGCCTCGCCGGTCTAGTGGTTGCAAGCATTCCTAAGTGGTTCAAAGTGACCTTGACCCGTCGCAAGGGGGCCAATGGTGCCATACACGGGGTCGTCTGGCACCCATGTGCTGGTTTGGTCCCTGGGGTGGTTATGACAGTGTGTTCTGGTGCGCTGGTGCTGGGGGTAGTCCCCAGAGGAGGGTCTGGAGACGGACAGCCGCGGCGGGTTCGCGGTGAGTGCTAACGCGTGCCCGTGTTCCTGCCATAAGCGGCGAAGGAGGACACCGTGGAGTTTTTGTGGGTTAGAGTCCCACACAACTGCGCTATCTCCCCGTGGTAACGCAGTATGCATGAGCATTTCTCCAGGCTAAAAGGTGGTTCAAAGTGCAATTAAGTTTATCTTTATATTTCTGATGCGACTCTCAGCAGCAGACCAGAGTCTGCATTAAATGAAGGTCAAAACTGTTTCTATACGTATTATAATGGATTTATTTAATTGTAACCAGCAGATGAGTTACACGCTGGCATACCGCCAGGAGTAAGCACTGTGGATGCATGCTTACTACTGCGCCTGCGGTAACACCACGGTCACACACTGGCTTTTTCTTTTTTCCGACTGCGCGACGCCAAGGAGGGTAATGTATTTATCAGTCTATGTTGTTAAACGCGTTGACCGATTTTGATGATTCTTACGTCAATCGATCGACATCACTGGGTACATTAAAATTGAAAATAAGAAAACCGGCCAAGTGCGAGTCGGACTCGCGCACGAAGGGTTCCCTACCATTATCGCAAAAAAACGGCAATAATATCACGTTTATTGTATGGGAGCACCTCTTAAATATTTATGTTATTCTTTTTTAGTATATGTTGTTATAGCGGCAATAGAAATACATCATCTGTGAAAATTTCATAGGTTCATGAGATACAGCCTGGTGACAGACAGACAGACAGACGGACCGCGGAGTCATAGCAAATGGGGTTCCGTTTTTACCCTTTGGGTACGGAACCCTAAAAAAATGGCAGCTGTTGGGCGCCATATTAAGGGAAAGCCAATTTTAATTTTCTTCCCGGCGTTTCGTGTAGGTATATAAAACACTTATATGTTTATAAGTAATCAATTATTAATATATATTTTCTCAAAACTTTTAACCTAGCCGTTACTAAGCAGGAAAGTAATGATTTTACGACACTAAAGCGGTGCTCTTAACTATGAACATGGCCTAACTTCCCGTGGAACCGGACTAGCGAAACGACCGTCATAAATAAAACCGCCCTTTATTGCTGACATTAGTAAACACACTGATACCCGAAACGTTGTATGTTGTAAACATCTTTACGTCAGTTGTCGTAACGATTTAAAACTAAAACGAGCCATACAATTGTAACCGATTTACGTGGTACTTGTGTGGAAACTAAGATTTCTTCGGTAGATTTGAATGAAGTGAATTTAAACGCCTTTTAAGCTGAACTGGAAACTTGGGGATTGGCTTACCAAGAGAAAGGTCTACGCTTAGCTGTGGGTGAAGTAAGGCTGCGGAATTTGATGCATAACTATAGCATAAATACAGCAAAACTATTTTCTTAATGTCCCTTGGCGATCATCGACTTTAGCAGTTTTCCTACCATTTTTTAAATAAATTACATGTTAAGTTAGTTCGAAGTTAATTGAGAGCATCCGGTCTGAACCAAGTGCAAAGGGCAACTGATAGAAATCTGACGACTGACGAAACACGAAGTTTGCCGAGGGATAATAAGAAAATAGTTGTACTGTACTTAGTTTGTTACGGAGAAATACGAACAAAAACTCCATTCTTGCCAATTGCCATCTCTTTTCAAAACTTACTTCCTTGGGTACAAAATTCAGCAAAGCTTTTCATACTACCTATTTGTTGTCGCGGCCATTAAAACCTAATGTGTGCGGCGCAAGATGGCAGGTTGGCCATTATATGTCGACGTTTCATATACACAGGTGATCTGTGCCGTCCATGAGAATCCAATGGGTTCACGGACTGAGGTTGGTAAGGTAAAAACTACCCTTGCTACCTACATTACCAATTTTTATTTCCAGGATCATTCTTCCGCGGCGAATGTTAACACCGCTATTCAGAAAATGACGTCAAATGCACAATGTCACCTATCGATAATGGAGTTTAACTGTCCGAATATCTGAATATGGTTATCCATTTTCATTATTTACACCTATTAATGAAACTGTGATTAAATTTAGTTTTATTAGAACTCAATCGAGGTGGCGACCAGCTCTTGGATTATTAGGTACGGTTGGTTACAATTAGACGATTAAACTTTCTATAAATTAAACATACAAATCTGGAGACAAGATAGTAATGATATTGCGTACTCTTAGCTCTTGGTGGTACATATTAAAATATCTACGGTTAAAATGTCACTGTTCAAAACATTGAAAATTTAAATATCGAATGACCATTTAACCGAAAATTAAAATAACGAAAGTTTATAATGTCGAATGGTTAGTTAAATCGGACGTAGGTTACGTCCATTATACTAAAATCTAATAATCTACAAAAGTGACATCGAAAGTACAGAGTCTCGAATGCCCCAAATATCGAAGTACAGAGTATCGAATGTCCAAAATATCGATATTTATTATGTATTACACAGGGCAATTTGATATTTCGGATATTGCGAAAACCCGCATAATAAGAAAATGGTGAAAAAAATCTGCGAGCAACTTGGAAGTAGCGCTCGCCGGCCGCTACCGCGACACCGCTCGCTTCGCTCGCTCGGCTCACGCGCAGTTGGTCAAAGTTCTAACCTAACCTAACCTATTTCACCCGATCAAAATAACGAATCATACCTACAATCTGCCTGCGACTAGATAATGAGACAATAGTGACAACATTCTGCGGCAGATTGCAGGTGAATGATTCGTCATTTTGTACTGGGTGAAATAGGTTAGGTTAGAACTGTGACCAACCGCGAGCGGTGCCGCGGCAGCGGCCGGCGAGCGCTTGAAAACTACTAATCCGTTTTCCGACATGATAATATTCGCTAAACAATACGTTAAATGTTTGCAGTTGAGGACATACTAATGACTAATATCAATGCGTTGGCAGAGTGTGATAATTTCAAACCTACCTACATTTTTTACACTGATACCACATATATAATTTTTTTTTCGATATTCTAACGAGTAGGTATTTTTAACGTAAATATAAACTTAGGTGTTTTAAATGTTGAACATAGGTATAATGACTATCGACATTTTGAATCAGTCGATATTTTAATCAGTAGGCATTCTAATCTTAGACATTTTATGCTTAGATGCTCAGATCAAATAAAAAGTCAAGATGGAACGTTGCAAACAACAAAGTGAAGCCGGTTCAAAGTAAGCCTTGCCGTATAAATACACAATTATACGCGCACACGTATAACGAAACTACCCCTTAGCTTGTCAGTTGAGCTTTATTATTTGATCTGTAAGCTCGAAGGACAAGCTAAGGCGTAATTTCGTTGTTAGTGACTGCGTGTAATTGTGTATTTGTACGGCAAGGCTTACTTTGAACCGGCTTCACTTTGTTGTTTGCAACGTTCCATCTTGACTTTTTATTTGATCTGAGCTTAGATGTAACAATTTTCGATATTTTGATACAATCGTTATTTAAATTTTCGATGTTTTCATTTTATCCGTAGGTATTTTAATCTTCGATATTCTAATATGTACCCCTCTTGGTACCTGTAAATTGCCGTTGGCCAAAGCTATCATGTATGCGTACGTTCTAAGTAGATATTTAAAAAATTAAAAAAAAAAAAACAGATTTTGTGTAGAAAGATCTCAGTAACGTCTGGGGCAATCTTCATCTGGGGTAAGCAGCTTTGAAAAGAGTGGAGAGAAGTTACCTACCTATTTAAATGTATAATGAAAGTATAAAGCTCGCCAAACTTCTGGGCCGCCCTGAATTTGGCTTTCCGATGCGCAAGGCACGAACCGGTGCTGTTTTTGTATGAGGTTTACTCTGCGCAGCCATTGTAGCCAACTTTAGGGTGGCCAAGAAGTTTGGCGAGAACTATATATCTGAACTATCGGCCGATATAAAGTTTGTGTTTGCGATGGCTCTAAGGCTCTAACTGAGACATTATCAGGCTGCCTATGGATGGAGGCGTCTAGGGGCGTGCCCGATAACGCTTTATCAATAAAGTAATCACTTTGGGGCGTCTCCTACAAACGTAGCTATGTACTTAACGACCTATCCATAGAAAGACCTATCTATAGGAAGGCACTAGCCTGTCGAGGAAATGCATGCTCGAGCTTTGTTTTTTGTAAGCTATAAAGAATAATAGGTGGATGGGACTGATTGTAGATAACGCTATATGGCTATATAGAGATAACGCTATATGGCTATATAGGTCGCTGGGTCGGCAAACAATGTCAAAAGAGTGTTTTAAATGCTAGGTAGGTACTGTGAAGGTTTGCCTTCTGGAAGGCTAAAAAGACTATGGTTCTGGCTGAATAAATCCTTTACTAGTTTAAAAAGTACGCTTGTCATTGACTGCGATCCCTACAGTACCTTCATAAAGTTTCATTGGTCGCCCACACATCCTATCGGTGTTCACTGCTGACTGACTTCATAAGGATCTCCAACGTTGGGCAGTCGATTTATTGTAATAAGTTCGCTGTTAGTGGCCGACTGAACTGGCTTTTGTGTGTGCAGTGGCAGTAGCCAGATGTTACGGGTTCGAATCCCACTCGTGTTAGTTGTTTTTAAATCTCTTTGTTGAGAAAATGATGCTTTACCTTAGGTACAAAATTATTTATTAAAAATCTTTTTTTAACAAGCTTTTTTCGTATTCTTCTGAGCAAATCATTTCATTTGATACCCATATCATGGCAGTGCACAAAAAATTTAACTAGTCCGCCATATTGGATTTAGAATGACGTCACTTAGCTAACCATGCATTGTCATCCAAACTAAACGTGTATGCAAAATTTCATCTTAATCGGTGGTGGATAACTGCTTTAAAATTCAGCTGCAAGATTTGACCCGACACATACATTGCAAGTTAAATAAAAGCTTGTATTAAAAAAAATTGGGTTCGGTCTGTTTGTGCTGTAACCTTTAAAGATTTCGCAAACCAGCGCAACAATGTTAATAAGAATCGACGACCATTTTTTACAGAAATTGTTTTACGAGTCGAGAACAAAATCTAAGCAAAAACATAGCCACGTTGTCGCGTCGTATCTTTGTTGCTTTTTCACGTTGGCCTGTCTACGGGACCCCAATTATATAAAATCCATGTAAATGGCTTGTAAATAAAACCTTAACGTTATTTTAACAACGATAATTCAGTAATACACAAATGTCTTGAAGCGTTGTCTCAATTTTGATACTGTCGCTTAATTCCACACACCCTTGGACGGATCCGTAATCGTACTGAGGACGCCGTGCGCTTTCAGTGTTACCAGCGCAATTAATTCACTTTTTACACTGACAGCGCGCCATTAAAACAATCATAAAGAGAAAAGGAAACATTTCTGAATTTTGCAGCATTTGTTGACGCAGTGGTTAAGGCCTCGTCTTTCATGCTTGAGATGGTGGGTTCAAATCTGGGCTAGTACAAATGCGTTTTTTTATTTCTTTTGATTACTCATCATTATGATTAACTATTACTACTTAAAGTATCTTAAAATGCCAAAAAACTACAGCTGATCAAATAGATTCATTCGAGATAAGCAAACATAATTTCTGGGTCCGTCCCATAAAAATAATGTTTAAAATTATGAGTTCCCTTTCAGGTATGTATGGCCTTGCTTCGTTTACACCCTGTTGAAACATTTCTGACATATACCGTGCTTCTGGCGAACAGTCTGCTGCTCCTGTATACAGAAGGAATACATAAACTTCCTTACCTTATAGGTGCTGGACAGACTGCTTGTAGGACAGCTTGATAAACATCTAAAAATAAACGACGCTCAATTCGGGTTTCGGCCCGGTTTATCTACAGAGAGTGCTATACTTGGCCTGAAGCAGACTGTGCAGTACTATACAGCAAGAAAGACACCAGTATTTGCATGTTACCTAGATTTGTCAAAAGCATTTGACCTAGTATCATATGATGTACTCAAGGGCAAACTGCAGCATGAGACAGATGTGCCACGGGAAGTAATATATTTGTTTAAAGTCTGGTACTCTAATCAACAGAACCGTGTTAGATGGGCAAACTCCTTTTCGGCTGAATACAGGCTTGAATGTGGGGTGAGGCAGGGGGGGCTGTCCTCGCCCGCGTTGTTTAATCTGTACATGAATAATCTGATCGATGAGCTTAACAGTACTGGAATCGGTTGTCATATTGATGGTGTATGCATTAATAATATAAGTTATGCGGACGATATGGTGCTGCTGAGCCCATCGATCAGGGCATTAAGGAAACTGAATAACGTGTGTGAATCGTACGCTGCGACCCATGGGCTCAAATAGAATGCAGCAAAGAGCGAATTGATGGTACTTAAAGCAGCCAGTAAACGCTACAGCACAATTCCACCAGTTGTGCTGGGCGGCAGACCTCTAAAAGGAGTTGCAAATTTTAAATATCTGGGTCATTGGGTCTCAGACGACTTGAAAGATAACGTTGATGTAGAACGGGAGCGCAGGTCGCTGGCTGTTCGATGTGGGATGTTGGCCCGCAGATTTGCACGTTGTACGGCTCAGGTTAAGGTGACGCTTTTCAAAGCCTACTGCCAATCCTTTTACACGTGCAGCCTGTGGGTGAACTTTACGCAGAGGGCATATGGTGGCCTGCGCACACAATATAACAACACGTTCCGGGTGTTGATGGGGCTGCCGCATTTTTGTAGTACGTCCAGCATGTTTGCCGACGCGGATTTTGATAGTTTTGCGGCCATCATGCGCAAGAGATGCGCATCTCTGCTACGCCGTGTTCGCGCAAGCCCCAACACCATTCTTAGAACGTTGGCTGATAGGTGGGACTATCCGATCTTGGGGCGTTCGACATTCCCCAGGATCGGCGTGCCTCGCACAGCGTAGAATAAATGTAGAATAAATGTTACTAACACTATTTTATAAATTTACATTATTTGCTGAAATAAATGTTTTTAATTTAATTTATAGGCATACGGAATTGATGTTATGTATTTAATTTTTATTTTAAATTGTAAGCCGTATAAAATCTCTGCAAATAATGCAGTAAGTACTTTTGTACTATAAATAGCGTTCGAAAGACTGTAGGCTACCACTGCACTCTAGTGATATCGGCCATGACTAATAAGTTGTAGGTCGTGGGTTCAAACCCAGGCAGACGCATTACTTTGTGTAAATTATTTCACCACCACTGCTCTCAAAACATCGTGAATTTAGGACGAAAACATCGTGAGGAAACCGGCGTGTCCTAGAAACAAAAATTCGAATACATGTGACAGCCACCCCGCATTGGCCCCGCGTGGTGGATTACGGCCCATTCCCTCTCACAGAGAGGAGGCTTGTGCCCTAGCAGTGGGAACATTAAAAAGGCTGATGCTGCTGCATCATCATGATGACATACTGAAGTTTATGATATCGGGATTCTGCAGCCTAATTGCCTAGTCGACGGCACGAACTGCGTGGGGTTCAAATGCATGCTATCTCATCCGACAACACGTGCGAAAGAGATAGATGCTGTGATGAGCAGTAAGAAGCTAGTTCGCGTACGAATACACACTTTTGCAAATTTGTAGCGAAATGGATGATGATATAGGACAAAAACGAGCGCACAAAATTTTATAAACAGACCTTTGGGAGTCAGGGTATCATGAAAGCCTCTGATCTTATCTTGTTCTTAAGGTTCTCCTAGTCAACGGCACGAACTATTTTGTGCGCGGCGTTAAAATGCATGCTGTCTCATCCGACAACACGTGCGAAAGAGATTGATGAGCAGTAAGAAAGCTAGTTCTCGTACGAATTACCACTTTTGCAAATTTGTAGCGAAATGGATGATAATTTAGGACGAAAACGAGCGCGCGATATTTTATGAACAGACCTTTGGGAGTCTACATATCATGAAAAAACTACTAAATGTATATTTCCAAAATAAAATTATTTGCATTGTTGAATTACTAATCTATCCCTGTATGGAGGCCGTTTTGCAATTTTCCTTCTTCTTATGGTATTTATTTGCGCCCAAAGATGCGTTAAAATTAGTGTTGAAACATGGAACTTTCCACGCTCGTAACTTTCAAATGTTGAATACAGACCTTTGGATCACAAGCCAAGAGGCAACACACGGATAACACTGGTGCCCATGAGCAATGTTGCGACTCCTGTATCCTACATGGTCTATACCCGCGAAACCGCGATACGCGACAGCGGTAACTAGGGGTTTATTTTTTGGGATACCGATTCCCGTAGGTATAGGTGGAAAGTGATAGTCCTACAAGCCTACATACACAAACAAAGGCACGGGCGATTCACAGTACCGCGGATCGCGAACGTAATTTCGAATAACGATTGGTTGACTGTAAATCAATTTCAACAAGATCAAATCAAGACCAACGTTTACGTCTCGCGATATCAATGACAATTTTCAAGTTGTAAGCTGTGTAACCTTAATCTCGAATATCGTCCCGTGCGGCTATTATTGTCTAGTCACGAGCTCCTATATGTAAGTACATAGCATAGGTCTGTAAATTCAGATAACGCAAGCCTTAACAATTCGCTATTAAATATGATATTATTGCTCACTACAATTAAATTCTTGCACGAACAGTATAATAATAAAATTGTCATTAAAACATAACACCGCTGTGTTTATAACAATTGAGTACTCGTAAAAGCATATTACGTTTTGGTTAATATGCCGCCTGGACGGATTTGGAAAATCTTCTTGTGTTTGAAATGGTATAATTCCCAGGTCAGGATCTGATGATGGGATCCCATGGAAATCAAGGAACTCCTCAAATATTATACATACATATATAATATGATTTTATTGTATGTTTAATTTGTATGACATTTAATTTGTATCACTCTTTATTTTTATGACATTTTATGATTTTACTGTACTTTTTCGTCAATTGTTATTTTATTTATCTTGCTTTTGCAAGACATTTTATGATTTTATTTTAGTTTTCTTTGACTAGAAAGACGTGAACAGATTGACGCGCTTCAACTAGCGGATGCCTCGCGGTTTCAACCGCGTAGTTCCCATTCCCGTGGGAATTCAGGGATAAAAAGTAACCTATGTCACCCGGGGATAGTGTAGCTTTCCAATGGTGAAAGAATTTTTGATATCGGTCCAGTAGTTTTTAAGTTTATTCGTTACATACAAACAAACAAAAATAAATCTTTCCTCTTTTTAATATTAATATAGATTTAGATAAGTTGCTGCGGGAGGAAGCCATACCTGAAGAATGGAGCAATAGTTCGCAGGTGCCCATCTTTAAAAACAAAGGTCACGTGCTGGAGTGCGCGAATAAAGCTAATGTCACATTATTAACGCTTGGGAGAAAGTTATTGATAGGCGCCTGAGAGAGGAGAGTGAGATATCGCAGAACAGGTATACATTTTCGCAATCCGCCAGTGGTGCGAGAAATATAGAGCTGCAGATAAAAACTTGCACATGGTGTTCATTGACCTCAGAAAGGCATACGACTGGGTTCCTCGTTAGGTTTTGTGTGCCTGGCAAGTATGAAGAGTTGATCCGAGCAATGTACAGTCGATGCAGTACCCAAGTTCGGTCTACAGTGGGCAATACTGACAGCTTCCAGTGTGGCAGTCGGCACCCTGGTGTATGCTGTTTGCCGATGACATTGTGCTGGTTGCCGAGAGTGGCCTAGAGGTCCAGAGCAGATTGGAGGTGTGGTGGCACATGCCCCACACTAGGAATTTCTACCTGTATCTTGGGTGCGCTAACAAACATATAAACTCACATACACAACACCCAGAGCCGGAACAACTATTTGAAGGTCATACAAATATTTGTTCCGTGCGGTAATCGAACCCGCGACACGCAGCGCAGCAGTCAATCGCTCAACCACTGCGACAAAGAGTGGAGAGTATTGGACTTTTAAGACTTAAAAGTCTCAGACAAAACATTTCAGGCCAACGCTCTCCGCGTTGGAAATTGAAATTTTAAGGCTTAGCACGCACTGCGATTTTTATTCGCGCGAATTTTTTTCCGCGCGTTCTGTGGCCTATGGAGTTGTATGAAGCTGCACGCACTGCGGAAAAAAAAATCGCGCTCAAATAGTACAAAAAAATTCGCGCGGAAAATAATTCGCGCGAATCAAAATCGCTGTGCGTGCTATGCCTAACAGAAGCAAAACTGAATACTTGTTTTGCGATTTTGGCGGTCTCTCCACGGAACTGGAGAGACCGCCAAAATCGCAAAACAAGTATAGCACATAGCACTCGCAGGAACGCCCATACCGATCTGCTCCGATTTCCGGTACCTATGGTCGCTTGTCTAAAGCGAGTTAGACCGAGACGTAATGCACCGGATCAACTCTGGATTGATGAAATGGCGACAGGTCACTAGAACAACTTGCGACCCATGGATGCCCCTCAAGTTATAGGGGAAAATCTACAAGTCCGTGATTAGACCTGTCATACTGTATGGATCAGAATGTTGGACTGTGAAAAAGTTGGATGAAAAGAGATTGCATGTAGCAGAGATGAGAATGTTGAGATGGATGTGCGGCGTGCATGACGAGATTGGATAAAGTGAGAAATGAGTATATTAGAAGAAGTTGAAAATGGCGCCAGTGACAGAAAAGTTGAAAGGAAACCGTTTGTTCTGGAATGGTCATGAGAAACTTATGTTACTAAAAGAGTTATGAATATAAATGTGGATGGATGGAGAGGGAGGGGAAGGCCAAAGAAAAGATGGATGGACTGTGTGAGAGTGATATGAAAGAAAAGGGAGTCAGTGATAGTGTGACAGGGGAGAGAACGGTATGAAAGATAAAAACGTGTTGCGCCGACACCAAGTGACATGGAATGAGGATGATAATTGTATGTTTCTTTGACTTATTATTTATTTTATTAATCTTGATTTTATGATTTGATTGTACTTATTTGTCATTTTTTTTTTGGTTTGTCTGCCATTATTTTATTACTACTATGTAACGGCACAGTACATGTGTGAGTACTTTTAATACTTTGTACCTGTACGTAGTATAGTATGTAGTGATTCTGGGTGCATTGTCCTCACACATATAAATTTATTAATTCTTCTCCATAACAAGCTACTTTCCGAATGCACGGTAGAATCAATTTTTATTCCTTGTAAATTTTAATGTAACTAACGTTCAAAAGTGCCGCTTTGTGGCCTAGTTGAAATAAAATATCTTTGTCTTTGTCTTTGTCCTGCTCTATTTCCGAGAGAGTGACCGGCAGTCCCAGGGTGGTGTCGGCTTTATCGTCCACAAGTCCCTTGTGAACAACGTGGTTTGACGATTTCCAGCCTCCCGAACAAGCCGGATTCCGTAAAGGTTTCAGCACCGTAGACCACATACATACGCTGCGGCAGGTTATACAGAAGACCGAAGAGTACAACCTGCCTCTCTGTTTAGCGTTTGTGGACTACGAGAAAGCCTTCGATTCGATCGAGACTTGGGCTGTACTGCAGTCTCTCCAACGGTGCCAAATTGACTACCGGTACATCGAGGTGTTGAAGTGTTTATACAAAAACGCCACTATGTCAGTTCGACTTCAGGATCAGACCTCGGAACCCGTACATTTGCAGCGAGGTGTGAGACAGGGAGACGTCATATCTCCGAAGCTGTTCACCGCTGCACTGGAGGACGTCTTCAAGGTTCTGGACTGGAGAGGGCTAGGCATCAACGTCAATGGCGAGTACATCACTCACCTTCGGTTTGCCGACGATTTAGTGGTTATGGCTGAGACCATGGAGGACCTCAGTATAATGCTCGATGACCTCGGTAGAGCTTCCGAAAGAGTGGGTCTTAGGATGAACATGAACAAAACCAAGGTGATGCTGAATGCCAATGTTACACCTACTCCTATTAAGGTCGGAGACTATACACTCGAAGTTGTGGGCGACTACGTCTACCTGGGAAAGAGGTCAACCGTTGAATCCGACTCGGCTGGGCAGCGTTCGGGAAGTTGCGCGGTATCTTCTCGTCTAACTTACCACAGTGTCTCAAGACGAAAGTCTATGACCAGTGTGTGTTGCCAGTGATGACTTATGGCTCTGAGACGTGGTCGCTTACAATGGGCCTCATCAGAAAGCTTACAGTCACCCAAAGGGCAATGGAGAGGGCTATGCTCGGCGTTTCCTTGCGTGATCGAATCAGAAATATAGAGATCCGCAAGAGAACCAGGGTTACCGAAATAGCCCGAAGAATTGCCAAACTTAAGTGGCAGTGGGCAGGGCACATTGCTCGCAGAACGGATGGCCGATGAGGCAGAAAGGTTCTGGAGTGGCGACCGCGAACCGGAAGACGTTGCGTTGGAAGGCCTCCCACCAGGTGGACCGACGACCTGGTGAAGGTTGCAGGGATACGCTGGTTGCGAGACGCACGGGACCGGTCAAAGTGGCGACGCTTGGCGGAGGCCTATTTCCGGCAGTGGATGTCTTTCGGCTGATATCAGCCGATGATGATGATGATGACAATTTCTGTAACACTGTGATTTAATTACAATCAATCTATTTAATTGATCTTTGTTCTATAAATCGATTTAATTAATATAAACAATTTAGTCTAATTTTATACGTTTTATACGCTTCGCTAGGCAAAATGTGTACATGCTATAAATTAAGTGAACATCCTGCATGCCTATATAGGGTATGTAAACACATGTAAAAGGCAAAAAAAATATCTTTATACATATAGCGATTTTGGTATTTTCATCAACAATGCAATCATTTGCACTCAGAAAGTACTATTTGGTGAAGTGGAACTGATGAAGAAGACAGAAGAAGGCCACTGGAACGGTTAAAAGATAATATCTCGAATAGTTAACCGACTGTGATGTAGCAAATACTTATAAACAATAGGTACCAAAGACTACTTCGGAAATTTATTTTTCGCTTTGTAGTGTTTTGTTTTGGACGCCGTTTTATTTTTCTGTTAAAAAGTTTTTTTTTAAGCTATTGCATAGCTTCTATCGCGGGCCTTGAGCGCGGGGACCGAATCCAGAAATTCCGTAACGAAAAATCCTCACGCTGCCCACTCCGACGGGCACGGCGGTGATACTTTGACTTTTAATAAGGTTTTTGAATTCTGTGGAATCTGAGTGGTGAGGGGCAGGGGGGCGGGGGGGGGGAGGTTTGTTGCACGTGTTTTCGATTTCCGTGTTGGTATTTTTAGAATGAAAATTTTTTTTGCGGGGGCAGGTAAACGGTTAAGGGGGGGGGTAAATCCTATCTTGTTCTCCTGGATGAAGTAGGGGTAGGCAGGGGGGCAAATTTTTTGTCAGAAATGCGCTAACTCCAGCCGTTTCCGAGATATGAGGGTTTTAAATTTTTTGTTGGTCGTAATTTTTTTGCCTTTTATCGGTCTCTCTGAGCTGTTTCTGTGACAATGGTGATCAATGTGGACCTTATGCTAATGAGAATAAGGGTCACATTTGCTTGTCAAAGAAAAGCGACCTTATTTCAATGTGAATAAGGGTATTTTTGTTTTGTTTTTTAGAGTTTTATTAATCGTAAATAAATGCGGGTTTGGCTCGCTACGTTTTCGAGTTTTTAACGTTTTATAATTTTTTTGACGCATTTTCAGGACTGGATCTAGAATAAATGCTATGCAATAGCTTTACCGCGGCAGTCCCCGAGTGCCACACGACTTTTTTTTGTTTTTACAGACGGATGACGAAATTTTGTCGAAGGCCTGAATGTTAAACAATTGTTGGGTGTTAGCGAGCACGACATGTGATTAATTTAAATCTTGAAGATGAGCGTGTTTACTGAATGACGGGTTAATGCTTCGTGTTGGCAAAACAACAGTTAGTCGAATAATATTTTGGTAACGGATCATTTATTTCCTTTTTTACAATGTATATAAGTATATCGTAGTGTATACTATATCTGTTGATGGAGTTAACACGTAGCATTTGCTACCCTAAAACTAAGAGCGGTTGACTCCCACATACGAACGGGTCGGGAGTTCGATTCTGATTGAAAATAACTGAATTTTAGGCAATAAATATAATGAAGCTTGCCTTTAGGATTGTCTATAGGCTCGCGCCAGTATCTCACCGGATGGTAAGTGATGATGTGGTCGATGGTAAAGCATGCTTGCCTCGAAAAAACCTATTCACTCTTGACTTGAAAACCACTAGATAGTAGCTATCGGGAAACACAGACTCCGGCAGGACCACTTAGCTGTACGCATAATAAAAGTGTCCCCAAAAAGGGTTTTTGCTTATAGATCGGATGTCCACCATGTACCGATGGCGCATCGCCGTACGTTTGGTAGTCCGATGATGGAACGGGCTGGGCGGCATTAAATCATGCAATTCCATCGCACCGAAACCGACAAGCTGGCAACTTTTCGACGATGTGCAAGGCTCTGTGGAGCTTTGACTTGACCAGTGCCTCATTGCTGATGAGCCTCTTCACCCGCTTTTCGATCAACTATAGTGCATCATGTTGGTATTTGGCAGATCCGTCCCATAGATGAGAACAGTACTCCATGCATGATCGAACTTGCGCTTGATACAAGTTGAGCAGCTGTTCCGGCGTGAAGTACCGTCTCACCTTTGCAAGGATCCCCAACTTTTTGGCAGCCAGCTGAGCCTTTGCCTCAATGTATGGGCCAAAATTAAGAGTCGATGTCAACATAACGCCAAGTAGCTTAATTGGTCCGTTATTGGCACGGTTACATCATAGTAAGTTGGAGCCGGGGTGAAATTGGCTCTTTTTAGCGGAGAAAAGACACGCCTGGGTTTTAGCAGCATTTAACCTGACCAGATTGACATCGCACCATTCGTAGACTGCTTGCAGGGACAGGTCCAAACGCTCCACCATGGTCTCACGGAGAGTCCGGATCTGCGGCCCGGTAGGCCTTGTGATGGACAAGTATCTCCCAGCAACAGTGCTGTTGTCTGCTTTCCCAAAGACCGGGTTATAGCAGATCGTTAATGTGCAGCAAGAATAATGTTGCCGAAAGTACCAACCCCTGAGGGACCTCGGTAATTGTGCCGGGGTCCCTCAGGGCTGATTTCTCGCTCGTTGGTCTGACGAGCAATCACCGATAACCACTCGAATATACCGATCTCTCAGGAAGTCTGCAATACAAACACACAGACCACCGGGCAGGCTGAATTAAGGAAGCTTACCAATTAGGCTTTCGTGACAGACCTTATCGAAAGCCTTCGAGATTTCATGGGAAACGGCAAGCGATTCCCCGTGCCTCTCGATGGCCTCACTCCATATGTATATAGCATACGCTAGAAAATACCTAAATATCTAAGGGTTATTAGGCTAAATCAGTACATTTTCTAATGTCACCACGGTAGGCGCAGTGGTTGAGCAATCGGCTGCTGCGCTGCGTGTTGCGGGTTCGATTCTCACAAGGAACAAATACCTAGTTTTATAGCCTATAGATAGTTTTTTCGGATCTCGGTGTTTGTGTAACTTATAATATTTGTAAACGCACCCACAGTATAGCAGAAATTCCTAATTAAGGGCAACGTTTTTTTTAAACGACGGTAAACGTTAAAACTTACAATAAGATAAAGCCTGAAATTAACCAGTGCCTTGTGTTTAAGTGGGCAGAAATTTGTCTACTACCTACTACCCAGCAACCCAGCTGTCTCATCCTTACATAGTATAAAACAAAGTCGCTTACCGCTGTCTGTCCCTATGTATGCTTAGATCTTAAAAACTACGGTGCGGTTTTTTTTTAATAGATAGAGTGATTTAAGAGGAAGGTTTATATTTATAATACACGCAGGCGAAGCCGCTGGCAGAAGCTAGTAAGTTATAATGGAAAGCCGGAAGGACATTGCATTAGAATTTAATTCTAACTAAGAATAAGTTTCTTTTTAAACGCAGCACACTAGAACTGCACTGCAAGTTTCATTATTTTTATTGCCAAAAATTCAGTTATTTTCAGTCAGAATCGAACTCCCGATCCGTTCGTACGCAGAGAGTCAACCACTCTGAGTTTAAAGGTAGCAAAAGCTGCGTGTTGATTCTATGCATCAGTTTCTAAAACTGCACAAATGCTTAACAGATATAGCTTCTTATCTACATTGTAAAAAAGTAAAAAAAAGATCCGTTACCAAAATATTATTCGACTAACTGTTGTTTTGCCAACACGAAGCATTAACCCGTCATTCAGTAAACACGCTCATCTGCAAGCTTTGAATTAATCACCTGTCGTGCTCGCCGACACCCAACAACTGTTTAACTTTGAGGCCTTCGACAAATGTCGTCATCCGTCAATCAGCCAATCTGGAGAAAACATTGACGACTAAATTACATGCATATAAATTCCACATGATTAATACACTGGAACATTTTGGCCCAAGTGGGAGAGATGCCTGTTGGCCTACCGCCATGCTCAGTCGCGGTGAGGAAGCCGGTGTAAACAGGCTATTTGCACGACTTGATCTTGGCCAGATCTTGACCTATTAACACGCAACCACGCACTGGATGTCAGTGAGTGTCGCTCCGTGTATTTATAGATTGGGGCGCTGAAGCTTTTTGTTTCGAGTTCGCGCGCAATCGGGGAACGGACGAAGTACGGACGCGTCGCGTCGTCGGATGTAAAATGTCCGCGAGAGGGATCAGACGCAAGAAGTCGTCGCTGTCCGAAGTGAAAGTCGCCGTGATCGGCGCGCCATCTGTCGGCAAGAGCGGTACGTGCAGTGGAGTGTTTATTCTTTAAAAATGCAGTGTTTTTGTTTATTTTTATTTTTTCAAAAATTAAAAAAAAAAACAGTATTTTAAATTTTGAGTTCTATTTTTTATATTTAAAATTCGAAGTGCTCTGTGGAAGTGATTCACCGACACACGTTGCTCGTTATTTTGGTTTATATAAAAATAATCGAAACTGCGTAGGTACGGCTGAGTTTTCTAACACCATTGCTAACATAACGTTGAGGAACTACAAGTGTTTTGCTCAAGGTCCAGAATATTTTCAGATCGTAAATGGGATCGATGAGTAATAAAAAAGCAGCATTTATCATTGCCTGATATTATACAAGATGTTATCTAAACATTTGTAGACTCATCGGGTATAAAATATATAATAAACCTTTTTTCAGCTGTTGCGAGTTGCCAAATTTTAATGTAGTACTTAATTGTGTTTGTTTTTGTTTAAAAAAATACTTAGAAAAGGAAGTTTGATAGTAGATGTTAATATCAGTGTTATCAACATTCAGAGAAAAATATTCAATCAATCTGCCTAGCCTTTTCCCAACTATGTTGGGGTCGGCTTCCAGTCTAACTGGATTCAGCTGAGTACCAGTGTTTTACATGGAGCGACTGCCTATCTGACCTCCACAACCCAGTAACTGGGTAACACGGTACCCCTTGGCTAGACTGGTGTCAGATCTCAAGCTTCTGACTACTCGTAACGACTGTCAAAGATCTTCAAATGACAGCCGGGACCAACAGCTTAATGTGCTTTCCGAGGCACGGAGGAAACTCGGTAAGTTGAAAATGGTCACCCATCCACGAACCCACCTCGTCAAGCGTTGCTTAACCTTGATGATCGACCCGTGCGGCTGTTATTATTTAGCCACGAGCTCCTCCTAACAAGGGTAGTTAATGAGCTTTGAAATATTGAATAATTGAATATAAATATTATAAAGAGGAAAGATTTTTTTGTTTGTTTGTTTGTTTGTACCGAATAGGCTCCAAAACTACTGGACCGATTTCAAAAATTCTTTCACCGTTGGGAAGCTACTCTATCCCCGGGTGACATAGGCTACTTTTTATCCCTGTATTCCCACGGGAACGGGAACTACGCGGGTGAAACCGCGAGGCATCCTCTAGTATTGAATAAACTTATACAAAGGCTGACAAAATTATAGTTGTCACCCAAATAGTGGTCCATTTCCTCATGAAAATTGTGAATATGGTTACAGGAGTTGATTGAAGCTATATTAAGGTAACAATAGATCTTACGGCCAAAGTTGATCAGAAGTTTGGGGTTATGTGAAACCAGTGACAAACTATCGGTTTGAACTCATTCACACTTGCAAACTAGGGTTATCGACATTTAACAATAGGTGAACAAAATGTCACCAATAGGTTGTATTAAGTTAACATACCTACTTAATTCACTTATGTATCGCACGAGTGCCTTATTTCGCAGCCAATACGCTATATTTCATTAACCGAAGAAATTACCCTATATTTCATTCGGGAAGATGCCGAAGTAATCTCACTGAAATATGGCTTTTTAGGGTTCCGTACCCAAAGGGTAAAAACGGAACCCTATTACTAAGATTCCGCGGTCCATCTGCCATGTCTGTCTGTCCGTCTGTCACCAGGCTGTATCTCATGAACCTTGATAGCGACAGTTGAAATTTTCAAAGATGATGTATTTCGTTGCCGCTATAACAACAAATACTAAAACAGAATAAAATAAATATTTCAGTGGGGCTCCCATACAACAAACGTGAATTTTTGCTGTTTTTTGCGATAATGGTACGGAACCCTTCGTGCGCGAGTCTGACTCGCTTTTGGCCGGTTTTTTTTCACCGCAATGCAAACTTGGTAAGCGGTTGCGACCTCTTTCATAATATATAATCAGCTACAAAACTCGATTAACAATGTATTACAAGGTAAATTGTCAAAAAATATTCAATAATTTATTATAAGCATTATTTTAAAAACGAATATTAGGGTTAGTGTTATTTAATGCTGTTTTAAATACTTGCAATATAAATGTTAAAATCAATATTCTACGTTTTAGCATTTCATATAAAAACTTAACTGATAGCTTAGAGTTTATTTAACAATTTAATAATAATAATAACAATTAATTTAATTTTATTGAAATAGAACTGCTGAAGTAAATTTCACTATTACAACACTTTACAAATACAATACACAAAAACACAGTACATGCTGAAATATAAAAAAACACGATAAAATAGAACCCACAATCTTTTTTTTTTATTGTACACATAATACACAACATAACTACTACTATTTACTCGGTGAGAATAAAGTTTATGTACAAAGGCAATTCTTAACTCAAAGTAGAGTTTTCTAGCAGCAAAAAAGATAATAGGCAAAGTCAACAATTTCCTAAATTGCTTCTAAATACATGCATCACATATTTTTTTTATTGTACACAATTCAACATAATATGTACACGGTGAAAATTAAATTTTGTTTACGAGGCGAATATAACTCAAAGTAGGATTTTCTATCAGTAAAGAAAGGCAGCATAGGCAACAATTTCCCTAATGAATTCTAAATACTTCAGCATGAATCACATCAAAACTGAATGAAGTGTACCTCATTCCTGCACGATTTGATGGCATATTAACTGGTGACGTATGTGGTATAGTTCTTATATTTAGAGTCATTAACGGGCTATAGGAACTGGACGCGTGTAAACACGCAGAAGTGACGCATAGTTGCCACTGTTCCGCATTGCTGGGCTAATCTGGCTGAGACGGTGAGCGAGATTTGTGAGGGTATGGTAAATATAAAACAAACAATTGGGTTTTAAAACCCGTCCAACAGTGGAATCGTATAATTTCTTTAGAGTTTATGGTAATGAATATGGCGACATTACAGAAAAATAAAAAAACCCGCCAAGTGCGAGACGGACTCGCGCACGAAGGGGTCCGTACTATTATCGCAAAAAACAGCAAAAAAATCACGTTTGTTTTATGGGAGCCCCACTTTAATATTTATTTTATTCTGTTTTTAGTATTTGTTGTTATAGCGGCAACAGAAATACACCATCTGTGAAAATTTCAACGGTCTAGCTATCACGGTTCATGAGTTACAGCCGGGTGACTGACAGACAGACAGACGGACCGTGTAGTTCTAGTAATATCATCCCGTTTTTATCCTATGGGTACGGAACCCTAAAAAACAAAACCCAAACAAAATCAATAAACTTACAAATTATTAAAGAGGAATAGAATGCCTTATATTTAAAGAATTTTTTAAACTTTTTACGCATCAAACAGAAGTTCACAGTAACCTGAGGCACTAGACAAGTGTCATTTTATCATCGAAAGCATCGATAGCGATTGTCAAAAAAGCAAAATTGTAAAAATCACGTGATCAATTCCTTACATTTTGACATTTCGACTATCGCCTTCGCTGACATCGAATGCCATTGTCTAGAGCCTCTGTTTATTTAAAAAAAACCTTACGTTTTGTACATCTGTCTACGTAGTTCTATTAAAACTATTCCTATAATATACAATTTCTGTAGGTAAGGCTATTCCAATGATAGAGTTTGGAGATGGAAGCTGGTCCGTTTAAAAACATGAACGTAAAATCATCCATCTGAAAAGTTTATGAATCCCTTTTACAAGAAAAACGGCAATATCTCTGTGTACTACACATATCTGCGTGCCCCTTGAGGTAAACAGTCGTGTTGCTGTTATATAGTACCTAAAAGAACGTTAAACATTATAATTGTGTTCTAACGTAATAAGTGATATGCCAGCTTGGTATATCCATCATATAAATAGGTACATCGTTCCGGAATGTGCAACATTTTAATTAAGGTTGAACTAGTCGACGGCATGAACTATTTTGTGCGCGGGGTTAAAATGCATGCTATCTTATCCGACAACATGTGCGTATGAAATAGATGCTGTGATGAACAGTAAGAAGCTAGTTTGCGTACGAATTAGCACTTTTGCAAATTTGTATCGAAATGGATGATGATTTAGAACGAAAACGAGCGCGCGAAATTTTATACACAGACCTTTGGCAGTCTAGATATCATGAAAAAACAACCTAATGTATATTTATAAAATAATTTGCATTGTTGAATTACTAATCTATCCCTGTATGGAGGCTGTTTTGCAATTTTCCTTTTTCTTATGGTATTTATTTCCGCCCAAAGATGCGTTAAAATTAGTGTTGAAATATGGAACTTTCGACGCTCATAACTTTCAAATATATTATTTTTTTACTTTTTTGTTTCCATACAGGACTAGATAATGATGAGACAAATTGATATCATTTTTTATTTTGAACGTACATCGTCAAACAGTGGAGTAATCTCTAGACTACGTTTGTATGGAAGAATTTTCGACTAGTGTACCCTTAAACTGACGTTAAAATACGTGGCCGATGCGAAAACACACACCAAACGTTTATTACACTAATAAAACATTACGAACGAGATGAAAATAAACATTTTTCACATTTTCTTTGGGAAAAATATTACAAAACTATTATTGCCTATGACTTCGCTCCCGTGGGCTGTCCCAGAGGTATGAATAGAATAGAATAGAAAGCATTTATTTGACATAGACACAACACAACAACAACAATCACAAAGTAACAGAGAAGAATAGTAAAAAAGTACAAACATTGTTTAAGAATTATTGCGCCGGGCGTGGCCCATACCGAAAGGGTTACCAACTCAGCATTTGCTGGATGTCAGGCACCCAGCGCTGATTTTCAGTTAGCACCCCGCTAGTGACACACGGACGTGGGTAAATAAAATAGATACTTAAAAAAATGACATAATGTGAATATGTAGGAGCTTAACTTATAAATTGAAAAAAATATGTAAAATAGATAATGTAAAGTAATAGAAAAAATATATAATGCAATCATTGAGATAATATGTACTAGAGAAGCTATCCTAAGTAAAGGACATGCTCCATTTTGACAAGACTTAAAACTAAACTTCGCTGCAGCGCTGAAACAATAATTAGCCGTCTAACAAAACAGTATAAACACGCAGCGCTAGAGCGCTTATAAGGTATAGTTTTCTCGCGATCAAAAAGACGGAAGCGCCGTGATTTTCATGGCGCTTACGCGTTTCGTTCAACATTCTGCAACAACTTGTCACTCATATAGACTAAACTGCTGACTGACTACAGAAGCGGTACCTACATAGCTTTATACCTAACAATCTTCATTAGAATTCACACATTTTTACAAAAAAAAATATTAGTTGAAATACCTATTAAACAATTATTACTTAGTAAAGTAATAATTAATTTAATATTATATTTATGTACTTCTTTTTTGGGACATTCCCACAGCACTATTCCCAAATCACTGCAACTCCTGAAAGCCAGAATCAATGGCGGCGACCACCAGAAAAGCGCCGAGGCAATGAAGCTCGACGAAGTCCCGGAGAATGAATTTAACTGTCTTGGATCCCGCAACGAAATTAATCAGAAAAGAATAGTGGAGGAGTAGGAAAAATAAAAATTTCCAGTTCCCTCCATATCAAGTAGGAGACATAACAAACAAGGTCAATAGGCAAAAAGGGTCATTTTCAACTGGGATAAGCCCAGTTGCCTAGCACCACGGATAAAAATTTGCATTAATATTAATGGGTCCTAACATTGTGAGGTGTTACTCGTTTATTTGATTCCAATAATAAATAGGTATGGCAAAAACGCTTGAACGCACGGAAATTTGTTCTAGTTACCACAAGATCCGTATAGTAAATATCTTCTGATGCAGCCTGTACATTATTCAACATAGTATTGCTTTCATTCTGCCAAAGAATACACTGCCATAAGATATGATGTGCAGATTGTACATATTCGCAGTCAGATGTAGAATACTGACATAAAGGCGAGGCAACGAGCTCGAAGGAAAATAATTTACTTTTAAAGTTATCATGCCCTGTGAGAAATTGGGCAACACAGTGATCCACCTCCAGCCACGTCCTGGCCAGTCGCACGTGAACAGATGGAAAGAATTGGTGGAGGTGTCGGCCCTTGATGGAATTATCCCACCTACATTGCCATTCGGATAAAAGTTCCTCCCAGACGTCAATATGTGGTTCAAATAATCTAGAGATTTTCTCACCGTCACTCCGCGTCCATGGTTTTTCGTGCTGAATAGTACATTGCAGCACATCGTTCAAGCAAGTACCGGTAAGGTCTCAGTACTAACCGTCCTGTTTGTTTTGCACAAGAATATCAAAGCTAAACGCTGACTTTGAAGTAATTTACGTCGTCCCATTATTTAGGTACTAGCTGTCCCCCGTGACTTCGCTCCCATCAACTGGATACCTACATACCCTACCCTACCCTAGACACCTACCCACCTATCATAACTACCAATTTGTTAAACTATTTATTTGAATAACCACAGTCAGTTCCTTTCTGAAAATACTTAAGATTGTTATTTTCCGCTATAAAAACCAAAGTCAGCTAATTCTACCTACACTTGTTACACAAATTGTCACATCTTATTTTTTAGTCTATATGAGAAATGAGGCAACATGGCGTCCACCAAATATTTCAATTTAAAATGATTTTCTAGTTACTCATTGACGAAAAGTTATTCCTTTGCATTTCGCCGTATTAATTGAATTATAAGTGCAATATCTTAAAACACACAACAGCATATTTAATGCGTTTGAACGTTTTTTCGTTTAAAAACAAACAATGACATAGGCGCTCAACATCTAGCAAGCAACTGAGTGAAGTGCGGCCGGCCGACCCCACATGAACTGAACACAGCAGTGATGTGTGGTGACTTCTCTAGTGCGTAGTACATTATTACCTCAATGAATGCAATATAAAGTAAAAAGTGCTAAGTAAAATAGTCTCAAAAAACCCCAAATGTCAGTGTGGCATAGACGCAACCGTGGTACCCTGTCACACATGGCGGTAGTAAATAGAGCTTTCATAAGTGAAAGCACAGCGGAATCAGAACCGCCAGTCTAATCTGTAAACATATCACCGTGAATCTTAGGTGAAGTAAGCTTGTAAGAGGACATGCGGTCACAGACATCCGACTGAATATCCTAAGTAAAATGTCATAAATTCGAGATTTGGCTCTCGTCTATTACCTACTCCAATATTGGACCAATTCAAAAGATATTCCATAAACAGAAAAAGAAAGATATATACTGATACTGTGCCCCTATGTTATCCTTTTTTTATTTATAGTTGTCAAATTTGTTCAGTGGGCCTCTGTTGATAGCGCAATTTTGAGCATCTTTTGAGAGTTCTAATGATTCTAGAGATAATTTATCATCAAAAAGTATCCATCTAGGTAGGTAATGCCAGACCTACATAGATATTAACTTCTTCTTTTTCGTCGTGTCAATGATTCCTCATTCATGTGTTTTTGATATTACTATTAGATATTTAGTTAAAAGAGGAACTATATTTATTTGTATAAAGTAGCTTATAAAAAATAATATTTGTCCCTCTTTTAATATTAGTTTAGATAATTTCTACGATTAATTAGGTCAAAAGCTTACTTTTAATGTTTCTCTCGGTTTTTCCGGCTTCAAAAGTGCCTCCAGCAGTATAGAAGAAAACACTAAGCTCTAAAAACTTATGATATAAGAATTCTTTGTATTTTATTGAAACATAATTTTGTGTATCGACTCATAAAGACTCAATCTTTTAATTTGTGTTTTGTTGTCATGTAGCTGAAAACTTTAGTAGGAACGGATTCCACAAAAGTGTATTTTGTGATAATATTTTCTTCTGCCAAATGAATTTACAAATGACATCCACCCAAGGCAAGGTTACGGTAAAGAATGCCATAGATAGATGCGACAAAATAGTTCTAAAAGTGTTGTCGCATCGTTGTCGCACTGTCTGTGGGCGAAGCTTAACCATGCAACTGAGACACAAGAAGAAGATTTATTACACGAACTTTACACGCAAATTAAATTTTATTAATTTTTAACCTTCCATATCAGAGCCAAATGCGATTTCAAGTAGTGCTCCGGACTAATATTAACTCCGCTTTCCATTAGAGTTCCATACGTTATTATATTATCTGTGCATACGTGTAATTTTATGAACGCTTCATGATACCTTTGTAATGAATCCATTGTATTTTTACAGTATGTAGATTTTTAATCTGAAGGCTAAACGAATTATTTGATTACAAGGAAACCAATAATTGTACCTTGCGAACTTTTTTCTTATTAGCAACTAAAATCGATCTATATTATTTTGTTAAAGTTTATTTTCTAATTACTAAATCTTGCTCAAATTTTACAAAACTTTAATTGCAATAAAATAATTCACTACATAAATAAATAGATTTGCTGCTAATAAAAAAAATCGCAATGTACAATTATTTTTCAACGATTCCGGCTTTATATATTATTTAATTATTTAAAAAAAATCGTTTCCCCACACTAGGAAATTCTTCCTATATATATCGTCGGTGCGTTTATAAACGAGCAGAAGGAAACAGGCGAGAGCCAAAACCTCGTATTATGACTTTTTACTGTTCAGTCGGATGTCTGCGACCGCATTTCCTCTTAAGGCCCAATGTTATATATAAGGCAGATATAAGCCCCAATGTTATCGCAGTACTGGCCGTGCGCCCGCTCGATGGCAAAATATCAATATTGAACCTCCTTTTGAACAGTTTTGTTTGTAAAATATTATTTGATTTACATATGCTATGTTAGTTATGAAGAAATTCCAGCCATCAATTTTTCTGTGTAAAAATATTTTAAACATCCAAGTCGTTTTGGAGGAGATTCCAAAAGATGCGAAATAATATCGTGTCGTTAATTATTTTTTTTAAAACATAACTATTAGTTATACGGAAAAACCTTGTGTTCAAAATTATGTACATGAATCAATAATCTTTTATATAAAGTTCTCGTGTCATAGTGTTAGTTACCATACTCCTCCGAAACGGCTTGACCGATTTTATGAAATTTTATATGCATATTCAGTAGATCTGAGAATCGGTTACTATCTATTTTTAGGTAGGGTAGGGTAGATAGGATAGGTAAGGTAGGGTAACTAGGGTAGGGTAGGTAGGGTAGATAAATGTTTGGTATTTTTATGGCAAAATAAAGTTTGCCGGGTCAGCTAGTAAATATATATTTATTTCAAACCTTTTAACCTAGTCGTTACTAAGGAGTATGCTTTAGAAAGTAACCGTTTTACGGCACCAAAGCGTATGTAGGCCCTTAAGGGTCCCGCATATAGGCCGACACGCGGTTGATGAAACGAAGCCGAAGATACCACAATTTTTTAAAACATCCGTAGTATAATTTCCTTGACAAACAATTGGTCCAATATTGGAGGAGGCAATAGACGAGAGCCAAACCTCGAATTATGACCCAATTAACCCAATAAGGGCCAATTCAGTCGGATGTCTGCTACCGCATTTCCTCTTAACACATATCTAATGCTTTTAAGGATTGGTTCTATAAACCAATCTGCCTAGCCTTTACCCAGCTAAGAGTATATTGGGGTCGGCTTAGCCCAGTAACTGGGCAACTCGATACCACAGATTTCAAGCTTTTGATTACCTGTTACTGCTTTACTGCTGTCGAAGATGTACAAATGATCCGGGACCAACGGCTTGACGTGCACAGAGGAGTCTTGGTATGAATTGAATGGTAACCAATCCACAGACCGATCTAAGCAAACGTTGTTTAAGACGACGACAGTCGCCAACGACCTTGAGGAAACAAAACGCGCTCTCGTTTCACACCCGTGCGACACTAAATTCATTATATTTTTTAACCGACTTCAGAACTTGTTACTGGGTGAACCGATTTTGATGATTCTTTTTTTATTTGAAAGCTGGTGTTTGTCATGTGGTCCCATTTAATTTTCATCAAGATCTGATAAAGAACTTCGGAGATACACATCAGAACTCTTCAATAAATGACGGCAAATCACTCGGGAAAGCTGTAATCGCATTTATGTTTATTGTTTACACCATCTCATAACATAACATCACACTAGTACGCTCTAAAGGGGTACGCAGGTGTAAACAGTTCACCTTGGTGTACCCCTATTCGACCGGTTTTGTTGAAGTTTCATGTTATTGGGTAAATCTATTCTGGTTTCACTTTGGGCATTATTGGTACCTAGCCTATATAAATTATGTAGCACAACTAAAAAGTGAAAAATAAAAATACTTTTTACAAAAAATACAACCGACTTCCATAGAAAAACAAAAAAGTGACAAATAACTTCAATTTCGGAAGTCGGTGTCAAAAAACGCAGAAAATAAAACAAGAACACCGACTTCCGAAATTGAAGTTATTTGTCACTTTTTTGTTTTTCTATGGAAGTTGGTTGTATTTTTTGTAAAAAGTATTTTTTTGTACATTCCTTATTATTCCATGACTTAAAAAAAAGCCTCAGATTAAAATGTAGATAATTAAATTGTCTTCGAGATGGTGTCAATTTCAATAAAATAGTCCCGACGGTTTTGGTGCGATACTCGTTTTTTTGTCCATGAGACATGACTTTACAAATTAATTACACTATGTTATATACGAACTGAATATCAAGATCAGACTGTCCACGATCTGCCTTCGTAGGATATTGGAGTTCTTTGGTCACATCGCCAGAAAGGATGGAAACAACCTAGAAAAACTGATGGTTACTGGCAAGGTTGAAGGGAAACGTTCTAGAGGTCGCAGTCCAATAAGATGGTCAGACCAAGTCCGCACATCGTTGAACACCAAACTGCACGATGCTCTCCACGACGCAAAAGACAGGCATAGGTGGCGCAAATTTGTGAAGGAAAAGTTACTTCCACGACAACAGGGTAATCACGACCCTCAGTAATGAGGAACACGATGCGAGGAGGAGGATACGAATAAAGCTCAAAATTTTCTTAGGTCAAATTAATAAGAAAATGTACCATATATTTTTCCCAAAAAAATACGACTAGCCCTTTAGACGTGTTTCTCATTAACCGACTTCAAAAAAGGACGAGGTTCTCAATTCGACTGTATTTTTTTATTTTTTTTATTTGTGTTACCTCAGAACTTGTTACTGGGTGAACCGATTTTGATGATTCTTTTTTATTTGAAAGCTGGTGTTTGTCATGTGGTCCCATTTAATTTACATCAAGATCTGATAAAGAACTTCGCAGATACACATCAGAACTCTTCAATAAATGACGGCAAATCACTCGGGATAGCTGCAATCGAATTTATGTTTATTGTTTACACCATTTCATAACATAACATCACACTACTACGCTCTAAAGGGGTACGCAGGTGTAAACAGTTCACCTTGGTATACCCTTATTCGACCGAATTTGTTTAAGTTTCATGTTATTGGGTAAATCTATTTTGGTTTCACTATGGGCATTATTGGTACCTAGCCTATATAAATTATGTAGCACAACTAAAAAGTGCAAAATAAAAAAAACTTTTTACAAAAAATATAACCGACTTCCAAATAAAAAAAACAAAAAAATGAAAATAACTTCAATTTCGGAAGTCGGTGTCAAAAAACGAAGAAAATAAAACAAGAACACCGACTTCCGAAATTGAAGTTATTTTCAACTTTTTTGTTTTTTTTATTTGGAAGTCGGTTATATTTTTTGTAAAAAGTTTTTTTTTTTAAATCAGCAACTGAGGGGTATCTGCGCCTGGATCATCGATGTTAAGCAACTTAAGAATTGATTCAACAAAATAAACAATATTATAGTTAACCGGTGAAACACTCCTGTTTTGATGCTATGGCTTAAAATAAGCTTAATGCGATGCTTTGCGATTGTTGTGCTCAGCGAATGTTTATTAAATATCCTGGTTCTAGGTACGGCTACTAATTAGGTACGCGTTCAGGTTTATTTTTCAGTGCAGTTCTATTTTTTACCCCCGATGGAAAAAGAGGATTGTTATAAATTAAACGTGTGTACCTGTGTATTTGTTTATTTGTATATGTGTGTATCTGTTTGTGACATCATAGCTTCTAAACGGATGAACCGATTTTGATTTCGAGTGTTCCTCTATGATTGACGAAAATCGGTTCAGCCGTTCAAAAGTTATCTGCGTTTTACTGTTTGAATCGGGGTGTTTTCGCAAGATATCGTGTCATAATTACGTGTTCAATAGATTGTCGATCGAAGTATGTCCTACTTAATAAATTATGTAGCATGAAATAAAAACGTGTCGGAAGTTTTTAAAATTTTACTTGTTAGTTCAGGTGTTAAAAAAATTTAAACCCTTACAATATATGCTTGCGCTAAGGCTCGTGGCTATAATATAATGATGATCATCGAGGTTAAGCAACGCTTGCCGAGGTCGGTCCATGGATGGGTGACCATCCATTATTTATTTATTTATTTATTTAAACTTCATGTACAATAGTGGTACATAGGCGGACTTAATGCCACAAGGCATTCTCTACCAGTCAACCTTTCGGTTAAAAAGGACAACGTTGTGAACGGGTACAAAATAATATTCAAACAAATTGTATACGAAAATGTATATACTTACATATATATTAATAATACACATACCTATACAAATAAAATAGACTAATAAATACCAATAAAAAAAAAAACGAGAAACCTAATAATAATTATACCAACTAGACTTCTGACTCTAGATGAAAGCTATTTAGTCTGACTGAAATAGTGGTCACGAACTTTTCTTTTAAAAGTGAATTTGCTTTCAGCCTTTTTAATGCTAAAGGGTAGCGCGTTCCAGAGCTTTATTGTTGAGACAGCATATGAATTAGACATAAAACCAGTGCGGTGTGAAGGAATTTGGAGGAGTAGATTTTTAAAAGCTCGAAGGTTACGACTGTGAGAACTGCCCAATACATTGAAATAAGTTTTTAGATAATCGGGAGCACAAGGATCGTTCATAATAGTGAAGAGCAAGCAGAGAGATCTGAGGGACCTCCTGAGGCCCGAAGAAACCGAGTCTCCTCCTTTTCTCGGAAATTACGTTACGAATAAGTAGATACATATTATGCGGACTTGTCATGCTTCCATTATTAAATACAAAAATCTAAGTTTGATTGATGCAGCAGATACAAAGATTTTCCCTTCAGTTTTCACGAAGCGTTTTCTGTATACCCAAACTTTTTCACAAAATTAAACCGACTTCCAGAAAAAAAACTTACGTGCGAAAAATAACTTTCTTTGCCGAAGTCGGTGTCTTTGGGACCTTTTGTTTGCCGTTTTCGACACCGACTTCGGACGTGCGCCGAAGAGTGCTTCAACGTTCGGCTTTGGGAAAATATTAGAAATGCCCGCTACCGGTTTTTTTCAGTTAAAAATGTCTGGGCAAAACTATTCATACTTTTCACTGTGTACAGGTTTCAGGTTCTTACAGTCGTATTTCAGTTATGTTTCTAAGTTATAAAAAGGAAATCTTCATCGTGTTTTCGTAGTGCAAGCGACTCTCTTTCTTCTTCCTTCTCTGGTCCTGTTATTTGAGTTATTGGGCTTGCTTAAGATCTCTCAACAGGGTGTAAAGGAAAGGAGCGATCATATTTTAAAAACGCCATAGACTACTCTCAAAAAAAAATCTATATCCGGTAACGTACTGAAATGGTCAAAGGAAAACCTTATGGTGCGATTCAGTCTGTCCGTTTGCCACAGCTGGATATCTCAAGAACAACTAGAAAAGTTTGTTTTTCAAACATATTATATTAAGATTCGATTACTTGGTAAAAACCTATGAGATTGTAGGAAAAGAGGCTTCATTTGTTCGATATTTCGAATTCCTGTCTCAAGGATTTGGCGCCCCCGTGAAACTGGAATCCCCATATCCTATCAACTTGAAATTTAGATGATTTTTGCCCAACTATTTTACAAATACAAAATCAAAATTATCAATAAAAATATAATAGTAAAGTACTATCCGCCTGTTCGCCCTTCCACCTATCTGCCTGTCCGCCCATCCACCTGTCCATCTATCCCACTTTTGAAGTACTGTACGTAAAGTAACACATCCAAAATATTTATATATGTCGATACAGAACCCTTTCAGTGCGCGAGTCCGACTCGCTTTTGACCGATTTTTTTTTGTGTTTGTCTATGATTTCGTTGGAGAATGTTGTTCATATACATGGACAGAAGCAGTATTTAATCATGAGAGCGTCTGTCCGTTAAACTCTGTATATTGGTCCACCAGGTCATTGGCGGACAGCCTCTACATCTCATTTGTTCTGGTACTCATCACTGCGTCTCTAGACATATGTATAACATCGAAAGCGATTTTCAACTGAAGGTGCGACTTCGAAGATTCCTCACATGTTTTCATTGCCGCCTCGCAAACGACAACGTTCTACTCAAACGGCAAGTTGTCCTTAAAAGTGTGAAAACATTGGTCACCCATCCATTATCTGGCAGCTTAACCTCGTACATCGATCGGTCGAGGGCGCCATTAGGGACGCTTGTCTGGTTGTAAATACAATGGCGCTGACAACCACTGTGACAATTCACAAACTGTGTAAACAATTGGCTATCTCCCAGATAGATGCTCGAATATTTACCAATTGTTTCTTTTCTCAATCTGTATAAAATATAAAGTTGGTTGCAGACCAAATTAGCTGTCAAATATATCTCGAAGTTTTGACCTTAGCAAAACCCTGGCGGGTCACTAGTTTTGTAAATAAGTATAGTTTGTTTAAAAAGCATATTTGTAGATAGAACTCGTGATCAAGTTCGTTCAGGAATTTTATTGATCTAACAACTCTAGATCGCAAAATTTTCGCTTCGACCGGATGATTGATATCCGGCATTCCGAAGCAATTTTAAACTAGTATAACTCAAATTGTAGATGAAAGCATATAATCGATTGGTGTTCAGTTATTTTGGTGATACAAACCTAAACCGAATTCCAGACTTTTAAAAACATTTATCTAAAATTCGAAACTTTGGAAGCTTTTTTCTCTCTGTAGTTACTTCTAAGATCATACTGATCTCTAGACATTCGTAAACCCTATCAACGTATCTACACGAT